>OX451738.1:152401056-153001056 GCA_948472305.1 Vicia faba | reverse complement strand
TCTTCGTAAGACCAGGCGAAGATTTCCACGTAGTCATGCAACATCTGAATCAACCGTTGTTTCACACTGAGCTCTAGATTGGCACCAATCTTGACTTCCTTTCTATCTGTCTCAGTACCCAGATTTACCGTTTCCACTGGCTCTTCATGTGGCTGAATGGCCCTCTCTTCCTGGAGTAGCAGTCTTGCAAGCTCACCAGGAACTTCGCAATCATCTTTACCTTCGTCTTCGGCTAAGTTGATCGGATTTTCGAAGTCATAACTGGCAGTAGCAGAGTCGTTACCAGTGGGATCCAGAGTGGATTGGAACCTGTATAAGTGAGTGTGTGTAAATATAGCTGTTTTGCAATATATAATAAAGAAAGAAAAGGAGCGCAAGATTTGAAATGCGAAAAACGTGCAATGCTTTTATTCATGATATATGAAAGTGGCACACAAAAGCCCTCACAAATGAAGCCACGGTGCCCCGGGTAAGACACCAGGCCATAAAGTTTCAAATTATTGTTCGTTAAAAATTCAAAACAAAGGAGTTCATTACTGAGTGACAAAAGTAATAGGTATGAAATCTTTGGCAGTCCAGTTGTTCAGTCCACCGTTGGTTGTTGGGTAGATCCAGCTGTCAAATTCGGATTCCTCCCCGTCGTCTTCAATAGAATTCACTCCCGGGTTGGTGATTAACACAGGAGGTCTTCCAATCCTTGCCTTGTGAACAGCCCTCTGAGCTTCTGCAGTGAAACCCAAACCAAACTTGTCAGTCTTCGGAGTAAAATCAGGAAGTCGGCCCCAGTTTGCACACTCACCCTTCTCAATAACAACCCGGGCGTCCTTTAAGGAAGCCATCTTCAAAGGAGAGTCTTCTTCAGTCACAGTCTCTGCTGACGCCAATGTCTGAGGAACCTCTTCAAAATGTTGAAAGGGGGTCTCAATGAACTCCCCATCCATTTCTATGTACCGGAACGAGTTAAGATGGCTGACCATATATTCTTCCTCCCCCTGCACTGTAACAATCTTCCCTCTGACCGGGTACTTAAGCTTCTGATGTAATGTGGAGGTCACAGCTCCAGCCTTATGGATCCATGGACGACCCAACAAACAGGAATAGGACGGTCGGATGTCCATCACATAGAACGTAGAATCAAAAACTTGAGAACCGACCCTGATTGGAATGTCAACTTCCCCATGTACCATCCTTTTCGACCCGTCAAAGGCCCGGACAACAACAGTTACTTGGCTTGAGCTCTAAACCCTCACAATCCAGCCTGTCTAAATCTTTCTTAGGCAGTACGTTCAACGAAGAACCGGTGTCTACCAACACATGGGCAAGAGTAGTGCCCCTGCATTCAATGGAGACATGCAGGGCGTCGTTATGGTTTTTTCCTTTGGCAGTCAGATCAGCGTCAGAGAAACCCAACCCATTATCAGCAGTCAAGTTGGCCACACAATCGGTAAATTGATCAGCAAACGTTTCTTGTGGCACGTGGGCCGTCTTCAGGAAGGAAATCAGGGCCTTGGCATGGGCCTCTGAACACAACAACAGTGATAGCATAGAAATTTTTGATGGGGTGTGCCCCAGCTGCTCAACTACATTGAAATCACCCTTCTTAATGATCTTGAGAATCTCTTCCATCTCTTGCTGGGAAGCTTCAACATTGGTTGTCTTCGGTGCCTCCGTCCGGGCAGGAACATCAGTAGCAATCCCTTTGCCCCGAGCGTCAGATGACTCGGCAGCAGGGGTAGAAACAGGAACTTGGTCAGGAAGGGAAGCAGGCACACTGGCAGGTGTGATGACAAGAGTTCTTTGAATAGCTGGTGGCGCAATATCAGGTGAGAAGAGCCTGCCACTGCGAGTGACTTTGGCAGGTCCGGTGATGTTATTGATGCCGGTACTAGTATCGAACTCTTGTTTTACTCTGAGCACATAAACATCTGCCCCATAGTGCCACGGGACAGCTTTGTCAGATGTATAGGGGAGGGGCCCCGGAACAGTAATGATGATAGGAGCAATCTTCTGAGTAGGCCTGATTTTGACAGGCTTCTTTGAGGGAGCCTTAGGAGGGTTATTGAAAATAGTGACAATAGACACTTCTTCAGCCGGGACAGCAAGAATAGAAATCTTCTCGAACAAGATCTCTTTATTATCCATCAGGCTTTGGATACCTGACTTCAACAAAGGACAACTAGCAGGTGAAACAGAACATAGAAGGCAACCTTTGCTACATCCCGGAAATAAACCGGCTAGCAACAGGTTCCTTTTGATAGTCAACAACGGAGTAACAATCTCTTCCACAGAGGCTACATACAGATCTTCTTCCACAGAATTCACTCCATGCTGGGGCATGGGAGCAGTCACAACATTGGGCCTTTCGGGTGCCTCGAACTGTATTTCTTTAGCATTAATAAGGTCCTGAACCTTATTCCTTAGAGCCCAACAATCATCTGTAGAATGCCCCGGGCTATCAGAGTGATAAGCGCAGCGGGAGTTGGGATTGTACTTTGGAGATGTTGTATTCACTACCTTCGGAGCTTCTTTGACAGTTACCAGATTGGTTGACAGCAGTTGCGGCAAAATCTGAGACAGGGTCATACTGAGCCGAGTGTACTGCCTTTTGGGTCTCTCACCCCTTGGTTGGTTGTATTGCTGAGGAGCATCAGCGGGCTTTGAAATCACCACCGCGTTGACAGCTTGGCGGCGTTCTGGATTATTTTGTTTCCTCAAACCAGAAACAGCACTAGATTCCTTCTTGAAAGGCTTCTTTTCATAACTCGAGGATGCACCCTTTTGTATCTTCCCCGACTTGATACCAGCTTCTATCCTTTCACCAGTTAAGATCAGGTATGTGAACCCAGCAGAAGAATTACCAATCAGGTGGTTAAATAACGGACCAGACAGGGTCCCCAAGAACATGTCCACGAGTTCACGGTCAGTCAGATGTGGCTGCACCCTTCCAGCCAGGTCTCTCCACTTTTGCGCGTACTCCTTAAAACCTTCACCCGTCCCAAGCGACATACCCTGGAGTTGGGTACGTGTAAGAGCGAGGTTGGCATTGTACTGATACTGCTTATAAAATGCAGTAGCCAAGTCCTCCCAGTTATGAATACTGGTTCCATCCAGCTGATAGAACCACTCGAGTTGAGCCCCTGAAAGGCTATCCTGGAAGAAATGGATCCATAGATTCTTGTCCGCAGTGTAAGGTTGGATCTTCCTTACATAGGATCTGAGATGCAGCTTAGGGCAGGATGCCCCGTCATACTTTGCAAAGGCAGGTGCCTTGAACTTATGAGGGATCACCACTCCAGAAGATAAACCTAGATCTCCAAAATCCAACCCAGGCACGCGTTGGATCTCCATGGAATTTAACCGGTCCTCCAGCTGTTTGTACCTGTCCTCAGCAGGAGGGTACTGTTCATCATTGAAATTCGTCTCGTTGTCGGAGACCACAGGACTAGGAACCCTTCCCCCTTGGGGACTGTCTTTCCCTACAGAGGAAGTAGCCTGATCAGCCTCATTTTGCAGTGTATTCCCAAACCTTCGTCCAGTGTTAAACAACACAATCCTCTTCTTCTTCTTCTTCAAAAGCAGAGTCTTCAATTCTTGTTGACCCTGGGCTAAGCTCATGACCAGCTCTTGAAACTGGGCGTTCTGGGCCTGGAGGGCCTTGATAGCTTGTTCATTGGATGATTCAGGATTCATGATGACTGCTGAAATAAGCAGCGAAGAAGATTAAGCAACCTGTAAAAAAGAGTACCTGTTATGCACATGATGCATGATATGCTATTTATGAAATGCATTCAAGGGTTCGAAAGTTCAAATTCGTTGTAGACAAAAAAGGAACACACGTTGCATTAAGAAATAATATGTTCAGTACATCAATGCCTCATGGGCAAAACATTACAAAATAATTAATCCCAAAAGACACTGCGCATCCTCTTTGGTGCGATATAGGTGTTGAGAGTCTTTTCCTCGTGCAGTAGACGGGTGAGCTCCAGGACCTTCTTCTCACTGGCATGTAGACTGGTTTCAAGAGAATTCCGTTCTTCCTTGAGTTGGATCCAGCTCTTCTGCATTTCTTCCCAAGATGTTGGCATGTCTAGGTGTAGAATGGTATAGGGCACCTCTCCTTCCACAACTGGCTCTTTGATCACAGGGAGAACATGAGGATATGGCATCACCAGCTTCTGGGAGCTGGCTCGTACCCACTTGAGATAAGGCTCCAGGGGGATGGAGTTCTTTTGCCCCAGTGTCTTGTTATCTACCCTGTTGGGCATCCTCCAAGCTCTGATGAATCTCTGGCGAAGTCCTTGCGTATCATTGTCGAAGTCAAAAACTATGTCAGGAATCAACATGTCATGAGGGTCATCCCTCCGAGCATATCCAAACTGTCTCAAAGCCAGACATGGGTTGTAAGTAATGGCCCCTCTAATTCCAAGTAAAGGAACATTAGGAAACTCTCTGCAACGATCAATGATAGTGACATTTTCTCTGGACCGAGAACACCAATGTATATCAGCATGTGTAAGAGTCATTAATCGTTGTGACCACCTCAAACCCCGCTCGTTCTTCAAAACTAATTGTGGAAGGTGCGAAATCAACCACCTTGCCAGGAGAGGAGTACAGCACATGAGAACACCTCTTTTTCTCATGGTTCGAGTGTAACATGAGTGAAGGATGTCCCCAAGCAACGTAGGTATAGGATTCATGGACATGAAGATCTTGACGGCATTGATATCTATAAGCTGATCTGGATTCGGAAACAACACTAACCCATAGACAAGGAGTGCCACAACTTCTTCAAAGGCTTGTAGGTCAAGGGAATTCCAACATTCTTGTGCTTTCTCAAACAGGAATTTTGCCAAGAATCCTTTGATACCACTTATGGTTTCCCAGTGCCCCTTGATGTCAGATGGTTGTAGGCGTAGTGCTTTAGCAACCTCTTCAAGTTTGGGTTTCTTTTCCGTACCGTTGTAGGGTAGTTGACTAAGGATAGGAACCTTCAGAAGCTGAGAAAACTCTTCCAAAGTAGGCACCAATTGATAATCTGGGAAAGTAAAACAGTGGTGCAGAGGGTCAAAGAACTGGAACAACACTTTCACCATATCCTCTTCAATGTTGGTATTGACCAAGCTGATGAGTCTACCATGCCTTTCACTGAAGGAAGAGTTCTCGGGAATCCTGGATGTAAGCTCCTTAAGCTGAGGAGGGATCCTTACAAGGTTGACCTGAATTGTCTTTCTGCGGATAGTTTCCATGTCCTACAAAACAAGAACAAAGATGAAGATTCGAACCCTTGAAGTGGTTAGTGGATACATATGATGCTGTATGATGTTATGATAAAACACACCACAAGTATTCACAAAGGCAAACATGATAAGGCACACAAGTCACACAAGACATCCCTTAGAGTTTAGGCCAGCATGAAGTTTGGGGTATTACCCTCTTGAAGTTGGTGGGCTCAAAAACCTGTCTTATCAAAAGTAACCGGGTTCTAAGGAGCTCAATATCATTGGGTTGTTTTCTGTGTTCATTGTTTTGATTTAGCCACCGAACTGGAGATCAAAATATTCCAAGAAAACAACCCTCAATGAGTGTAGTATCGAGTATCTACCAACTTCGGACTGCACCAAAGTCGGTCATCTCACTACCCCTAAAGAGGCCAGGATGGTCAAGTAAGGTTCCTAAGGTCAGTTGATGCTTCACGACACCACGCGGCGGCCCCATACTCTCCTTGACTTGACTCAAGGGTTACCGGTACTCACCAAAGTGCCACATCAATGTAGCAAACTACTTCAACCGTGTCGGTATACCCCACACAGTTCCCTCACAGTTTGTTGCTACTTTCTAAAAGGTATCCCCCAGATCCGGGTTAGGATCTATGAAACTTCCAAGACAGGCCCACAATATTAAAGCAAACAAAACAAGCAATTGAAAACATAAGAGTGGTCTAATCCTAAGGTACACCTCACTTATTAAAGTCCCCAGCAGATTCTCCAGTTCTGTGATCGGTGGAAATAGAACTGACTGTTTTGAAATGCTGGTTCGCGAAATGTCGCGGTAAGCAAGAGTCGCCACCGTCTTTTATGTTCTCCAACATGGAAAGGACAAAAGCACAGCAAAATTCCTTCTTTGAGAATGTTTCTCGGTTCGGGAGGTAGATTTATAGAAAGGGAAGGTGTTAGCACCCTTTCTATCCGTGGTTATCCACAGGCTCTTAGGTACTTGCTCTTATGTTTTCAAAAATTGTTTGCTTTTCAAGTGTTTGTGGGTTTTGAAAAAAGTTTCATTTGAAAAATTTCTAAGTAACTCTTGTATCTGTCCTCAAGAGTGTATGAAAAATTTGTTTGAAAACCTTTTGAAAGTGTAAGTGTGAAAAGATGTTTTTGTTTGTTTGAGAGAGCAAGTACCCAGGAGAATCTACCTACTCTAAGGAATTAGGCTGTGTAAGAGTCCTTTAGATAGTGCTATCCCACCATTGAGAGGTAGGTAGCACCATCGTTGGAGGTATTCGGGTCAATTCGATTAAGGGACAATGTGGTCACCAAAGCAATGGTAGGGCACTGTGATCGGTGGAAATAGAACTGACTGTTTTTTTAAGCTGGTTCGCGAAATGTCGCGGAAGCAAGAGTCGCCACCATCTTTTATTTTCTCCAACATGGAAAGGACAAAAGCACAGCAAAATTCCTTATGAGATTGTTTTCTCGGTTCGGGAGGTAGATTTATAGAAAGGGAAGGTGTTAGCATCCTTTCTATCCATTGTTATCCATGGGCTCTTAGATACTTGCTCTTATGTTTTCAAAGTATTTGCTTTTCAAAATGTGAGTGGGTTTTGAAAAAGTTTCTTTGAAAGATTTCTGAATAACTCTTGTATCTGTCCTTAAGAGTGTTTGAAAAATTTGTTTTGAAAGCTTTTGAAAGTGTAAGGTGTGAAAAGTATTTTGTTTTGTTTTTGAAAAGAGCAAGTATCCATGAGTCATCTACCTACCCTAAGGAATTAAGTTGTGAAAGTGTCCTTTAGATAGTGCTATCCCACCATTGAGAGGTAGGTAGCACCATCATTGGAGGTGTTCGGGTCAATTCGATTGTAGGGACAGTGTGGTCACCGAAGCAACAGTTAGGACACCTTAGAAGCTACCCTTATATCCTTGATCCTTTTTTTATCCGAGGCAACCGTTTCGAGGCAACTGTTCCGAGGCAACTGTTTCGAGGCAACTGTTTCGAGGCAACTATTTCGAGGCAACTGGATCATGGACATAAGGACCGCTAAGACGTCCTATACTTGACAACCACGTTTCGAAGGCAACAAGTGAGGCGTACCCTAGAAGTGTTGTGTGCATTGTGTGTTGTATTCATGTTATGTTTGTCTTTGTTATTAGTGAGCTACGGGTTATTTTTATTTACATACATTCTTTCATGCAAGTTAACAGTTAAGGGGTGCAGAAAGTAAGTTGCGGAAAAATAAATCCTACGCTATTACAAGGCGCGGGTCTATACATTGCCAAAAATTAAAAAGACCCGTTTTTTGGTAAATAAGTACGGAAATTAAATAAAGCGATAAACCTATTTAACTATTACATTCTTGAAGGCAATTACATAATAATCAAATAAAGTAAATGCGCGCGAATAAATTAATCGGGAATGTCTAAGGGTGTTGACCCCTTTAAGAAAATAAATTAATTTTTTTGGTCTTTTTGTAATTAAAATGAAATTAAAGCTAATTAATGACTAATAAATTAATTTAATTAAAAGAAAATATTTTTTTTGTTTTTTATGTTTTTATGAAATAAAAAGAAAATGGAATAAAATTAAAAGTTAACTTTTACCTAATTCTAGATTTATTTTAATTATTTAAGAAAAGGAATTAAACTTGCCTAATTAAACTATTTTGGTTAATATTTATTTACAAAATAAAATAATAATAATAATAATGTTAATTCTAAATTTTTGGGTTTTTTATGAAAATGTGTTGATTAAGTTAATTTGTTAATAATAATAAAAATAAAAAAGGTTAGAAATTAAAATAATAAAAAAAACAAAACAAAAATGAAAAAAAGAAGTAAAACCAAGGGGGGTGGGGGTTGGAATTTGGAGGTGTTGAATTGAATCTTGGCCCATTAGCAGGAAGCCTTGTTTGACCTTTCATGGTAGCCTATGCACGCTTTGACTCCAGACCATGGTGCTCCTTGCTATTTGTCCTTTGGATCTGTCTTGAAGACACTTGGCTTGTTGGATCCATGAGGTCTATAGTGTTCCTCTTTTGGGAATCTGCATGTGAAAGCAATGAAAAAAATGATATGGAAATTATAGGGGACCTGGGAAGAACTTACAACGCGGTATGAGCCTCAGGACTTGGCAAAGGTTGCTTTAGCTTCAGGGTGTGGCAAGGAATAGAACCACATGCTTGTTTTGATCTGAAGATGCTCGCAACTATGTTTTAGAACTCTCACTTTTTGAATAATTTTTGGTTTTGCTCTTGGCCGTTTCTGCACACACTATTTTTTTGAATGAGGTTGGGAAGGCTTTTATATATAGTAATGAATGAGAATCAATCAAAATTATGGTCATTAAGCTTATGCAATTATGTTCTTGATTTTCTCCATAACCAACATTGAACCATTTGCCATATTTGTGAAAATTTGAATTTTTATGCCCATAATTGGCCTTGCACGAATTTGGAAGGTATTTCAAGGTGTATCAAAGCTAATCAACACAAAATATATCCCTCCATTAATTTCTTTGATTTTTATTTGAATTTTAAAGATTTAAAATGAATTAAATCAAATAAAATTAAATAAAAATGGAAAAATTAATTTTAAATCTTGAAATAAATTGTGGGACACGTGGGAAGCATGGCCAAGCTGAATCAAGTGGAAAAAGTGGGCCCCTTTTGTCAAAAATGAATTTTCAAGGATAGTTGACTTTGGCCATTTCACAAAAATTTCCCAACTTCTCCAATGCATATCTTGCTCAATTTTGAAGCTATGAACATGTTCTTGGACATTTTGGAAAGGTATTGAAGTCCTCTAACCAATGTATTTGGTCCCATGTCATTTTTATTTACCAATCTCAAGTTATGATCTTTGACTTAAAGTGCCTTTTTGTTGACTTTTGAAAATGACCTATAATGTTGAAATTGATAACTTTTTGTGAGAGCATTTCTTGGATTTGGAATGTGAAGATGAGTTGTAGGAAATGTCCTCCCCTTTAAGATGAGCATTAGATGGGATTTTTCTGATGAACCATGAAAAAGTTATGCCTTGGTCAAGTTACAGTTGACTTTTCAACTGTCCAAAAATGGAAACTTTTGCATCTTGATGATTTTTGAGCCATTCTTGTGGAATCATGGTCAAGACTTGACCAAATGATGATTGTGGCTTCAAAATAAGATGTTGACCAAATATTTTGACTTTTGACTACCAAATGACCATTTTGCCCCTACAGTTGACTGTTGAGCAAATGGGACTTTTGATTGTGCAACTTGACCTTTGTGAGCCTTGAAACTTGACATGTAGGTGCTTGACAATGTATATGAGCATATGGGACTTGATTGAGCCCTTGAAAACCTCAGCTTCCTTGCAAGAACCAAAACCCTAATTTTGCCTGCCTTAGGAGGATGGTTGACTGTGTAACCCTTGAATAGATTTTGAGCCATTTGGGGTGATGCTTGTCAAATCTTGAAGAATATGGGAGAAAAAATTTTGGGGTACAACAGTTTCCCCTGTTCAATCTTCTTAGACCTGAGGATGTAGATTGGCTTGGTGCCTTTCGTGATCCGAAGGTGGAAGATGATTGAACACTAGAGTGCCCAGAAATTTGCACTCACATAGTAGAATATCCGCAGTGTGATGGCGGGAATAGGCTTATAGATGCCATTTGGAGAGATGATGGATAGGAGGATGGGCTTATAGATGCCATCTGGAAGTGTGACAGAACCTTGTCGGGAATAGGCTTATGGATGCCATTTGGGAGTGTCATGGATAGTTGAATCTGAATAAGAAGTAGAATGGCTTCCGTGTCTGGAGCATATCTAGTCTATGTCTGATTGCTGATGCCTGAATAAATAGTAGAATAACCGCCGTGTCCGGGGTATATCCATACTGTGTCTGAATGAGTGACAGAATGTCATCCGAATCTGGATCGTATCTGGAATGTCTTTTAAATGAATCTGGAATAAACAATAGAATAACATCCGGGTTTGGAGCATCTCTAAGTTGTCTTTAGAAGTTGGGATCTGAATAAGAAGTAGAATAGCGTCCGGGTCAGGAGCATCTCTAAGTTATCTTTAGGAGTTTGACTCTGAATAAGCAATAGAACATCATCCGCGTCAGGAGCATCTCTAAGCTATTTCTGAAAGGAAGTCTGGAATAAGTATCAGAACATCTCCATGCATGGGTCACATCTGAATTATCTCTAGAAGGAGTCTTGAATAAGCAAAAGAACAACATCCATATCTGGAGCATTCCCAAGATATTTCTGAAAGGAAATCTGGAATAAGTATCAGAACGTCGCCATGCCTGGGTCACATCTGAATTATCTCTAGAAGGAGTCTTGAATAAGCAAAACAGCATCCATATCTGGAGCTTTTCCAAGCTATTTCTGAAAGAAAGTCTGGAATAAGTATCAGAACGTCGCCATGCCTGGGTCACATCTGAATTATCTCTAGAAGGAGTCTTGAATAAGCAAAAGAATATCATCCATATCTGGAGCATTCCCAAGCTATTTCTGAAAGGAAATCTGGAATAAGTATCAGAACGTCGCCATGCCTGGGTGACATCTGAATTATATCTAGAAGGAGTCTTGAATAAGCAAAGGAACAGCATCCATATCTGGAGCATTTCCAAGCTATTTCTGAAAGGAAATCTGGAATAAGTATCAGAACGTCGCCATGCCTGGGTCACATCTGAACTATCTCTAGAAGGAGTCTTGAATAAGCAAAAGAACAACATCCATATCTGGAGCATTTCCAAGCTATTTCTGAAAGGAAATCTGGAATAAGTATCAGAACGTCGCCATGCCTGGGTCACATCTGAACTATCTCTAGAAGGAGTCTTGAATAAGCAAAAGAACAGCATCCATATCTGGAGCATTTCCAAGCTATCTCTGAAAGGAAATCTGGAATAAGTATCAGAACGTCGCCATGCCTGGGTCACATCTGAAATATCTCTAGAAGGAGTCTTGAATAAGCAAAAGAACAGCATCCATATCTGGAGCATTTCCAAGCTATCTCTGAAAGGAAATCTGGAATAAGTATCAGAACGTCGCCATGCCTGGGTCACATCTGAACTATCTCTAGAAGGAGTCTTGAATAAGCAAAAGAACAGCATCCATATCTGGAGCATTTCCAAGCTATTTCTGAAAGGAAATCTGGAATAAGTATCAGAACGTCGCCATGCCTGGGTCACATCTGAACTATCTCTAGAAGGAGTCTTGAATAAGCAAAAGAACATCATCCATATCTGGAGCATTTCCAAGCTATCTCTGAAAGGAAATCTGGAATAAGTATCAGAACGTCGCCATGCCTGGGTCACATCTGAACTATCTCTAAAAGGAGTCTTGAATAAGCAAAAGAACAACATCCATATCTGGCGCATTTCCAAGCTATCTCTGAAAGGAAATCTGGAATAAGTATCAGAACGTCGCCATGCCTGGGTCACATCTGAACTATCTCTAGAAGGAGTCTTGAATAAGCAAAAGAACAGCATCCATATCTGGAGCATTTCCAAGCTATCTCTGAAAGGAAATATGGAATAAGTATCAGAACGTCGCCATGCCTGGGTCACATCTGAACTATATCTAGAAGGGGTCTTGAATAAGAAAAAGAACAGCATCCATATCTGGAGCATTTCCAAGCTATCTCTGAAAGGAAATCTGGAATAAGTATCAGAACGTCGCCATGCTTGGGTCATATCTGAACTATATCTAGAAGGAATCTTGAATAAGCAAAAGAACAACATCCATATCTGGAGCATTTCCAAGCTATCTCTGAAAGGAAATCTGGAATAAGTATCAGAACGTCGCAATGTCTGGGTCACATCTGAACTATATCTAGAAGGAATATCTGAATAAGCAAAAGAACAGCATCCATATCCAGAGCATTTCCAAGCTATCTCTGAAAGGAAATCTGGAATAAGTATCAGAACGTCGCCATGCCTGGGTCACATCTGAACTATATCTAGAAGGAATCTCTGAATAAACAATAGAATAGCATCCGTGGTTGGAGCATCTCTAAGTTATCTCTGAAAAGAAGCCATGAATAAGCAACAGAATAGCATCCATCTGGAGCATCTTTGAACTATTTCTGAACAAGTAACTCTGAATAAGCAAAAGAACAGTATCCATATCTGGAGCATTTCCCAGCTATCTCTTTAACCTCTTTAATGTAGATATGCCCTGGCTAGATACAGGTATCGAATCCACAACCAATCGCTCACAGATATGCCCTGGCTAGATGCAGGTATCGAATATGGAATTGCAACGGTTGATAGTAATCGTCTTTGGATTGACCTTTTTCCTGAAAAAGGAAAAACATCAGTTATGCAATGCATGATGTCATGATGTTCTCAGGGAGAAATGAGATTGTGTGATATGATGCGTATGTGCATGCATTGTGTATGTAAGCAAGATGTATGAAAGGTGATATGTTTATGAATGTATTTTCCTCTAGGAAAATAAATCCTTGACGAATGCCGGGGAGTTTAATCCTGGGCTGATGTTGAAGAACAGAGTTCTTTGTTTCCGCTGGGGATGATGGTTGCAAGAATAAACCGGTAGGAGAAGATGACTTCGTTGGGGAATAAACTTGTTGGAGAGATTACTCTGTGGGGAATTACTCTGCGGGGAAGAGATACTTCATTGAGGTTTTGATGAGAACCCCGCTGGGAATTTCGTTGTTATGTTGGAAGTTTTGATGAACTCCGTTGGGGGGTAGGAAGAACTTCGCCGAGGACGATCTTTCCGTGGCAATTAGCTGAGGATAACCCAGTTATACCCTGGTAGGGAATAACCTTTGAATAAAGTTCGGGGAGAGACGTCCATACTCTGCAGGTGATAAGTTTCCAGAATCTACTGGGGATAAGCTTCCTACTGGGGAGATGGTTCAACTCTCCTGGGGAGACTTTGGACTGCACTGGGGAATGGCTCCATTGGTTGTTATGTATACCGCCGGGGAACAATCTTAGATCAAGATTGCCGAGGATGCTTGTTTAGGAACATCTGTATACTCCGCTGGGGAATATTGAGATTTTATGGGGATACCCATCTTCCTTAAGGCTGACAGTAGGCTAACTCTGTTTGGGGAGAGCGTTGCTGACTTGCTGGAGAATATCGTGCCTTGTTAGGACTGACGGGAGACCAACTCTGCTCGGGGGAGAGTATTGTTGAATTTGGTCTTACTCTACGGGGAGTGAAGGTATCTTGGTTGTTCTTCAGCCGAACCTACCTTAGTACCTTGGTGGACAGAGCAACCAGATCGCTTAGACAACTCATTATTGCCCCAGTTTCTGAGAGAGAAGGTACCTGTGGAGGTGTTGGACAACTGCCGATTTGACCAATCCTCTTCTGGTAGGCAAGTGATAAGATGACGGGACATAGTCGTACGCTTTGATCCCTAACTTTTGCCTGGACCGCCCTTTCGGGTTTTCGGTCCACCGGGATACCCATTTTTGCCCAAGCCACTTTTTCAGGTTTTCGACTTGCCGGGTGTACAGATTTTTTCATTTCATCCCTTGTTTTTTCCCGAACCCTTTTGGTTCGCCGGGAAGCCCTTATTTTTGACTATGTGTGTCAACCTAGGGGTCTTTGATTATGCGTAGTATTTTTCGACTATGTCCACGCTCTCAGAATGTAGGGAGGTGCCCCTGTTGTAGTGTTGTGTGCCACCAGAAGATCTTCGTTTGATCGTCCAATGCCCCAAGTGATCTAGATGGAGATTTGCCCCAAGCTGGTTGGCCTTTCGAGAGATTCTCAGAATCTTGACTTAACTGCCCCAGATGATGAACAATGGTCATGCCATGCCCCTTGGTTGGAAGTGTTTCCTCTATTTGAGCTTTTGTTGAGAAGATTCTTGTTCACCGGATATTCGTCGCGCGAATTTCTCTGCTGTTCAAGCAAATAATCATATGCAAACAATGTTATTTAAAATGCAAAGCTTATGTCTGTTTCGAAATTTTTGAAAATGCATCTTTTTTTTAGTAAAAACAAGTGAATTTTGTAAACTATGATGTCAACTCGTTATTTTACCGCAAGCCTTAAGGAGTCAGGATACCTTTGTAATAGTATGCTTTCGAACAAACCCATGCTTCAGCTAGGACTTTTGAGGGTTCTAGCGTGGCTTGGTTCACGGTTTAAGAAACAAAGGATAAAGGCTCAAATTTTATTTGTACCCACCCGTTCTTCGTGATGTTCTTCAGACCTAAACTCAGCTGATCGTGCGTTAGACCTTGTTCGAGTCTTTGTCCTAATATTCCCATGATGGTTCGGATGTTGACATTTTATTTTGAATAGGCAGTCATTTCCTTGTTGAGGGTTTGCAGGTCCTCTTTTCTTTTTGATTTCGTTATCCCTGTTTTTTGCCTGAACTGTTCCTTTTTGTGATTACAGTCAGCGGGATGCCCCAGTTTTTGTAAGTCTCCTTCATAGGTTTTGACTTGTTGGGCTTTTATTTTGGGAAATGATGACTGTCTATCTTTATGATTATTCGGAACCATCATTGTCTTTTGTTTTGTACGGACTTTTTGGTGCCATTCGTAGTGCACTCGGATCAACTGAGAGAACTACCCTGCCCTAGGTTATGATTAAGGGTTTTAATTTTCGAAAAGAAAAACTCCTACTTCTTTGGCTCAAAGGGGTTGACAAGGGATTATCATCCTTATAACTCCAGTGTTTAGGAATTGAAACAATGCCTGTACCTCATCAACGGGGTCTGTTCAAAAGCATACTGTAGATTCTGGTATCATTTTCGTCATCCCCCCTCAAGATGCTTAGAATTATTAATTGAGAGTTGATCATCAAAAAATGAAATCAATTTAAATATAATGAAAATAATTGGATTAATTCAAAAACAGACATATGCAGTGCATTAGTGAAATAAAAGAGTTTGCTATGACATTAATTGTTTGTATAAGCAAAAAATTACAACTCGGAAATTCAAATAAACAAAAGCCTTCAATGATTGGGCAAAGGAGCATTGATTATGTTTAGAGTCTCTGACGCTTCAAACTGAATCTCTCCGGCGTCGATCATGTCTTGAATCTTGTTCTTCAAAGGCCAACAGTTGTCCGTAGTATGACCCAGGCTATCGGAGTGGTATGCGCACCTCTCATTAGGATAGTAGTTGGGAGCAGAGGTGTTTGGATTCCGGAGAGGAGCCCTCAAGGTAATCAGCCCTGCCTTCAACATTTGCTGTAGCGCTTGATCCAGTGACATGTTGATTTTAGTGAATTGTCTCTTGGGTGCGACCTCCTTACGTTGATGCCTCTGTCCTTGTTGAGCAGGCCTATGATTAGAGATCTGGACGGCCCCTACATGTTGATCATGGCGACCCTTTTGGCTGTACGCAGCATTGGCCTCTTTCTTCCCAGTGTAAGGCTTTTTGTGAGTATCAGAAGGTGCAGCTTCTTGAATCTTTCCAGCCTTGATGCCAGCTTCGATCCTCTCCCCGGTCAAGATCAAATCTGTAAACCCAACAGAAGAATTTCCAATCAGATGGTTGAAGAAGGGACCAGACAGGGTCCCCAAGAACATGTCAACAAGCTCACGGTCAATCAAGGGCGGCTGCACCCTTCCAGCCAGATCTCTCCACCTTTGCGCATACTCCTTAAAACCTTCACTCGTCCCAAGTGACATACCCTGGAGTTGGGTACGCATGGGAGCGAGGTCGGCATTATACTGATACTGCTTATAAAAAGCAGTTGCCAAGTCCTCCCAGTTACGAATACTGGTTCCATCCAACTGATAGAACCAATCGAGCTGAGTCCCTGAAAGACTCTCCTGGAAGAAATGGATCCATAGATTCTTGTCTGCCGTGTAGGGCTGGATCTTCCTTGCGTATGAATGGAGGTGCAGCTTAGGACAGGAAACCCTGTCGTACTTTACAAAGGCAGGTGCCTTGAACTTGTGAGGGATCACCACCCCAGAAGATAAACCTAGGTCCCCAAAGTCCAACCCAGGCACACGTTGGATATCCATAGCATTTAACCGGTCCTCCAGCTATTTGTACCTGTCTTCAGTAGGGGGTATTGTTCATCATTGAAGTCTGTCTCGGTGTCAGAGACCACAGGTCTAGGAACCTCTCTCCCTTGGTGACTGCCTTCCCCCACAGATGGAGTAGTCCTCTCATCTTCATTCTGCAGTGTGTTCCCAAATCTGCGTCTAGGGTTGAACAAAACAATCCTCTTGTTCTTCTTCTTCTGAATCAGAGTCTTCAATTCCTTTTGACCCTGGGCTAGGCTCATAATCAACTCCTGGAACTGGGCATTCTGGGCCTGGAGGGCCTTGATAGCTTGTCCATTGGATGATTCAAGATTCATGATGACTGCTGAAATAAACAGCAAAGAAGGTAAGTGATCTGCCACAAGTGTACCTGTAATGCAATGATATGTATGATATGCATGCAATGTTTTCAAGGACCTCGCGGGATAAACAAAGAAGCTTGTTAGAATTTGAACACGGTGGCTTGATTGAAGGAACTGCATATTGTTGAGAGTCCTTCTTCAAGAGTCAAGGCTCACCATATCGAGTGGGTCATAGCCCCTGACTCAAGCTGTTAACTTTGGCTAGAGGAAAATAAATCCCCTTTGCCCCTTGCTAGACATTTGATTCATCATGACCTGCATCACAAGCCCTTGAGATCCTTGAAATGGATTAGTCCTTATGTAGGATGTATGAAATGGTATGATGGTATGATGTTATGTTATGGAGTAATGTAAGTAGGCCCTGTAATGAGTCCCAATTAAGGACTATAAACAAAACCTGCAAGGAACCCATGTTGTTAGATAACAAGTATGTACAAGTCAAGTTTGAAAGCATACAAGTCACACAAGAAAGCCCTTAGAGTTCAGGCCAGCATGAAGTTTGGGGTACTACCCTCTTGAAGTTGGTGGGCTCAAACCTGCCCTATCAAAGTAACCGGGTTCTAAGGATCTCAATATCATTAGATTGCTTTCTGTGTTCATCGTTTCGATTTAGCCACTGAACTGGCGATCAAAATATCCCAAGAAAACAACCCTCAACTGAGTGTAGTATCGAGTATCAACCAACTTCGGACTGCACCAAAGTAGTTATCTCACTACCCTAAAGAGGCCAAGATGGTTCAATTAAGGTTCCTAAGGTCAGTTGATGCTTCACGACACCATGCGGCGGCCCCGTACTCTCCTTGATTGGACTCAAGGGTTACTGGTACTCACCAAAGTGCCACATCAACGTAGCAGACTGCTTCAACCATGTCGGTATACCCCGCATAGTTCCCTCACAGTCTTGTTGCTACTTTCTAAGAAGGTATCCCCCAGATCCGGGCTAGGATCTATAGAACTCCCAAGACAGGCCCAATAATATTAAAGCAAGCAAAACAAAGCAATTGAAAACACAAGTATGAGCTATCCTAAGGTACACCTCACTTAAAACTATCCCCAGCAGAGTCGCCAGTTCTGTGATTGGTGGAAATAGAACTGACTGTTTTTTTAAGCTAGTTCGCGAAATGTCGCGGAAGCAAGAGTCGCCACCGTCTTTTATTTTCTCCAACATGGAAATGACAAAAACACATCAAAATTCCTTATGAGATTGTTTTCTCGGTTCGGGAGGTAGATTTATAGAAAGGGAAGGTATTAGCACCCTTTCTATCCATGGTTATCCATGGGCTCTTAAATACTTGTTCTTATGTTTTCAAAATGTTTGCTTTTCAAAATGTGAGTGGGTTTTGAAAAAGTTTCTTTGAAAGATTTCTGAATAACTCTTGTATCTGTCCTCAAGAGTGTTTGAAAAATTTGTTTTGAAAGCTTTTGAAAGTGTAAGGTGTGAAAAGTATTTTGTTTTGTTTTTGAAAAAAGCAAGTATCCATGAGTCATCTACCTACCCTAAGGAATTAAGCTGTGTAAGTGTCCTTTAGATAGTGTTATCCCACCATTGAGAGGTAGGTAGCACCATCGTTGGAGGTGTTCGGGTCAATTCGATTGTAGGGACAGTGTGGTCACCGAAGCAACAGTTAGGACACCTTAGAAGCTACCCTTATATCCTTGATCCTTTTTTTATCCGAGGCAACCGTTTCGAGGCAACTGTTCCGAGGCAACTGTTTCGAGGCAACTGTTCCGAGGCAACTGTTTCGAGGCAACTGTTTCGAGGCAACTGTTTCGAGGCAACTGGATCATGGACATAAGGACCTATAAGACGTCCTATACTTGACAACCACGTTTCGAAGGCAACAAGTGAGGCGTACCCTAGAAGTGGTGTTTGCATTGTGTGTTGTATTCATGTTATGTTTGTCTTTGTTATTAGTGAGCTACGGGTTATTTTTATTTACATACATTCTTTCATGCAAGTTAACAGTTAAGGGGTGCAGAAAGTAAGTTGCGGAAAAATAAATTCTACGCTATTACAAGGCGCGGGTCTATACATCGCCAAAAATTACAAAGACCCATTTTTTGGTAAATAAGTACGGAAATTAAATAAAGCGATAAACCTTTTTAACTATTACATTCTTGAAGGCAATTACATAATAATCAAATAAAGTAAATGCGCGAGAATAAATTAATCGGGAATGTCTAAGGGTGTTGACCCCTTTAAGAAAAGAAATTAATTTTTTTGGTCTTTTTTGTAATTAAAATGAAATTAAAGCTAATTAATGACTAATAAATTAATTTAATTAAAAGAAAATATTTTTATTTGTTTTTTATGTTTTTATGAAATAAAAAGAAAATGGAATAAAATTAAAAGTTAACTTTTACCTAATTCTAGATTTATTTTAATTATTTAAGAAAAGGAATTAAATTTGCCTAATTAAACTATTTTGGTTAATATTTATTTACAAAATAAAATAATAATAATAATAATAATGTTAATTCTATTTTTTGGGTTTTTTATGAAAATGTGTTGATTAAGTTAATTTTTTAATAATAATAAAAATAAAAAAGGTTAGAAATTAAAATAATAAAAAAAAACAAAACAAAAATGAAAAAAAGAAGTAAAACCAAGGGGGGTGGGGGTTGGAATTTGGAGGTGTTGAATTGAATCTTGGCCCATTAGCAGGAAGCCTTGTTTGACCTTTCATGGTAGCCTATGCACGCTTTGACTCCAGACCATGGTGCTCCTTGCTATTTGTCCTTTGGATCTGCCTTGAAGACACCTGGCTTGTTGGATCCATGAGGTCTATAGTGTTCCTCTTTTGGGAATTTGCATGTGAAAGCAATGAAAAAAATGATATGGAAATTATAGGGGACCTGGGAAGAACTTACAGCGCGGTATGAGCCTCAGGACTTGGCAAAGGTTGCTTTAGCTTCAGGGTGTGGCAAGGAATAGAACCACGTGCTTGTTTTGATCTGAAGATGCTCGCAACTATGTTTTAGAACTCTCACTTTTTGAATAATTTTTGGTTTTGCTCTTGGCCGTTTCTGCACACACTATTTTTTTGAATGAGGTTGGGAAGGCTTGTATATATAGTAATGAATGAGAATCAATCAAAATTATGGTCATTAAGCTTATGCAATTATGTTCTTGATTTTCTCCATAACCAACATTGAACCATTTGCCATATTTGTGAAATTTTGAATTTTAATGCCTATAATTGGCCTTGCACGAATTTGGAAGGTATTTCAAGGTGTATCAAAGCTAATCAACACAAAATATATCCCTCCATTAATTTCTTTGATTTTTATTTGAATTTTAAAGATTTAAATGAATTAAATCAAATAAAATTAAATAAAAATGGAAAAATTCATTTTAAATCTTGAAATAAATTGGGGGACACGTGGGAAGCATGACCAAGCTGAATCAAGTGGAAAAAGTGGGCCCCTTTTGTCAAAAATGAATTTTCAAGGATAGTTGACTTGAGCCATTTCACAAAAATTTCCCAACTTCTCCAATGCATATCTTGCTCAATTTTGAAGCTATGAACATGTTCTTGGACATTTTGTAAAGGTCTTGAAGTCCTCTAACTAATTTCTTTGTTCCCATGTCATTTTGATTTACCAATCTCAAGTTATGGTCTTTGACTTAAAGTGCCTTTTTGTTGACTTTTCAAAATGACCTATAATGTTGAAATTGATAACTTTTTGTGAGAGAATATCTTGGATTTGGAATGTGAATATTAGTTGTAGGAAATGTCCTCCCCTTCAAGATGAGCATTGTATGGGATTTTTCTGATGAACCATGAAAAAGTTATGCCTTGGTCAAGTTACAGTTGACTTTTCAGCTGTCCAAAAATGGAAACTTTTGCATCTTGATGATTTTTGAGCCATTCTTGTGGAATCATGGTCAAGACTTGACCAAATGATGATTATGGCTTCAAAATAAGATGTTGACCAAAAATTTTGACTTTTGACTGCCAAATGACCATTTTGCCCCTACAGTTGACTATTGAGCAAATGGGACTTTTGACTGTGCAACTTGACCTTTGTGAGCCTTGAAACTTGACATGTAGGTGATTGACAATGTATGTGAGAATATGGGACTTGATTGAGCCCTTGAAATCCTCAGCTTCCTTGCAAGAACCAAAACCCTAATTTTGCCTGCCTTAGGAGGATGGTTGACTGTGTAGCCCTTGAATAGATTTTGAGCCATTTGGGGTGATGCTTGTCAAATCTTGAAGAATATGGGAGGGCAAATTTTGGGGTACAACAGGCACCTTAGTGGTAACCCTAATGTCCTATATCCTTTTTATCCGAGGCAACCGTTTCAAGGCAACTGGATCTTAGACAAGAGGGCGACCTCTAAGACACCCTATACTTGATGACCACCTCGAGGCAACCAGTGAGGCGTACCCTAAGAGTGGCATGTACATGTGTATCGTTTTTTAGTTAATTGTCTTTACATGTTATTTGTGAGCTACGGATTGGTTTTATTTTTCATACATTCTTGCAGACATATTAACAGTTAAATGATTTGCAGGAAATAAAGTGCGGAAAGGTAAATCTAGCTATTACAAGGCGCGGGTCTATACATCGCAAAAAACAAAAACCCATTTGGAAATAAAGTGCGATAAAAGTAAATAAAGCGATAAAAGCCTAATTAACTATTACAATTCCGGAGCCGATACATAAATATAATGAATTAAATAAATATGCGCGCGAAAGATTGAATCGGGACGTCCTTAGGGTTCTGACCCTTTTTTGAGAAAGAATTGAATTTGTCCTTTTTTTGCAATTAATGAAATTAAACCTAATTATTAATTAACTTATTAAAAGAAAAAAAATGTTTTTGTGTTTTTTATGTTTTTAATGAAATAAAATAAAAAAAGAAATTAAAAGTGTCAAAAAATCCTAAGTCTAATTCCTTTTTATTTATTGTAAAAGAAAATTAAAATTAAACCTAATTAAACTAGATTAATTTAAATTAGTGTTTATTTACAAAATAATTACCTAAGTGAAATTAATAAAAATAAAATATTTACATTTTTTGGTTTTCTGAATTTTTATTGTGAAAAAATATTAATCTGTTAATTAAATAATAATAATACTAATAATTAATAAAAAGAAATTATAAAAGAAAAGAAAATAAAAAAAAGAGTAACAAAACCAAGGGGGTTTGGGCCAGCTTATGGAGGTGGATTAGCAATCTGAGGCCCATTGACTCAGCTACGTTTGACCTTCTTGCTTGCCTATGCACAGGGTTGACCAGGAGCATGGTATGCTTCCATCCTGACCATTGGATTGATGATGGTGGCCACATGGCATGACATTGCTGGAGGCATATGGTGGACTATTCTTTGAAGCCTGCACACAATTGTATGAAGAAAAATAATATGGAAATTATGGGGGACCTGGGATTCGAACCCAGGTCCCAAGGGACTATGCACAAGCGCCTTGGCCATCTGAGCTGCGTGTTCAATTGAAATAATAATAATAAGTGGATATTATATTTGTAAACCAACGCCTTTGCTTAAAAAATAAAAAAAAATGCGCGATCGTTTAAAAGGACGAATGGGAGAATGACATGTGGTCGTCTTCTCCAAATCTCTAGTTCAGTTACCTGCGGATTTTTATCCGCAGGAAGTTCCATAGGCCCTTTCCTAAAATCATCCTTAGGCTTCAAAAACGCCATCCAAGCCCATGGTCAGGATCGTCCATGTCTCCTGATCACATCTATGCTTATGATTTGTTCTGATTGTACCTGGAAACAAAATGCCTAAAAACAAACAAAACAAACCCTAGACGCGGGTATCATCATACAGAGCCTAAAAACGAAATTAAATAATGCAGTTACGTTAGAAATCAAGCAAGGAGTATGAATTTGCTAACGTTTTTGAGAAAAAATGCCAGAATAAAGGATTCAAGTTTTGTGTTCAGAGGCAAGTTTGTGATGACTTACAGCGATGTGTAGGGAGTCTTAAGACTTGGAAAAGGGCGTGTTGGCTTCAGGGGATGGCAAGGAAGAAAGCCACATGCTTATTTTTGTCTGAAAATGCTTGCAACCTTGTTCTAGATCTCACACTTTTTTGAAAGTTTTCAGTTTTGCTTTTGGCCGTTTCAGTGATGCTTGGGTTGTGAATTAGGTCTGGCTTGCTTGCTTATGTATGTATGAATGAAATTAGGTCAGCAGTTGAGCCTTAACCTTGTGCAATTAAGTTTGGAGATTTTGTTTTAACACCATTGAAGAACTTTCCATCTTTGAAGAAAAACCAAGATTTCATGCACAAAATAGCCCTAGCACGAATTTGTGAGCTGGCATGTGGTATATGAAAGTTGCTCAAATCAAAAAGATGCCCTTCCATTAATTTTTAGATTTTATTTGAATTATTATGGAGTTAAAATGAATTAAATCAATAAAAATTAAATAAAATGGAAAAATAAATGTTTGGTCTTGAAATTAATCATGGGACACGTGGGTGGCATGACAAGGCTGAATCAAGTGGAAGAAAGTGGACCCTTTTGTCAAAAATTGAAGTTTTAAGGATAGTTGACTTTTGCCATTTCACAAAAATTTCCCAACTTCTCCAATGCATATCTTGCTCAATTTTGATCATATGAACATGTTCTTGGACATTTTGGAAAGGTCTTTAAGTCCTCTAACCAATGCCTTTGGTCCCATCTCATTTGGATTTACCAATCTCAAGTTATGGTCTTTGACTTAAAATGCCTTTTTGTTGACTTTTGAAAATGACCTATAATGTAGAAATTGATAACTTTTTGTGAGAGCATTTCTTGGACTTGGAATGTGAAGATGAGTTGTAGGAAATGTCATCCCCTTCAAAATGAGCATTGGATGGATTTTTCTGATGAACCATGAAAAAGTTATGCCTTGGTCAAGTTACAGTTGACTTTTCAACTGTCCCAAAATGGAAACTTTTTCATCTTGATGATTTTTGAGCCATTCTTGTGGAATCATGATCAAGACTTGATCAAATGATGATTGTGGCTTCAAAATAAGATGTTGACCAAAAATTTTGGCTTTTGACTGCCAAATGACCATTTTGCCCCTGCAGTTGATTGTGAACCAAATAGGGCTTTTGACTGTGCAACTTGATGTTGTGAGACTTGCAACTTGGCATGTAGATGCTTGACAATGTATATAGGCATATGGGATTTGATTGGACCACTGAAAACCTCAACTTCCTTGCAAGAACCAAAACCCTAATTTTGACTGCCTTAGGAGGCAATTGGACTGTGCAACCCTTGAGGAATCTTGAAGCATTTGAAGATTGATCTTGACAAATCTTGAAGAATATGGGAGGGCAAATTTTGGGGTACAACATATGGAAACATAACACTATTGACAGTGACAACTCCCTACACTCTGAGAGCGTGGACATGGTCAAAAAAAAATACTACGCATAATCAAAGACCCGCTAGGTCGACTGGCCTAGGCAAAAATAAGGGCTTCCCGGTGGACCAAAAGGGTTCGGGCAAAAATAAGGGATGAAAATAAAAAATCTGTACACCCGGCAAGTCGAAAACCTGAAAAGGCGGCTTAGGCAAAAAAAGGGTATCCTAATGGACTGAAAACCCGAAAGGGCGGTCCAGGAAAAAGTTAGGGATCAAAGCGTACGACTATGTTCCGTCATCTCGTCACTTGCTTACCAGAAGAAGATTTGTCTATCGGCAGTTATCAAGCACCTCATAGGCCTTCTTCTCACGTAGAAACTGGGGCAATAAGAATTGTTCGAACTGTACAAGCTGCTCTGTCCACCAGGTATAAGGTAGATTCAGCTGAAGAATATGACCAAGATACCTTCACTCCCTGCAGAGTAAGACAATAATGGAAGCTCTCCCCACTGAGACTTGCAACTATGAACAAATCAGCAATACTCTCCCCAAGCAGAGTTGGTCTACCATCAGCCCTAAAAAGGTTGAGCATCCCCGACAGTCTTAATATTCGTCAACGAAATATAAGAATGTTCCCCGATGGAATACAAGATACCCCCAGTGGAGCCATTTCCCCAGCGCAGTCTAAAAAAGCTTCCCCGCCAGAGTTGAACCATCGTACCCAGTAGATTCTGGAAGCTTATCCCCTGCAAGAATACAAGTGCATCTCCTCAGCCAAATTCAGAGGTTATCCCCACAAGAGTCTAACTGGGTTATCCTCAGCAAGTTGCAACGGAAAGATCATCCCCAGCGAAGTTCTTTCTATCCCCAGCGGAGTTCATCATCAAAATACCCAATAGAGCTTATCAACGGAATCCCCAGCGGAGTTATCGTTAAAACCTCAGCAAAGCATCTCTCCCCATAGAGTAATTCCCCACATAGTAATCTCTTCATCAGGGTTATTCCCCAACAGAGTTATCTTCTCCTACAGGTTTATTCTCACAATCATCTTCGTTCATCATCCCCAGCGGAAACGAAGAACTCAACACTATTCTCCAGCTATCCGGGATTTATTTTCCCCAGCTAAAACATTACATTTCCATACGTCATGATACATGCATAAACGCATCATATCGCACAATCTCATTTATGTTGAGAACATCATTGCTCGATCCATCTCATGCATTGCATATGACTGACCTTTACCTTTCAGGAAAGATGTAGTTAAATTCTCAGCCATATCAAAAGGCCTTCTCTGGTCCAGTTAAGTCGATTCCTAAAGATTTTTCTGACGCTGATCCAGTTGAAGATATTCCAAGACCTTGTCTGGTCCAGTTAAATCGATTCCTAAAGATTTTTCTGATGCCGATCCAGTCAAAGGCCTTCTCTGGTCCAGTTAAGTCGATTCCTAAAGATTTTTCTGATGTCGATCCAGTTGAAGATATTCCAAGACCTTGTCTGGTCCAGTTAAATCGATTCCTAAAGATTTTTCTGATGCCGATCCAGTCAAAGGCCTTCTCTGGTCCAGTTAAATCGATTCCTAAAGATTTTTCGGAGGCAAAGCCAGTCGATGGAGACAAAACCAGTTAAATCGATTCCTAAAGATTTTTCTGAAGCCAGTCAATGGAGACAAGACCAGTTAAATCGATTCCTAAAGATTTTTCTGAAGCCAGTCAATGGAGACAAAACCAGTTAAATCGATTCCCAAAGATTTTTCTGAAGCCAGTCAATGGATATAAAACCAGTTAAATCGATTCCTAAAGATTTTTGAGGCAAAGCCAGTCGATGGAGACAAAACCAGTTAAATTGATTCCTAAATATTTTTCTGAAGCCAGTCAATGAAGACAAATAAAGTTAAATCGATTCCTAAAGATTTTTTTGAAGCAAATCCAGTTAAATCGATTCCTAAAGATTTTTCTGATGCCGATCCAGTCAAAGGCCTTCTCTGGTCCAGTTAAGTCGATTCCTAAAGATTTTTCTGATGCCGATCCAGTTGAAGATATTCCAAGACCTTGTCAAAATCAGTTAGATCGATTCCTAAAGATTTTTCTGAGGCCAATCAGTCAATGGAGACAAAATCAGTTAAATCGATTCCTAAAGATTTTTCTGAGGCAAAGCTCGTCAAAGGAGACACCCCGTCAGAAGAGACGGCCCATCAACCTTTTCAAGTTCCAGATTAATACCTGTAGCTAGCCAGGAAAAATCTGTGGACGATTGATTGTAGATTAACACCTGTAACAGGCCAGGAAACTATCTTTCTTTCTCAGGTCAGAGATTAATACCTGAAACCAGACAGGAGAACTATCTCGTCGACCAACCTTCTTAAGTTCCAGATTAATACCTGTAACTAGCCAGGAAAAATCTGTGGACGATTGATTGTAGATTAATACCTGAAACCAGCCAGGAAAACTATCTACATGAAGAGATTGAAGATTAACACCTGTAACAGGCCAGGAAACTATCTTTCTTTCTCAGGTCAGAGATTAATACCTGAAACCAGACAGGACAACTATCTCATCGGCCAACCTTCTTAAGTTTCAGATTAATACCTGTAACTAGCCAGGAAAACTATCTATGGATGATTGATTGTAGATTAATACCTGAAACCAGCCAGGAAAACTATCTACGTGAAGAGATTGAAGATTAATACCTGTAGCAAGCCAGGAAAAATATCTTTCTTTCTCAGGTCAGAGATTAATACCTGAAACCAGACAGGACAACTATCTACTCGACCAGTTCAAACCACCAAACTTTCCAATACAGTTCAGAGGCGCCCCAGGCACGGACGCCATGCTGGCAATCATCCAGTTCCAATTTATAGACACAGTCTAGCATTCACCCCTGGATGGCATCTTTAAGCCCATCTCCACAACTACCCATTACTTTTCCAGATGGCATCTATAAGCCCATCCCCGACAAGATTCTGTCACATTTCCAGATGGCACCTATAAGCCCATCCTCCTACCAACAATCTCCAAATGGCATCTGTAAGCCCATTCCCGACATCACCATGCTGATACTACACCCTGCGAGTGCAAATTTCTGGGCACTTTAGTGTTCAATCATCTTCCACCTTCGGATCACGAAAGGCACGCAAGCCAATCTACATCCTCAGGTTTAAGAAGATTGAACAGGGGCAACGGTTGTACCCCAAAATTTTCCCTCCCACATTCCTCAAGATTTGTCAAGAATGATTTTCAAATGGTTCAAAATGGCTTAAAGGTTGTATAGTCAAATCACCTCCTAAGACAGTTGAAATTAGGGTTTTGGTTCTTGCAAGGAATTTGGGGTTTTCAATGGTTCAATCAAGTCTCATAAGCCTATATACATTCTCAAGCACCTACATGCCATGTTTCAAGACTCACAGTGCCAAGTTGCACAGTCAAAAGCTCCATTTGATCTACAGTCAACTGCAAGGGCAAAATGGTCATTTTGCAGTCAAAAGTCCGGATTTTTGGTCAACATCTTATTTTGAGTTCACAATCATCATTTGATCAAGTCTTGATCATGATTCCACAAGAATAGCTCAAAAATCATCAAGATGCAAAAGTTACTATTTTTGGACAGCAGAAAAGTCAACTGTGTCTTGACCAGGGCATAACTCTTTCATGGTTTATCAGAAAAATCCCATCCAAAGCTCATTTTTAAGAGGATGCAATTTTCTACAATCCATCTTCACACTCCAAGATCAAGAAATGCTCTCACATGAAGTTACAAATTTGGACATTATAGGTCAATTTCAAAAGTCAACAAAAGTACACTTTGAGTCAAAGGCCATAACTTGAGATTGGTAAATCCAAATGACATGGGACCAAAGGCATTGGTTAGAGGACTTCAAGAGCTTTCCAAAATGTCCAAGAACATGGTCATATGATCAAAATTGAGCAAGTTGTGCATTGGAGAAGTTGGGAAATTTTCATGAATTTGCAAAAGTCAACTTTGCTCAAAACACCTTCTTTTTGCTAATGGGCCTCAAATCTCTTCTTGAAACTTCACCCATGACCTATGCACGACCCACCAAGCTGAATGGGATTTATTTTCTTATTTTTATTGATTAATTGGATTTTTAATACATATTAATTCATTTAATTAATTTAAATCATAAGAAAATACAAGATTTGATTTTTAAATCAATTTGTGAAGCAAATATGATCTAAACATGCTGGCAAATTCGTGCACAAGTCAAAGATACCAAAAAAATCCAATTTTGGCGACATTGTTCAATCATGGAAAATCAAGAATATTTGATTTTCAATCAAAGATTTAAACATCAATGCACATGGATATTGGCCCAGCTTTTAACCTAATTTGTTTCTCCTATATGTATGCAAGCTAACCATACCCTAGCACATGATTGAAAGCTACAGAAACAACCCTATCAAATTTAAGAATTTTCAAGAAAACTGAAAACCTGTTCTTGCATTCTAGGTCGATTCAAGGCATTTTGTTCATCCAAACACCTTGCATGAGGCACTAGGATTGATTTACAATCAAATTCAAGCATCAAAGCTCAAGGAATCACGATACACAGTCCCACGGTTTGCCTTTATATTTCATAATTGTATCTCTTAATTCATGCGCATTTAACATGTTTTTGTGACTGATTTGCATTGCTAGAGACCATACAAAGCTAATGGAATTAATTAATTGGACTATAGTGCCCTGAATCGTAAGATACCATGACTGAATTTCTAGGGTTCTTGAGCTTTTAAATGGGGCTTTTCAATCCAGGAAAAATTGGGACTAATAGGATACATGGCTGAAATCGTGATACTAAGACGAACACAACCCACACCTCGCGAAACATTTATATTCACTGTGCTTCTAATCACTATTTTTCCTTGCAGGAAGTAGTGGGGGTTAAAAACCCCCGCTATCTGATTCTAATCATACAGAAAAAAGGTTGAAGAATGATGTGTTGACATCCCATTGGCTTATTTGAAAAGCGCGCGTTTTAATTTTTTTATTCACAGCACGTTGATTGTTTGACATATAGTAATTGCCTATTATTCCACTAACAAATTAAACAGGTTAGTTGAGTGGCTGGGGCGTTGGCATGTGAACGTTGGGACCTGGATTCGAATCCCAGGTCCCCCAAAACATTTATTCTATTTTGCTCCATATCTTCACATGCAGATTTCAAAAGGGATGTCTACCATATGCTTCAAACCTCAACACGCCAGGTGTCTCCAAGCCTGGATCCAGTGGCCAAAGTTGAAGGACCACCATACTCCCTGGTCAGCGCATGCGTAGCAAACTCAGAAAGTCAAACAGGCTGGAGAGTTAGTGGGCCTGGAAATTGCCAAAGACACCTCCTCTTGGGCCCAACACCCCCCTTCAAGTTTATTTCTTCTCTTTTTTTTTATTTCTTTCATTTAATTATTTTTTATAATTAATTATTATCACTAACAAATTAATATTTATTTTCATAATAAATTCAGAAAACATAAAAATATAATATTTTTATTTATTAAATTTAATTAGCTTATTTTGTAAATAAATATTAACATAATTAACTTAGTTTTAATTAGGTTCATTTTAACTTTTTCATAATAGATAAAATTAATGTAGAATTAGGGTTAATAACTTTTAATCATCTTTATTATTTATTTTCTTAACATTTAAAAAACCAAAAAAAATATTTCTTTTTATTAATTAATTAGTTTAGGTTTAATTAAATTCAAAAATAACAAAAATCTCTTTCTTTCTCAAAAAGGGGTCAAAACCCTAAAAACACTCCAATTTAATTTTTCTCGCGCGAATGTTTATTTTATTCATCTTTTGATCCATATAATTGTATTTGCTCCGAGGATGTAATAGCTTTAATTAGGACCCTTTTTATCGCTTTCATTTTATTTTCCGCATTTACTTTTCAAGGGTTTGTTTTTGGCGATGTAAATACCTGACGCCTTGTAATAGTTTAGTTTTATTTTCCGAAACTATTAACTGCTAGGTGTATGTTAACTAGGCTATGCATGACAAGATCTCTCTTAAATTAAAATCAATCGTAGCTCACCATAAGATGTACAAAGATAACATAACTGAAACCTGACACACTCGCACATGCCACTCCTAGGGTACGCCTCACTTGGTTGCCTCGACGTGGTCATTGAGTATAGGGTGTTTTAGAGGTCGCCCTCCTGTCTAAAGATCAAAGTTGCCTCGAAACGGTTGCCTCAGATAAAACGATCTAAGACATTAGGGTTACCGCTAAGGCGTCTTACCATTGCTTTAGTGACCACATGTCCCCAAAATCGAATTGACCCGAAAACTCCAACGACGGTGCTACCTACTTCTCAATAGTGGGATAGTACTGTCTAAAGGACATTTACACAGCTTAATTTATTTTGAGTAGGTAGAGGTTCTTAGATACTTGCTCTTTCAAAACAAAAATACTTTTCGCACCTACACTTTTCTGACAAAAGTTTTCAAACAACACTTCATACACTCTTGAGGACAGATATAAGAGTTAAATCGAAGTTTTCAAAACAAACTTTTTTTCAAAACCCACAAACACAAGAAAAGCAAAACTTTTTGAAAACATAGTGAGCAAGTACCTAAGAGCCCGTGGATAACCACGGATAGAAAGGGGGCTAACACCTTCCCTTTCTATAATCTACCTCCCGAACCTGAGAAACATCTCGAAAAGGAATTTTGCTGTGCTTTTGTCCTTTCCTTGTTGGAGAAAATAAAAGACGGTGGCGACTCTTGCTTACCGCGACATTTTGCGAAACGCAAACGCGAACCAGCATTCCAAAAACAGTCAGTTCTATTTCCACCGATCACACCAAGGAATAGGGTGTTACCCCTGTTGACGTCCGCGCTGAAGTACGGTAACCATAAAGAGCAAACGGTAACATCTCGTGCCAGTCTTTGTATGTCACCGTCATCTTATGCACAATCTTCTTAATGTTCTTATTAGCCGCTTCTACAGCCCCATTCATCTTCGGCCGGTAAGGAGAAGAGTTATGATGTTGTATCTTGAACTGCTTGCAGAGCTCGGTGATCATCTTATTATTGAGATTTGTACCATTGTCCATAATGATCCTCTCTGGTACACCATATCGATAGATCAGATTGTGCCGAATAAACCGTGCCACGACGTTCTTGGTCACTGTAGCAAAGGAAGCTGCTTCAACCCACTTCGTAAAGTAATCAATAGATACCAGGATGAAACGATGCCCGTTAGATGCCGTAGGTATGATCTCACCGATCATGTCAATGCCCCACATTGAAAAAGGCCATGGAGCCGTCAAGACGTTCGAAGGTACTGGAGGTATGTTCACCTTATCAGCATAGACTTGACACTTGTGACAGGTCCGAGAATGCTGATAACAGTCGGCTTCCATTGTGGACCAATAATATCCTGCCCGAAGTATTTTCTTTGCCATGGTGTGTCCACTAGAATGAGTTCCGAAAGTACCTTCATGTAACTCTATCATGATTCTTTCGGCTTCGTTCTTATCCACACAACGCAGTAAGGTCGAATCATGGTTGCGCTTGTAAAGAATGCCATTGTTGATGAAGAACTTCGCCACGAACCTCCTCATAAACTTCTTATCATTAACAGATGCACCCTCGGGGTATTTCTGAGCCTCAAGACACCTCTTCACCTCATGAAACCAGGGTTTATCCGTTGCCTCTTCAGTCTCAATATCACAGCAATGTGCAGGTTCGTTCAACCTTTCAATGGTAATCCGGAGAGCTTCGTTATCCCATCTGACCTTGAACATAAAAGACATCATAGCCAGCGCATCCGCCAACTGATTCTCCTCTCTAGGGAAGTGTTCAAAGGTTATCTCCTCGAAGTGCGGAAGCAACGTCAACACATACTCCTTGTAAGGAATAAGATTTGGGTGTTTCGTATCCCAACCGCCTTTGATCTGACTGATCACGAGAGCGGAATCTCCGAAAACATTTAGAAACTTAATCCTTAGGTCAATAGCTTCTCGAAGACCCATAATGCATGCTTCATACTCCGCCATGTTATTGGTGCAGTTGAAACATAGTAGGGCAGTGAACGGAGTATGAGAGCCTTTAGGAGATATGATCATGGCGCCAATGCCATTACCCAAAGCGTTTGAAGCTCTATCAAAGTACATAGACCATCTGGATCCCTCCTCAAGTCCTTCATCCGATACAGGTGTCTCACAGTCAGTCACTATCATGATATTCTCATCCAGAAACTCAAAGTTCATAGACTGGTAATCGTCCACTACCTGATGTGCCAAATGATCTGCCAGCACACTTCCCTTAATTGCCTTTTGGGTCGTATATTGGATGTCATACTCAATCGAGATCATCTTCCATCTTGCTATTCTTCCGGATAAGGCAGGCTTTTCGAAGATATACTTGATTGGGTCCATATTTGATATCAATAGAGTAGTGTGAGTTAGCATATACTGTCTCAGCCGGAGAGCAGCCCATGCCAAAGCATAACAAGTTTTCTCAAGCAACGAGTATCGGGTCTCGCAGTCGGTAAACTTTTTGCTAAGGTAATAAATAGCATGCTCTTTTCGGCCATACTCATCATGCTGCCCCAGCACGCACCCCATTGAATTGTCGAGTACTATCAAGTATAAGATCATATGTCTTCCTTCAACTAGAGGCATCAGAATGGGTGGCTCTTGGAGATACTCTTTGATCCTTTCGAAAGCGGCCTGACATTCATCATTCCATTTTACCACTTGATCTTTCTTCAGCAACTTGAAGATTGGCTCACAAGTAGCAGTTAGATGTGAGATGAATCGGGCAATGTAGTTCAGACGTCCTAAAAAGCCTCTGACTTCTTTTTCAGTTCGGGGAGCTGGCATTTCCTGTATAGCCTTCACCTTTGCAAGATCCACTTGAATGCCTTTATCGCTTATGACGAAACCCAGTAACTTACCAGATCTCACCCCGAAGGTTCACTTGTTCGGGTTTAACCTCAGCTTGTACAACTTCAACCTGTCAAACAACTTCTGAAGGTGGTCAAGGTGTTCTCCTTCAGTCTGGGATCTTGCAATCATGTCATCGACGTATACCTCAATCTCATGATGGATCATGTCATGGAACAAAGCAACCATGGCACGCTGATACGTTGCCCCAGCATTCTTCAATTCGAAAGGCATGAGCTTGTAGCAAAAGGTACCCCATTGAGTAACAAAGGTTGTCTTCTCCATATCCCTGGGAGCCATTTTAATCTGATTATAACCGGAGATACCATCCATAAAGGAGAAGACCTTATGCTGTGCGGTGTTGTCAACCAGACGTAGATATGAGGTAGAGGGAAATCATCCTTGGGGCTTGCCCTGTTCAGATCCCTATAGTCGACACACATTCTAACTTTACCATCCTTCTTCGGCACAGGAACCATGTTGGCCACCCACTGAGGGTAAGAAGTAACTGCTAGAAAACCGGCGTCAAACTGCTTCATAACTTTGGCCTTAATTTTCTCAGACATCTCCGGGCGCATTCGACGAACTTTCTGTTTCACTGGAGGATAATCTTCCTTGGTAGGCAAGCAGTGAACCATGATATCAGTATCCAACCCAGGCAGATCTTTATAAGACCAGGAAAAGATCTCAACATAGTCTCGCAGCATCTGAATCAACCGTTGCTTAACACTAGCTTCCAGATTTGCACCGACCTTGACCTCTTTCTTGTCCATCTCTGTACCCAGATTTATTGTTTCCACTGGCTCTTCATGCGGCTGTATAGCCCTCTCTTCCTAAAGTAAGAGTCTAGCAAGTTCACCAGGCACTTTGCAATCATCTTCACCTTCGTCTTCGGCTAAGTTGATCGGACTTCCGAAGTCATAACCGGCAGTAGCAGAGTCGTTATCAGTGGGATCCAGAGTGGATGTAGACCTGTATATGTGAGTGTGTGTAAAATAGTTGTTTTGCAATATATAAAAAGAAAAACAAGGAGCGCAAAATTTGAAATGCAAGAAAACGTCCAATGCTTTTATTAATGATATATGGAAATGACACATATAAACCCCTCACAAACAAAGCCACGGTGCCCCGGGTAAGGCACTGGGCCGTAAAGTTTTAAAAATTGTCTGTTACAAATTCAAAACAAAAGTCTCATTACTGGGTAATAAAAGAAATTGGGACAAAGTCCTTTGCTGTCCAATTGCTCAGACCACCATCAGTAGTAGGATAGATGCAACTGTCGAACTCAGATTCTTCAACATCGTCTTCAATGGCATTTACTCCTGAATTGCTGATAAACAGGGAAGGTCTTCCGATCCGTGCACTCCGAACGGCCCTTTGAGCTTCTGCAGTGAAACCCAAACCAAACTTGTTAGTCTTATGTGCAAATTCGGGGAGTTGGCCCCAATTTGCACACCCACCTTTCTCAACAACAGCCCGGGCATCCTTGAAGGAAGCCATCTTCATTGGAGGATCTTCAGTAATAGTTTCAGCTGACGCCAATGTCTGGGGTACTTCTTCAAAATGTTGAAACGGAGTCTCAATGAACTCCCCATCCATCTCCACATACCGGAAAGAGTTGAGGTGGCTCACCATGTATTCCTCCTTTCCTCGTACCATAACAATTTTCCCCTTTACTGGGTATTTCAGCATCTGGTGGAGCGTAGAAGTGACTGCCCCAGCTTTGTGGATCCACGGGTGACCCATCAAACAAGAATAAGATAGCCGAATGTCCATCACATAAAAAGTAGACGCGAAAATCTGAGAACCAACCTTCACTAGAATATCCACTTCTCCATGTACCATCCTCTTGGACTCGTCAAAGGCCCTAACAACAATGTTACTCGGCTTCAACTATAAACCTTCACAGTCCAACCGGTCTAGAGCTTTCTTGGGTAACACATTCAACAAGGACCCAATATCTACCAATATGTGAGCTAGAGTAGTGCCCCTGCATTCAATGGAGACATGCAAGGCATCATTATGGTTCTTCCCCTTAGCAGTCCAGTCAGCGTCGGAGAAACCCAACCCGTTATCAGCAGTCAGACTAGCCACGCAATCTTTAAACTGATCAACTGATGTCTCCTACGGCACGTGCGCAGTTTTCAGGAAGGCAATCAGAGCCTTGGCATGGGCTTCTGAGCATAGCAACAGTGACAACATAGAGATTTTAGACGGGGTTTGCCCCAGCTGTTCGAATACATTGTAGTCGCTCTTTTTGATGATCTTCAAAATTTCTTCCATCTCTTGTCTAGAGGCTTCAACAGTAATCCTCTTCGGTGCCTCCGTTCGGGCAGGCTCATCAGTGGTCCCTTTGCCCCGAGTATCAGATGACTCGGCAACAGGGGTAAGGATTGGAACTTGAACAGGGACAGTAACAGGTGTACTGGCAGGTATAATAACAACAGGCTTCCGAACATTTGGTGGAGAGATCTCGGGGAAGAAAAGTCTTCAACTGCGGGTGACTTTGGCAGGTCCAACAATATTGCTGACGTCGATATCATCCTCTTCAACACTCAAGTCTTGCTTAACTCTGATAATATACATCATCCTCGTAGTGCCATGGGATAGCTTTACCTGATGTATAGGGGATAGGCTCAGGAACAGTGATGATCAAGGGAGCGATTCTCGGAATAGATGTAATTCTAACAGGCTTTCTCGAGGAAGCCTTGGAAGAATTGTCGAAAATGGTGATTATAGCAACTTCTTCAGTAGGAACCACAGGAAAAAAAGTCTTCTCAAACAAAATTTCTTTATTATCCATCAGGCGTTGGACACCTGACTTCAAAAGATGGCAACCAGTAGGTAGGACGGCACACAGATGTCAACCTTCGCCACAACCCAGAAATAAACCGGCTAACAGAAGGTTCTTCTTCACAATCATCAATGGAGTAACAATGTCTTTCACAGAAACCACAAACGAGTCTTCCTCTACAACATTCACTCCATGCTTGGGCATAGGAGCAATCACAACATTAGGCCTTTCTGGCGCTTCAAACTCAATCTCTTTAGCATCAATTAAATCATGTACATTATTCTTCAGGACTCAGCAATCATTCGTATCGTGCCCCGGGCTATCAGAATGAAAAGCGCAGCAGGCGTTTGGATTGTACATCGGTGATATTGTATTGGGATTCTTCGGGGCCTCCTTCGGAATCACCAAGTTGGTCTTCAATAACTGTGGCAGAATCTGAGACAAAGTCATGTTGAGCTGAGTGAACTGTCTTCGTGGTCTCTCGGCCATTGGCTGATTGTTACGCTGAGGGGCAACATCAGGTCTTGATATAACCACCGCATTGACTGCTTGGCGGAGTTCAGGTCTATTATGGTTCTTTGAACTGTAAACATCACTGAACTCCTTCTTAAAAGGCTTCTTCTCGGTACTGGACGAAGCACCCTTCTGTATCTTACCGCTCTTGATACCAGCCTCAATTCTTTCCCTGGTCATAATCAGCTCAGTAAACTCGGACGATGAACTTCCAATCAGATGGTTAAAATATGGACCAGACAAGGTCCCCAAAAACATATCTACTAACTCCCTGTCAGCCAGCGGGGGTTGTACTCTTCCCGCAAGGTCCCTCCATTTCTGAGCATAGTCTTTGAAACCTTCACTCGCACCCATAAACATACCCCGAAGTTGGGTACGCGTGGGGGCGAGGTCGGAATTATATTGGTACTGCTTGTAAAAAGCAGCAGCAAGATCTTCCCAATTACGGATACTAGCTCCTTCCAGCTGGTAAAACCATTCAAGTTGAGTCCCTGAGAGACTATCTTGAAATAAGTGGATCCAGAGGTTCTTATCAGCAGTGTACGGCTGGATCTTTCTAACATACGACCGGAGGTGCAGCTTTGGACAAGAAACTCCGTCGTATTTAGCAAATATTGGTGCTTTAAACTTGTGGGGAATCACCACCCCAGATGATACGCCCAAATCACCAAAGTCCAAGTCAGGTACCTTCTGGATCTCCATCGCACTTAACCGGTCTTCAAGCTGTTTATACCTATCCTTAGCCGGAGGATACTGGTCTTCGTCAAAGTCAGTCTCGTTGTCAAATACCACAGGGCTAGGAGCCCTCCTTTCTTCCTGGTTTTCTCCCCCTCCAGATGAGTGGGATAAATTGACTTCATCTCACAAATTGTTACCAACCTTGTGACCCATGTTCAAAAGGACCGTCTTCTTCTTCTTCTTCTTCTTATCCTTCAAGATAAGAGTCTTCAGATCTTGCTGACCCTTATCCAAATTCATGAACATTTCCTGAAATTGAGCATTTTGAGCTTGTAGAGCCTTGATAGCTTGATCAGTTGATGTTTCAGCAGACATGATGTGCTAAAATAAATGGCGAAGAAGATGAGAAAACCTGTAAGGGTACCTGTGATGAGGTGCATGGAATGAAATGCGTATGATATGATTTCAAAGACATCGAGAGATTCAAATTCGTAAACCAAAATGAAACACACTTTTATTAGATAAATTTGAAACAATGTTTGACAAATTCCCTTAAGGCGTTACAAGAAAGAAATACTGAAAAGTAAATCAAAACTAGAAATAATCAAAAGGCATCAGCGCTCCCATGGTCGTTTCCCTTTGGTGCTGACATAGTCGTTGAGGACCTTCTCATTCTCCAGCTGTCTTGTAAGCTTTAGAATCTTCCGCTCCTGCTTGTGATACTTTTCTCTGTAAGTATCCCGCTCTTCTCTTAGCTGTATCCAAGACTTCTTTAATGCCCCAATGTCAGTTGGCATGTACGAATGTAGGATGGTAGGAGGAAACCCTTCTTCATCAGCAACCTCAACAATCACAAGTAAGACAATTTCGTACGGCATTCCCAGCTTTTGGGCACGGATTCGAACCCATCGGAGATATGGTTCTATCGAAAGAGAGGTCTTCATCCCTAACTCGTGCAGATCAGACCTGTATACCCTATCCCAAGCTCATATGAACCTGCGGCGATGCTCGTCACTATCCCCTTGGAAGTCAAAGACAATACTTGGCATTAGCAAATCATGAGGTATGTCCCTCCTAGCTCGCCCAAACTGACGTAAGGCCAGACAAGGATTATAGGTGATCCCTCCTCGAACTCCAAGTAGTGGAACATTGGGGTACTCCCCACAGCGATCAATAATAAATACTTCTTCCATGTCCTTAGTACTCCAGATGATGTCATTATGAGAGAGAGACATAATCCTGTAGGCCTAACCCATGCCTTCCTTGTTCTTCAAAACTGATTTGGGGAGGTGAGAAATAAACCACCTCGCCAGCAATGGTGCACAACACATAAGGGTTCCCCGTTTCCGAGCAGTACGAGCATAAAGAGAGTGCAAAATGTCACCCAAGAGAGTGGGCACAGGATTACGGGAAATGAAGATCTTCACCGCATTCACGTCAACAAAGGAATCTGAGTTAGGAAACAACACCAAACCATATATGAGAAGAGCCAGAATGTCTTCAAATGCCTGAAAGTCTAGACTGTCCCAAAACTGATTAGCCCGATCAACCAAGAACTTAGCCAAGAAGCACTTTGTCCCACTTCTAGTCTCCCAGTTAGACATTACTTCAGCCTTTGTCAGATGGAGGGCTGAAGCAATCTCTTCCGGCCTAAGGACTTTCTCCCAACCTGTGAACGGGGTCTGCTCCAAAATAAATATACCAAGTATATCAGAGAACTCTTCCAAGGTAGGGACCAACTGGTAGTCCGGAAAAGTAAAGCAGTGGTACAGCGGATCAAAGAACTGGCACAGAACACTCATCATCTGTTCATCTAATATGGAAGTGACCAAACCCAGGAGGTGACCATGTCTTCTGATAAAGGAGGTAGTATCGGGAACCTTTGCAACCAAATCTTTAAGCTGAGTAGGAATCTGTACAAAGCTTATGCGAATAGTGTTTCTACGCATAAGTGCCATGACCTACAAAACAGAACAAAGATGAATCCCCTTTGTCTTTGAAATAGGTTAGTCTTGATGCAAGATGCATGCAATGTCATAATGTCACGATGTCATGATAGAAACACACCACAAGTATTCACAGATAGCAAACATGGTAAGGGCAGACAAGTCACACAGATAGCCCTTAGATTTCAGGCTGACATGGAGTTTAGGTATTACCCTCTTTCAATTTAGTTGGTTAAACCTGTCCTAGTAATAGTAACCGGGTTCTAGAGGATCTTAATATCATTGACCACCCTCGATCGGTCATAATTCCAGTTTGGAAACCTTTTCTTGCGGCCGGAATCATCGCGAGAGTTTGGTCTCAATGAGTGTAGCATACTGCTACTGTTCTATGGCCAAGTTGGTCAATTATAGGTGCTAAGGTCAGTTGGTGCTTAATGACCTCTTAGAAGACCCATATTCTCCTCGTTGCGCCACAAGGGATATCGGTACAAACTAAAGCGCCACACCAACGTAGCTACTGCTTCAACCGTATCAGTCTACGTCGTACAGTTCCCTCATAGTTTATTGCTACTTACCTAAAGGCTATCCCCCAGATCCGGGTTAGGATCTATAGTAACTCCGATTCAAACCCACAAAGATAAAGCATACAAGTCAAGCAATTGAAAACAATATGAACTATTCCTAAGGTACATCCCACTTATAAGTATTCCCCAGCAGAGTTTCCAGTTCTGTGATACGGTGGGAAGAACTGACTTCTTTTTGGAATGCTGGTCTGCGTTTCGCGTTTGTTTTTTGCAAAATGTCGCGGTAAGCAAGATTCGCCATCGACTTTTATTTTATCCAACAAGGAAAGGAAAAAAGCACAGAAAAATTCCTTTTTTGAGATATTTCTCGGGTTCGGGGGGTAGATTATAGAAAGGGAAGGTGTTAGCACCCTTTCTATCCGTAGTTATCTACGAGCTCTTAGGTATTTGCTCATCATTTTCAAAAAAAATTTCTTTGTGCTTGTGGGTTTGAAAAAGTTTTTTGTTTGAAACTTCGATTTAACTCTTGCTTCTGTCCTCAAGAGTGTAATGAAGTGTTTTGAAAACTTTGTTCAAAAAGTGTAAGTGTGAAGAGTTTTGTTTTGAAAGAGAAAGTATCTAAGAGCTATCTACCTACTCAAGAAAGTAATCGTTCTATGCTAATTTCCTTTAGACAATGCTATCCCACTATTAATGAGTGGGTAGCACCGTCGTTGGAGTTTAAGGGTCAATTTGAAAGAGGGACATACGGTCACTAAAGCAACGTTAGGACGCCTTAGTGGTAACCCTAATGTCTTAGATCATTTGTTTGAGGCAACAATATCCGAGGCAACCGTTTCGAGGAAACTATGATCTTTTAGACAAGAGGGCGACCTCTAAAACAACCTATACTTAATGACCGTGTACGAAGGCAACTAAATAGGGTGTATCCTAAGAGTGCGCATGTGCGAGTGTATTGTTTCCAGTTATTTTTATCTTTGCACATGTTAAGGGTGATCTAATTTGATTTTAAGATTTGGCATTCAGTCTTGTCATGCAAACCCTATTATCACACATCTAGCAGTTATAATTTGCAGAAATTAAAGGTGCGGAAATTAAATTACAAGGTGTCGGGTATTTACATCGCCAAAAGCAACCCTTTGAAAATAAAATAAAGCAATAAATAAATAAAATTTCCTAATTATCTATTACATACCGGAAACAGATACATAATTGGATAAAGAAAAATAAAGCGCGACACGAAATTAAATCGGATCTAAGATTAGGGTTTTGACCCTTTTGAAAGAACAATATTTTTTTGTCTTTTGTTGTTTTTATTTAAGGAAAGAAATTAAATCCTAAATTAAATAACTAAATTAAATTAATAAGTTAATTAATGAAAAATAATTTATGACATATTTTTGGGTTTTTGTTAATTTAAGAAAGGAATTAAAATAATTAAATGAAATAAAAACTAATTAATTCTAATTAATTTTAGATATTTACAAAAAAAACAAATTAAAGTTTTCTAATTAATGCCCTAATTAAATTAGTTAGTATTTGTCAAAAAAAAAAAGAATTCTAAAATTTTATTGGATGAAAAATATTTTTGATGAGTTTTTTAATAAAAAGAAAAATTGTTGATTGATTAGTAATTAATTAAAATAAAGCAATTGAATTAAATAAACAAAATAAATAAAAAAAGTAGAAGAAATGGGCCTGATTATGGGGGTGTGGAAAGCAATTTCTTGGCCCATTAGAAGCTGGTCCGTGTGGACTTTTTGGATCCAGTGCAGGCACGTTGACTTGGCTTTTGGCGGACCTTCAATCACTGACCATCAGATCTTGCCATTGGCCATCTGGCGCTTGGATAGGTGAGGGAGTATGGTGCGGATCTGGACTGGCATGTCTATGGGAAAGCCTGAAAACAAAAATCATTGATAAAGGGGGGGACCTGGGATTTGAACCCAGGTCCTGAAGGGAAATCCAATGCTCAGCTTACCACTACGCCATGCTGCTTTGTTTGTTAGAATAATAAGTATTAATAATAATATAAGAAAACAACTCAAATGCCAGAAAAAATTAAAAAAAAACGCGCGCAACTTTTGAATAGCCCAATGGACGGAGGACACCTCATCGTCCCTGTCCTCCAAATACTGTAACATTACATGCGGATTTTTATCCGCAGCAAAGGACGCAACTTCATCCTAAAATCGTCCTCAAGCCATATAAACACAATCCAAGAACATGGTTGAACTCGTCATGACCTCCTAATCACAACCATGTCCTTCATATGGACCAATTTTTCCTGAAACAGAAAACCCCAAAAAGATCCAAGAAACCCTAACTATGGTGGTTTGCAATACATGTTAGATAAATGAAATTAAATGATGCCAAAGGTTTGCAAATGTTCTTGTGATCACAAATATACTATTAGTTTACTCAAATGATGCCAAAATAACTCAAATCGAATTCAAGAACAGGGGTAACTCGCGTAAGACTTATAGTGCGTATGGAAGTTGGAAAACACCTGGTTGTGATTGGTTTAGCTTGTGAGAATGGCCAGGAAGCGATTGGGATACGTCTCAGGCCTTGAAAATGCCTCCAACCTGGATTTCGATCTCAAGCTTTTTTGTGATTTTTTTTCCACTTTTGTTCTGCCTCTACCAGTGCTCTCTAACCCTATTTTTCATTCCTGTAGCTTGCTTATGTAATGCACATTGGATTAGGGTAACCAACTTGGTCCAAATCTCTCCATATTGATGATTGCATATTTGATTTGATTCTTCCATAAAAGCTTTCCAAACATGGCCTAAATCACATCTTTTTGTAACCAATGCCTTTGATACGAATTTTATTGAAATAATAGCTGTATTTGGAGCCTGAAATAGCCAAAAAAATCATGTGTTATCAATACTTTAGATTTTATGTGATTTTATTTGATTTAAAATGAATTAATTCAAATAAAAATCAAATTAAATAATAAAAATGTGATATGGACACATGGATGGAGCTAAGGCACGTGGGCAATAAGGAAAACTCAAATCAAGTGAAAAAGAATGAGCCAATTTGGCAAAATTTGAAGTTTTGGGGATAGTTGACTTTTGGCAATTTTGCAAAAATGTCCAACTTCAACAATGCATAACTTCTTCAATTTTGAACTTTTGGAAGTGTTCTTTGACTTTTTAGAAATCTTGAGATGTCCTCTAACCAACCCTTTTTGTCTCATCTCGTTTTGATATTCCATTCTCAAGTATAAGCTTTGGAAAAAAAGGTGTTTTTGTTGACTTTTCAAAATGACCTATAATGTCCAAATTCCTAACTTCTTGTGAGTGCATATTTTGGACTTTGGGTATGAATATGGATTATAGGTAATTTCATCCTCTTCAAAATGAGCTTTGGATGGGTCATTTCTCTTAAAGTATGAGAAAGTTATGCTTGGTCAAAGTTGGGTTGACTTTTCCTACAAAACCCTAATTTAGCAACTTTTGAATCTTGATGAATTTTGAGCAATCCTTGATGAATAATGATCAACCCTTGATCAAATGATGAAATATACTTAAAAATGAGAATGTTGACAAAAAATCTTGAAGTTTGACTGTATTTGGGTCACAGTTGACTTTTGCCCTAACATAGTCGATTTTTGGACCTTTGAGCAATTGACTGAGCATACTTTCTCTGCAAGGATTGAAACTTGACATGGAAGATCATGATAATATATTAGGACATTGGGGGTCACTTGAGGTCATTTGGACTCAAGGATCTTGATGCAACACAAAACCCTAATTTGGGGTAGACTGCTTTAGGAGATAGCTTGTCTGACTAACTCTTGAGCTACCTTGAGCTATTTGGAGATTTTTCTTGCAATGTTTTGAGAAATATGGGAGGGAAAATTTTGGGGTACAACACATGAGCTTCAGAACACAGTAACAGGGATAACATGGAGATCTTGGATGGGGTTTGCCCCGGCTATTCTACAATGTTGTAGTCACTCTTGAGGATAATCTTCAATACCTCTTCCAACTCTTGTCTAAAGGTGTCTTCAACTGTGGCTTCCTTAGGTGCCTTCGTTTAGGAAGGCTTTATTATTTGCTCTTTACCCCGAGCCTCAGCACTTGACTTGGCGGATGTAACTCTGACGGGTGTAGCAATAGTCTTCGAAGAAATTTTTGGAGAGAAAACCCTTCTGCTTCTAGTAACCTTACTGGTTCCAGTAATATTGTAAATGCCAGAATCATCAACTTCAATAACTTCATCTTCAACAGTCGGTAGTTCTTGTTTGACGCCATGGTAGTAGACGTTGACTCCTTAGTTCCAAGGAATAGCTTTATCCGAAGAATATGGAATAGGTCTAGGTGTAGTGATGATCAGAGGAGAAGTTATCGGATTGGCAGTAATCCTTACAGGACCTTTGGAGGTGATCTTGAAAAGAGGGCCAGAAATTACGGATAAGTCTTGACACAGATTCTAAGCAGACAGAACTTTCTAGATCAAAATTATATGATTGTCAATTAGGCATTAAATGCATTCCTTTAATAATTTGCAGCCATTGGGTTGGGCCGCGCACCACTAACATTTTTCAATACAACCCAGAAATAAATTGTCCTGCAGTAAATTCTTCTTGATAATTGAAAGAGGAGTCAGAAATTCACTCACAGTAGCCACATAAAGAACATCGTCAATTGCACTTATGCCTTTGTCATGCTTCGGTATAGGCACAATAATTACATTCGGGGTCTCCAATGGATCAAACTCAATCTCGTTATTGTCAATCATGTCCTGAATTTTGTTTTTCATGGTCTAGCAATTGTTGGTGTTGTGCCTAGGACTGTTAGAATGGTAGGCGCGTCTCGTGTTCGGATTGTACTTAGGAGAAGATGTGTTGAAGTTCTGAGGAGGATCCATTAGCGTAATCAACTCTACTTTTAGAAATGTTGTAACGCTTGAGACAATGGCATATTAATCTTGGTAAACTGTCTTCCAAGAGCGTATGACCTACGCCTATTGCCCTGTTGTTGTTGTTGTTGTTGTTAAACAGGTGCAGGACTAGAAATCAATACCACTCCCACAGATTGATTGCGGACATTTTTACCCCGACCCTTCTATCCATAAACAACATTGGTCTCCTTATTACCATTGAACGTCTTCTTCACAGCACTCGAAGACGCAGCCATTTGAATTTTTCCACTCTTAATACCACTTTCGACATGTTCTCTAGTTAGAATCGGCTCAATAAAACCAGATGAAGAACTCCCAATCATATGATTAAAGAATGGACATGTTAGAGTTCCCATGAACATGTCAACCAACTCCCTATCAAACAGAGGAGGTTGAACTCTTCTAGCCAGGTCTTCCATTTCTGGGCATACTCTTTGAACCCTTCATTCGAACCCATAGTCATGTTTTGTAATTGCACGTGAGTTGGTGCAAGGTCAGCATTGTATTGATATTGCTTATAAAAATCAGTAGCCAAGTCTTCCTAGGTACGGATGTTGATTCCCTCCAACTGATAGAACCATTCGAGTTGTGTACCAGACAAACATTCTTGAAAGAAGTGAACCCATAACTTTCTGTCAACAGTATGGGGTTAGATCTTCCGAACATAGGATCTCATATGGAGTTTCGGACAAGACATACCATCATATTTAGAAAAAATAGGGACTTTGAACTTGTGAGGGATAACTACCTCCAGAATAAGATCAAGTTCTCTGAAATCCAATCCAGGCACTTTCCAGATTTTCATGGCCTTGAGGCGATCTTCCAATTGTTTGTATCTATCATCAACAGGAGGATACTATTCATCAGAATAGTCTTCATCTTCAGGCATCTTACCAGAACCAAGGTTGCTTCCTCCTTCAGCCTTAACATTTCTACTATCCTCCTCTTGGTTGTCATCTTCATCAGAGGTGACATCAGCAGTTTGAACTGGTTTAGCAGGACGTATGAATCTTCTTCCCATGTTGAGAATAGAAATTGGCTTCCGAGTCTTCTTCTTTTGGGCAATGAGCGCCATCATATCTTTTTGTCCTTGAGCTAGGTTCAGAAGGGTCTCCTGGAATTGGGCATTATGAGCTTGGATTTCCTTAAGAGTTTATTCAAGAGCCGTCTTTTACTGAAATAAACAGCAAGAAGATGAGAAAACATGTTATGTAATGATGCATGATATGTGAATGCAACTTCTGTAATACTAACGCTTTAGTCATGCTCGCTTCTACCGCTGGGGCGGCTATACGTCTGTTAACATGATTGAAATAATATATATATATATATATATATATATATATATATATATATATATATATATATATATATATATATATATATATATATATATATATATATATATATATATATATATATATATATATATATATATATATATATATATATATATATATATATATATATATATATATATATATATATATATATATATATATATATATATATATATATATATATATATATATATATATATACAAACAAATATACTGATTGGAGAAGCGCCAGAGCCCTAGCTCCGGTCGTCTTCTCCGGCAACCTGTAATGTTTAAAACCTGCAAATTCAAAGTGTTAGTGATCCAAAACATCCTACCCCCCCCCCCCCCTCCCTAATTTGACCTTCCTGAATCCAAATATGGGCTTAGTTTTGGCTCTAAGTCATTGTATATTGAGTTATGAAGCAAGTAAAGCAAATTAGAGCAAACATGGCAATTTGCAATTTAGCATGCATGGGACCTCTGCGATTGTTCTATCCTGCATTATTGAATCTCATGAACCCATAGAAAACATTAGTAAGCGTTAGAATTCCGTAAAACAAGAAATACATAATTTCAATATTTCACGCGTTTTGGACCATCAAATTTGGTCCAGACATACTCTATATGCTTGCTGGAAGAGAATGGAATGAAAGCTTTATGGTGAAAGGGCTTGAAAATATGGTTTTAAAACTTTAGGGTTCTTGATAAAAGTTTTATATTTTTGGAAAAATTGTGAGGCATGGATTCGTGCGTAAGGGTTATTTTCTTGATGTCTGAATATATAGAGAAAATTAGGGCAAAAACAAATGGACTTGGACCTTGTGTAATAAGATATGATTTTATCGTATTTATTTTGTATTATTAATGAATTAAATCAAAAATAATAAAATAATTAAAATTAAAAGTATCAAGGGGTGTGAGAACAAGGTTTGAGGTGTGTTTACCGTGGTTATTGGTAAACAACCGCTGATCCTCCAAATGGTTACTTATTTGGTTACTCGCAGGATCGATCAGATTGATCCTAGGACATAGGTTGATTTTGAGGTTTTGATTAAATTGGATAATGGTTAAATGACAATAAAATAAAGAGGCTTTAAGTAAATTGCATGAAGAAATAGGCTTGGTAAAATAAATGAAGGCTTTAAATAAAGGGGCTTCGACAGAAAAGTAAAGAAGAAAGCAAGTAAAGTTTCTGGAAAAGTAAATGACTTTGATTAATAAAGTTGGTGTTTCACACATACATTCTCAACAATTCTTTCTCACACGCTGGGTACTTGAATCTATATGAGTGACTTTGTATATAATTGTGAACACACGCGAGAAACTGCGTGAACTACTACTATTTATACTAAAACATCCCAAGTAACCGTCGGGCAGTTACACTGCTTCGAGATGATCCCACTTGGCACGTTCTCAACGTTCGACGCTCCAGATCTTTGCACGTTGCACTTGGTAACCGCTGGAAACCGTTTTCCCTCCAAATGCTTGAATTTCAAACCGTTCCACTCTGAACCATCAAACATCTTCGTCGAGAAGCATCTTCGACGAGAAACACCTTCGACGTCGAAGGCAACCAACTTCTCCCTTGGAAGAAATCTTCTAAGTACATTGCCATCTTTCGATGGGCATTTCGACGGACCTAGCTGGTCGAAAACATCCTTCAGCTTTAATGGCTGACATTAATAAAACAAGGGTGTCGAATTTAGGAGCTAACAAATTGCCCCCCAAGAATGCCTTATTTCGACTCTGAAAGAAAAAGGCATTCTTTGAAATGCCATTCGACACCTGTCTTTTCATTCTTAGTCACAAATTAAATTGTGCACTTTTTGTTGTCTTCTACCAACCACTGACAATCCCAAGGAAAAGCCATCATTCATCCGTACCTAAGACGTCACTTCAGTACGGCGTGCAGTGTGCCAAACGTCTTTTCACAAATTGTCATCATGACAATTCCCAAAAACGAGGGCGCACGCTGCACCCTTCCATTTCTGCAGAACGGCTACAACAACAGGGAGACGCCACGTGTCCCACTACCTTCTGCAACATTAAATGGCATTTAATGTCCTCGAATTTGGGGATTTCCCCCACTACTATAAATAGCAGTAAGTACCCATTGTGGGACTTTTTACGCTACCTTGCTTTCAGAATTCCTCATTTGCATACAAACTCTTGTCAACTTTGCAAACCTCTTTTCTTCACTTCGTCTTCAACCTCATTACCAACAATGGCATCTGGTTCTTCCAACGCTCCTAGCGCCAACACACCCTCTGGAAATGTTAAACCTAGGGTTTTCTCGACCGCTCCCGTAGTGACTCCCACGGGCCAACGAAGGGTCCCTGAGCCTTTGGACATTGCTGTATGTGATGCTTACTCACGCCACCTCATGATTCCGGTTGGATATTCCAACCAAATCTTTGCTATGTCTGGCCCATTGTACCCAAGCATTGCTGAGGCCATGAAGATCAAAAGTTACTTTCCGGTACTTGAGAGACTCAAACCGGTTAGATGCTCCAAGAAAGATGCAGAGGATAATGAAGATCCTGCTAAAGAGAAAATCGACCTCCGTTTCTTCAACAAAGGTGTTAGGGCCTTCAGGTCTGGCCCTAGCCTCACTCCTGATTATAGCGCTTGGCTGGAAAAAATGGAGAAACGCCAGGCTTCGATCTGGAAAGACATGGGGATATTCGACCTAGTTATGCTGTCGAAGACAAGTCTTAAATATTCCCCAGAGATGTTGATAGCTTCTTTACTCTTCTGGGACTACACCCATTTCACCTTCCATCTTCCCTGTGGAATGTTGACTCCCACGCTCTTCGATGTGGCCGCCATCACTGGCCTTCGACCCACCGGGGACTACTTCGACCCGGAAGAAATGTCGGAGGATCAAATTGGATTCTCTGCCACAAAACCAACCTACACCACCTTCATCAATCACTACCATGATAGGTCGACAGATGCTGTGTCGGATGTCGAACATATTGCGTTTCTAGCCTTATGGCTGACACGCTTTGTGTTTTGCTCCAAGTCCTTACAGGTGACCAAGAAGATGGTCACTCTCGCCACTCAACTCCACCATGGCCAAAATATATGTTTGGCAGAATTGATTTTGGCTAGTCTGTATGAGTCGATTAGCAACGGAGCGACTCTTCTGAAGATCATCGAGAACAGAGCCAGTCTGCTGCTTGCTGGACCTTTTTGGCTGCTTCAACTGTGGCTCAATGCCACCTTCGAGTATTTCTTGCCTAAGAAGATTCAAATAAATGAGCAGGCTCCAGAAATAGCAAACAGACGCGTCGAAGGCACAAGATTGGCTCTGTTGACTCCAACGGAAGATGGGCTGGAGCTTCAACAAACTTTTACAAACTTCGTCCTGATGTTTGCTAAAAGGAAAGAGTTTGTTTCGACCATGGCTCCGTTTGCTCGACGGAAGGTTGGCCCAGAGTGGTTCACAAGGCCACATCCTAGGACGTCGAGTGGTCCTCAGGTTGACGAACATACAACAATGTGGGAGGCATTTCTCACACCAAGAATAATGCCCCTTCGATTCAGGAGCTCTAAGACTCACTTGAGTCTGATTGCATATCAACCAAACCTGGTGTCTCGCCAGTTTGGTATTATTCAAACACTACCTTCTCCAATTTTTCCCAGGGAGAAGTCTATTTTATACTTCTGCAACGACTACACTGAAGAAGCTGCCACTAAGCATATCAGCAGATATGCTGGTCGAACAGTTCTTTCGTTATTTGACTATCAGCTTAACTTTCTTTGCTCACCATCCTTCGAGGAGTGGTGGAAAAGTTACTACGCTGAGAAGTTTTTCGACGAGAAGGACTTCGTGGATGAGCTTCAGAAATCTTTTGTCCTTGTCTTGGATAAAATAAAGAAATGTAAGTTCATCCTTCCAAATTACTTTGTCTTTCTCTTTCGACTGCTAGCCTGTTAATTATTTTGTCTACTTTCAGTTGTTCGAAAGCCTGCAGCCAAGAAGGCTGCAGAAGGCCAACAGGGAGGAGGCCCCTTAACAAAGCCTCCACCACCGGCGAAGACTATAGCGCCGGCGAAGACCACAACAAACCAACAGGGGGAAGGCCCTTCGAAGAAGCCTTCTGCATCGGTAACCAGACTTTCATTATTTTCTTCTGGCTTTAATTTTTTGACTTTCGATGCAACTGCTAAATCGAACTCCAATTGGTTTTTTAGGTACCTTCGCCCAAGAAACGGCCAGCACTGACGGTCGAATCCGGGAGCGACGAAGAAGATGATTCTCCCCCTGCTCCTCTAAAAAGGCGAAAGCTGAAGAAGGAAGTTCCTCTTCCTGAGGCTTCTGGTCGAACAATTAGAATAAAGGTTGCTGGGAGAAAGCCCAGGCCACCTCCAGTAATCATTGAGGAGCCAACGGAGGAGGAATTAAACGTTCTTCTCAATAAACCTGTCGAAAGCGACAATTCCAGCCCTGGGGCTGAAGCTACTTTACAGGTAATCTCTTTGATCCCTTTGTAACTCAGGTGTCGATACCTACGTTCGACTATGTCTCTTTCGAATTTAGAAGATTCTTCTTCTTCTCTTTTCAGGACACCACTGAAAGCTCAGCGCCAAGGACTTCTGAAACATTGGAGTCTGCTGAACTCAGCAGGCCACAAGAAAAAGACTTGGCGAACGATGAAGCCAATACTGAAATAAATGAAGCCAATGCTGAGACAGCAGAAAAACCACCAGAAGATCCACAAACAGAAGAGCAACAGCCAAAAGAGATTCAGGTGGTGGATCTGTCGGAAGAGAATCGTGACGAAGGGGACCGCGGTGACGTTGGCGAAAAGGATCAAGGTGGCGCTGGCGAAGGGAACCATGATGACGCTGGTACTGCCGCAGTCCGAGTCGAAGAGAGTCAAGTCGAGGAAAATGCTACTCAACAGCCTCAAACCCAAGACAATGTTGTTGCAAAGGTTGTTACCTCAACAAAGCATAGGTCGAAAGAGGACTTAGAACTCTTGAAGCAAACTGATCCTGTTAGCTATCTGAACGCCATCATCGAGAGCAAAAGTTCGTCTGATGCTAGCCAGGAGGTTCCTACTCTGTCGGGGAAGTCCACTGAAACTTCTCCTCTCGATGAGGCTTTGACGAAGGTTAAGGCTCAGTTTTTCAAGAAGGACTTGATGAAAGCTTTGGAGGGGGACCCTAATTCTCCATCATACTTGAGGGATGTTTTGAATGCCGTAGACTTGTTAGCTGTGCCTCCAGAAGTTTCAGGCTTTATCATGGAGTTACACTCCATTATTGATCAAGTCTCAGCAGATTATCAGCGACAAAGGGGCTTTAATAGCCAGCTTGAAGTGTTATATGGCAAAAGCTCTTCTGCATGGACTGCTGTAGCAGAGACAACTTCTCGAATTGCGGAGTTGTCGAAGCAAAAAGCATCTAAACAAGAAGAAGTTGATGTTATCGATCGAGAGAATGCTTCCCTCCAGGCGCAAATTGAAGAAATAGAGGCTAAGATAAATGCCAATACTAAGCGCAAGGAGGAACTTCTCTCGACTGTTCCAGACACCGAAAGTCAAGCTGAAATCACACAAGGCCTAGAATTTGCTGAGAAAGCCCAAGGCTTCGACGATCAAATTGCCAAGCTTGCGCAGGCGAATGCCTTATGCAACAAAAGATTGGAGCTGCAGCAAACCAAATACCTTCGACTCAAGGACTCCATCCCCTTCTGATTGACTCAGCCTTTTAACCATATTTTGTAATATGTATTCGACAACATTGCCATTTTGGCTAAATTATAAAAATTTTCCATTTTGGCTTTTTCATGGTTAATTTAGTCGTTACTTGTTATTTTATTTTTATCTCTTGGAGTGTAGGTTTGTACTTTTTCAAATATTTACCATTTACTCTCAAGAGCCTTTTATCTTCACCTAGCTCTTCGACTTCATAGGATCCACCAGAAAAAGTTTGGATAACTCTGAATGGTCCTTCCCATTTGGGTGACCATTTTCCCATGCTTTGATCCCTTCGATCCATGGGAAGAATCACCTTCCAAACTAGTTCTTCAGGCGAAAATACCTTAGGTTTCACCTTTTTATTATAAGAGTCTTCTAATCTTTTCTTCTGAAGCCTGAGTAGGTCAAGAGCGCGCAATCTTTCTTCGTCTAAATCCACTAGTTCGTCTAACATCATATCCCAATAAATTTCAGAGGGAATATCATAATGTCTCTGAACCCTTGCAGATTGAAGACAAATTTCTGCTGGCAACACTGCGTCATGGCCAAAAGTTAGCCTATACGGTGTTGTACCTATGGCTTCTTTTGGGGACGTTCGACAAGCCCACAAAATCTGGTCTAACGTCTTATGCCAATTTTTTGGCTTCTTCCCAACATGCTTTTTTATCAAGCCAATCACTACTTTGTTCGCTGCTTCGACTTGACCATTTTCCTGTGCATAATAAGGCGTTGATGTTAGGAGTTTGAAACCTGTTTCCTGAGCGAATTCCTGCATCTTTCGACCAGTGAAAACTGATCCTTGATCAGTTGTTATAGTCTCAGGGATTCCATACCTAAAGATAATGTTCTTTTGAATAAATTCAATGACATTTTCTTGGTCTACATTGACTAAAGGGATAGCTTCGATCCACTTAGTAAAATAATCAATGCCTACCAATATATACTTCTGGCTCTTTGATGATGCTGGTCGAATCTCTCCAATGAGGTCCAACGCCCATCCTCTAAAGGGCCAAGGTTTCACTATCGAGTGAAGTTCGCTTGCTGGTACATGTTGGATGCCTGTATGGACTTGACATTCTTGGCAACCTTTAGCGAACTCGACACAATCTTTCAGCATAGTGGGCCAGTATAGTCCTTGTCGAAACAACAACCATTTCATCTTATGGCCTACTTGGTGAGCCCCACATGCTCCAGCGTGCGTAGTCGAAAGGGCTATGTATGCCTCAGTTTCACTTAAGCATTTTAGAAATACCCCTTCAGGCGTCTTTTTAAATAACTCATTACCCATGAGTACATAACTCAACGCCCTGTACTTTGTTTTTCGTTCTGTCGAAGCTTCTGGATTTTGAAGATAATCCACAATGGGCTTCTTCCAATCTTGCTCTGACAAATTATCTATGAACGAAATTTCGAAGTTACTTTGATCAGCATATCCTAGTCTTGTCGATTCCAAGTCTGTTGGTGATAGACAAGTTGCTTTTATCTTTTCTCGAACTTCGATTGCTCTTTGTAATCTCGTTTTTGAAATCTTGTACCCAGATGCAATTTGTGCCAAGTCGTTGGCTATTTGATTTTCCAATCTGGGTATGTGTCGAATATTGACCATTTCAAATTTTTTCAATAAACGGTTTGCTATCACAAAGTACATAATGAGATTCTCTCTTATGCATTTATATTCTTTTGTGACTTGCTTAATGACTAACTCTGAGTCTCCCATTATTTCGACTCGAGTTTCCCCCAATTCCAACAATATTTCAAGGCCAGTAATTAGAGCTTCATACTCAGCCTCATTATTCGAACAAGAACCTGATATCTTGTACTTGAATGTTGTTGGAATTTTTTCTGGAGAAATGATCAAGACTCCTACTCCTGTTCCATCTTTATTGCTGGAACCATCGAAGTAGAATTTCCAAGGTTCTATCTCCACATAATTAATATTCTCAACTTGAATTGAGTGGTCGACTATAAAGTCTGCAACCACTTGTCCTTTCACTGCCTTAAGAGGCATAAAGGTCAAGGAGTATTCAGTTAATGCTAGTGCCCACTTGCCAATTCGACTGTGCAAGATAGGTTTCGACAACATGTACTTGAAAACATCAAAATGAGACGAAACATACACATCAACTGGTTTTATATATTGCTTGAGTTTTGTACAAGAGAAATACAGACATAGACACAATTTTTCAACTTCGCTATATCTAGTTTCTGCATCGTTCAAAACTCTACTAAGATATTAAATGGGTCTTTCGACTCCATTCTCATCTTCTTGGGCTAACATGCTTCCCAAAGTTTTGTCGGATGCAGCTATGTACAACCTCATACTCCTATTGCTACAAGGAGGCACCAAAATAGGTGGCTTAGTGAGGTACCCTTTGATTTTGTCGAAGGCTTCTTGTTGCTCTTGCCCCCATTTAAACCCCTCTTTATTCAGTCGAAGTAAGGGTGAAAAGGCTTGAGCTTTCCCACTTAGGTTAGATATGAATCTCCTTAAGAAATTTATCTTGCCTAACAGAGATTGCAGTTCCTTCTTATTCGATGGCGCTTTCGCTTCCAGAATAGCCTTCGTCTTGTTCTGGTTGATTTCGATTCCTTTCTTGTGGACAACGAAGCCCAAGAAATCTCCAGCTTTCACACAGAATGCACACTTCAAAGGGTTCATCTTCAGACCATGTTCTCTCATTCTTTCGAATGATTGTCGAAGGTGGTCAATATGATTCTTCCTGGAAACAGATTTTATAACAATGTCATCAATATATACTTGCATAAAAGTGTTAATAAAATCATGGAAGATAGAATTCATTGCTCGCTGGTACGTTGCCCCAGCGTTCTTTAGGCCAAAAGGCATCACTACCCATTCGTAAGTGCCTAGGGCCACAGGGCATCGAAAAGCTGTTTTCGATACATCATCTTCAGCAATGAATATTTGATTATATCCTGAATAACCATCGAGCATACTCAGGTATTCATAGCCAGCGGCAGAATCGACTAGCATTTCCGCCACAGGCATAGGATATTCATCTTTGGGTGTAGCAGCATTCAAATCTCTGAAATCTATGCACACCCTTAATGTACCATTTTTCTTAATTACTGGCACAATGTTTGCAATCCATTCGACATACCTTGTAACGCGTATGAATTTGCACTTCAGCAGTCTTTCGACTTCCGTTTTGATCTTCGACAGTATTTCTGGAGCGAAGCGTCTTGGACTTTGCTTAATTGGCTTCTTCCCAGGTTTGATTGGCAACTGAAGTTCTACCAATCCTCTGTCGAGACCAGGCATTTCGTCGTAATCCCATGCAAAACAGTCCTTGAACTCTTTCAACAATTGGATTACTTCCAACCTAATTTCTGGGTCAATTTTGGCGCTGATGTAAGTTGGCTTTTTCTCTGACCCTTCGCCTAAGTTGATTTCTTCTAAAGGATCTTGCGCTAACATTTTAATGTTGTTCGCCAAGGGGTCCTTTTCGAAGCCCAAAGGCTCATCGTCATAGATGGCGTCGAGCCTCTGTTCCTGCATTCCTTCTGTCATGATATCAGGAGGTTCTGGATCGAAATCCTTCCCTGGACCTGCAGCAGATAACTGTTGATCATTGGCCTGTGTGGCCATGTACTTTACTTCGGCTTCGAGAGCCGTTATCATCTTTGTTTCGGCTACATAAGCCGAAATTCGCTTCAATGACAGTGACTCAATCATTATCACTGAATTCACTTCCCCAACCAGTTGGCTGGATATCAGTTAACCCACTGAAGTCTATGTGGGACAAGTCTTCTCTGTCCCATTGAAAACCATGCTCAGGGTGCAGGTATAGGGAACAAAAAGTATTTGGCGCTGGCGCCAAGTCGAAGTCAGGTGTTGGACATGGCCCTATGTGAGCCAAGTTCTTGTCGAAATCTGCCAGCCCTAGGTGATTCACTTCGCCCAGGTAATAGCTTTGATCTGCCTCTATGTTTTCGACCATCCCATCTGGACGCCATAGGAGCAGCCTCTGATGCATCGATGATGGCACAACTCCAACACCATGAATCCATTCACGGCCCAACAAAAGATTGTAGTTAGGTTTGGCCGATATGACCATAAACATTGTTGGTCGAAGGATGGATCCTACCTTGATATCTAGTTGGATTACTCCCATAGTGGTCCCTATGCCGCCCTCATAGTTCGACAAGACCATGTTGTGAGGCTTGATGTCCTCATCCCTTTTGCCAACTTTCCTTAGCATAAAGTGAGGAATGATGTTGATGGTTGCCCCACAATCCACCAAGATTTTATTCACTGTAGTTTCTTCGAGTTTAGCCCTTATAAATAAAGGCTTGAGGTGATTTTTCATCGCCTCTGTAGGTGGTTCGAAGAACCCATTTTGTTCCTCAGTAGTGCCATTGTCCATGACGAAATAGCACACTGGCCTATGTTTGGCCATTTCTTGCTCCACTTTCCAGTCACTTGTTTCGACCTCCACCTGTCGGTTGAATTCTCTGGGCAACACTGAGACTATATTCACCATTATGTCCAAAGTATCATCAGACTCAGAACCATCTTCGTCTTCAATTTCACCTTGGTTAGGCCAAACTAGCTTGTTGGTTACTGGCTCTCTTTCTAGAGGTTTCCTTTGCTTCCTCAGAGGAACATTTGAACTGGTTTCTGCCTTTGGTTCATTGGCAGCCTCCCACTCAGCTTTTCGTCTCCTTTGGTATCTCCTCCATTGAGATCGAGACATGGGATTTTTCCCTTTGTAGTTGCTTGACACTTGTGCAACTTTAGGTGCAGCAACTTGAGGCTCTTTCTTTTGTGTTAAAGATGAACCCCTTGGCACGTCGAAAGAGTGCCATCTCTCCTCACTTGGCCTTTTTCGACCAGATGTTTTGTACCAGGTATCTACTGGCACATTGGTTGGAGGCCTGAAAGTCAATGGCCTCTTTTCTTGGTTTGAACCTCTTTGGGAGGCTCTTCTGGGGTCATGTCGAAGATCAACATTTTCCCTTCTCTTATTTGCTGCTCTTACGCCTTGAATATGCTCAGCAGCTTTTTTGTCAAAGATCGAACTGCATCTTGGACACAGCATCACCTCTGACTTCTTTTTCTGGCATCTTTGCAGGAAATCTGCCAGATTTTCATTTTCCCGAGGGAAAGCAGTCTTATTAGCTTGTTCTTGCCTCATGGCCTCTTCTGATGCTTTTGGGTCAGAGAGTTCGACCATGTTGATATTTATTATATCTTTGTTGGCAAGAGTCAACTGCTTCATTTGAATCTCCAAATTCTCCGTCTGGCCTTGAACTGTGGCCAAGTGAGAACTGGGTTTTGGTCCAGTTTTTTGTGCTTCAACGGTCTCCAGCTTTGGACTTTCGACCGCTTTCTGAACCGCTTCAATTGTCTTTCTGGATAAATTCCCAGAAAAACTGCCAAAGATTGGCATGTTGATGTGGTCCTTTGAGACTTCGACCATTGTGATTCCTGGCCTCTTCGACTGGCTCCTAAATGCCTCGATCACGTTCACCTCAGAAGGCTCAGCATAGTGGGCTTCAGCCTGCAACGGATTTGAGTCGACAGCCGTGGGGGTTTTGTTAGCAAACTTCAACCTCCCTTCTTCGATAGCGTCTTGCACAAGATTCCTGAAAAGAAAACATTGAGAAGTTTTATGGCCCAAAAAATTATGATATTTGCAAAAGCCTCTCTTCTTTCTTTGATCAAGAGGAGGCACTTTTACCCCTGGGGGTACTATCATTTGGCCATCTTTTACAAGCAAGTCAAAGATCTCATCACATTTTGTGATGTCAAAACTAGAAGTCTTTTTGGGGAACCTATCGTTGGTCCTTTCTGGACCAATGGGATTTTTCCCACTTGAGGGGACTAACAGTTTGCAAGAGTATGGTGGCCCTTGTTTTAGTTCCGCTAAATCGACTTCTCCTTCTTCGACAGTTATAGTATCGTCGAAGGATTCTGGATCTTCGTCATCCATCTCAACATACGCTATCCTCTCTCTCTTATGAGTTTTCGTTGCCTTTGCTTTTTCAGCTTTGAGGCATTCTACTTGTCGAACTCTATCGGCCAATTGGGCCATGTCTCTCAGGTATTGAGTGTCTAACTTCTTCCTAATGGAATAATCTAAACCGCATGCGGCTATTTCGACTAACTCATGTTCCGGCACTTGTGTAAAACATCTCGCTTTGAGCAACCTAAACCTATTTAGATATTCGTCTATAGGTTCAGTGAAACGTCTCTTTACACTAGCCAATTCTTTCAGGCTTATCTTGGTTTGCCCCATGTAGAATTGCTCGTGGAACAATCTTTCCAATTGGGTCCAATGATGGATCGAATTGGGGGGGAGAGTTGTAAACCAAGTAAAAGCGTTCTTTGTTAAAGAACTTGGGAAGTACTTAATCCTCAGGTTTTCGTTATTCGAAATATCCCCTGCTTCGATCAAGTATCTCGCCACATGTTCGACAGTAGATTCTGTCGTGACCCCAGAGAACTTAGTGAATTTGGGGACTTTACATCTAGGAGGTAAGTCTGTTTGTAACACGTATTCTGACAATGGGGATGTAAAGTTGGGCCTTCGAAAGCCCATGTTCATCCCATTTTGAGTCATGATCCTTTCGATCATGGTTGCCAGATTATTTTCCAAACCCATGTTTTGGTATTGGATATGCTGAACTACTTCGTCAGCATTTTGGTTTCTGTTGACTAACCTTACCTCTGGGGTTATTACCCTAGGTTCCTCGACAGGTTGCTCCAATCGTGCCCTAAGGTTTTCTTCGACAGGCTGTTGGACTTGGTTGATAGTGGTTTCTTCCTCTAAGAATACACCCTGGTTTCCCCTTATTTGCGCCCTTTGGGGCTGTCGAATAGGTTGGGGTACTCCAAAGAAATCAGCCAAACGCGTCATTTGCGCTGTCATCTACTGATTCGATTGGGTAGTGTTTTGTATTAGAGGGTTCAGCACTGTACTTAAAGTTTGTGCCAACATTTGCACCATATCATGGTTGCTTTCGTCCATTTGTTGCCTCAAGACTGCTGTTGAGGCATTTGTAAGGCCATGTGCTACTTAGGACGTTCCTCCTAAGAGTTGGGTCCTATTTCTATTCGCCATACCTACTCCAGAACCTTGGAGTGGCGAAGAGGCACTCACTAAAGGGTCTGAAAAAGTGGACGCAGCATTCGTCAGGCTAGCCAAGTCAAAAGTTGGCATGCCATAGAGTGGTTCTCGATTGTGACCGCCTGTCATAAATCCTGGGGGAACAAAGGGCCTTGTGCCTAAATTTCCCCTTGGTGGGGGAGTTCCCAAAGGCACTCTGGGGCCTGTGAACGGAGGTAATGGCCCTGTTGTTGTGACCGTTACTGCTGGTGTCGAACCAGCGGTTATCGCTTCACTTACGGTCGGGATCACCGTTGCTCCCACATTTGTTTGTGGGATCTCGTTATTGTTTGGCGGATTCGCCATCTCTTCCCTTCTTCTAGCGGTATTGTTATCGTTAGTGTATATTCTACCACTTCTCAATAACATACAACACTCCTCGAAAAAGATGAGATTATGTTCAAAAATCAACACACAGTCCCACTAGGTGTGCCAATTTGTTTACCGTGGTTATTGGTAAACAACCGCTGATCCTCCAAATGGTTACTTATTTGGTTACTCGCAGGATCGATCAGATTGATCCTAGGACATAGGTTGATTTTGAGGTTTTGATTAAATTGGATAATGGTTAAATGACAATAAAATAAAGAGGCTTTAAGTAAATTGTATGAAGAAATAGGCTTGGTAAAATAAATGAAGGCTTTAAATAAAGGGGCTTCGACAGAAAAGTAAAGAAGAAAGCAAGTAAAGTTTCTGGAAAAGTAAATGACTTTAATTAATAAAGTTGGTGTTTCACACATACATTCTCAACAATTCTTTCTCACACGCTGGGTACTCGAATCTATATGAGTGACTTTGTATATAATTGTGAACACACGCGAGAAACTGCGTGAACTACTACTATTTATACTAAAACATCCCAAGTAACCGTCGGGCAGTTACACTGCTTCGAGAGGATCCCACTTGGCACGTTCTCAACGTTCGACGCTCCAGATCTTTGCACGTTGCACTTGGTAACCGCTGGAAACCGTTTTCCCGCCAAATGCTTGAATTTCAAACCGTTCCACTCTGAACCATCGAACATCTTCGTCGAGAAGCATCTTCGACGAGAAACACCTTCGACGTCGAAGGCAACCAACTTCTCCCTTGGAAGAAATATTCTAAGTACATTGCCATCTTTCGATGGGCATTTCGACGGACCTAGCTGGTCGAAAACATCCTTCAGCTTTAATGGCTGACATTAATAAAACAAGGGTGTCGAATTTAGGAGCTAACAGGTGTATGAAGAGTATAATACACGTTTGGACTCTTACACCATGGCCCAATAGCCCAAAATATCAAGCTTGCTCATTTTGAACTTCATGCATTTGCTCAAAATTTCCCAACTTGCAATGGTCATAAATCTCTCAATTTTCATATTTTGAAGGTGATCTTGGACTTTTTGGAAAGCTTAAGATGTTCTATACAACCTCTATGTTGATAATTTTTTCTTTTGAAGACTTTATCTTGATGTAATTTGCCTTGACAAAGAGTGTCTTTTTGTTGACTTTTGAAATGACATGTAAGGTATTGGCATATATCTCTCAAATGATGCATTTTTTTGGACTTTAGCTTAGAGAGACAAAGTTTTAGAAAATTGAATTTCCTTTATAATAGGCTTTGGTTGGGGAAAAGCTGATGAAGCATGTGAAAGTTATGCTTGGTCAAAGTTCAATTGACTTCTCCTAAGCAAACCCTAATTTGGCAACTTTTGACTTTTGATGATTTGAGGGCTTTTTTTGAGGAATCATAATCAAACCTTGATCAAATTATGAATGTGACTTCAAAATGTTGATGTTGACCAAAAATCTTAAAGTTTGATTGTATGTTGACCATGGTTGACTTTGTACTCATTACAATTAATTTTCAGTCATCTGAGTCATTGGATGGGAAAACTTGTGATGCAAGGCATGAAACTTGACATGAGCATTGTTGAAGACATATGAAGGACCATGAAAATCACTTGAGACCTTGGAAACCCAATCTTCCTTGAGAAACTCAAAACCCTAGTTGTGGACCCATTGCTTAGGAAGAGAATTTGTCTAATCAATTCTTGAGCCACCTTGAGCATTTGAGAACCTTATGAGAATATCTTGAATGAGAAATGGGAGGGGAAATTTTGGAGTACAACAGCCTCCAACACTTCTGAATGTTATTTCTTCCCTGTGGCCTTTTTCTATGTAGGGTATTGATATGATTGGAATGATTGAACCCAAGGCGTCGAATGGACATCGTTTCATTTTGGTGGCAATTGACTACTTTACCAAGTGGGTGGAAGTAGCTTCTTATGCTAATGTCACCAAGCAATTGGTAGTGCGCTTTATCAAGAACAACCTTATATGTCAGTATGGTGTGCCAAGCAGGATTATCACTGATAACTGCTCAAATTTGAATAATAATATTATGACAGAGCTTTGTGAAGAATTCAAGATTGTCCATCACAAATCGTCTCGTTACATGCCTAAGATGAATGAGACCATTAAAGCTGCTAATAAAAACATTAAGAAGATTATCCAAAAGATGGTTGTTACCTATAAGGATTGACATGAGATGTTCCTTTTTGCTTTGTATGGATATCGTGCATTCGTCTGCACTTCAACAGGGAAAACATCCTTCTGTCTTGTGTATGGTATGGAAGCAGTGCTCCCCGTTGAGGTTGATATTCCCTCTTTGCATGTAATAATGGAAACCAGATTGTCAGAGGCTGAATGGGTCCATAACAGGTTTGACTAGTTGAATTTGATTGAAGAAAAGAGAATGACGGCTTTGTTCCATGGTTAGTTATATCAAAAAAGAATGAAGAAATCTTTTGATAAGAAGGTCAAGCCTCGTGAATTCAGAGAAGGTGACCACGTGCACAAAAAGATCATGTCTTTTACCACTGATTCTAGGGGCAAGTGAACTCCCAATTATGAAGGCCCATATGTTGTCAAGAAAGCCTTCTTTGGTGGTGCATTGATTCTTGAAACTATGGATGGTGAGTGTTGTACCCCAAAATTTTCCCTCTCATTTATCAAATATTTTCTCACAAAGATCTCTCTTGGTTCAAGACTGCACTAGGGTTGATCAGCTCAAGATACCTCCTTAAACACTGATGACCAAAATTAGGGTTTGAGATTGCACAAGGATAATTGAACTTTCAATGATTCATATGACTTTAATGGATCATTATGGACCCCCAAAATTACTCATGTCAAGTTCCAAGCCTTGGATAACACTTTTGCTTAGTCAATTGAGCAGTTGACCTAAAATCAGCTGTATTGGGAAAAAAGTCAACTATGGCCAATTTACAGTCAAACTTCATAATTATTTATCCACGTCAACATTATTAACTCATATGTATCATTTGATCAAGTTTGGACCAAATTTCTTCAAGAAAATTGATCAAATCATCAAAAGGGCAAAATGGTCAAAATTAGGGTTTTAATTGAGAAAGGGCAATTTCTGATTTTTGACCTAGCAAATGGTCAATTGGTTTGAAGCTTGATTTCAAGAGTTCAATTGCATCATTTTTACCTAATGGCATGACCTAAAACATTGCTCAAGATCAATTGGATTAACAGTGAATTTTCAGTCAACTGATCAAAAGTCAACTGTACACTGAAAAGTCAAACTTTGACTTTTTGGTCAAAATTCAATGTCAAAGATCACAATTCATCAAAACATGTAAAAATATGAAATTTATTCATCAAGAAATCAAAAAGTCAAGATTTCATTTTGAAAAGTCAAAGTTTTATAACTTAGAAATTTTTCTAAGTGTTTAAAACTTCATGTTTTTTCATAACTTTAAGCCAATTTTTCACCATGATGCAAGAAGATTCAGAAGAAACTTTCAACATGAAAGTTGTATATCTCCATGAAAACTACAACTTTTCTTTACACAACTTCTTCTAAAAGTGCTTGGATCTCAAGTTATTAATTCATAAAGTCATGTTCTTGAAATTAAACACTTAGTGAAATTTTGCCCTAGTTTTGGTCAGGATTTTAACCTAAGTTCATGGAACTTTTTCATATAGTTCCAAGGGGAATTTTCAAAAGTGATTCAAATAGGGGTTGTAGAGAAAATTACAAGCTTTCTAAAATGTCCAATAACTCCTTAAGATCATTCTTGAGCAGGAAGAATCGAAGAGATGAAGTTAGGGTTTTCACACTTGAAATACAAGTCATTTTGTGATGAACAAGATTCAAATTTCAAACTTATGCTGCATAATCTCTACTTTAAAGGCTTCAAACTTGTTAGGCACTCCATAATTAATTTCTTACACAACTGTTAGAGGTCTCAATTCAAGCATTCAATGCAAGGCCATGCTTTATATCCATTTTGGGAAGAAAGTGCACAATGCCATTTTGATAAAGTAGCTTTTTGCACAAAACTTGTTCTTGAGCCTTGCAATTATTTTCTTCTGATCATACATGTCCTATAACTCAAGAGAAGTTGATCTCAACACTTACAATCACCCAGCCCATGCTTGTACTTCCTCTTGGAACCATACTTCCCACTTTTCCTCAAAATCAAGTAACATAGCCATAAGTCTATATCTTACTTTTCTGACCTCCTCAAGTGCACAAACCTTTTCCATATAATTATACAAATGTATTGCAAGCTAACACACGATTGAACAAGCCCTCAAACCCCCCTAAACCATAAATTTCCGTACAAGCACAAAAACTTGCCATTTCTGATTTTTGAACCCAATCTCCAAATCCCCTCGTGTGTTTCTTGGCCAAACCATCCACAAAGCTTCTAATACACATATAGAAGCTATCCCAACCCCTGTTTTCAAACTGTAATACCATTTACATCATTCTCCATTTTCAAAAATAGGGCATTGCATATTGACTTCTTCAGCTTGATTCAAGAACTCTCAGCACAAAGTAAGCTTTGCAATAGCTTCCTGGAGGTGCAAGGAAGCTCACCCAATCATCAAAACACTTTGAAAGTAACTCTAACTCAAAACACGATCTCCAGCTGCAAGGTGAGTTTCACTACAAGAAAATTAGGATTTTACGACACAAAAATTGCGACAGTTACTTAATAACCGTCGTAATTCTAATATAGGGACCCATGTCACGACGGTATACACCTACCGCCCTAAAATGAATGTTGCGACGGTTAAGAAACCGTCCTAAAATAGACATCACGATGGTAAAACAACCGTCGCCCCCCTAAACCTTTAAAAAACATGCAAAAGTTATGAAAGGGCACGACGGTAACCACACCCGTCGTCCCCCTAAATCCTTTACCCCGCTTCGTCTATTTCTCTTTTTATTTATTGTTCACGTATCTTTCTCCAAATTTCTTCATACTTTTGCTTTTTCTCTGTACAAACTTCAACCACATCAATTCGATGAGAACCTTAAGAAGCTTCGATGGCTTCCCTTTAAATTTGAGCAACTTCTATGGTGGCTGCGCTATTCTTCTTCTTCTTGTTGTTGTTGTTACTTTATTGTTTCTTCTGAACCGTAAGAGCAGATCCCTGTTGGCGTCCTCTTTGATCTTCGATTCTAGCAATTTAAACCCAAGGTCTACTACTCTACTTTATTCATTTTATTTTCGTTCAATTTCATACGCTTTACTGAAATTGGGGCTTTTTAGGGTTTACAATTGCAGAACCTCAAACACTGTCACTGATGCTGATTTGAAGTTTTTAATGGATGAAATTCTAAATCAGAACCATAAATGGGAGGATGTCATAGATAAAACAAATCATCATCTATGCTACAAAGCTAAATCCACCAAACCTAAGGTTAAACTCTCCACTCACTATCGCTCATACCTTTCCTGCTTCTTTTCAACTATCTAAGACATGAAAAACTAATGCTTTAACTAGACACCCGCTGAAGAACTTGTTGTCCTTGGATGTTGCAGAATGGTCCCCTGAAATATTGGAGTATGACTGTGTTCAATGATATTTCCGCCGAGATGCTAAGAAACTTCTACATGGACAATCACTACAGAAAGCAATGGTTTGATGCAGCATTTTGTTTTGTTCTTTTGTTTTCCTCTGATAGGAAATCTAATGGTGTAGGCAATGCTTTAATTGTTAGTACAAGTAGAAATAAGCCTGATGTAGTCAAGGTTTTTACTGATAGCAGTGGACACTTGGGTTGGTGACTTCGTAATGGGTAGCGATAAAATGGTAGTGATAGTAGAAACTTTGAAGATGGCATAATCATTTTCCCCTGTATTTGCACTTGTGTTGTACAGGAGGAGAGGTGCACGAGTATTGAAGTGGAGCCAAGTGTCCACTCATGTCAAGGGTAAGGCAATGTTGTGTATTTCTGGGCCAGCGCATTATTAAATTTGGAGGTTCGCTTTTCAAGTGATATAATGTCACAACCTTCTGCCGAGGATGGTTAGCAGCACAATGAATTTTGGCAATAACTTTTAGATGTCTGCCCCAGAGATTTATATTTGACTTTGTTTTTATGCTTTCTGTTCTTTATCGTTGCAGTCATACACTAGTAGTTTTGTTGAATTTAATTTTATAAGTGTAAGATTTTTACTCATCAAATCAGATTCTACTATGTAGATATTTGTAGGATATTTTAAAAACTTGAGTGATTGACATTATGAAACTTTTTTATTTTATTTAAAAAAAAGAAGACAATTTTGTCTTAAATCTTTAGCTACCAACTTCTACAGACAAATTGGAAAGATGAAACTGCCAAGGTGCATCCGGAAAGATAATATTTTTATCCTCTTATATATCACTGCAGATGTAGTAGTACCTAACTTTATGGATAATGGAGAATGGGGGATGTAGTAGTAGTACCTATCTTTATGGATATCAGAAATTGTTTATATTTTTTTGAAATGCATGTAAATTTTATGAATTTGTGGTGTAGATATGAATTTTATGAATTTATGTGTTTGCTACTCCATTTCTGAAACTCATAGGACAACCTCATGAGGTGGCGGAATCGAGTGGTATCGTAGCTATATGGCTTATACCTTTGCATTTCAGTTTTGCGTTTCAGTTTCCTCTTCAGAGGTTTCTACAGTGCCAGCTGAAAACAGGTGTGATTGCATGGGTTTCTCTTTTGGGTTTAGTGGTGAATGTTGTATTGAGTTGGTTGTTGGTTTATGTTTGGGATTTTGGGCTTATTGATGCTGCAATAGCTTTGGATGTTTCATGGTGGGTATTGGTAATTGAGATGTTTGGGTACACAGTTTGTGGGGGTTGTCCTTTGACTTGGAATGGTTTTTCAATGGAAGCATTTTCTGGCCTTTGGGAATTCTTCAAACTGTCATTAGCTTCAGGGGTGATGCTTTGTTTAGAGAATTGGTATTACAGGATACTGCTGCTTAGAGAATTGTTGTTAAGATTTTGTTGACAGAAGGGAATGTTGTTGCTGCTGTTTGTGCTGTTTTGGGGTATTTTGTGTTGGTTAGAAGGAACAGTGAATGATTTGGTGTTGTTCGTTCAGTTGTTGGTTTTGATTTTGATGAGATTTTGGAAGATATTGGTAGATAGAGTTTGTAAATCATGCTATAGCTGGTTGGTGTGATTTGGTAAAGTGTCTTAATTTTATCTGTTTTTTGTTTTTGTGACATAGTTTAGGAATGAAATTACATAGTTGAAATCAAACTTGAAAATGTTGTTTACATGCTAATCTGGTTTCTCATTATGGTAAATCCATGTTTTCTAGATTCATTAATTTTACTGATTTATGATTTGTCTTGTATTTCTATAGATAGATATGCACTTCTCACTGGTTGTTCTTCAATGTTTTCTGACTCATTCTGCAAACTTGTTCCTATTTTATTTTTTTAAGAAGAAAAATTCTTAACTTGGAACATGAAAAAGTGGACTGAAAATATGTTAACTTGGTGAAGTGTACTATGAGTATTACTTTCTTCTTTTTTGGGTATAAATTTTGTTAGATGAGTTAGGTCCCACAGATTCATCAGGATCAAGTCAGATCTCATATCTCAAGTCTTAAAGAGCGTTGAGAGATGTACTTACATATTACCCACCGCATATTCACCGGGATAAAGTAAAGGTACTTACATATTACCTACCAGCAACATAGCGACTAGCGGAAGTTGAGTCAATTTTTTACCAATACAGTTAATCTTCTTTGTATGTATATGAGTCTTGCTATTTAAGTCAAATTAGGCAGCTGAGTAAACAAGACTTGACCAGGTTGGAATGTTGAGATTATGTTTGGACCTTTCAAATTAGCCAAACAATCTTGAGAAGACTAGAAGTAGAAGAGGTTTCTTAAGTTACATACCTTGTCTCTATTATAACAGTGTTAAGAAATTGCTTGTGCTAGAAGTCAAATTATGGTTGAACCATCCTGACAGAAGCAAAACTAATTTTTGGATATGTGTCAAATTAGTTAGGAGTGTTTGGTATGATAAGTTATGACAAGAAACAACAACCTATTGGAGTAGTCATGGTTATATATGATTTAATTAATGATAGTACCAAATACTACTCAGTGGTGATATCAATATGACAGTACCTAATTTATGAAAGGAAAAGTTATTTGAATGCATATGGACCCTCCCAAAACCTGATATGGTTATTAACCTGTTGTTGTAACTTGTAAGTAGATAAAAAATGGTAGGAGGCAAAAAGGTAAGGTGGATTGTTGTGAACTTGTGGTTAGAGTTCCAGGATCTGCTGCAGTTACATTGTTGTTTGTGTACTTGTGGTTAGAATACACATTATACTATTGCATCCTCATGGTTGAGTTGGAACCCAGGATCTGCTTATGGAATTGGTTTTGCAGTATGACTATGAATGGATGGGAAATGATGATTCCATTTGCCTTCTTTGCCGCCATACAAGGTAATTCCATACCCTTTTTCCTATAGTTGACTAATTAATTTCAGCTTTCTTAGTTTGCCACCATTTTAACTTTCAGGGATCAAACATTTATGTGAAGAACATTGATGATAGTGTTAGTGACGAAGAACTAAAGAGTCAGTTTGTGCAAATCAACAAAGAGAATCGCAAGCAGCTTCCTTATCAAATTACAGGTGCACAATTTTAGTCTCTGAGTTATTTAGTACCATTGCATTACCTAATGTAGTTGCGTTGCTCTAATTTCAGAGAATACAAATTCACAAATTTTCTTACAATACTAATCAATCTTGTTAATAGTTAGTATTTTTCCCATTCTAGATGCTAGCCCACTTGCCTTATTTTCAATCTTAGTGGTCATAGAAGGCTTATGCAGTTCCGTTACCAAAGTTCAACTTGGATGTTTTTTCCATTCTTCAGTTCACTAGCCTGACTTTGGCAATCGCATATGTTGTGGACAGTCTCCTGCTGTCAATCTCAGTTAGAGTCCAATTGTCCGAGGGTGCAGTCTCCCAAAGGACAGAATAAATGATTGGACTCAACAAGCAGATCTGATGTCTGCAATTTGTTTGATTAGTAGATATTTTGACACAGTGAAGATGATTATGAAGTACTTGTAGAGCTTGGCATACCGTACCACACAAGTGAAAAGGAAGATCTGATAGAGTTAAATAATATTCATGATAGAAATATCATATCTGGTCATATACTAAATCTTGGCATTGGAACCATTTTTGCCCCCAAATCTCCTAACAAGATCAAACTCAAGTATTACCTGCACGATTCGACTTCAACTTTATTTCAAAATCTAATATTGAAGTTATATTAGTATCATACTCAATTTCTAATTACTTGTCTATAAACATGACTTACATGCATTTTAGAGCTTCAAAGTTATCATCACAACCTGATATTTTGTCTTGTACACTTGATCATGCTGATTAGGGTGACGCGCTGCACGGTTAGTTTCTATTTTTTTGAAGATAATGAGTGAATTGTTATTATGGATGAGTGTTTCGCAAACATAGTCTTGAATAGAGTTGATTAGGTTTGAATTTGAATTGAAGTTATATGATTTGTGCCAAATTATCAGTAATGGTTAAACACCAAATACATGATATGATTTACTCTATGTGGAATAGGAAGTTATATTGTTTGTAATATCCTTAGGCAGATATGCAATTTAGAAACATAAACAAATAAAATATTGATTGCTTTTTATTTTGTGTTCCGTGGCTGAAAGAAACTCTGTTGTCGCTTTCAATTATGCAGGCATGGTTAAACCATCCAAGCTTTTAACATGCTTCCAGTGGGGTGCCTTGATGGTGGCAGGTCTGTGCAGGTAAATTACATTGCTTTAGGTAGATTTAACATTGCCTTTATGCAGGCATGATGTCTTCTAAATTCTAAATTCTGATAAATAGTTTTGCATAGATTGATTAAGGGAGCAGAGAAATGATTTGAGTTGGAATTCAAACTTGAGCAGTAAACCTGAATGACAGGTCTGTGTTAACAAGGTTATAGGTTCTGAGTGTTCATAATCTTGTGACTGAGTGTTTAATTCCATTTGACAAGACCAATTGAGGAGCTAGATAATCTACCTACAGAAGAGAAGGCTTTGCTGAATTCACTCCAAACTGGGAATAGGCTGATAGCTGCTGGCTATGTTCTATATTCATCTGCAACTATACTCTGCATCACCTTTGGCTCTGGTACACATGCATTCACGCTCGACCGCTCAACGGGAGACTTCATTCTCACAAATCCAAACATTAAAATTCCTCCTCGCGGTAACATTTTCATCTCACAAGTGTTTATGTCAGTAGATAAGATCAAATAAGTCAATTCAATCCGTTACTAAATTTATGTTGTTGATTGCTCTCTTGTTTTGTCACACAGGGCAAATATATTCTGTGAATGATGCAAGATATTTTGATTGGCCTGAAGGTTTAAGGAAATATATAGATACCGTGAGACAAGGAAAAGGTAGATATCCTAAGAAGTACTCTGCAAGGTATATATGTTCGCTGGTGGCGGATCTCCACCGAACTTTGTTGTATGGGGGAGTGGCTATGAATCCGAGGGACCATCTTCGACTTGTTTATGAAGCAAACCCTCTTAGTTTCATTGTGGAGCAAGCTGGTGGAACAGGGTCCGATTGGAAAAGTAGGATTCTTTCACTTCAACCAGTTAAACTTCACCAAAGACTTCCTCTCTTTTTGGGGAGTTTGGAAGACATGGAAGAGTTGGAAAGTTATGGAGATGTACAACAAAAAGTAAATCCTGGTTATGAGGTTTGAGGCTAGAATATTGAAAATTTTAATGTTCAGCCTTCATTTTCCTAACTAATTACACGTTTGTGTATTGTTAGAATGAGACCTTGATTTGTATGGTATATAAGTTGCAAGAATTTACACATGCATTGACATGGTAAGAATATTTTTGGCTTCTTTTATAAGAATATTTTTGGCTCTTGATTTCTATTCTTATACAACACCTTTTATACCCCTTTTTGGCTTCTTTTATAAGAATATTTTTGTATTGATGTTAAATATTTTTTATTGAAATTATTTTTACTATATTACAAAGTGATAGAAAATAAAACAAAAAATAATACTATAAATAAATATATTAAAGAAGAAATAATTTAAAGAAAAAAAGAACACAAAAAAAAACTATATTTAAAATTTTTTACATAGATAATAATTTAAATAAAAAATATATATATATAATAGAAAAATAAAAAAAAAATCAAGACATAAACAAAAGTCATGGCGACAGTACCGAACCGTCGCCATAAACAATTTAATCAATTTCAAAAGATATTCACGACAGTATCGAACCGTCGCCATCAATAATTAAAAGAAACTCAAAAGATAGTCACGACGGTATCAACCCGTCGTAAACATGAACGACAGTTTTTGTAACCGTCGCGAAATAGGTTGGGGACACACACTTCTGCGACGGTAAAGCAACCGTCGTGGAAAGCAAATTGCGACGGTTTTAACCGTCGTAATCTACAAAAATACCTGTCGCAATCTGCCAATTTTCTTGTAGTGTTTTATGACATTTCATCTCATAATTTAGGCATTGTTAGGTCTTGATTTGTGAAGATAAAATGTAGATAACTTTGCCACGAAACTGTACATATCCATAGTTTGCATTTATATGGCCTGAGCTTAGGGAATTTTAGACTTGAAGTTTTCTGAAATTTTTAGGTTTTGAATTAGGGCCAGGGAAATTCTTATTTATCTTTGATTGTTAGCTTAAGTTATTTACATGGTTGAATTGATGAGAATAAATGCCACAACTTTCATGTTTGAACTTTTCATTTTTGTTGAGAAATGAAGAAGATACAGGTCCTTTAGCTGGAGGTTGAAGATGAAGTGTAATCAGGGCGTGTTTTGTATCATATATTTATTGTTTTGCTTATATCAACGAATGTATATCCACCCCAGTGGTAAAGCGCACACCTGTTCACTCTGAGGTCCTGGGTTCAAGCCCCGGCATGACCTTTTTCTATTTTTACAAATTTCAGACTTTTTTTTGTGTTTTTTTGGCAGCATTTGGGCTCTTCATGTGGGCTTAGTCTTTTTTCTCATAATACTCCTTGCCTTGCCGATTAACCCCCTGGACTTTTCTTTATATTTTATTTTTATTTTTTTTCTTCATTATTATTATTATTATTATTATTATTATTATTATTATTATTAATATTTATTATTATTATTATTATTTTCATAAAAATCATTAAAAAAATCCAAATTTATTTATTTATTTATTGTACTCATGTATGTTATTTTTCATAAAACAAAAAGATAAAAACATTTTCTTAAAATAAAATAAAAAATTTCTTTTCTTAAATATTTAATTTTTAGAATAAATTAATATATTATTTCTTAGTTAAAATTAACTTAGAACTTAGGTCTATTTTAATTAATTAATCTTCATTTTATTTTCATTAACTTAAAACATTTTCATAAAAAACCCTAAAAAATCCTTTTTTAAATTAATTCCTTTTCTTAAATAGTTTAATTTTATTTTATTTAATTTTAATTAATCATACCCTTTATTTAGGTCAAGATAAAACCGTTTCATAATAATAAAAAAATTCATTTCTTTTTTCATTTGCACTTGTACATCATTTATTCAATTCTTGCACAATATGGTTGTAATAGATAATTAGGTTTAAATTTCTTGCAATCCCCATTTGTAAATTTGTACACCCCCTCCCCTAATGATGTAATAGCGTAGTAATTTTAAATTCTGCAATTTATTGCTTTATATACAAATGCTAGTAATTAGGGTTTTGTATGGAAAGACTAAAACCAATCAATTAGCAAACCCTAATCAAAGATAAATCAAGCATGAAAATCAATACACTTTTATACAAGCACCCCTAGGGTAAAATCCACTTGGTTGCTTTAAAAATGGCCATGTTATGCATGTGAGGTATCTTAGTAAAAACAAGCAAAAAATACAAGATCATAATCCCTCGATGGCGCTATCTATGTTGCCTTTTAAAAATGATCTTAGTCCCTAAAGAGAGTGCTAAGATACCTTGCAACCTTGCTAATCATGATTATACGATGACCCTTTCCCGTCCTTTTTACATCCAAAGATAGTGTTGCTTATCAAATCAATGGTAAGATAACAATATCAAAAGAAAAAGAAAATGAATATGAAAGACTTTTGAGTAGGTAGATTGTTCCTAGTTGCTTTCTCAATTTAAAAACAACATCCTTGCTATTTTCAAAACAAACACCAATACTTTTCAAAAACACCTTTCAAAATTGAAAACATTTTCAAAAAGATCAACACTTTGTATACATTCTTACGAACGAGAACCATTACAAAGTTTGCCTAAACGATGTCGCCTTTTCAAAATACTTTCAAAAACCACACAAAGAACATTTTCAAACAAAAGCAAGTGATCTAGCAAGTAACTAAGAGCCCATGGAAAACCATGGATGAAAAGGGTGCTAATACCTTCCCTTTTCATAATCTACCCCCTGAACTCAAGAAAACATCTCAAAGGTCTTTCCTGTGCTTTTTCACCTTTCCTTTTGGATAAAAGAAAAGTCGGTGGTGACTCTTGCTAACCGCAACTTTTGCGATAAAACGCAAAACATCCCAAGTCAGTTCTCCCACCGTATCACAGAACTGGTGACTCTGTTGGGGAATACTTAAAAGTGGGGTTACCTTAGAGTTAGATCACATTTACTTGCTTTCTTTGTTTGACTTGTGTGCTTTTTATTATGGTTCTTTGTTTGGGTTTGAATCCTCTACCCGGATTTGGGATACCTTATAGGTAAGTAGCAATACGTTGTGGAAACTGTGTGGGGTATATCAACACGGTCTAAGCAATAGCTATGTTAGTGCGACATATTTGTGGGTACCGGTAGCCTTTGAGTAGTCAAGGAGAGTACGGGGCCGTTGAGTGATCTCATGAAGCACTAATGAACTTTTATAACCTTTACTTGACCAACTTGGCCTTTAGGACGTAATGAGATGACCGGCTTTGGTGCAGTCCGAAGTTGGTAGATACTCGATACTACACTCATTGAGGTTTGGTTTTTTGGGATATTTCGGTCGCCATTAGAGAGGCTTGTGCTAAAACAATGATCAAAGAAACAAACCAGTGATATTCAGCTCCTTAGAACCCGATTACTATTACTAGGACAGATTTGAGCCAACTAAACTTCAAGAGGGTACTTACCTATGACACTCCATGCAAGCCTAAACCTAAGGAATTATTTGCTTGGTTTGTGTATATTTTACTTGTACATAACATCATACTCATACTCACTAACCATTTCAAGGATTTTTGGATTTATCTTTGTTCTATTTTGTAGGATATGGATTCTATTCGCAGGAAAACCATTCAAGTCAATCTCGTAAGGATCCCTCCTAAACTCAAAGAGCTAGCATCAAGGATTCCTGAAAATTCTCCATTTACCGAAAGACATGGTCACCTAATAAACTTGGTTACCTCCAACACTGATGAAGACATGTTGAAGGTGCTCTTTCAGTTCTTGATCCCTTACACCATTGCTTCATATTTCCCGATTATCAACTTGTGCCAACTTTGGAAGAATTCTCCCAACTCTTGAGGATTCCCATTCTCAATCAACTACCTTTCAACGGTACTGAAAGAGATCCAAAGTCAGAAGAGATTGCTCAAGCTCTACACTTGCAACCATCTGATATCACAACTAATTGGGAAACAAGGAGTGGTGTCAAAGGTTTCCTAGCAAAGTTCTTATTTGAGAAAGCCCAAAACTGTTGGAAATCTTTGGATTTGCAAGCCTTTGAGGAAATTGTGGCTCTCCTCATCTATGGGATGGTTTTATTTCCAAATCCTGACCAACTCATAGATGTGAGCGCCGTCAAAATCTTCATGTCTCGTAACCCAGTGCTTACTTTGCTAGGGGACATCCTACATTCCCTTCACACTCGCACTATGAGGAAAAGGGGTATCCTTATGTGTTTTACTCCTCTCTTGGAAAGATGGTTTATTTCGCATCTTCCCCAATCTGTGTTGAAGAATGAACAAGGCTCAAGGTGGTCACATAGGTTGATGACGCTCAGCCATTCAGATATTCATTGGTGTTCCTGCTCTTTGGAGAATGTTACTATCATCGACCATTGTGGAGAGTTCCCTAATGTCCCTTTACTTGGCATTAGAGGAGGTATCACTTACAACCCCTACTTAGCCCTACGACAGTTTGGTTACGCTCTGAGGGATGGTCCCCATGAGATGCTTATTCAAGGAGCGGTATTCTATTACGAGAATGACGATCAAGGTTACTGCCAGAGGTTTGTCCGAGCTTGGAGGATGTTGAACAAAGTGGATAGTAATATGTTAGGACACAAGAATTCCATTCCCCTCGAGCCTTACCTTAAATGGGTGCGAGCTCGTGCTCAGAAACTTGTGGTGCCTTATCCTTCCATCTTACCAGTTATCATGGAGCATGTGGTTGAAAGAGATGTTCCCTACACTATCCTCCATCACGACATGCCTACCTCTCTCGAAGACTTACAAAAGGGTTGGATCCAGCTGAAGGAAGAACGAGATACTTTTGAGGCTCAATTCTATGCTAGTGAAAAGAGGGTCTTTGAGCTTACGAAGCAGCTACAAGAAGAGCAAAATGTGAACGCTTATCTCACGCCAAAGAGGATGGGTTCAGTCTTTTCATCTTAGAAAGCTATTTTGTAAGCCCAAGGGGGCATGATTGTAACCTTTTTTGTTTCTACTAATGAAAATTAATGTTTGTTCATTCTTTTGTCTATACAAATTTAAATTTCATTGATCCTTTAAATCATTTGCATATACATATTCCATGCATCATAACATGACAGGTTTTCGCATAACAGGTTTCCTTATCTTTCTGCTGTTTATTTCAACAAGATGGATCTAGAGCAAACTGTGAAGGATCTCCAAACCCAGAATTCTCAATTTCAGGAGACTCTACTAGCCCTAGCCAAGGGGCAGCAAAATATGATGGCTTTGCTGGCCGTTAAGAAGAAGCCAAAGAAGAAAGCTCTACTCAACATGGGTAGAATGTTCAAGGAGACAATCTGTCAAATTCCGGTAGAAGAAGATTCATCCGAAGAGGATGAAAACCAGATTGGTGAGGTTAAGAGTACTCAGGTTGAATGTATCAACGATAAAGTATCCTACAATGATTATTTCAATGAGTAATACCCACCCGCTGATATCAAATACAAGCAGTTAGAAGACAGATTGAAAGTTGTTGAAATCCAAGCTGTCCCCGACTTAGATTTTGATGATTTGGGTTTGATCTCTGGGGTAGTCATTCCCCACAAATTAAATACCAATATTTGCAAATTACGATGGGGTTTCTTTTCCAAAACTCCATTTGAATTCTTATGTGCGCAAGATACAGCCGCACACTGTCGATAAGAAGCTATGGGTTCACTTTTTCCAAGAGAGCTTGACTGGAACACAACTTGAATGGTTTTATCAGTTAGTTGGTTCTCGTATCAATACTTGGGAGGATTTATCTACTGCCTTCTACCATAAGTATCAGTATAACACCGTCTTGGCACCAATGAGGGTTCAGTTACAAGATATGACCATGGGGAAGAATGAAGGATTTAAGGAATATGTGCAAAAGTGGAGAGATATTGCTAGTAGGGTCCAACCTCCCTTGACTGATAAGGAGCACATAAATATGTTCATGGGAACTTTATCTGGTCCTTTCTTTAATCTGTTGGTTGGTTGCTCTTCTTCTGGTTTCACTGAATTAATCTTAACCAGTGAAAGATTTGAAAGTGGCATTAAAAGTGGGAAGATCTCTGTGGCGTCTACCTCCCCCACCAATCCTATCAAGAAACATTTTACTGCAAAGAAGGAAGTTAATGTTGTGTATGGGGAAAGGGCCCATACCAAGAAGAATGATCGTCTGTTTGTCAATGCTGTCTAAATCTCCAATCCAACTCCTACTCCAAGACCATCTGCAAATCATCAACGTTTTGAAACTCCAAGAAGACAATTTACAAGGTTAGGCATGTCATTGTCTCAAGACCTTTAACATTTGCTCAAGGCTAATTTAGTGACATTGCGGGATCCTCCCGCCAACCCTGACACCTCGTCACCAAAGTACAATCCGAATGCAAAGTGTGCTTACCATTCAAACAACCCCAGGCACGAGACTGACCAGTGCTGGGCCTTGAAGAACAAAATCCAAGATTTGATTAACAACAAGACTATTAAGTTTGATCCTCCTCCAACTCTGAATGTAATTATCGCTCCAATGCCGAAGCATGACAAAGGTGTTAATGTTGTCGATGATACAAATTTTGTTGCCCCTGTTGAAGAATTGACTACTCCGCTGAATATAATCAAGAACAATCTGTTGAAAGTAGGGATCTTCCCTGGCTGTGAAAAAGGCTGTGTGTGTTGTACAAGACAATACAAAGGCTGTGAAAGGATGAAGAAAGCCATACAACGCCTGATGGATAGCCACAAAAGTCTATTTGAAAAGACTCCACCTGCCAAGAGTTTGATGAACAAATGTGAAGACCTCTCCATTATTATTATCTCTAACAAACCTCTTAGGATCACCTCTAAAGGTCCTATTAGGATTTCAAATGAACCCACTATTTTTTCATTAACCATTACCAATCCCAGACCGATTCCCTATTCTTCAAATAAAGTGGTACCATGGAATTACGGTGTTGAAGTGTTCTATCATGGGATTAAACAAGATGCCTGGATCAGAGAAGAAAAAGATGTTGATGTTGGAAACATAGCTGGATCAAGCAAATTAACTAGAACTGGGAGAATATTTTCACCCAATATCTCACCACCAGTGGTTACAAAGACGCCCATCCGCATTACTGCCGCCAAGCCAAATACCGATACCAGAGGGAAAGGGAAGGTTGCTGAGCCGGATGTGATTAAAGTACCCTCCAAGGATGTAACTAATGAAGAACCCTCCGCTCGCGAGATGGACGAGGTTTTAAAGATCATAAAAAGAAGCGACTTCAAAATTGTAGAACAGTTGGGGCAAACCCCTTCTAAGATTTCAATGTCGTCATTGCTGCTTTGCCCCGATGCCCATACTCGGACATTAATCAAGTTCCTGCAAAAAGCTCATGTCCCAATGAGACAACAACATACCAATTTGAGAATTGCGTGGCTAGCCTGACAGCTGATAATGGCTTGGGGTTTTCAGATGCTGACTTAACACCTCTTGGGAAGAATCACAATAAAGATTTACATGTTTCTATCGAGTGCAAATGGACTACCTTAGCACATGTGCTAGTCGACACTGTTTCTTCTCTGAATATATTACCCAAGGGGGCATTAGACCGTCTTGACTATGAAGATTTAATCTTGAAGCCAAGTGATATCATCATAAGGGCGTTTGATGGATCAAAGAGGACTGTTCATGGGGAAGTAGATCTTCCAATCAAAGTGGGCTCCCAAATCTTCAACTCCAGCTTCTATATTATGGATATTAGCCCTACCTATTCTTGTCTGTTAGGTCACCGGTGGATTCATAAAGCTGGGGCAGTGACCTCAACCCTCCATCAGAAACTCAAATATCCAGTCAAGGGAAGAATAGTCACCGTCTATGGGGAAGAAGAGTTTATGGTGAGCCACCTTAACTCTTTCAAGTATGTAGAGATGGATGGAGAATTCATTGAAACCCCATGTCAAGCCTTTGAGGTTGTGCCACCGATGATTGCTGCTAATAAATGTTCTTCTGATGAGTCCAAAGCTGTCAAGGCCACGCCAAAGATGGTTTCAGTCAAGGATTCCCGTGCGACAATTGAAGAAGGAAACTGTGATACTTGGGGGAAACTCCTCGATATCCCATTTAAAGCAGACAGATTTGGTTTGGGCTTCACTATCAAAGCTCAGAGGGAGTTGAGGCATGCTCGTGCTGGAAAACCGCCTCTCTGCTTTGGAAGCAATGAAGTCAACGCCGTGGGTGATTCTGATGAAGAGGCTGCATTTGAGGAATGGGTGTATCCAACTAAAAAGGAGCTGAAGAATTGGCATACAAAGGACTTTGTGCCCATCTCCTTCATTGAGGAGTAATCTACTTGTTATTTCTTTTATTTCAATTCAAGAACTTGTTTGTCTGTAATATTTTAACAATGACTTTTAAGCCATGTGCCTGTCCCGGGGAATTTTGGTCCATTTGTCAAGGGTTTTATTTATATTCATCTAATCATATGATCATTCAGTACATTGGACCCTTTTGCATTCAAATATTTGTGTTCATTGTCTTTCCTTTCTTTCAAATACATTTTTCCAAAAAAATAGCCATGTATCTTACATGCACACACACACACACACACACACACTATTACAGGTCCACATCCACTCTGGATCCTATTACCAATGACTCTACTATCGCCGACTCTGACTTTGAATGTCCTATAAACCAAGCTGAAGATGAAGGCGAGGAAGATTGTGACATACTGGGAGAACTAGCCAGACTTCTGTTACAAGAGGAAAAAACTATTCAACCGCACGAGGAGTCAGTTGAAGTTATCAACTTGGGTACTGAGTTAGATAAGAAGGAAATCAAGATTGGAGCTAACTTGGAAAGCGGTGTCAAGAGCAAGTTGGTTCAGATGTTGCATGATTACGTGGAAGTATTTGCTTAGTCTTATGAAGATATGCCTGGGTTGGATACCGACATCATAGTTCATCGTCTGCCGACAAGAGAGGATTGCCCTCCTGTTAAATAAAAGGTTCATCACATGAGGCCTGATATGTCTGAAAAGATCAAAGTTGAAGTGATGAAACAATTTGATGCAGGGTTCCTAGCCGTAACATCCTATCCTTAATGGGTTGCCAATGTGGTTCCAGTACCAAAGAAAGATGGGAAAGTTCACATGTGCGTAAACTATAGGGATCTGAATAGGGCAAGCCCCAAAGATGACTTCCCTCTACCACACATTGACGTCTTAGTTGATAATACTGCTCAGCATAAAGTCTTCTCATTCATGGATGGCTTCTCAGGCTATAATCAGATAAGGATGGCTCTCGAAGACTTGGAGAAGACTACTTTTGTTACGCATTGGGGCACCTTCTGCTACAAGGTCATGCCATTCAGATTAAAGAATGCAGGGGAGACATATCAAAGGGATATGGTAGCTTTATTTCATGACATGATTCATCATGAGATAGAGGTATATGTAGATGATATGATTTCCAGATCACAAACCGAAGAAGAACATCTCGATCATCTGCACAAATTATTCAAGAGGCTGAAGAAGTACAAGCTGAGGTTAAACCCTAATAAGTGCACGTTTGGAGTATGATCTGGAAAGCTTCTGGGTTTTGTCGTCAGCAATAAAGGTATTGAGGTTGATCCTGCCAAGGTAAAGGCCATCCAAGAAATGCCAGTCCCTCATTCTGAAAAAGAAGTTAGTGGATTCTTGGGTCGTCTCAATTACATTGCCCGTTTCATATCTCACTTGACTACTACTTGTGACCCACTCTTCAAACTCTTGAAGAAAGATCAGTTAGTCAGGTGGAACGATGATTGCCAGATTGCCTTTGACAAAATCAAAGAATACCTACAGTTGAAGGAAGACCCTTGATCATCGTTCCTTGTATGAAGCATGCATCTTAGGTCTAAAAGCTGCTATTGACCTAAGGATCAAGCATTTGGATGTGTTCGGGGATTCCTCCCTAGTGATCAGCCAAGTAAAAGGAGATTGGGACACTAAACACCCTAATATTATCCCTTACAAGGAACTTGTGCTATCCCTAATCCCTTACTTTGAAGAGATCACTTTCGAGCACTTCCCTAGGGAAGAAAACCAGTTGGCTGACACTTTGGCAACCATGTCTTCAATGTTCAAAGTCAGATGGGACAACGAAGCCCTTATGATAACAATTGAAAGATTCGATGAACCTGCACATTGCTATTAGCTTGACACTGATGCGGAAAATCCATGGTACCATGAGGTAATGAGATACCTTGAAGCACAAGAGTATCCAGAGGGGGCATCTATCAATGACAGAAAGTTCTTACGAAGATTTGCATGCAAATTCTTCCTAATTAACGGGATATTGTACAAGCGCAATCATGATTCAACTCTACTCCGATGTGTGGACAAGAAGGAGGAAAAGGAAATTATGGAAGACATGCACGATGGTCTCTTCGGTACTCACTCAGGTGGACATACGATGGCTAAGAAAATCTTAAGAGCCGGTTAATATTGGTCAATGATGGAGACTGATTACCATCAACATTCAAGAACTTGTCACAAATGTCAAATCTATGCTGACAAGGTCCATGTGCCTCCTATTACTCTGAATGTCATGACCGCTCCGTGGCCATTTGCAATGTGGGGAATTGACATGATTGGAGAAATCAAGCCCACAGCTTCCAACGGACATCGCTTCATTCTTGTTGCTATCGACTATTTTACCAAATGGGTCGAAGTCGCCTCATTTGCCTCAGTCACCAAGAATGTGGTAGCCAGATTCATCAGACACAACCTCATCTGCCGTTATGGTATCCCCGAAAGGATCATCACCGACAATGGGACTAACCTCAATAATGCTATGATCACTGAGCTTTGCACTTATTTTAAGATCAAGCATCAAAATTCTTCTCCATATAGACCAAAAACTAATGGCACAGTCGAAGCGGCCAACAAAAATATCGAGAAGATTGTGCAGAAAATGGTAGTAACCTATAAGGATTGGCATGAGATGTTGCCATTTGCTCTACATGGCTATCATACTTCAGCTAGAACCTCAACTAGGGCAACTCCCTTTTCCTTAGTCTATGGCATGGAAGCTATTTTTCCAGTGGAAGTTCAAATTCCTTCGCTAAGGATTATGAATGAGGAAGGCCTAGGTGAAGATGAGTGGATTCAAACGAGATTGGATCAGCTGAACTTAATTGACGAAAAACGGCTAGCTGTTGTTTGCCATGGTCAGACGTACTAAAAACAGATGATCAAGGCTTTCAACAAAAAGATCAAGCCTCGAGTATATCAAGTTGGTGACTTGGTAATAAAATGCATCATTCTACCACAAGGCGACCCCAGAGGCAAATGGACTCCCACCTATGAAGGACCACTTGTTGTCAAGAGAGTTTTCTCTGGAGGTGCCATGATGCTGACTTCCATGGATGGTGAAGATTCCACACATCCTATAAACGCGGACATAGTTAAAAAATACTATGCATAAGAGACCTGTTAGGTTGACTCACCTAAGCAAAACAAGGCATCCCGGCAAACCAAAAGGTTTGGGCAAAAATTAGGGATATATGCAAAAGATTGTACACCCGGCAAGTTGAAAACCTGAAAGGGCGACTTGGGCAAAAAAGGGTATCCTGGTGGGCTGAAAACCCAAAAGGGTGCTCCAGGCTAAAGTTAAGGATTAAAAGCGTATGACTATGTCCCGTGGAATCAACACAGTCAATTTTATCACCGAGGTCCAAGTTCAAACGGTCCAAGATCAATCCAATCAACTTCTATCAACGGCAAGGTACATTCGAAGACATTGGGGCAATAGTAGAGTTGGAAGGCAATGAGATCATTTCACATGGCTATTTGTTCTTCATTCTTAATTTTGTTTTTCTTTCGACGATTTCCTCTTACTAGGATCTCCGTCTCTCTGTACAAAAACGCCTATTCATGGGCAAATTATCAATACAAATATACTTCAAAGTATACAATATTTGTCTTTGTTTCGAATGCAAATTTGTCCAATGACTAAAATTGAATGAACATATGCATATGAACATAATTAAAATTATTTGGCACATGTGTCCTGCTAAGCAGCAGTAAGCATCTCTTTAATTTATATGAAATATTCCCACAAAGTTATCTCATCATCATTATCCCCACAAGGATGGCTGCAATAAACCTTTCCCCAACATGTTTTATTTCCCTAACAATCACCGAGGAACCACATAACTCCCCAGTCGAGTTCAAATTTCCCCAACATACAACAATCAAGACACCGCGAAGTTCCCCAGTTGAGCATATCTTCCCCAACCAAGGCTGTTATCCCCAAGCAAAGTTTATCTTCCCCAGTTGAGTGTATCCTCCCCAAGTTGAGTCTGTCCTACCCGACTGAGTCTACACTCTCCAGTTTGAATCTTCTTACAGATTATTGCGAATCATAGGGCCACAACTCTTGATCCCCAGTAAAGTCGTCAGCAAAGCCTTTACTACTTCCAAAAAAATACTATGAAGCTTGGACCCGACCAGATATTAGCATAATTTTCAAGTAATTGCTGAAACCTGGACCCGACCAGATAACAGTTTGAATATCTGAAACCTGGACCGACCATATAATAGTTGATCTCAATTTCAAGATACTATGAAACCTGGACCCGACCAGATAATAGTCTAACTCTTCAAAGATATAAAAGAACCTGGACTCAACCCAACTAAGGTTTAACTTCTTTTCCCCAGTAGAATTGGCCTCTGCCCCAACAAATTACTGTGAAACCTAGATCCGACCAGATATCAGTTTTCAATTTCACCTTTTCAAGCAAGTTGCTGTGAAGCCTGGATCCGCCCAGATAGAAATTACCCTCAGAGATTCATTTTGAAACCTGGAAACCGACCAGATAACAACTAAATCCCCAAACAGTTTATTATGAAACCTGGAGCCCGACTAGATAACAGTTAACTATGATCCCCAAGGAGACCCTATGAAGCCTAGATTCGACCAGATAATAGTACAACTTTCCAAAGACCATGAAACCTGGATCCGACCAGATAGTAGTTACCACTTCAAGTTACTGCGAAACCTGGATCCGACCAGATAACATTTAACTTTCGTATCCTCAGCAAGTTGTTATGAAGCCTGGATCTGACCAGATAACTATTCAATTCCAAGAAAATTTTCTGCAAAGCCTAGAATCCGACCAGATAATAGTTAATTCATCTCTTCCCCCAGTAAGTCATTGTGAAGCCTGGATTCAACCAGATAGCAATTGACTACTTCATCCTCAGCAAATCGTGAAGCCTGGATCCAACCAGATAGCAATTGACTACTTCATCCTCAGCAAATCGTGAAGCCTGGATCCGACCAGATAGTAGTTAACATTCAAGCAATATTCCCTAGCGGAATCATCCTTTTAATAAAGTGTGAAGATATGCATATTCTTCATTCCCAGTGGAAATCAGGGATTCAACCTCCCAGAATTTCCTCAACAGCAGTCAGGGATTTATTTTCCCAGATAAAAAATATACATCTCGCATTCATACATCATAGCATGTACATACCATATACACTTAACATAATACCACACCTGGTGAACATCATGCAGGCATCTGCATTTTTACTAACTCTTTTTTCTCACAGGTAAAACATCAATTTTTAGTATAAATCAACAAGAGATTTATGTTGATACCTCTTTCAGTGTTTACCAACTTTCCTCCAAATTGCATTTATAATCCCATTCACCATCCATCTTCAAGTGCAAATTTTTGGGCACTCTAGTGTTCAATCATCTTTCACCTTCAAGTCACTAATGGCGGATCCGCCAATCTAACTCTTCAGGTTTAAGAAGATTGAACAGGGGCAGCTGTTGTACCTCAAAATTTTCCCTCTCATTTATCAAATATTTTCTCACAAAGATCTATCTTGGTTCAAGACTGCACTAGGGTTGATCAGCTCAAGACACCTCCTTAAACACTGATGACCAAAATTAGGGTTTGAGATTGCACAAGGATAATTGAACTTTTAATGCTTCATATGACTTTCATGGATAATTATGGACCCCCAAGATTACTCATGTCAAGTTCCAAGCCTTGGAACACACTTTTGCTTAGTCAATTGAGTAGTTGACCTAAAAACCAGTTGTATTGGGAAAAAGTCAACTATGGCCAATTTACAGTCAAACTTCATAATTTTTTATCCACATCAACATTATAAACTCATATTTATCATTTGATCAAGTTTGGACCATATTTCTTCAAGAAATTTGATCAAATCATCAAAAGGGCAAAATGGTCAAAATTAGGGTTTTGACTGAGAAAGGGCAATTTCTGATTTTTGACCTAGCAAATGGTCAATTGGTTTGAAGCTTGATTTTAAGAGTTAAATTTCATCATTTTGACCTAATGGCATCACCTAAAACATTACTCAAGATCAATTGGATTAACAGTGAATTTTTAGTCAACTGATCAAAAGTCAACTGTACACTGAAAAGTCAAACATTGACTTTTTGGTCAAAAATCAATGTCAAAGATCACAATTCATCAAAACATGTCAAAATATGAAATTTATTCATCAAGAAATCAAAAAGTCAAGATTTCATTTTGAAAAGTCAAAGTTTTATAACAAAAATTTTTCTAAGTGTTTAAAACTTCATGTTTTTTCATAACTTTAAGCCAATTTTTCACCATGATGCAAGAAGATTCAGAAGAAACATTCAACATGAAAGTTGTAGATCTCCATGATATCTACAACTTTTATTTACACAACTTCTTATAAAAGTGACTGGATCTCAAGTTATTAATTCATAAAGTCATTATCTTGAAATTAAACACTTAGTGAAATTTTGCCCTAGTTTTGGTCAGGATTTTGACCTAACTTCATGGCACTTTTTCATATAGTTCCAAGGGGAATTTTCAACAGTGATTCAAAGAGGGGTTTTAGATCACATTACAATATTTCCAAAATGTCCAATAACTCCTTGAGATCATTCTTGATCAGGGAGAATCGAAAAGATGAAGTTAGGGTTTTCACACTTGAAATACAAGTCATTTTGTGATGAACAAGATTCAAATTTCAAACCTATGTTGCATAATCTCTACTTTACAGGCCTCAAACTTGTTAGGCACTCCATAATTAATTGCTTGCACAGCTGTTAGAGGTCTCAATTAAAGCATTCAATGCAAGGCCATGCTTTATATCCATTTTGGGAAGAAAGTGCACAATGTCGTTTTGATGAAGTAGCTTTTTGCACAAAACTTGTTCTTGAGCCTTGCAATTGTTTTCTTCGGATCATACATGTCCTATAACTTAAGAGAAGTTGATCTCAACACTTACAATCACTAAGCTCATGCTTGTACTTCATCTTGGAACCATACTTCCCACTTTTCTTCAAAATCAAGTAACATAGCCATAACTCTATATCTTGCTTTTATGACCTCCTCAAGTGCACAAACCTTTTCCATATAATTATACAAATGTATTGCAAGCTAACACACGATTGAACAAGCCCTCAAACTCCCCAAAACCAGAAATTGCTATACAAGCACAAAAACTTGCCATTTTTTATTTTTGAATCCAATCTGCAAATCTCCTCGTGCGTTTCCTGGACAAACCATCCACAAAGCTTCTAATACACATATAAAAGCTATCCCAACCCCTGTTTTCAAACTGTAATACCATTTACATCATTCTCCATTTTCAAAAACAAAGCATTGCATATTGACTTCTTCAACTTGATTGAAGAACTCTCAGCACAAAGTAAGCTTTGCAATAGCTTCCTGGAGGTGCAAGGAAGCTCACCCAATCATCAAAACACTTTGAAAGTAGCTCTAACTCAAAACACGATCTCCAGCTGCAAGGTGAGTTTTTTTGAATTTTCATCTCATTATTTAGGCATTGTTAGGTCTTGATTTGTGAAGATAAAATGTAGATAACTTTGCCACGAAACTATACATATCCATAGTTTGCATTTATATGGCCCGAGCTTAGAGAATTTTAGAGTTGAAGTTTTCTGAAATTTTTAGGTTTTGAATTAGGGCCAGGGAAATTCTCATTCATCTTTGATTGTTAGCTTAAGTTATTTACATGGTTGGATTCGTGTGAAGAAATGCCACAACTTTCATGTTTGAACTTTTCATTTTTGTTGAGAAATGAAGAAGATACAGGTCCTTTGGCTGGAGGTTGAAGATGAAGCGTAATCAGGGCGAGTTTTGTATCATATATTTATTGTTTTGCTTATATCAACGGATGTATAGCCACCCCAATGGTAAAGCGCGTGTCTGTTCACCCTTAGGTCCTGGGTTCAAGCCCCAACCTGACCTTTTGCTATTTTTACAAATTTCTCACTTTTTTTAAATGTTTTTTTGGCAGCATTTGGGCTCTTCATGTGGGCTTAGTCTTTTTTCTCATAATACTCCTTGCCTTGCTGATTAACCCCCTGGACTTTTCTTTATATTTTTATTTTTCTTCTTCTTCATTATTATTATTATTATTATTATTATTATTATTATTATTATTACTAATATTTATTGTTATTATTATTATTATTATTATTATCTTCATAAAAATCATAAAAAATTCAATTTTTTTTTTGTATTCATGTATGTTATTTTTCATAAAACAAAAAGATAAAAACATTTTCTTAAAATAAATAAATTTATTTTCTTTTCTTAAATATTTAATTTTTAGAATAAATTAATATATTATTTTTTAGTTAAAATTAATTTAGAACTGAGGTCTATTTTAATTAATTAATATTCATTTTATTTTCATTAACTTAAAACCTTTTCATAAAAAACCCTAAAAAATCCTTTTTTAAATTAATTCCTTTTCTTATATAGTTTAATTTGATTTTATTTAATTTTAATTAATCATCCCCTTTATTTAGGTCAAGATAAAACCATTTCATAATAATCAAAAAATCATTTCTTTTTTCATTTGCACCTGTACATTATTTATTCAATTCTTGCACAATATGGTTGTAATAGATAGTTAGGTTTAAATTTCTTGCAATCCCCATTTGTAAATTTGTACACCCCTTCCCCTAATGATGTAATAGCGTAGTAATTTTAAATTACGCAATTTATCGCTTTATATACAAATGCTAGTAATTAAGGGTTTTGTATGGAAAGACTAAAACCAATAAATTAGCAAACCCTAATCAAAGATAAATCAAGCATGAAAATCAATACACTTATACACAAGCACCCCTAGGGTAAAATCCACTTGGTTGCCTTACAAAATGGCCATGTTATGCATGTGAGGCATCTTAGCAAAAACAAGCGAAAAATATAAGATCATAGTCCCTCGATGATGCTATCTATGTTGCCTTTTCAAAATGATCTTAGTCCCTAAAGAGAGTGCTAAGATACCTTGCAACCTTGCTAATCATGGCTATATGATGACCCTTTCACGTCCCTTTTACATCCAAAGATAGTGTTGCTTATCAAATAAATGGTAAGATAACAATATCAAAAGAAAAAGAAAATGAATATGAAAGACTTTTGAGTAGGTAGATTGTTCCTAGTTGCTTGCTCAATTTCAAAACAACATCCTTGCTATTTTCAAAACAAACACCAATACTTTTCAAAAACACCTTTCAAAATTGAAAACATTTTCAAAAAGATCCACACTTTGTATACATTCTTACGAACGAGAATCATTACAAAGTTTGCCTAAACGATGACGCCTTTTCAAAATACTTTCAAAAACCACACAAAGCATATTTTCAAACAAAAGCAAGTGATCTAGCAAGTAACTAAGAGCCCATGGAAAACCATGGATGAAAAGGGTGCTAATACCTTCCCTTTTCATAATCTACCTCCCGAACTCAAGAAAACATCTCAAAGGTCTTTCTTGTGCTTTTTCACCTTTCCTTTTGGATAAAAGAAAAGTCGGTGGTGACTCTTTCTAACAGCAACATTTGTGATAAAACACAAAACATCCCAAGTCAGTTCTCCCACTGTATCACAGTTTGAAATTGAGAAAGTTATGCATTTGTGATCACTGAATCTAATATTTGCTCAATTAGGTCAGACTTGTTGAGGCCACCCTGAATCTTTTGATCTTTCTTGGAAAATTAAGGCATGATGAATCATAATAGGCCTTGAAATGATGTTTTCTTAAAGAAAACTTAAAGATGGAGCTTAAGTCTCAATGAAGCTTGTTGAAGAAGGCATGGAAATAAACACATGAATCTATGAATCTTCTTGATGAATCTCACCACCAACTTTGAGGAGATCTTGACTTAAATAAAGTGAGAGAGCTTCTTGAACCACAAATTATAATTTGATAATCACAATATAATTAGATAAGCTCTCTCACTTTATTTAAGTCAAGATCTCCTCAAAGTTGGTGGTGATATTCATCAAGAAGATTCATAGGTTAATGTGTTTATTTCCATGCCTTCTTCAACAAGCTTCATTGAGACTTAAGCTCCATCTTTAAGTTTTCTTTAAGAAAACATCATTTCAAGGCCTATTATGATTCATCATGCCTTAATTTTCCAAGAAAGATCAAAAGGTTCAGGGTTGCCTCAACAAGTCTGACCTAATTGAGCAAATATTAGATTCAGTGATCACAAATGCATAACTTTCTCAATTTCAAACTGTGATGCGGTGGGAGAACTGACTTGAGGTTTTTGCGTTTTATCGCAAATGTTACGGTTAGCAAGAGTCACCACCGACTTTTCTTTTATCAAAAAGGAAATGTGAAAAAGCACAGGAAAGACCTTTGAGATTGTTTCTTGAGTTCGAGGGGTAGATTATGAAAAGGGAAGGTATTAGAACTCCTTTCATCCATGGTTTTCCATGGGCTCTTAGTTACTTGTTAGATCACTTGCTTTTTGTTTGAAATTGTGCTTTGTGTGGTTTTTGAAAGTATTTTGTAAAGAGGCCATTGTTTAGGCAATATTTGTAATGATTGTCGTTCGTAAGAATGTATACAAATATGTTGATCTTTTGAAAATGTTTTCAATTTTGTAAGATGTTTGAAAGTGTATGTGATTATTTTGAAAATAGCAAAGATGTTTGTTTTGAAATGGAGCAAGTAATTAGGAGCAATCTACCTACTCAAATGTCTTTCTTGTTCATTTTCTTTTCCTTTGACATTGTTGTTTTACCATTGATTCGGTAAGCAACCCTATCTTTGGATGTAAACGGGACGGGCGTGGGTCATCGTATAGCCATGATTAGCAATTTTGCAAAGTATCTTAGCATTTGTTTTGAGGGACTAAGATCATTTTGTAAGGCAACTTTGAATAGCGTCATTGAGGGACTATGATCTTGTATTTGTTTGTTTTTTGCTAAGATACCTTACATGCGTAATATGGCCATTTTTGTAAGGCAACCAAGTGGGATAACCCTAAGGGTGATTGTGTGCAAGTGTGTCATTTTCATGCTTGTTTTTGTCTTGAATTAGGGGTTTCTATTTTGATTGATGTTATTCTTTCCATACAAACCCTAATTACTATCATGTTATGTAAAAGCGATAAATTGCGAAATTAAAAGTTACTACGCTATTAAAAATTGAATATTGTACAAATAATTGAAACAAATAATATGCAAGATGAACTAAATATGCAAGAAATGCACATGCAAAGAAAAGATTTTGTTTCTGGTTTATTAAGAAAAAGAGTCTTGATTTTAACCTAATTTGATAAAGAAAATAATTAGCCAAATTTAATATCATTAAGAAAAATATTCTTGAATAAAACCCTAGTTCTATTTAAAAAAGAAATGAAGTTTATAAAAAAGAAGTATATTTTTATATTTTATATTTTTTGTCTTGAAAAATAAATTATAGTGTCATGAAATATTTTGGTCTTTTTTATATTAAAAATAAGTGTATTTGAATAAATAATAACTTAGTTTTATTTTAATATTCACAAGGAAATTAACAAAAATAAATAAAGTGTGATAAATAAAATAATTTTTTTGTAGAAAAATATTTAAATTATGTCAAAATATAAATCTATTATTTTTATACATTTTATAATCTTTTTGGTATTTTCAGAAAATATATTTAAAAGAAAGAGAAATAAATAAATGAATAAAAATAAAAATGGGCCAGGGAGGTGTCATAAGTAAACAGGGGGTATGAGCTAGCAATAAACTATGTCAGGCCCAAAGGGCCCAGCGCCTGCCAAAAATATGTTAGGAAATCAGAAAATTGGAAAAATGCAAAAGGGGGTTCACATTGGTTCGGACCTCGCCCTTTAGGTAACATATGCCTTAGTACGCGCGCGCTTGCCACTGAGGTGGCTGTTTCATCCGTTTATATAAGCAAAACCATAAATATATAAGGCAAACTACTTTCTGAAGACAACTTCATCTTCAACCTTGAGCCATGGCCGGACCAACTGTATCTTTCTCATTTCTCCACAAAAATGGAAACTCCAAACATGAAATTTATAATGTTTTATCCCACGAATTCAAACATATAACTTATGTAAACTAAATGTCAAAGATGAAAACTAATTTTGCTGGCCCTAAATTAAAACCTAATTTTCTCATAAATTTCAAATCTAAAATTCTCTATACACAGTTAATATAAATGGAAACTATGAACATGGTTAGCTTTAAAGCAAGGATATCTACATTTTGTTTTCACAAATCAGGATCAAATGATGCTTATATGAAGAGATAGAAGTTTGAATATTTACCTCTTGCAGCTGGAGTCGTGAATGGAGTTTGAGCAGCTTTTGAGATGGCCTGAGGATCTGTTTAGCTTTCCTGGACCTCCTTGAGTGTATCCCAACTCTTACTTTGCCTTGAATGTCCCTGAATCTCTCTACTCAAGTCAACCTGCAAGCTTGGTTTTTAAAAATGGTGGATAGTGATGGAGGATCTACAATCTTGAAATAGGAGCCTGGATTGCTTTGGTCTGATGTATAGAAGGTGTTTGAGTGGTTAGTTTTCAAAATGGACGAGTGGAAATGAAGATCATGAGTTTTGGTTAAGAACTGTATGTTAATGGTGCTCTTGAACAGTTTTTTTGGTTTTGGAATGTTTGAGGCAGTTTCAGGGCAATAGAATTCGTGTGTCAACTTTCCAATAGTGTATCTACTTATAAGCAAAGGTTTTTTAGACTTGTATCAACTCAGATTTCAAAAACTCACATGTTTTGCTTGGTTACTTGTTTTTGAAGAAAAGCTAGCAAGCATGGTTTCAAGGTGAAGTAAAAAGCTTGTAGGGGGGGAGACCTTTAAGCACACTTGTTATGATTGTGTGGAGCGTGTTTATGCAGAAAGAACCAATGCAAGGCTCAACGCAAGCTGACTTTGCATAAATCTTACATTTCTAAAATGGCAATGTTGCCTTTCTTCCCAAAATGGAATTAAGTTTGTACAATGCATTGAATGCTTGGATTAAAGCTTCCAACAACTATGAAATAATTTAATTATGGAGTTAAAGACAAGTTTGAGGCCTGCAAAGCAAAGATTATGCAGCCTAGCATGGATTTGCATTTGTGTTCATCATGAAAATGACCTAAATTTAAGTGACAAAACCCTAATTTCATCTCTTCAATTCTTCTTTCTCAATAATGATCTCAAGGAGTTCTTGGACATTTTGGGAAGCTTGCAATGTGCTCTAAAACTCATCTTTGAATTGCTTTTGAATATTCCCCTTGGAACTATGTGAAAAATTGCCATGAAGTTAGGTCAAAAATCTGCCTAACTAGGGCAAAATTTCACTAAGTCATTTTTAGTTCATGAGCATGTATTCACAAAATTATAACTTCAGATCCAAGACTTTTTAGGAGAAGTTGTGTGCAGAAAAGTTGTATATTTCATGTAGATCAACAACTTTCATGTTGGAAGTTTCCTTCGAATCATCTTGCATCATGGTGAAAATTTGGCTCAAAGTTGTGGAAAAATAAGAAATTTTCTATACTTAGAAAAATTTCTAAGTTAAGAAATCTCATCTTTTCAAAACAAAATCTTGAATTCATGATTTCTTGATGAATTATGATCTTTGGCATTTGATTTTGACTAAAAAGTCAAAGTTTGACTTTTCAGTATACAGTTGACTTTTGATCAGTTGACTGAAAAATTCATCTGTCAATCCAAAAGGACTTGTAGTGTTTTGAACCATGTCATTAGGTCAAAGTGATGAAACTGGACTCTTGAGATCATTCCTTAACCCAATTAATCATTTTCTAGGTCAAAAACCAGAAATTGCCCTTTCCTAGCCAAAACCCTAATTTTGACCATTTTGCCCTTTTGATGATTTGATCAAATTTCTTGAGGAATTATGGTCCAAACTTGATCAAATGATACATATTAGTTTAAAATGTTAGTGTGGATCAAAAATTATAAAGTTTGACTGTAAATTGGCCATGGTTGACTTTTTTCCCAATATAGTTGATTTTTTGGTTAACTGTCCAATTGACTGGTCAAAAGTGTGATCCAAGGCTTGAAACTTGGCATGAGTAATATTTGGGATCCATAATGATCCATGAAAGTCATATGAAGCATTGATAGCTTAAAAATACTTGTGAAATCTCAAACCCTAATTTTCAGTCATCAGTGCTTGAGAGGGTGCCTTGAGCTGATCAACCCTAATGCAGTCTTGATCCAAATGAGATCTTGTGAAAATACTTGATAAGTGAGAGGGAAAAATTTTGGGTACATCACAAACATTTTGAGTTGGTTAGTTTTGCTATGGATTATTATCATCATCTACAACAACCTCTCTTCACATGAAAAGATCCAATTGTGCAAGAAAAAGCATCAAAAAATGAAAGGGTTTCAAGTCATTTTGACACTCTTTGAGCTAGGGTTTGTTAACTTCTAAGGATCGTATCTTTCTCATTCTTTGATATTTTGAGTGGTTACAAATCCATGATTCTTTTTAAAGATTCCTTAATAAGCTCTCTTCATAAGTCTAAGGCTAATTTTGAATAAAAGATCACTAAAAGTTGAGAAAGATTACAATTATCCTTGAAAATCCTTTGAATTTTAGGGTTTGACTTCAAATGATCATAACTTAGTAAATTTTTATCACCTTGAGCCCATTATTTTTCCATAATAATCTTTGGGATATCTACTACAACTTTGTTTTCATGTGAAAGACTTGAAGATACTTGGAAAGTTGTTGAAGAATTGAAAAGATTATAGGTCTTTTGTGAATTTCCCCAAATTTGTTCATCATCTTCCAAAGACCATAACTCTTTCAGTTTTTATGATTTTTGAGTGATCTCAATTCCACACTTCAATTCAAGAGGTCTACTTTATGTCATTTTCAAATATTAAGATCAAATATTTAGTGAAAGGTCATGTAATTTTGAATAACATTATAGGTTACTTTGAAGTTCAACACTTAGATTTTTCTAAGTACAAAACATCTGTATGTTTTTCACAAGTTCAATTGGACATAACTTTTTGCTCAATCATCTAAATGATTTCTTTCTCGGCACATTGTAAATATTGTAACCTTGTCTTTCAAATGCTTCAATAATTATGCCCTAAAGACTCTTGAGTTGTGTGCACCATGGATTCAAAGTTGGCACATTGGAGCTGAAGTTTCATTTACTGTCAGATTGCAAATTGATTAGTGTGACCTCTAAACACAATTTTGTCACGCGTTTGATGTTTAAACATGATTAATTAAGTTTCCTGAAAGGTTTAGAACATCAAAACACAAGGAATGGTTGAGTTTTGACAACTTGCAAGTCACACTTATCTAATGATGCAGGTGTGCACGATTTCGGCTCAAATTACATCATCCACCCCTCCTCTTGATTCCATTCACTTCCCTATAAATAAAGGGTGATATCCCACTCATTTGACAAGATTTAGAGATCCAAAGAACCGCTATTGAACTTCCTCCATAAATCATAATTTTGTAACTTCAAATTCAATTCTAAAGCATCTTTCAATTCAACTTCTTTGTTGATTCTTCATCCTTGAACTTCACTGAAGCTAACAGAAGAAGAACCAAGCCTTGAGGTGCCATGAATCGTGCTAGCCAAGCCGAGTTTCAGAGCTTTGAATTCAAACTTCAATAGGTAGATTCCTCCATCAATTACTCGTGAATTTTCAAATCCCTTTCCAACTTTTTTCTTCTAGTTTTCTTCAAATCGACTGAGCTATAATTTATATAAATTTTTTGCGAGGGTACCATTGAAATCATCTTGAAGAGATGAAGCAAATGGAACTAGTCTGAGATTCTAATTTTGAGTTTATGGAACTGTAATTCGCGTGAGGTGGGAGGTTAAAGATGATGACATGTCTTCCCTTCAGCCAACCATATCACGCCACGTATTTTTTCAAAATTTGTTTTAAATAAATGATTCAGTGGTTTATTCACTAATATCCATATCATGCACAACGCGCCAGATCCCATGGATTTGATTACTAACGCGTTTTAACATTGATCCAATGGTCTACACCTTTTTGGTTTTATTTTTATTTTCTGATTTTATATTTTATTTGTTTTAAACTTCAAAAATTCATAAAAATGTTCAATTCAAATTCTAAAAATCTGGAAAAAATCTCAAAAATACTTTTGATTTTCTCTTTCTGATTCTTTTTTTTTCACAATTTTACTTTAAAATTTGGTATTTTTTATGATTTTTTCACTTTATTTGAATTGTTTTAATTTCTTAATATGCTTTTCTTGATTTTTAAATTCTGGAAAAAATATGAAAGGATCCAATGACCTCTTGACAAATATTGGTGACCTCATTTTATTTTTATTTCTGACTTCACTATTTTTTACAATTTTTGGTTTATTTTACTTATTTCTTTAACTTTAAAAATGGATTCTGACTTTAAAAAATTTCTAAAAGAATTTGTCAATACTTATTTACTCATGTTTGACCTCTGACTATTTTTTTGGGATTTTTATTTAGTGTTTTAATATATTTTGTGTATTTTACCAATTATTTCCCTTTTAATAATCATTTAAATATTGTTTTATTGAATTTTATTTTATTATTTTTGTTTGGTCTTGGTTTGGGTGTTATTTTGGGACAAGTTCCTCAACCTCATTGGATCTTGGATGTTTATAGGTTGAAAAACCAAATCCACCAAAATGGTCGAATGATGTAGATGATATTTGAAACCCTAATTACATTTGTTACATCCCTTCCCTCTTCATCTTATCTCTTTCTTGCTTGTGCTACATGCTGTTTGAGAATACTCTATATATCATTTCTCTAACATGTGCTACATAGATTGCTGATGACTGACCTCAAAATAGGTGTGACTTCTATATAAGTCCACTTACGATTGCTTAACATAGCGCTAAATTTGTCCCGATTCGATAAATGATCACTCATGGCCCAAACCTATGTTTGTAAGCCCAAGTATGTTTAATTTGAAACCTTTGATCCAATATCCTTGAGGTTCATTGTTAGAAGGCTTTGATCTTTTGCCTCCTCTAATAAACTTTCATGAATTTTGGTATAAGTGAATCATTTAAACATCATTGATCATATATGCTTACCTTGAGTACTTGAAATGAATGATATACTTGACAAAAAGCAAATGAAACTTTTTGTTGAGAAGCTTTGATTTTATCAATCTTCTAATGAGTTTTCAAATGCAAGTTTCAATATAGTCATTCAACTAACCTCTAACTTCTAATTCATTAACAATTGACTTTATTTTATGCTTTTACTTTGTGATTTTACTTTATGCCCTTTATTTTATGCCTTTACTTTTATGCACCATTTACTTTAGCATTTACATTTCATGTTATTTTTATCTTTATGTCATTTTTATTTTTCTCACTTGAGATTTCTTTTCTTTTTGAAGACACTTAATAACAAAATTGAACATTAAAAATCCTTAAGATTATTTAGACTATTTGGTTACTATCCTTAGCATAATAGAGTTGTGGACCTCTTGGAATTAGGATTAGAAGCCTTGATTACCCTTGAGACCTTGTGACTCTTTTGTTATTTTGTCTGGAGTTCTTAGGGTTTATCCCCAAGACATTGGGTTGATTTTCTTTATGTGCAGGTTATTCTGATTATGTGCTTTGTCTATGATTGGGAATTCTTTTATATATAATTGGTACTCTGCTCAATTTTTGTGAAGATTTAATTCACCTGAAGCTTGGTATTCCTAAGAGGTTAAGTCTTTTTGCTTGGTTTCAATCCAAAGGATGAGAATTCTACATTGACTCTTTATGTCAAGTGTTGGTTTCTTCTTGGTTAGATCGTTCTTTTCCTAGCTTTTACCTTATGATTTAGGATAGTCTATTCATCTCCTCACATCTTCTTTAATTTCAAAAATATTCTCCTTCCTTTTCAAAACTCTTCTTGTTTTCTAGCTTGAACCGCTTTCATAATAAACTTGGACTTAGGTCCATGCATTTTCAAAATCTTTTCTTAATCAAACTTTAACCCACTTAATCATACTTTGACATTTTTCTCAAAAGATTAGACTCTTGTTGATTCTTGTAATGATGCAAGCTATTATACTTCTACGATATATAGTGAAGTGAGATTTTTTCCACTTGGGTGTTGAGTGAGGTTTTGTTGATTTTAAAATCCAAGTTATATCCTCCACTTTGAGATGATGCAAATTCTCCTTTCTCATTATTGTGGGTAGTAAGTATGTTTTCCACTCGGATACGATGTTGATGTCTCTTCTCTTAAAATTAACCAAAACACATATGTTTTAAAAAAAATTAAGGTGAACTACGAGTACCCTGATCCCCTATTGAACGGAAGGTGGTATGTAGGCACTAAAGCTTCGCAACCGCGACGGATACAAAAATTGTAAAAACTACTTCTTTTCTCATCTTCACCATCTATTTTTGTATACAACATTTATATCTAAAATACACAAATTTTCAAAGAGGTTCCTGCATAGTACAATAAAATTTGGGGTGCTAATACCTTCCCTTTGCATAACCAACCCCCGTACCTAGAATCTCTTCCCCTTCTTTTTGGGTTTATTCGCTCCTTTCCAATTCCTTTGGAAACAATAAAGCGCGATGGCAATTTTTATTTGATTTGTGCGAGTTAATTCAATACAATGGCTTAGTCTCAACATTTCTACCACTACAGCAGGATCATAAGGCAAAACTATATAAAGTTAAAAGTTTAAACACGAACAAGAATTGTTTGGGCATTACGCTGTTACAACAAAAATGGCATCAAGCAGACCTACATACAACAAAAAGAGCACTTCAGGCTCACAACAAAACAATAAAACAAACAAATAAACAAATAGTTCACTAATCCGTGTTAGGAGAGGTCGGTTCCGCCATCTCATTTGGTCCCCACTTGTCCGCCAAATTCTTCAACCGGGGAGGGAGGGATTCCTTTCGCACTCTCCAGATCGAGAGTAGCCTTCAACTCTTCTTCCATCACCGGTTAATCGTCCTAGACGATTTTAAAATACCCAAGTGCAGAAAAGTCAGCTTTGGGGTAGAGGAAGAGTGTATGTTGCTTAGTCTTTTCAAAGCCTTGGTCACCGGCCAAAAGGCTATCACATCAAACACTAGTTTTCTGCTAAGCTCATTGTGATACGGTGGGAGAACTGACTTGAGCATTTTGCATTTGATCGCAAATGTTGCGGTTAACAAGAGTCGCCACCGACTTTTCGTTTATCCAAAAGGAAAGGTGAAAAAGCACAGGAAAGACCTTTGAGATTATTTCTTGAGTTCGGGGGTAGATTATGAAATGGGAAGGTATTATCACTCCTTTCATCCATGGTTATCCATGGGCTCTTACTTACTTGCTAGATCACTTACTTTTGTTTGAGATTGCGCTTTGTGTGGTTTTTGAAAGTATTTGTAAAGAGGCCATTGTTTAGGCAATCTTTGTAATGATTCTCGTTCGTAAGAATGTATACAAAGATGTTTTGATCTTTTGAAAATGTTTTCAATTTTGTAAGATGTTTGAAAGCGTATGTGTTTGTTTTTGAAAATAGCAAGGATGTTAGTTTTGAAATGGAGCAAGTAATTAGGAGCAATCTACCTACTCAAATGTCTTTCTTGTTCATTTTCTTTTCCTTTGACATTGTTGTCTTACCATTGATTTGGTAAGCAACCCTATCTTTGGATGTAAATGGGATGGGCGTGGGTCATCGTATAACCATGATTAGTAATATTGCAAGGTATCTTAGCATTCTTTTTGAGGGACTAAGATCATTTGTAAGGAAATTTTAGATAGCGTCATCGAGGGACTATGATCTTGTATTTTTCTTGTTTTGCTAAGATATCTCACATGCGTAATATGGCCATTTTTGTAAGGCAACCAAGTGGATCTTACCTTATGGGTGCTTGTGTGTAAGTGTATTATTTTCATGCTTGATTTAGTCTTGAATTAGGGTTTTGCTAAGTATTGATTTTAGTCTTTCCATACAAACCCTAATTACTAGCATTTGTATATAAAGCGATAAATTGCGGAATTTAAAGTTACTACGCTATTACAATACTTGTGGGAGGGGGTATACAATTTTTGAATGGGGATTGCAATAATATAAACCTAATTAATCTATTACAACCAAATTGAATGAATGTACAAGGAAATGAATAAATATAAAGTACAAATGCAAATGGAAATAAATGATTTTTGTTTGGATTTTTATATGAAAAGGGTTTTAACCTAAACCTAATTAGACAAAAATAATTAATCAAAATTAAATTAACTTAAACTAATTAAGAAAAGAAATTAATTAAGAAAAGATTTTTGAATAAAACCCTAATTCTATTTAGTTGATTAAAAGAAAATAAGTTTAGAGAAAAAGTATTTTTGTATTTTTGCCTTGAAATTTATATATGGTGTTTGTAAAATATTTTTGGCCTTTTTTATATTATATTAGAATAATATTTTTAAATAGGTATAAAAGAAAATAAATAATAACCTAGTTTTAATTTAATTTACAAGATAATTAGTAAAGATAAATAAAGTATGATGAATAAAAATATTTTTTTGTGTGAAAAAATATTTAAATTATGTCAAAACATAAATCTACTATTTTTATATTTTTTATGAATTTTTAGTATTTTAGAAAATATATTTAAAAGAAAAATGCAATAAATAAATAAATAAATACAAATGGGCCAGGGGGTGCATGAAGTAGGCAGTGAGTTAATCAGCAAAAAAACAAAAAAAGAGCCAGGCCCAAAGGGCCCAGTGCCTGCAAACAAAACAAATCTGAAATGTGAAAAATATGAAAAAATGAAAAAGGGTACCACTAGGGATCGAACCCAGGTCCCATAGGTTAACAGGCGCACGCTTTACCACTGGGATGACTATACATCTGTTTATATAAACAAAACAATAAATATGTAAGGCAAATCAAGTCCTGATGACTTCATCTTCAACCTCCAGTCGGTGTACCTGTAACTTCTTCATTTCTCAACAAAAATGGAAGATGACAAAAATGAAAGTTGTTGCATTCTTCCTCACGAATCTAACCATGTAAATAACTAAAGCTAAAAGTAAAAGATAAATGAGAATTTCTCTGCCCTAATTTGAACCCTACAAATTTCAGAAACTTCAACTCTAAAATTCTCTAAGCTCATGCCATGTAAATGCAAACTATGGATATGTACAGCTTCGTGGCAATGAGGTCTACAATTTATCTTCACAAATACAAGTATAACAATGCCTAACTAATGAGATAGAAGTTTAAGAAAAATACCTCAAAACTTGAAATCGTGAAATGCAAATGAGCTTGATTCAAAATGCTGCAAGGATCAGGTTAGCTTCCTTGAGGTCCCAGGAAGCTAATGCAATGATTAGCTTGAGCTGAAAGTGGCTGAGGAGCTCTGGAGAAGTCAAGTTGCAGACCCTTGTTTTTGAAAATGGAACTTGATGATGGAGGTGTTATAGTTGAGCAAATGGACTTTGGATGGTTTGTATTTGATGTTTAGAAGCTTTTGGAAGTGAAAGGCCAAAGAACGCACGAGGGGATTTGGAGTTTGGTATGTAAAGTCAGAACTTACACAACAATGGTGTTTTGAGACAATTTCTGGCTAGAGTGAATTTGAGTGGATTTTAGGGTCTTCAAGCTCGTGTCCTAGCTCACAAATAGTGCTTCTATTTATAAGCAACAAGTTTAGAGACTTGTTGATCAGAATTTAAAATTACATGTTTATGCATAACATGTGATTTTTGAGAAAACAAGTTTCAATGCCTTGTGTACTTGCTAAGATAGAGTGGTTATGCTTTAAAAAAGCTTGGTCTAACTTTGTGGATGGGGTGTGATCAGAGGGAACAAGTTAGAGGCTCAATGTGAACTTTATGCAAAAAGCTTGCTTTACAAGAATGGCATTGTTAACTTTCTTCCCAAAATGGCAATGTGAATTGGATAAAGCTTAAATCACTTGGATTATAGCTCATAAGTTTGTGTAATCCATTAATTATGGAGTGGCAAACAAGTTTGAGGTCTGCAAAACAAAGATTATGCATCCTAACATTGAAATTTCATTTGTGTTCATCATGAAAATGACCTATAATTCAAGTGACAAAACAACAACTTCATCTCTTCGATTCTATGATCTCAAGGAGTTCTTATACATTTTGGAAAGCTTGCAATATGATATACAACTCATCTTTGAATTGATTTTGAAGTTTCCCCTTGGAACTATGTGAAACATTGCCATGAAGTTAGGTAAAAAATCTACCTAACTAGGGCAAAATTTCACTAAGTCTTTTTTAGTTCATGAGCATGTATTCATAAAATTATAACTTGAGATCCAAGAATTTTTAGGAGAAGTTGTGTGATGAAAACTTGTAGATTTCATGGAGATCTAAAACTTTCATGTTGGAAGTTTCTCTTGAATCATCTTTCATCATGATGAAAAAATTGCTCAAAGTTATGCAAAAATAAGAAATTTTTTACACTTAGAAAAATTTCTAAGTTTAGAAATTTTGACTTTTCAAAATGAAATCTAGATTTCTTGATTTCTTGATGAATAAGTTTCCTATTTTTACATGTTTTGATGAATTGTGATCTTTGGTGCTTAAATTTGACCAAAACGTCAAAGTTTGACTTTTCAGTATACAGTTGACTTTTAATCAGTTGATTGCAAAATTCATCTGTCAATCCAATGGATTTGCAATGTTTTGAATCATTTCATTAGGTCAAAATGATGAAATTGGACTCTTGAGATCATGCCTTAAACCAATTGACTATTTGCTAGGTCAAAAATCATAAATTGCCCTTTCCCAATCAAAACCCTAATTTTAACCATTTTGCCCTTTTGGAGATTTAATCAAATTTCTTGAGGAATTATGGTCCAAACTTGATCAAATGATACATATGGGTTTAAAATGTTGATGTGGATCAAAAATTATGAAGTTTGACTGTAAATTGGCCATGGTTGACTTTTTCCCTAATACAACTGATTTCGTAGGTCAACTGCTCAATTGATTGACCAAAAATGTGATCCAAGGCTTGAAATTTGACATGAGTAATATTGGGGGTCCATAATGGTCCATGAAAGTCATATGGGGCATTGGAAGTTCAAAAATCCTTGTGCAATCTCAAACCCTAATTTTCAGTCATCAGTGCTTGAGGAGGTATTTTGAGCTGATCAAACCCTAGTGCAGTATTGAGCCCAAGGAGATCTTGTGAGAAAATTCTTGATAAGTGAGAGGGAAAATTTTGGGGTACAACAGCTACCCCTGTTCAATCTTCTTAAGCCTGAAGAGTTAGATTGGCGAGTTTCGCCATTCGTGACTCGAAGGTGGAAGATGATTGGACACTAGAGTGCCTAGAAATTTGCACTCGGTAATGTGATGGTTGAGGAAATGAGCTTAAAGATGCCATTTAGAGAGGTGATAGAAAGATGTACGAGATGGGCTTAAAGATGCCATCCAAAAGTGATTATTTGTATTGTAATTTCTAAGCTGAAAGAATGAGTATCAGAATGGCGTCCGTGTCTGGAGTGCATCTGAACTGTATCTGGGAGATGATTTTGAATGATGATCAGAATGGCATCCGTGTCTAGAGCGTAGCTGAACTGTATTTGAAAGCTAGTTTTAAATGCGTGTCAGAATGGCATCCGTGTCTGGAGCGCATCTGAATTGTATCTGAGAGTTGAGATTTTGAATGAGTATCAGAATGGCATTCGTGTCTGGAGCGTATCTGAACTGTATCTGAGAGTTGAATTTGAATGAGTGTCAGAATGGCATCTGTGTTTGGAGCGTATCTGAACTGTATCTGAGAGTTGAATTTGAATGAGTATCAGAATGGCATCCGTGTCTGGAGCGTATCTGAACTGTATCTGAGAGTTAAATTTGAATGAGTATCAGAATGGCATCCGTGTCTTGAGCGTATCTGAACTGTATATGAAAGCTAGTTTTGAATGAGTGTCAGGATGGCGTCCGTGTCTGGAGTGTATCTGAACTGTATCTGAGAGTTGAATTTGAATGAGTATCGGAAAGGCATCCATTTCTGGAGCGTATCTGGACTGTATCTGAAAGCTAGTTTTCAATGAGTGTCAGGATGGCATCTATGTCTGGAGCGTATCTGAACTGTATCTGAGAGTTGAATTTGAATGAGTATCATAATGGAATCCGTGTCTGGAGCGTATCTGAACTGTATCTGAAAGCTAGTTTTGAATGAGTGTTAGGATGGCATCCGTGTCTGGAGCGTATCTGAACTGTATCTGAGAGTTGAATTTGAATGAGTATCAGAATGGCATCCATGTCTGGAGCGTATGTGGATTGTATCTGAGAACTCTGCTAAGGATATGGAGTGTAAGTCTTCATGTCGTGAAGTTGAAGTGTTAATGAATTTCCGTTTAGAGAAACAAACTCTTTTCTAAGGGAAATTCCATTTACTGCTTGTAAAATCCTGTTGGGAAATCCTGAGAAATTGAACGACTTCTACTGGGGATTGATAATTGGAAGCTTGCTCTGCTGGGAATTAAACTGCAAATTATGGGGGATTTATGGAAATAGCTTAGAGAAATTTTCCTACCTCTTAAATCCATTAGTAATCGTCTTTTATTTTGTTTATTTGTAAACAATAATTATGTTCAAATTCATATGTTCAACAATGAATCATTGGATGTTTTTGTAAACAAAACACAATAGTAAAGAAAAACAGATAGTTTTGCACTTTCAAAGGAATATCTTCCTATTGACTTTGAGTAAGCATTTGTACAATGAGTCAAGAATTCTAGTAAGAGAATAATGTCGTAAAAAATGAAAATTTTGATACAAAGAAAGGATAGTTATGTGCAATAATCCCATGGGGGTCCCATTCTGCTATATCCTTTGTATCTCCGAGCATCTTGTCTATTTGTTGCCTCGTCTGAAGATGATTGAATTGATCGGAACCTCTGAGTTTGTTAGTTGAAGCCAAAGGTTGTTTGTAAGGTGATCCAACGGGACATAGTCATACGCTTTAATTCCCTAACTTTTTCCTGGACCGCCCTTTCGGGTTTTCAGTCCACTGGGATACCCTTTTTTTCCCAAGTCGCCCTTTCGGATTTTCAACTTTCCGAGTGTACACATTTTTTTGTTTTATCCCTAATTTTTTCTCGAACCTTTTTGGTTCGCCGGGATGCCCTTGCTTTGCCTAGATATGTCAACCTAGCGGGTCTCTTATGCGTAGTATCTTTTGACTATGTCTGCGTTCGTAGGGTGCAGCAGGTCGTCACCATCCATGGTTGTCAAGATCATTGCCCCACCAGAGAAAATGTTTTTGATTACAAATGGTTCTTCGTATGTAGAAGTCCATTTTCCCCGGGGATCACCTTGTGGCAGTATGATGCGTTTGATTACCAGATCCCCAACTTGATACACTTGGCGTCTGACCTTCTTGTTGAAAGCCTTAATCATCAGTTTTTGATACATTTGACCATGGAAAACAGCAGTAAGTCTCTTCTCATCAATCAAGTTCAGTTGATCAAGTCGAGTCTGGATCCAATCGTCTTCGTTCAGCCCTGCATCCTTCATAATTCTTAGAGAGGGGATCTGAACCTCAATAGGCAAGATGGCTTCCATGCCGTAAACCAGAGAATAGGGTGTTTCCCCAGTTGATGTGCGAGTTGTGGTACGGTACCCGTGGAGAGCGAATGGTAGCATCTCATACCAGTCTTTGTATGTGACTGTCATTTTCTATATGATCTTTTTAATGTTCTTATTTGTAGCTTCGACAACACCATTCATCTTTGGCCGGTAAGGGGAAGAATTGTGACGTTGGATCTTGAATTGCTTACACAAGGCGGTGATCATAGTGTTGTTGAGATTTGTACCATTGTCAGTGATGATCCTTTCCGGGATACCGTACCGGCAAATGAGATTTTGTTTGATGAAACGGGCAACAACATTCTTGGTAACGGAAGCAAAGGAGGCTTCCTCAACCCACTTTGTAAAATAGTCAATGGCCACTAGGATGAAGCGGTGTCCATTGGAGGTCGTCAGCTTGATTTCCCCAATCATATATATTCCCTACATAGCAAAGGGCCAAGGAGCCGTCAAGACATTCAGAGGAACCGGAGGTACGTGCACATCTTCAGCATAAATCTAGAATTTATGGCAGTTTCGAGAGTGTTGATAGCAATCTGCTTCCAAGGTAGACAAGTAATAGCCTGCCCGTAGGATTTTCTTGGCCATCGTATGCCCACTGGAATGGGTGCCAAAAGTGCCTTCATGCAATTCAGCCATGATCCTTTCAGCTTCAACCTTATCTACGCACCGAAGTAACACAGAGTCATGATTGCATTTGTATAGAATGTCATTACTAAGGAAGAATTTAGCAAATAATCTCCTTAAGATCTTCTTATCATTGATTGAAGCTCCTTCCCGATATTCTTGAGCCTCGAGATACCTCCTAACTTCCTGAAACCAGGGTTGGTCCGCTACTTCTTCAGTATTAATCTCGTGACAGTGCGCTGGTTCCTCCATTCGTTCGATGGTGATCTGGGGAGCCTCGTTATCCCAATTAAGTTTAAACATATATGACATTGTGGCTAGAGCGTCTGCTAGCTGATTTTCTTCTCGCGGGAAATGCTTGAAGGTAATCTTCTAAAAATAAGGTAGTAATGTCAAAACATGTTCTTTATAAGGGATAAGGTTAGGGTGCTTGGTGGCTCATTCCCCTTTAATCTGGCTATTGACCAAAGCTGAGTCTCCGAATACATTGAAGGATTTGATCCCCAAATCTATGGCAGCTTTGAGACCAAAGATGCACGCTTCGTATTCCGCCATGTTGTTTGTACAATTGAAGCAAAGTCTGGCGGTAAAGGGAGTATGACACCCTTCCGGAGATATGAGTACAACACCGATACCATTGCCAAGTGCGTTGGATGCCCCATCAAAGAATAGGATCCATCGGGATCCTTGTTCAGGTCCGTCATATGGCCTGAATTCTTCATAATTATTTACCGTCATGATGTCTTCATCTGGAAATTCGAACTTCATGGATTGGTAGTCTTCTACAGCTTGTGAGCAAGGTGATCAACTAATACACTGCCCTTTATTTCTTTCTGGGTAGTATACTGTATGTCATATTCTGTCAGGATCATCTGCCATCTCGCTATTCTCCCGGAGAGAGCAGGTTTCTCGAAGATGTATTTTATCGGATCCATTTTAGATATCAACAAAGTAGTATGGGTCAGCATATACTGTCTTAGCCGGCGAGCAGCCCATGCCAGAGCGCAACAAGTTTTCTCGGGCAGTGAATATTTGGTTTCACAGTCGGTAAACTTTGTGCTCAGGTAATAAATAACATGCTATTTTCAGCCAGACTCATCATGCTGTCCCAATACACACCCCATTGAGTTTTCTAAAACAGTTAGATACATGATCAATGGTCTTCCCTCGACTGGTGGCATTAACACAGGAGGCTCTTGTAAGTATTCTTTGATTTTGTCAAAAGCAACTTGGCACTCGTCATTCCATTTGACTACTTGATCTTTCTTCAACAATTTGAAGATTGGTTCATAAGTAGCTGTCAGGTGAGAGATGAATTTGGCATTATAGTTCAAACGCCCCAAGAATCCTCTGACTTCCTTCTAAGTACGAGGAGCAGACATCTCTTGTATCGCTTTAACTTTGGCAGGATCGACCTCGATACCTTTGTTGCTGAAGATAAGGCCTAGGAGTTTACCGGACCGTACCCCAAATGTGCATTTGTTTGGATTCAACCTAGCTTGTACTTCTTCAATCTTTCAAACAGTTTTTGTAAGTGATCAAGATGCTCTTCTTATGTTTGAGATCTAGCTATCATATCGTCCACGTAAACCTCTATTTTGTGATGTATCATGTCGTGGAATAGAGCTACCATGGCACACTGATAGGTTTCCCCAGCATTTTTCAGTCCGAATGGCATCACCTTGTAGCAAAATGTGCCCCACTGTGTGACAAATGTTGTTTTCTCCATGTCCTTAGGCGCCATTTTGATTTGGTTGTAACCTGAGAATCTGTCCATGAAGGAAAACACTTTGTGTTGTGTCGTATTGTCAACTAGAATATCAATGCGGGGGAGTGTAAAATCATCCTTAGGGCTTGCCCTATTCAAATCTTTGTAGTCCACACACATTCACACTTTGCCGTCCTTCTTGGGCACGGGAACAACATTGGCAACCCATTGGGGATAAGAGGTGACAGCCAAGAATTCAACATTGAATTGCTTCATGACTTCTGCTTTAATCTTTTCTGACATATCAGGCCTCATGCGGCGAACCTTTTGCTTTACTGGTGGACAATCCTCTCTTGTAGGCAGACGATGTACCACAATATTTGCATCAAGTCCTAGCATGTCTTCATATAACCAGACAAAGATTTAAAAATAATCGTGTAACAACTGAATCAGACGCTCCTTGATACTGGGTTCCAGAGTGGCACCCATCTTGACCTCTCTTTTGTCTTCTTCGGTACCTAGGTTGATTGTATCCACGGGTTCCTCGTGAGGCTGAATGGTTCTCTCTTCTTGTTGTCGTAGTCTGGAAAGTTCCTCTGGTACTTCACAATCTTCCCCACCTTCGTCTTCGGCTTGGTAGATTAGATTCTCAGAGTCACAAAAGGCCATAGCAGTATTGTTACCCATGGGATCCCGAATGGATGTATACCTGCATTGTGAGTGTGAGTGTGTGTAAGGGTATAGCTATCCTTGAAAGAAATAAAAAATGTAAAAATAAAAACAATGAGCACAAAAGTTTGTATGCGAAAACGTCCATGATTCATTGATGTCATATGAAAATGAGATGATAACCCTTACAAATGGACCATTGTGCCTCGGGTAAGACACAAGGTTTTAAGAGTGCGAATTGTTTTAATATTACAGATCCAACAAAATGTAAAGACAGATTATTGTGGGATAAAAGTGATCGGGACAAAATCTATAGCCTCCCAGTTGTCGATCCCTCCATTGGCAGTTGGGAATATCCAGTCCTCCAAGTCATAGCTATCTTCATCATCTTCTACGGTGTTGACCTCGCGGTTGCTGATCTTCAGGCGTGGTCCTCTGGCACGAGCGTAGCGTACAGCCTTCTGAGCACTTGAAGTGAAACCCAGGCCAAACTTGTCAGACTTATATGCGATATCTGGGAGTTGTCCCCAGATAGTGCACCAACTTTCTTCTACCACTGCTTTGGCATCCTTCAGAGATGACATCCAGAGTGGAGGCCTTGTGATCTTGGGAACAACCTTGGTTACTTCCACATCTTGCGAGACCTCTTCAAAGTGTTGAAATGGAGTTTCAATAAATTCATCATCTAATTCCACATATCTGAAGGAATTGAGATGGTTGATCATATACTCTTCTTCTCCATGAACGGTGATAATCTTCCCTTAAATCAGATATTTCAGCATTTGGTGCAATGTAGAAGTGACAGCGCCAGCATTGTGAATCTACGGTCAGCCTAGCAAGCAGGAATATGAGGGACGGATATCCATTACATAAAAAGTTGAATCAAAAGTTTGTGTTCCAACTTTTATGGGAATGTCTACCTCCCCATGTACCATCCTTTTCGAGCCGTCAAAAGCCCTTACTACTATATTACTTGGCTTCAATGTCAATCCCTCACCGTCAAGCCTATCAAGAGCTTTTTTAGGAAATACATTCAGAGATGAGCTAGTGTCTACCAAAACATGAGCCAGGGTTGTGCCCCTACATTCACCTGATACATGCAATGCCTCATTATGCTTCCTTCCTCTTGGCGTTAAATCATCATCCGAAAAACCTAGACCATTATCTGCAGTCAAGCTGGCTACGCATTCTTGAAACTAATCGGCAGATGTCTCGTGGGGTACATGGGCAGTTTTCAAGAATTTTACCAAGGCTTTTGCATGCGCCTCAGAACATAGTATTAATGCCAGCATGGAAATTTTAGAGGGGGTTTGCCCAAGTTGTTCAACTACATCGTAGTCGCTTCTTTTTATGATCTTCAAAATTTCCTCCATCTCTTTCTTGGAGGTCTCAGGGATAGCCAATGATTGTGTCTGCGTCTTGACAGACTTAACTAGAACACCTTTTCCTCGAGTCTCGGTTAACTTGGCAGCAGGAGTGTTGGTAGGAATGATAACAGGGGTTGTAACAGCTTTGTTAGTTGGAGTATTAGTGGAGATGTTTATAGGACCGGGAATAGCTTTTGGGGGAGTAACAACAGGAATGATTACGGGTTTAGAAACTGCTTTTGGGGGAGCAATTTATGGAGAGAATATCCTTCCGCTTTGGGTAATCTTGCTAGTTCCTGCAATATTACTGATGTCAGAGTTGACTTTCTCGGAGCTTGAATCTTCGGCGGCTGGCCAGTCCTGCTTGATACCATGGTAGTAGACATCCCCTCTATAATTCCATGGTATGGTTTTGTCTGACGAATATGGGACTGGTCTAGGCATTGTAATTATTAAAGGAGTTGCTTTTGGAACTGATGTAATTCTAACGGGTCTTTTGGTGGAGAACCTGGAAGAATTTGCGGAAATGGTAATGATAGAAACATCTTCAATAGGAACAGGTGGAACAGAAGTCTTCTCGAATAAAATTTCTTTGTTATCTATTAGGTACTGAACGCATGCTTTCAACAAAGGACAACTGGTTGGTGAGGACAAACAGAAATGGAAAACTTCATCACAGCCCGGGAACACACCGGCATTCAACAAGTTCACTTTAATAGTCAGAAGTGGGGTCATAAGTTCATCAACTGAAGTAACAAACATTTCTTCTTCAATGGCATTAGTATTATGGCCATGTCTTGGCATAGGGGCATAAATGACATTTGGCTTTTCGGGCGCGCCGAATTCAATCTCTTTTGCTTCAATGAGGTCTTGTATTTTGTTCTTTAGAGCCCAACAGTTATTAGTGTCATGGCCGGGACTTTCAGAGTGATACGCGCAACGGGCATTGGGATGATAGTGAGGAGATGTTGTGTTGGGGTTTTTCGGAGCTTCTTTCAAGGTCACCAAATTGGATCTTAGTAGATACGGTAACACCTGAGATAGGGTCATGTTAATTTTGGTGAATTTTCTGACTGGCCTTTCCATCCTTGGTTGGATGTTTCTTTGCTGATTAGGCACATGTTTAGGAATCATAACAGCCCCACCATTGGTCGACGCTCGACCCTATCTTGATTTCTTTACGGATATACAACAACCACCTCTTTCTTTCTGATGAAAGGCTTCCTTACAGCTGCAGAAGAAGATGTATCTTTTTGGATCTTTCCATTCTTTATACCGGCTTCTACCCTTTCTCTGGTCAATATCAGTTCAGTAAAACCTGCAGATGAACTTCCAATTAAATGATTTAATAAGGGACAGACAAGGTGCCCAAGAACATGTCTACCAATTCTCTCTCAGATAGAGGGAGTTGAACTATTCCGGCTAAATCTCTCCATTTTTGCGCATAGTCCTTGAAGCCTTCATTTGAAGCCATGGCCATACTCTGGAGTTGAGTACGGGTAGGCGCAAGATCAGAATTGTATTGGTATTATTTGTAAAAGGATGCAGCAAGATCTTCCCAGTTGTGAATGTTGGCTCTTTCTAGTTGGTAAAACCAGTCAAGTTGAGTTCCAGACAGACTGTCTTGGAAGAAGTGTACCCATAAGTCTTTGTCAGCGGTATGGGGCTGGATTTTCCTCACATAGGACCAGAGATGCATTTTAGGGCATGAGACTCTGTCATACTTGGCGAACACAGGTGCTTTGAATTAGGGAGGAATGACAATTCCCGACACTAACCCCAATTCCTCAAAGTCTAAGCCAGGAACTTTTTGGATTTCCATCGCACTCAACCGCTCTTCGAGATGTTTATACTTGTCATCAGCTAGAGGGTATTGTTCTTCAGAATAGTCTTCTTCTTCCTCTTCTTCTTTCGATTTTGACGGAACAACAGTTTCCTTGCCTTTCCCATCTTGATTGTCTCTTTCATCGGATGTCGTTGCAAAGTCTAAGGTCCTTCTTGTCTGCCCATGAAATCTTCTTCCCATGTTTAGGACTCCGGTTACCTTCTTTGTCTTCTTTTTCTTCTCCTTAGCCATCAAAGTCTTCAACTCTTCTTGTCCTTTGGCTAGGGTCAAGAGCAATTGTTGAAACTTTGTATTCTGAGCTTGGAGGTCCTTCACTGTTTGCTCGAGATCCATCTTACTGAAACAAACAGTAGAGAGATGAGGATACTTGTTGCAAAAGACCTGCTTATGTTATGATGAATGGTATATGCATATGTAATGATTTCAAGGATTTCAAAGATTCAAAATTGTTTTAGACAAAAAAGGAAACACACGTTATATTAATAAGTTAAAGCTTGAATACATCAATGCCTATTGGGCTTATAAGGAAATACAAAAGCTCTAAGATAAAAAGGTAGTGCGCATCCTCTTTGGCATGATGTATGCAATGAGAGTCTGCCCCTCATGAAGTAGCCTAGTGAGTTCCAAAACCTTCTTTTCGCTTGCGTAAAATTGGGCTTCGAAAGTATCTCGCTCCCCCTTGAGTTGTATCCAATCTCTTTGTAGGTCTTCAAGAGAGGTGGGCATATCAGGATTTAGGATAGTGTATGGAACATCTCCCTCCATGACAGGCTCAATGGTTACCGGGAGAATGGAGGGGTAAGGCATCATAAGACTCTGAGCACGAGTTCGTACCCATTTGAGGTAAGGCTCAAGAGGGATGGAATTTTTATGCCCCAAAGTCTTGCTATCCACCTTGTTTAACATCCTCCAAGCTTGGATAAATCTCTGGCGAAGACCTCGATCGTTGTTGTCGTAGTCAAATACCAGACCTTGAATCAGCATCTCGTGCGGGCCATTCCTTTGGGCATAACCAAACTGTCTTAAGGATAAGCATGGGTTGTAGGTGATACCTCCCTTAATTCCAAGTAAAAGGACATTAGGGGATTTTCCACAACGGTCGATAATGATAACATTCTCTTTGAATTGGGAGCACCAATGAATGTCTGAATGTTTGAGCGTCATCAGCCTTTATGACCACCTTGAACCTTGCTCATTTTTTAATATAGATTGGGGAAGATGTAAAATAAACCCTCTTGCCAAGAGAGGAGTGAAACACATAAGGACACCTCTTTTCCTCATTGTGCGAGTGTGAAAGAGTGTAGGATATCTCCTAGCAATGTAGCCACCGGGTTGCAGGACATGAAGATTTTGACGGTGTTAACATCTATGAGTTGGTCAGGATTTGGAAACAAAAGCATCCCATAGATGAGGAGAGCCACAATTTCCTCAAAGGCTTGCAAGTCCAAGGAATTCCAACAATTTTGGGCTTTCTCAAACAGGAACTTTGCTAGGAAACCTTTGACACCACTCCTTGTTTCCCAATGAGTTGTGATATCAGATGAGTGCAAGTGTAGAGCTTGAGAAATCTCTTCTGGCTTTGGGTCTCTTTACATACCATTTAAAGGTGGTTGATTGAGAATGGAAATCCTCAAGAGTTGGGAGAATTCTTCCAAAGTAGGCACAAGTTGATAGTCGCGAAATGTGAAGCAATGGTGTAAAGGATCAAAGAACTGAAAAAGCACCTTCATCATGTCCTCGTCTGTGTTGAAGGTGACCAAGTTGAGTAGGATACCATGTCTCTCGGTGAATGGAGAGTTTTCATGAATCCTTGAAGCTAGCTCCTTAAGTTGTGGAGGGATCCTTACAAGATTGACTTGAATTGTTTTCCTGCGAAGTGAACCCATATCCTACAAAACAAGAACAAAGACGAATCCCAAAATCCTTGAAATGGTTAGTGGATGTATATGATGTTCATGATGTTCATGATGTTATGTACAAGTATGCATATACAAACAAAACAAACAAATCCTTAGGTTTAGGCTTGCATGGAGTTTTATAGGTAAGTACCCTCTTGAAGTTTAGTTGGCTTAAACCTGTCCTAATAATAGTAACCGGGTTCTAAGGAGCTCAATATCACTGGTTTGTTTCCTTAGTCATTGTTTCAGCTCAAGCTTCTTTAATGGCGACCGAAATATCCCAAGAAATCAAACCTCAATGAGTGTAGTATCGAGTATCTACCAACTTCGTACTGCACCAAAGCCGGTCATCTCACTACATCCTAAAGGCCAAGTTGGTCAAGTAAAGGTTCTAAAAGTTCATTAGTGCTTCACGACATCACTCAGCGGCCCCGTATTCTCTTTGATTAACTCAAAGGCTACCGATACCCACAAATATGTCGCACTAATGTAGCTATTGCTTAGACCATGTAGGTATACCCCGCACAGTTTCCACAATGTATTTCTACTTAACTATAATGCATCCCAAATCCGGGTAGATCATTCAAACCCAAACAAAGAACCATAATGTAAATTAGACAAGTCAAACAATGTAAGCAAATAAATGTGATCTATCCCTAAGGTAACCCCACTTTTAGAATCTTCCCCGGCAGAGTCGCCAGTTCTGTGATACGGTGGGAGAACTGACTTGAGGGTTTTGCGTTTGATCACAAATGTTGCGGTTAGCAAGAGCCGCTATCGACTTTTCTTTTATCCAAAAGGAAAGGTGAAAAAGCACAGGAAAGAACTTTGAGATTATTTCTTGAGTTCGGGGGGTAGATTATGAAAAGGGAAGGTATTAGCACCCCTTTCATCCATGATTATCCATGGGCTATTAGTTACTTGCTAGATCACTTGCTTTTGTTTGAAATTGTGCTTTGTGTGGTTTTTGAAAGTATTTTGTAAAGAGGCCATTATTTAGGCAATGTTTGTAATGACTCTCATTCATAAGAATGTATACAAAGATGTTTTGATAATTTGAAAACGTTTTCAATTTTGTAAGATGTTTGAAAGTGTATGTGTTTGTTTTTGAAAATATCAAGGATGTTTGTTTTGAAATGGAGCAAGTAATTAGGAGCAATCTACCTACTCAAATGTCTTTCTTGTTCATTTTCTTTTCCTTTGACATTGTTGTCTTACCATTGATTTGGTAAGCAACCCTATCTTTGGATGTAAACGGCATGGGCGTGAGTCATCATATAACCATGATTAGCAATATTGCAAGGTATCTTAGCATTCTTTTTTAGGGACTAAGATCATTTGTAAGGCAACTTTAGATAGCGTCATCGAGGGACTATGATCTTGTATTTTGCTTGTTTTGCTAAGATATCTCACATGCGTAATATGGACATTTTTGTAAGGCAACCAAGTGGATCTTACCCTAGGGGTGCTTGTGTGCAAGTGTATTGTTTTCATGCTTGATTTAGTCTTGAATTAGGGTTTTGCTAAGTATTGATTATAGTCTTTCCATACAAACCCTAATTACTAGCATTTGTATATAAAGCGATAAATTGCGGAATTTAAAGTTACTACGCTATTACAATACTTATGGGAGGGGGTATACAATTTGTGAATAGGGATTACAATAATATAAACCTAATTAATCTATTACAACCAAATTGAATAAATGTACAAGGAAATGAATAAATATAAAGTACAACCAAATTGAATAAATGTACAAGGAAATGAAATAATTAACCTAAACGTAATTAGAGAAAAATAATTAATCAAAATTAAATTAACTTAAACTAATTAAGAAAAGAAATTAATTCAGAAAAGATTTTTGAATAAAACCCTAATTCTATTTAGTTGATTAAAAGAAAATAAGTTTAGAGAAAAAGTATTTTTGTATTTTTGCCTTAAAAATAATATATGGTGTTTGTAAAAATTTTTTGGCCTTTTTATATTATATTAAAATAATATATTTAAATAGGTATAAAAGAAAATAAATAATAACCTAGTTTTAATTTAATTTACAAGATAATTAGTAAAGATAAATAAAGTATGATGAATAAAAATAATTTTTTGTGTGAGAAAAATATTTAAATTATGTCAAAACATAAATCTAATATTTTAATATTTTTTATGCTTTTTTAGTATTTTAGAAAATATATTTAAAAGAAAAATGCAATAAATAAATAAATACAAATGGGCCAGGGGGTGCATGAAGTAGGCAGGGAGTTAATCAGTAAAAAACAAAAAAAAAGAGCCAGGCCCAAAGGGCCCAACGCCTGCAAACAAAACAAATCAGAAATGTCAAAAAATATGAAAAAATGAAAAAGGGTACCACTGGGGCTCGAACCTAGGTCCCATAAGTTAACAGGCGCGCGATTTACCACTGGGGTGGCTAGACATCCGTTTATATAAACAAAAAAATAAATACGTAAGGAAAATCAAGTCTTGATGACTTCATCTTCAACCTCCGGCCGTTGTACCTGTAACTTCTTCATTTCTCAACAAAAATGGAAGATGACAAAATGAAAGTTGTTGCATTCTTCCTCACGAATCTAACCATGTAAATAACTAAAGCTAAAAGTCAAAGATAAATGAGAAATTCTCTGGCCCTAATTTGAACCCCAAAAATTTCAGAAACTTTAACTCTAAAATTCTCTAAGCTCAGGCCATGTAAATGCAAACTATGGATATGTACAGCTTCGTGGCAATGAGGTCTACATTTTATCTTCACAGATGCAAGCCTAACAATGCCTAAGTAATGAGATAGAAGTTCAATAAAAATATCTCAAAACTGGAAATCGTGAAATGCAAATGAGCTTGATTCAAAGTGCTGCAAGGATCAGGTTAGCTTCCTTGAGGTCCCAGGAAGCTAATGCAATGATTAACTTGAGCTGAAAGTGGCTGAGGAGCTCTGGAGAAGTCAAGTTGCAGACCCCTGTCTTTGAAAATGGAACTTGATGATGGAGGTGTTACAGTTGAGCAAATGGACTTTGGATGGTTTGTATTTGATGTTTAGAAGCTTTGGAAGTGAAAGGCCAAAGAACGCACGAGGGGATTTGGAGTTTGGTATGTAAAGTCAAAACTTGCACAACAATGGTGTTTTGAGACAATTTCTGGCTAGAGTGAATTTGAGTGGGTTTTAGAGTCTTCAAGCTCGTGTCCTAGATCACAAATAGTGCTTCTATTTATAAGCAACAAGTTTAGAGACTTGTTGTTGATCAGAATTTAAAATTACATGTTTATGCATAACATGTGATTTTTGAGAAAACAAGTTTCAATGCCTTGTGTACTTGCTAAGATAGAGTGGTTATGCTTTAAACAAGCTTGCTTCTGACTTTGTGGATAGAGTGTGATCAGAGGGAACAAGTTAGAGGCTCAATGTGAACTTTATGCAAAAAGCTTGCTTTACAAGAATGGCATTGTTAACTTTCTTCCCAAAATGGCAATGTGAATTGGATAAAGCTTAAATCACTTGGATTATAGCTCAAAAGTTTGTGTAATACATTAATTATGGAGTGACAAACAAGTTTGAGGCCTGCAAAGCAAATATTATGCAGCCTAACTGTTGTACCCCAAAATTTTCCCTCCCATATTCTTCAAAGTTTGTCAAGAATCATCTTCAATTGGTTCAAGACTACTCAAGGGTTGTACAGTCCAATTGCCTCCTAACACAGCCAAAATTAGGGTTTTAGTTCTTGCAAGGAAGTTGAGGTTTTCAAGAGATCAATCAAGTCCCATAGGCCCATATACATTGCCAAGCATCTACATGTCAAGTCTCAAGACTCACAGGGTCCAATTGCACAGTCAAAAGCCCTAGTTGCTCCATAATCAACTGCAGGGGTAAAATGGTCATTTGACAGTCAAAAGTCAAAAATTTTGGTCAACAACTTATTTTGAAGCCACAAACATCATTTGATCATGTCTTGATCATGATTCCACAAGAATGGCTCAAAAATCATCAAAGATGCAAAAGTTGCTATTTTTGGACAGTTGAAAAGTCAACTGTAACTTGACCAAGGCATAACTTTTTCATGGTTCATCAGAAAAATCCCATCCAATGATCATTTTGAAGGGGATGACATTTCCTACAACTCATCTTCACATTCCAAGTCCAAGAAATGCTCTCAGAAAAAGTTATCAATTTCAACATTATAGGTCAATTTCAAAAGTCAACAAAAAGGCATTTTAAGTCAAAGACCATAACTTGAGATTGGTAAATCAAAATGACATGGGACCAAAGGCATTGGTTAGAGGACTTCAAGACCTTTCCAAAATGTCCAAGAACATGTTCATATGATCAAAATTGAGCAAGATATGCATTGGAGAAGTTGGGAAATTTTTGGGAATTTGCAAAAGTCAACTTTGCCCAAAACACTTCATTTTTGCTAATGGGCCTCAAATTTCTTCTTGAATCATTGTCCAAGGCCTATGCACGACCCATTGAGATTAAATTGAATTATTTTCTTATTTTTATTAATTATTTGGATTTTTAATTGATTATTAATTCATTTAATTCATTTAAATGTAGGAAAATATGAAAATATGGTTTTCAAATCTTTTTATGAAGCAAATAGGCTCAAGGCAAGCTGGAAAATTCGTGTGCCAATCAAAGATGTCAAAAACTCCAAAATTGGCAAGGTTTCTCAATCAAAAAGATGCAAAAAGATTTGATTGAAAATCAAATATACAATCTTCAATACAATGGATTTCATGTGCAAGATTTACCCTAGTTTCATTCCACTATATGTACTGAAGCAAACCCTAAAGCCTTGGACGTGAAAGCTGCTGCGAAAACACCATTACCATATTGAAAAAAAGCCAAGAAATTTGAAAACTGAATTCAATCCTCCAGGCCAATTCAAAGCCCTTTCTTGATTCCAATACATTGCTGGGACACTCAGGAACGGATTGCAATCAAAAACAAGCCTTAACACTCCAAGAATACGCAAGAACAAGTCACACGGTTTGGTTTTTTTTCCATAATCGCATATCATTATTCATGCATATTTAACCTGTTTTTTGGATTGTTTTGTATTAATAGGACTGATACGAAGCTGTTGGCATGATTCAATTGGATTATGGTGCCCTGAAACGTAAACCACCATTGTTGAATCCTAGGGTTTTCAAGCTCTCGAATTAGGGCTTTACAGCATAAGCAAAATTAGGCCTCAAGACGCACATGGTTGAAACCGTCTGAATGAGACGAAGACATTGAAACCATCGCGCCCTATTTATATATACTGTACGCCTAATCGCTATTTGATTGTTTTTGTTACAGGAAAAGGAAGAATATGACTGACGTGTTGAACTATGGTTAGAGCATTCAAACGTAGCGCACGTTTTTGTTAATTTCCATGCATAGACGTTGTTTTTATATTTTATGTTTATTGCCTATTATAATATCAAAGCAAGCAGGTGGTTGAGTTGGTGGAAGGCGCGTCCAATAACCATTGGGACCTGGGTTCGATTCCCAGGTCCCCCAAACCTTTATTCATATTTTTCTAACAAATTCCCATGCAGCTTCCTAAACGCTTTCCACCATATACCCTCACAGATCAGCATGCCAAGTGTCTCAAGCGTCCATCCAAAGGCCAAAAGGTGAGGAGCACCATGCTCCCAGTCAACAAGCGCTCTGGACAATTCAAGAAAGTCAGCACAGGCTTGGCTTATTGGGCCTAAGATTTCCAACTTTCACCTCCATTCTTGGGTCAACACCCCCACTGGTCTTGTTACTTATTTTATTTTCTTTTTCCTTTTAATTCTTTTAATTATAATCATTATTATTATTAACCAACAAACTAATTTTTCATAATAAATTCAGATAATATAAGAATTGTAAATATTTTTATTATTTATTAAATTCACTAATAATTATTTTTGTAAATAAACTCTAATTAATTAACTTAGTTTAAATTAGGTCAATTTTAATCTTTTTTCATAAATAAATAAAAATCATGTAGAATTAGGGTTTGATAATTTTCAATCATGTTTTCTTATTATCATTATTCTTATTTATTAATTATTATTTTTGTAAATAAAATGCAAATTAATTAAATTAGTTAAATTAGGTTAACTTTAACTTTTTTACAATAAATAAAATAAACTTAGAATTAGGTTTCACTAACTTTTAATCTTAATTCCTTTTCTTTTTATTTTCATAAAACATAAAAAACACAAAAAACATTTTTTTTTCTTTTTAATTAAATAATTAATTAGTATTAGGTTTAATTTCTTAATTAATTGCAAAAAAAGGACAAAACTTAAATTCTTTTCTCAAAAAGGGTCAAAACCCTAAGACTTTCCTGATTAAATTTCTATTCGCACATTATTCTTATTTTGATTATTTATGTATCTGCTCAAAGGATGTAATAGTTAATTAGGGTTTACCGCTTTCTTTAATTTTCTCGCATTCATTTCCAAACGGGTTTTTGTTTTTGGCGATGTATAGACCCGCGCCTTGTAATAGCGTAGATACATATTTCCGCACTTTATTTTCCGCACTCTTAATTATTAATATGCATGCAAGACTGAATGACAAATAAAACCAATCGTAGCTCACAAATGACATGTTCAAAGATAAATATAACATGAAAACAACACACATGCACATGCCACTCTTAGGGTACGCCTCACTCGTTGCCTCGAACGTGGTCGTCAAGTATAGGGTGTTTTAGAGGTCGCCCTCCTGTCTAAGATCCAGTTGCCTCGAAACGGTTGCCTCGGATAAAAAGGATCTAGGACATTAGGGTTACTTCTAAGGTGTCCTACTATTGCTTCGGTGACCATATTGTCCCTTAATCGAATTGACCCGAATACCTCCAACGATGGTGCTACCTACCTCTCAATGGTGGGATAGCACTACCTAAAGGACTCTTACACAGCCTAATTCCTTAGAGTAGGTAGATTCTCCTGGGTACTTGCTCTCTCAAACAAACAAAATTAACTTTTCGCACTCACACTTTCTAAAAGTTTTCAAACAAATTTTTCATACACTCTTGAGGACAGATACAAGAGTTACTCAGAAATATTTCAAACGAAACTTTTTTCAAAACCCACACACACTTGAAAAGCAAATAAATTTTGAAAACATAAGAGCAAGTACCTAAGAGCCCGTGGATAACCACGGATAGAAAGGGTGCTAACACCTTCCCTTTCTATAAATCTACCTCCCGAACCGAGAAACATTCTCAAAAAAGGAATTTTGTTGTGCTTTTGTCCTTTCCTTGTTGGAGAAAATAAAAGACGGTGGCGACTCTTGCTTACCGCGACATTTCGCGAACCAGCATTCCAAAACAGTCAGTTCTATTTCCACCGATCACACTAACATTGAAATTGCATTTGTGTTCATCATGAAAATGACCTATAATTCAAGTGACAAAACAACAACTCCATCTCTTCGATTCTCCCTACTCAAGAATGATCTCAAGGAGTTCTTGGACATTTTAGAAAGCTTGCAATGTTATCTACAACTCATATTTGAATTGCTTTTGAATATTACCCTTGTAACTATGTGGAAAATTTCCATGAAGTTAGGTCAAATATCTGCCTAACTAGGGCAAAATTTCACTAAGTCTTTTTAAGTTCATGAGCATGTATTCATAAAATTATAACTTTAGATCCATGCATTTTTAGGAGAAGTTATGTGAAGAAAAGTTGTACATTTCATGGATATCTACAACTTTCATGTTGGAAGTTTCTCTTGAATCATCTTGCATCATGATGAAATAATTGCTCAAAGTTATGAAAAAAAAAAGAAATTTTTGACACTTGGAAAAATTTCTAAGTTAAGAAATTTTGACTTTTCAAAATGAATTCTTGATTTCTTGCTTTATTGATGAATAAGTTTCCTATTTTGACATGCTTTTATGAATTGTGATCTTCGGTGCTTAAATTTGACCAAAAAGTCAAAGTTTGACTTTTCAGTATACAGTTGATTTTTGATCAGTTGACTGCAAAATTCATCTGTCAATCCTATGGATTTGCAATATTTTGAATTATTTCATTAGGTAAAAATGATGCAATTGGACTCTTTAGATCATGCCTCAAACCAATTGACCATTTGCTAGGTAAAAAATCAGAAATTGCCCTTTCCCAGTCGAAACCCTAATTTTGACCATTTTGCCCTTTTGGAGATTTGATCAAATTTCTTGAGGAATTATGGTCCAAACTTGATCAAATGATACATGTGAGTTTAAAATGTTGATGTGGATCAAAAATTATAAAGTTTGACTGTAAATTGGCCATGGTTGACTTTTTCCCCAATACAACTGATTTTTTAGGTCAACTGCTCAACTGACTGAGCAAAATGTGATCCAAGGCTTGAAATTTGACATGAGTAATCATGGGGGTCCATAATGGTCCATGAAAGTCATATGGGGCATTAGAAGTTCAAAAATCCTTGTGCAATCTCAAACCCTAATTTTCAGTCATCAGTGCTTGAGGAGCTGTTTTGAGCTGATCAAGCCCTAGTGCAGTATTAAGCCCAAGGAGATCTTGTGAGCAAATTCTTGATAAGTGAGAGGGCAAATTTTAGGGTACAACACTCATCTTTTTCTTTGTCCTTCTTGGCAAGCTAGCTCTTAAAATTCGATACCTCTCTATGGGAGGCCTCCAACTAGGAATTTACTAAATATTTGGACGCCTTCAGCTCCTGATTTTCTTTTTTCCATGGCAACCATCCTCTCATTAGCACACGCCACCATTGCATCCTTCAGATATTGGGACTCTTTCACTATAGATATCTTTTTTCTCAGCTCCACCTTGTTCTTCTTGGTGGAATTAGATACTTCAAACATGGCATTACAAAGCCTTATGGCCTTCAACAGATGCGTACTAATACTCTAGATGCTCTACAAATCACGCCAAAAGGAACAACGTATGTCAAGCACTAGAGATTGGATTTATATACTATCTAGAGGGCTCAATAATGGTACCGCATTAAAATTTAAACGCCTGGCCTAAGGGACTCAATGTATCATCAGTCGGGCTATCCATATCAACGTCCGAGGAACTTAGATTCTTCAAACTAATTAGACTCTTGCTTGAGGGATTTAGTGTCTGCTCGGATGGGGTTATTCTTAATAAATGATGCCCAAGAGTTTTGATCCATATCAAGCACCAGAGACTATATTTCTGGTCTTACTAGAGGACTCGATGAAAGTCTCATATAAAAGTTTAAACGCCTCTCATGAGGGACTCAATGTCTCATCAACTACGCTATGCATTACAACATCTGAGGAAAATAGATTCCTCAAACAAATTAGACTTTTTCCTGAGGGACCTAGTGTCTCTTTGAGCAAGATAATACCCAATAAGTCACACCCAAGAGGCGAGATTAATGTTAATCCCTAGAGACTGGATTTCTAGTCTTGCTAGAGGGCTCGATGGAGCTCTTGCCTTAAGGGTTAAAAGCATCGCCCGAGGGACTCAATGTCTCATCGGTCATGATATGCGCTACAACATATATGGAACTTAGATTCCTCAAACTAATTAGACTCTCACCGGAGAGAACTAGTGTCACCTCGAGATGGAACATTTCCCAACAAACCCCGCCCAAGAGGCGCAACTTATTTCAAGCCCCGAACACTAAATTTTTAGTCTTGTTAGAGGGCTCGATGAAGGTATCTCTTTAACGGTTAAAAGCCTTGCCTAAGGAACTTAATGTCTTATTAGATGGGCTATGAATTATAGTGTTTGAGGAACTTAGATTCCACAAACTAATTAGACTCTCTCTTGAGGGACTTAAAATCTCCTCGGGAGGGATTATTCCCAATAAATCGTGCCCAAGAAGTGAAACCTATGTCAAGCCCCAGAGAATAGATTGTCAGTCTTCTTAGAGGGGTCAGTGAAGGTCTAGTCCAAAGGGTTAAACCCCTCACCTAAAGGACTCAGTGTCTCATCAATCAAGTTATACAATACAACGTCTGAGGAACTTATATTTGTCAAACTAATTAGAATCTTGCTTGAGAGTCTTAGTGTCTCTTGGGGAATGATTATTACTAATAAATCACACCTAAGTGGTGCGACCTATGTCAAGCCTTAAAGACTGGATTTTCAGTCTTGCTAGAGAAATTGATAGAGGTTCCACCTGAAAGGTTAAAAGCCTCACTAGAGGGACTCACTATCTCTTCATCCTGGCTATGCATTATAACATCTGAACTACTCAGGTTCCTCAAACTAATTATACTCTCGCCTAAGGAACATAGTGTCACCTTAGAAGGGATTATTCCCACCAAACCATGCACAAGAGGTGAGACTGATGTCAAGACCTAAAGACTAGATTTTGTGTCTTGCTAGAGGGCTCTATGGAGATCCTGCTTGAAGGGTTAAAAGCCTCGCCTAAGGGAATCAGTGTCTCATTAGCCGTGATACGAATTACACCTTTTGAGGAACTTAGATTCCTCAAATTAATTTGACTCTCACCTGAGGGACTTAGTGTCTCCTCGGGAAGGATTATTCCTAACAAACCACCCTCGAGATGCACGACTAACGTCGAGCCCAATAGACTAGATTTCCAGTCTTGCTATAAGGCTCGGTGGAGGTCCTTCCTGAAAGGTTAAATTCCTCGCTTGAGGGACTCAATGTATCATTAATCGCGCTAAGCATTACAACCTCGGGTGGGATTATTCCTAATAAATCACCCCAATAGGAACGACCTATGTCAATCCCCGAAAACTAGATTTCTAGTCTTTCTAGAGGGATCGATGGAAGTCCCATCTGAAGGGTTAAATGCCTCTTCTGATAGACTCAGTGTCTCATCAGTCAGAATATGCATTATAGCAATTGAGAAACTTATATTCCTTATACTAATTAGACTATCGGCTGAGGGACTTGGTGTTTCCTAGGGTAGGATTGTTCCTAATAAATCACACCCAAGAGGCGTGACTTATGTCAAGCCCCGAAGATTGGATTTCCAGTCTTATTAGAGGGGTCGATGGAGGTCCAATCTGAAGGGTTAAAGGCCTCACTTTAAGGACCCAATGTCTCTTAATTTGGGCTATGCATAACAACGTGTGAGAAACTTAAATTCATCAAACTAATTACACTCTCGCCTGAGGAACTTAGCTTATTCTCGAGTAGGATTATTCCCAATAAATCTTGCCCAAGAGTGCGACCTATGTCATGCCCTTGAGGCTAGATTTCAAGTCTGGATAAAGGGCTCTATGTAGGTCCCATCTAAAAGATTAAATTCCTCATCTGAGGGACTCAATGTCTCATCAACTAGGCTAAGAATTACAACGTCTAAGGAACTTAGATTCCCCAAACTAATTAGACTCTCACATGAGAGACTTAGTATCTCCTCAGGCGGGATTATTCCCATTAAATTACGCCCAAGAGGCGTGACCTGTGTCATGCCTCAAAGATTAATGCTAAACGATCAACCAATTTCATATTAGTCCTCTGACCATCTCTAATATCCTTCAAAACACCACTCATAAGCTTCAACATAGCCATTTTACACTTTGTGACGTGACTTTGCAAACCAAACTCAAATCTCTAAACTCTTTAATCAACTCCAACTCTCTAGCCATTAGTGTCAACATATGCAATATCTTCCAACTCAATGCATCAGGTACAATATTGGCTTTACCTAGATTGTAATTCAAACCAAATCATAGTCCTTCAGGAACTCGAGCCATCTCCTTTGTTTCATATTCAATTCATTTTGATCGAACAAGTACTTCATAATCTTATGGTTAGTGAACACTTCAAATCAAGAGCCAGACAAATAATGTCTCCAAATCTTAAGTGCAAACACAACGACAGCCAACTCTAAGTCATGTGTTAGATAATTCATTTCATGAAATACAAGTTATCTCGAAGCATAAGCCACAACTTATCCTTTCGGAATCAATACACCACCCAGACCCATCTTAGAAGCATCACAATCACGGCAAAAGATTCAATTGTACTGGGAAGAATCAACATTGGAGCTGACGTCAACCTCTTCTTCAGCTCTTGGAAACTCTCTTCACACTTCATATACCACACAAACACCCGACCCTTCCTATTTAGTTGAGTTAATGGCAAGGACAACTTAGAAAACCCCTCGATGAACTATGATAATAACCAGCTAACCTAAGAAAACGTCTAATCTTAGTGACAGAGTTCAGAGTCTCCCATTGCAACACAACCTTAACCTTCGACGGATCAATAACAATACCTCCACTGTAAATCACATGACCGAGGAAACTCACTTCTCTTAACCAAAATTCAGACTTGGATAACTTAGTATACAATTTCTTCTCTTTCAACAGTTCTAACACAATCTCAGATGTTCGACATGCTCTTCATCAGTCTTTGAATAAATTAGAATATCATCGGTAAACACTACTAAAAACTTATCTAAATACGGATGAAAGACTCTATTCATATACTCCATGAACACACCAGGAGCATTAGACACACCGAACGACATCACTGAATACTCATAATGATTGTACCTCATGTTGAATTTTGTCTTTGGAATATCTCCAACCTTCACATGAATCTGATGATATCCCAATCTCAAATCAATCTTGTTGAAGACACAATAACCTACTAATTGATCCATCAAATCATCAATCCTCAAAAGTGGATACTTTTTCTTGATAGTGACTATATTCAACTATCGATAGTCAACACATAGACGTATACTACTATCCTTCTTCTTCAACAACAACATTGGCGCACCCCATAATGAGACACTAGGCTGGATAAACTTCTTCTCAAGTAAATATTCTAGTTTCTTCTTTAGCTCATTCAGTTATGAATCAAACATCTGATATTGAGCCGTTGACACTAGACTCGTACCTGGTACTAAGTCGATCGTAAATTCTACCTCACGCTCTGGCGGTAAATCATTTATGTCTTCAAGAAACACTTATGGGAATTCATAAACAATAGGAAATTCACCAACTACTCCTTTACTCTTAGTATTAAGCGAAACTCATACACAACATGCATATCAATAGCCACAAACATTGCTCTCTACTCTAATAGATGCATCCATACAAGTACCTAATCATCCCCTCTCAATGACACTTTAATCTAACTGGAAGGTATGAATCTCGAATTCATACTCTCTTCGGGTTCGAGAAACAACACCACCTCAACAACACCTGTACTCTTGAAATCAACAACACACTAAACCAACACTCCACAACTGAAACACATCAGAGAAGCATAAGCTTCTCCCCCACTTGTTTCAATCTCACTCATGTAGATAAGTGGTTAGAAAAACAAGCAAACACTAACAATGTTTCATACACATGTCGTGTACTAAGGAACAAACAACATACTATAACATGGTCAAATGGATCGACCTTCTCTGATACCACTAATATAACACTCTATTTCCCTAACACATAATGTAATAATATCATAGGGTGTTTCACATCTTGAAACATACACTTACTGATCATGTAACACTTAATGTAAATAATCATGCAACACCTATCATCGCATACTCATCTTCATTTAGGGTATCATCGTATCAGAAATACTCAATTAAAAACACACCAATTAAAATATCATAATAAATCATAATTAAAAAAAGCATCGACTTGCAAGTCTTGTTCAAATACTTATCACACCAAAACATAAAATATGAGAGCATACATTGTCTCTCAGAATTCTCAACATAAAACAAAGAAATTGTTCCCCAGTGTTACATATCAGAGAATAACCAAAGCTAAAACAAATAAACTAAAATAAATATCTCCATGATCTATCTTCCACTCACAGCAACGTCTCTACTCTTGAGTATCTGCATGATGCCCATGTAAAGGAAACATTCAAACTGAAGGGGTGAGAAATCACATTTAATAATAATAGGCATATAATGTAAGGTAGGATAATCAACACATAACATACTCTTACATAATCTCAATCACACTCTAGAATTGGGTCCCTTATCTAAACTCACGAGCCCTCTCTGAGTTCCAAGCCCCTTTTCTGAGCTTGGGATAAGCCACTAGTCCCCTCTCTGAACTAGCAACCTACCTCTTGACATAACTCACCGTGAATGTATAAACATGTTAACATAATTCAATGTGTTAAGACCCCTCTTCTGATCCTAACATACATGAATTAACAAACTCGCATAATCCTCTCTTTTGGATTACCACAACAACTCAATATAATACTCATCATAAAAAACACACCTCAAGCACATATAATAATTCAACTCGATAAAATTATTAATTCACATATATGAACCCATCTTTAACACAACAGTACACAACAGGACAACAATTACATAAATCATGTATAATACATCAATTCATACTCATAACTCATTAACATATTGATCATAGCATTCACCGCCAATAACATGTCCATGATACATATGGCTAATAATAGTCTGTCCTTGATTTCATTATCACTTGATAGGAAATTGAGTTATATTTCTAACACTTCAAACAAAATCTCATTTGAACTTACGGATTAAAAGTTATGATCAAAACATTTGGTGAACCAAACTATTGATGTTGCGGGCACATCTATTAGCCTGTGCTACTGTTTGTGAAAATTTTAAAAAATAAAAAGGGGCCAATTGATTGACCTATAGGGACAATTTATTGCCTCGAGTCTCTATAACCAATTTTTCAATAAATTAAAAGGACCAATCGATTGGTCATACAGTTCAATCGATTGTTTGGGACTTTTGTTTGTCATTCCACACACTTTGTAGAAAAGCCAATCTATTGAGCCTCCCATGCCAAATCGATTGGTTCAAGTGTTTTTTTCCAAAAAATTTGCTTTCGTTGTTACATATAAGTTTTTTTCCCAATTCCCATTCGTTCAGTTCACTACCAGTCCCAATTGCAACTTCTAAACTACTCCAATTCATGATCTACTAATACTATTACACCTAAACTATTATATGTATTATAAACATATTAAGTTTCTCATGGATTAGTCATTTAGATACACACATATGGATAACTCAATTTCACCCTAAAACTCAAGAAATATAATCATACAATAGTATAATTCAATTGGCACATACACAACATATTATTACAAATTAGATCCACACATACAACAACAATTCACCATCATTTATCATCAAGTCAACAAACACAAGCCCTAATGGAGGCCAGGGGACACCTCCCTACCCCACCCCTCATGCATAAGCCCTTATTATTGAAAGTTATTCTCCCCCTTACCTTAGGCTTCTCTTGTAAAAATCTTCCAAGCTCTATTAATGGATGTTCTTCCTATGTCTTCTCTTGCTCTTTCTCTTGCCCTGGCCTCTTTTTCCTCTTTTCTCCCAAAATTCTATGTACTGCTCAACCCCCTTATTCTAATTCTCTTTTTACAATAAAAAACTAGTCTCTTAATTAGGATTTTCCTACTTTGTCCTTAATTTTCTTTCTAATCCCCACCTTGCCCTCCATATCTCTACAACTTCTATTAATTCTCTTTTTATCTATTTATTTTATTTAAATAATAAAATCAAATTAATATTTTAATTAATAAAATAATTCTAATTTATTTTATCTTTCTCTAATTACTCTTCAAATCCTACTATAAGGTCACACACCCTCACTCTCACCCATATTTATTTAATCACCCATACATAATAATCAAATAATTACAAAAAATTATAATTAAATCAAAATAAATTAAATTAAATAATTTACTAAACTGGGGTGTTACATATGACCTATGTCAAGCAATGGAAACAAGACTTCCAGTCTTGCTAGAGAGCTTGATGAAGGTCGCGCCTAAAGGGTTAAAGGCCTCGCCTAAGGGACTCAGTGTCTCATTAGTTACGCTATGCATTATAGCGTCTGAGGAACTTTGATTCCTCAAACTAATTATACTCTCACCTAAGGGACTTATAATTTTCTTGAGTGAGATTATTCCAAATAAATAAAGACCAAGAGGTGAAACCTAACACAAGCTCTACAAACTAGATTTCAATTCTCGCTAGAGGGCTCGATAGAACTTCCCCCTAAAAGTTTTAACGCCTCGCCTGAGGGACTCAATGTCTCATCATCCTAGCTATGCACTACATCGCCTAAGGAACTTAGATCCCTCAAAATAATTAGACTTTCACCTGAGGGACTAAGTGTCTCCTCGAGTAGGAATATTCCCAATAAATCATGCCCAATAGGCACGACCTATGTTAAGCCATAGAGACTAGATTTTCAGTATTTCTAGAGGCTCAGTGGAGGTCCCACCTAAAAGGTTAAAAAACTCAATTCAGGGACTCACTATCTCATCATCCGGGCTATGCATTACAACATATGAAGAACTTAGATTACTCAAACTAATTAGACTTTCTCTTGAGGGACTTAGTGTATTTTCGGGTGGCATTATTCCCAACAAATCATGCACAAGTGGAGTAACATATGTCAAACCCGGGAGATTGTATTAACAGTATTAATAGAGGGAACGATAGAGGTCCCTCTTGAAGGGCTAAAATCATAACTTGAGGGACTCACTGTCTCATCAGCCAGGCCAAGCATTACAGCGTTTAGGGAACTTAGATTACTCAAACTAATTAGACTCTTGCATAAGGGAGTTAGTGTTTCCTCAGGCGGAATTATTCCCAATAAATCTGACACAAGAGGAGAAACTTATGCCAAGCACCAGAGACTGGATTTCCAGTCTTGCTAGAGGGCTCGATGAAGGGTTAAAAGCCTAACCTGAGGGGATTAGTGTCTCATCAGCTAGGTTAAGCATTACAATGTATGCATAACTTAGATTTTTCAAACTAATTAGAATCTCACCTAAGGGACTTACTGTGTCCTCAAGTGGGATTAATCCCAACAAATCATGCCCAGGAGGCATAATCGATGTCAAGCCCCGAAGATTAGATTTTCAGTCTTGCATGGGGTATCGATAGAGGTCTCGCCTGAAGGTTTAAAAGCCTCGCTTGAGGGACTCAGTGTCTCATCAACTGGGTATACAATAGTGCATCTAAGGAACCTAGACTCCTTAAACTAATTAGACTCTCGCTTGAGGGACTTAATGTCTCCTCGGGCGAGATTATTGTAAGAAAAATGAAATTTTATTTATTGGGTGAGAAGGACACCCATATAAGGATCCAATATGGTCAATATCCTTAAAGGTGAAAATACTCCCACATAAGGATTCAACATGATTAATAACCTTAAAGGCAACAAAGATTCCCAAATAAAGATCCAACATGATTAATAGCCTTAAATGTGACAAGAATTCCCACATAAGGATCCATCATAATAAATAGCCTTAAAGGCGGTAATGATTCCCACATAAGGAAACATCATGATTAATAGCCTTAAAGGCGACAATGATTCCCATATAAGGATTCAACATGATTAATAGCCTTAAACGAGACAAGGATTTTAGCATAAAAATTCAACATGATTAATAACCATAAAGGCGATAATGATTCCCACATAAGGATCCAACGTGATTAATATAATTGAAGGAAATATTGATGATATTCCTTTACTCCTTGACATCCTGCAAGTACATTAGCAAGAATGCAAATTTATATAAATAAAGTAAGGGACTCATTATAAACCGTGTGCTATTTTAATAACACGGGAAATAAGTGCCCACGTGAAAACATCATTATCCTTACAAAAATGGTTGAGAACATCTCTCGCCTAAACCAAATAAACATCAAACAATCTGAACTAAGGGAGGCTCATTTCCCTATAAATCATCTTGTGATAGGAAATCTTCTTTCACAACCTTCGTGCTCTCCTCATTTGGAATGGACAAGACTTTCTCAAGGGAAGCTTTCTCTGACGAATTTATTCTTGCCTTTTGGCTCATGGTGTTCATGCCTACTATTATGACCTTCTTTAGCTTCAAGATTTCCATATAACATTTTTTTTCAATCTACTAGTTCCCCAGGATAATATTGACTCACCCATCTAGGAACGAGTACTTCATGCATAGATATAAGGTGGAGAGGGTGGCCTCTATATGGTTAAAGGAAATCCACCCTAAGATCATGTTGTATGATAAGAGAACATCAATGATTAGATATATTACCTTGAATTGCCTGGTGTTTTCTTTTTCTCCAACTAAGCATGTTGTAACCCTTCACCTATATTGGTTCTCCAAAAAACCCATCAATTATTCACAGAAGGGTTTTAGGCCTTCCAAACTCTGGCAAAGCCTCTTAAATTCATCCTAGTAGAGGATATCCTTGGAGCTCTCTTTATCAGGACTCTTATGATTTCTAAATCATCACATCAAATGGTGATAACCATGGGGTCAACATTGTGTGGGAAGATATTAGTGGCATCCCTCTCAGAAAAGTTAATATCAGCCTTTTGAGCTTCTGACTTTCTTGTCTCATAGTCAATGGGCGAGTCATCCACGACTAGGATCTAGCAGGCATATTAATTTTGGGTAACATTGGCCCCCGCCTCCAGAAAATCCATCCACAATAGTGTTAAGGGTATGAAGAACGAATTTGTCCTCACCTCCTTTAGTTGGCTCCTTCCCCTTCTTGGATATTGGAGTGTCCTCAGAATCTCACCCTTCAGATTTAGTTCCTTTGTGATATGTTTTTTCTGGGAGTATATTATTTTGTATCCTAGGCCTTCTTTTCAAAATTTCTCTCCTCACCCTTGATGTAACATTCTACTTGAGTTACTACCTTAGCCAAAGATGTCTTTGGCCTTTAGGAGAGGAATTCATTGAAGTATCTCACCCTTATCTCATTTTGAAATACTCATACGGAAATTTCTTAGTTTGGATGGACTACCTTGATTATTTCTTCATTGATGAATGAAATACTTCCTCAATGAACCTGAGGGATCCTAACAAATGTTGAAAATACTTATGGTGGTTAACTTCCTATGCATGCTTGAAACAAATTGATGGACTAGCTTATTCACAATGCTTGATAGTTTGTGACAGAGAGCTTATGGAGACCCATATACCATGTTAGGGTTGAATCTCTAAATGTTCCATACAAGAGCTTTTACTTCAAAGAGTCAGGTTCCCTAATGATGGCCATCTAACTATTGATGGAGCCACATACTCATATTGGTCATTGTGCCCATGAACTTAGCCAACTATGACAACTTGAAGTTCTCTAGTATGGACGTCTCCCATATATATTTAGATAGAAGTTGGGATTTAATACTTCCAATTCACCCACCATGTCTATTTATTATTGGAGTTACTGGATATGAAGGACATTGTCCTCCAAGGTTTACTTATGGTGACAAAGGTCATCCATAGCAACACGCATATATACTATGACATTTTCTTCCTCGTCAGATTCCTCGCTGGCATTTTGTTCACCATGATGGATGAAGAGGGTGAACATGAAGACATAAATCTTGTTGAATTCTATGATGGTGTTTTTCGCGGCGGGAAAATTTGAGATTAACCTATTGATTAACTTAACTCAGAAAAAAGCAAGAGTCGCCACTAAACTTTATTGTTTCCAAAGGAAAAGGGAAAATAACGAACAAAACCCATAAAAAGTTTTAAAACAAAACTAATAAAAATAGATATCTGAATATGGGGGTTGTTTATAAAAAGGGAAGGTATTAACACCCTTCACATCTACGGTACTCTGCAAGAACCTCTTGAAAATTTGTGTTATATAAAAAAGGTGTTGTTTGCAAAATGATTGATGGGATGGGAAAGAAGTTATTTTTATGATTTTTGTTTGGCAAGACTTCAAGATCCTTGTGCCTATGTATCCTCCAAGTGCAATGAAGAATCAAAACCTCGTATTTCTTGGTAAAAAGAACAAATAATTGTTTGTTTTGGTTGAATTTAATGAAAAGACATGTTGTATTTGAGTGAAAAACTTACTTACTACCCACAATTATGAGGAATGGGCATTTTCATCATCTTGATTTGGAAAATCTTGCTTGGATTTAATCAACAAGGCAATTTTCAACATTCAAGTGGAAAACATCAATCACTTCACAACATATTGTAGAAGTATAGTAGTTTACATCACTACAAGAACCAACTAATGTCTAATATTTGAGAAAAGATTTTAAAAGGAAAACTGCAAAAAGGGCACAAAAGATTTGAATGAGTTTTGTGTTTTTTAGTCTTTTGAAATTATTTTGATATGCTTAAGATGTATTAGTATTTATTAAGAAAAATGTTTTGAAAATCATTTGACAAAGTCAAGGTTTATTGAGAAAGAGGTTTCAAGTTTGAAAACAAGAAGATTTTGAAATAGGGAGAAGATTTTGAAAATTAAAGAAGAGAAGGAGATGAAGAGAATATCCTAAAGCATAAAAGTAAATTGCAAGAAATAAAAGGTATCATTTTAAGGACCCAATAGAAAGCCTTTGTGTGTTCAAGTGAACTAACCACAAGAAGAGAAAACACTTGACATTAATCAAGATAAACCATTCCATTTCCTTTGAATTTAAGCCACAAATCAAGCATCATATGAAACCCAAGATGTCAGATGAAAATCTTAAGCATCAGGTGAAGGCCAAGGTCCCAGATAACAATCTTTGTATTAGATAAAAAGTAAAGCAAATAGACAAAACCAGAGGTCACCGAGAAAATCCCAAGGTCTCAGATACATAGTCCAGATGAAACTTAGGGCATCAGATGAAAGTCCAAGACAGGGATATATCCTAAGTCCAAAAGTTCAATCTCCTCAAGCAAGGGATAATAACCAGTAGTCCAAATGATTATAGCCAAAAAAATTTTTTTGGGTTTAGCCTTTATTAATGTTTATTAATGTTTTTTAATGAAAAGAAAAAATAAATAAAAGCCCAAGGGGAAAAAGGAAAGACATAAAATAAATAACATGAAATAAATTACATGAATGTAAATGGTTGAAATATAAAGTGATGAAATATAAATGGCATAAAAGTAAAGTGCAATAAAGTAAAATATAGAAAATAATTGTTAGAAGTTAATATAATTTAATAACATTAATGTTAGTAGTTAGCATTCCGATTCAGGATAATTTGATGCTATATTAAGCAATTTGTGATACGGTGGGAGAACTGACTTGAAGGTTTTGCGTTTGATCACAAATGTTGCGGTTAGCAAGAGTCTCCATCGACTTTTCTTTTATCCAAAAGGAAAGGTTAAAAAGCACAGGAAAGACCTTTGAGATTATTTCTTGAGTTCGGGGGGTAGATTATGAAAAGGGAAGGTATTAGCACCCTTTTCATCCATGGTTTTCCATGGGCTCTTAGTTACTTGCTAGATCACTTGCTTTTTTGTTTGAAAATTATGCTTGGTGTGGTTTTTAAAAGTATTTTGTAAAGAGGCCATTGTTTAGGCAATCTTTGTAATGATTCTTGTTTGTAAGAATGTATACAAAGATGTTTGATCTTTTGAAAATGTTTTCAATTTTGTAGGATGTTTGAAAGTGTAGGTGATTATTTTTGAAAATAGCAAGGATGTTTTGTTTTAAAATGGAGCAAGTAATTAGGAGCATTCTACCTACTCAAAAGTCTTTCTTGTTCATTTTCTTTTTCTTTGACATTGTTGTCTTACCATAGATTTAGTAAGCACCCCTATCTTTGGATGTAAACGGGACAGTCGTGGGTCATCGTATAACCATGATTAGCAATGTTTCAAGGTATCTTAGCATTCGTTTTAGGGACTAATATCATTTGAAAGGCAACTTAGATAGCGTCATTGAGGGACTATGATCATGTATTTGCTTTGTTTTTGCTTAGATACCTTACATGCGTAATATGGTCATTTTGTATAAGGCAACCAAATGGAATAACTCTAGGGGTGCTTGTGTGCAAGTGTATTGTTTTCATGCTTATTTTTGTCTTGAATTAGGGTTTTCTAAGTATTAGTTTTAGTCTTTCCAAACAAACCCTAATTACTAGCATTTGCATATAAAAGCGATAAATTGCGGAAATTAAAGTTACTACACTATTACAACATTTGTGGAGGGGGGTGTACAAATTGTAAATGGGGATTGCATTAAGGTAAATCTAGTTAGTTTATTACAATCATATTGACTGGGTATTAATGTACAAAGAATTTAAATGTACAAGATGAAATAAATATACAAGAAATGTAATTGTTAAGGAAATGGGTATTTTGGATTTTTAAGAGAAAAAGGGAAATTTTTTTAACCTAATTAATTAAAGAAAATAATTAATTAAACTTGAATTTAATTAGGAAAATATTTTTAATAAAACCCTAGTTCTATTAATTAATGAAAATAAGTTTAGAAAAAAAGTTTTTTTTTTGTATTTTTGTCTTTGAAATATTTATAGTATTATAAAGTATTTTTGGCCTTTTTTATATTAAAATAAATATATTTTAATAGGTGTAAAAATAATACTAATCTAGTTTTAATTAAATTTATAAGACTAGTTAATAAAAATAAATAATGTATAGTTAAATAAAATATTTTTTGTGAGAAAAATAAAATAAACTAAGTTAAAATGAAAATCTATTTTTTTGATTTTTTATGATTTTTTAATATTATGAAAAATAATTAAGAAAATAAATAAAAAGAAAATAAGAAAATAAAATAAAATTGGGCCAAGGGTGTATAAATGAAATGGGGGGTTAACCAGCAAAAACAAAAAAAAAAACAAGCCAGGCCCAGCGCCTACAAAAAAAAAGTTAGGAAGCAAAAATGTGAAAAAATCAAAAGGATACCATTGGGACTCGAACCCAGGTCCCATATGTTACAGGCGCGCGCTTCTACCACTAGGATGGCTATACATCTGTTAACATAAGCAAAACAATAAATATACAAGGCAAAACGCGTCCTGATGACTTCATCTTCAACCTCTAGCCAGACCAACTGTAACTTGCTCATTTCTCATCAAAAATGAAAATTGTAAACATGAAACTTGTATCAAATTTTCTTACTGTTTCAGAAATGTAAAGCATTAAAACTATAGATCAAAGATAAGCATGAATTTTAATGGCCCTAATCTGAACCCTAAAAATCTCAGAAATTTCAGTTTCAAAATTCTCTAAGCTCAAGTAAAATGAATGGAAACTATGGACATGGTTAGCTTCAGGGCAATGATATCTACATGTTTTGTTCATAAAGAAACTATTGATGATGCTTGTATGAAGAGTTCAAAGTTAAGAAAACATACCTCAAAACTAGAAATCGTGTTTTGAATTTGAACTTGTTTCAAGTGGTGGTGATGATCAGGTTAGCTTCCTTGAGGTCCCAGGAAGCTAATACAATGATTTGCTTAAGTTGAGAATGGCTGAAATGGCCTGGAGAATTCAAGTTGCAGACTCTGTTTTTCGATTATGGAGGTTATGGTAAATGGTGTTACAGTTCTGGAATAAGGATGGGGATGAATTGTATTTGATGTAAGGAAGCTTTAGGAATGAATTTGAGGGAAAACACACGAGGGAAATGAGAGATACAAGTTTAAGGTCAGAAATGTGTATCAATGGAGTTTTTTGTGAAATTTCTGGCTAGAGGGAATTTGGGAGTGTTTCAGGTTGCTAAAACTCGTCCCCTAGCTCACAAATAGTGACTCTATTTATAAGCAACAAGTTTAGAGACTTGTTGTTGATCAAAATTAAAAAATCACAATGCATAACATGTGATTTTTTTGAGAAATTCAAGTTTCAAAGCCTTGTGTACTTGGTAAATAGAGTGGTTATGCTTTAAGAAAGCTTACTTATAACTTTGTGGATGGAGTGTGATCAGATGGAACAAGTTAGAGGCTCAAGAATGGACTTTATGCAAAAATCTTGCTTTAAAAGAATGGCAATGTTAACTTTGTGCCATAAATAGAAATGCAACTTGGATAATAGCTCAATTGCTTGGATCAAAGCCCTAACAGTTGTGTAAACATTTAATTATGGAGTGACAAACAAGTTTGAGGCCTGCAAAGCAAAGATTATGCAGCCTAACATGGATTTGGTTCATGTGTTCATCAAAAATGACTTGTAATTCAAGTGATAAAACCCTAACTTCATCTCTTCGATTCTCCCTACTCAAGAATGATCTCAAGGAGTTCTTGGATATTTTGGAAAGCTTGAAATGTACTTTACAACCCATCTTTGAATTTATTTTGAAGATTGCCCTTGGAAATATATGAAAAAGTGTTATGAAGTTAGGTCAAAATCCTGGCCAAATTAGGGCAAAATTTCACTGTGTTTAGTTTCATGACCACATGTTCATAAAATTATAACTTGAGATCCAAGCACTTTTGGAAGGAGTTGTGTAAATCAAAGTTGTATATTTCATGGATATCTACAACTTTCATGTTGGAAGTTTCTCTTGAATCATCTTTCATCATGGTGAAAACTTTACTCAAAGTTATGAAAAAACATGAAATTTCCAACACTTAGAAAAAATCCTAAGTTTAGAAATTTTGACTTTTCAAAATGAAATCTTGACTTTTTTATTTCTTGATGAATAAGTTTCATATTTTGACATGTTTTGATGAATTATGATCTTTGTCACTTGAATTTGACCAAAAAGTTAAAGTTTGACTTTTCAGTATATAGTTGACTTTTGATCAGTTGACTGAAAAATTCATTTGTCAATCCAATGGACTTGCAATGTTTTGAACCATTTCATTAGGTCAAAATGATGCAATTCGACTCTTGAGATTATTCCTTAAACAAATTGACCATTAGCTAGGTCAAAAACCAGAAATTACCCTTTCCCAATCAAAACCCTAATTTTGACCATTTTGCCCTTTTAGAGATTTGATCAAATTTCTTGAGGAGTTGTGGTCCAAACTTGATCAAATGATACATATGAGTTTAACATGTTGACGTGGATAAAAAATTATGAAGTTTGACTGTAAATTGGCCATGATTGACTTTTTCCCCAATACAACTGATTTTTAGGTCAACTGCTCAATTGACTGATCAAAAATGTGATCCAAGTCTTGAAACTTGACATGAGTAATCTTGAGGGTCCATAATGATCCATGAAAGTCATATGAGGCATTAGAAGTTCAAAAATCCTTGTGCAAACTCAAACCCTAATTTTGGTCATCAGTGCTTAAGGAGGTGTCTTGAGCTGATCAAACCCTAGTGCAGTCTTGAGTCAAGGATATCTTATGAGTAAATTATTGATAAGTGAGAGGGTAAATTTTGGGGTACAACAGCTTCCCCTGTTCAATCTTCTTAAGCCTGAAGAGTTAGATTGGTGAGTTTTGCCATTCGTGACTCAGAGGTGGAAGATGATTGGACACTAGAAAGCCCAGAAATTTGCACTCGGTGATGTGAAGTTGATGGTATAGGGAATGGGCTTAAAGATTCCATTTGGAAAGTGATGGAAAGTTGTTTGATATGGGCTTGTAGATGCCATCCAAAAGTGATTGTTGAACTGAATCTGAGAGGGAAACTGAATGAGTATCAGAATGGCATCCGTGTCTGGAGTGTATCTGAATTGTATCTGGAAGCTGAATCTGAATGAGTATCATAATGTCATCCGTGTATGGAGCGTATCTGAACTATATATAAGAGCTGAATCTGAATGAGTATCAAAATAGCATCCGTTTCTGAAGCGTATCTGAACTGTATCTGTTAATCTGAATTTGAATGAGTATCAGAATGGCGTCCGTGCCTGGAGCGTATCTGAACTGTATCTGAGAGCTGAATATGGATGAGTATTAGAATGGAATCCATGTCTGGAGCGTATCTGAACTGTATTTGAAAGTTCAATCTGAATGGGTATCAGAATGGCATCTGTGTTTGGAGCGTATCTGAAAACTTTGAACATTGTTAATGGTAGTTGTTAATCTTATCCTGAAAAGGGTAAAATGTTAGCCAAAAATGTAAAGTCATGTTGTATGAAATGCATGGTACGATGCATTCATGTTATCAATGTTTATGATATATGGATGCGATGTATGCGTATATGAGATAGTCTGCTGCACTGCTGTTGTATTTGGGGAAAATAAATCCATGACCACTGCTGAGGATATGTAAGTCTTCATGTTGTGAAGTTGAAGTGTTGGTGAACTTCCACTTAGAGAAATAAACTCTGTTGTTAGGGAAATTCCGTGTACTGCTTGTAAAATCCTGTTGGAAAATCCTGAGAAAATCGGCGACTTCTACCGGGGATTGATAACTGGAAGCTTTATTTCGCTGGGGACTAAACTGCACACTACGGGGGATTTTATGGAATAGCTCAAAGAAATTGCCCTATCTCTTAAAGCCATCAGTGATTGTATTTTGTTTATTTGTAAACAGTAATTATGTTCAAATACATATGTGTGATCGGTGGGAATGAGAACTGACTGTTTTGGAATGCTGGTTCGTGTTTGCGTTTGTTTTTGCAAAATGTCGCGGTAAGCAAGAGTCGCCACCGTCTTTTATTTTATCCAACAAGGAAAGGACAAAAGCACAGAAAAATTCCTTTATGAGATATTTCTCGGGTTCGGGAGGTAGATTATAGAAAGGGAAGGTGTTAGCGCCCTTTCTATCCGTAGTTATCTACGGGCTCTTAGGTACTTGCTCATTGTGTTTTCAAAAATTGCTTTTCTTTGTGTTTGTGGGTTTGAAAAGAGTTTTTGTTTTGAAGAGAGTGTAGGTGCGAAAAGTTTTGTTTTGTTTTAAAAGGAGCAAGTACTTAAGAACCATCTACCTACTCAAAAAGGAATTAAATTGTACAAGTGTCCTTTAGACAATGCTAGCCCACTATTGATGAGTAGGTAGCATCGTCGTTGGAGTTTAAGGGTCAATTCGATTAAGGGACGTGTGGTCACTAAAGCAATGTTAGGACGCCTTAGCGGTAACCCTAATGTCTTAGATCATTTTTCCGAGGCAACCGTTTCGAGGCAACTATGATCTTTGGACAAGAGGGCGACCTCTAAAACTTCCTATACTCAATGACCACGTTCGAGGCAACCAAGTGAGTTGTACCCTAAGAGTGGCATGTGCGAGTGTGTTATTTTTCAGTTATTTATTTTTATACATGTCATGGGTGAGCTACTGTGGATTTTAGGTTAAAGATTAATCTTGTCATGCATTGCCTATTTATCAAACATCTAGCACTCAATATTTTGAGGAAATTAAATTGCGGGAAGGTAAATCTAAGCTATTACAAGGCGTCGGGTATTTACATCGCCAAAAACAACCCTTTAATTTTAAATTGCGGAATAAAAGCGATAAATAAATAAAGTCCTAATTTAAAAACTATTACATTCTTGAAGCAATTACATTATTGGATAACAGATCAAAAATAATACGCGTGCGAGAAAATTAAATCGAAGCATTTTTAGGGTTTTGACCCTTTTTATTAAATAAAGCATTTTTTTGTTATTTTGAATTAAAATGGAAATTACATCTAAGTTGATCAATTAATTAATTAATTAAATGAAAATATTTTTTGGTTTTTTTATAATTAAGGAAATAAATTAAAATGATTAAAAGTTATTAAAACCTAATATTCTAATTAATTTTAAATTATTGCAAAAAATGTTGAAATTATACCTAATTAACAAAACTAAATTGATTAAATTATTTATTTACAAAAAATAAAGAAATAGTGAAATTACTAAAAATATTATATTTATTTGGGTTTTCTGATTTTTATGAAAAAAAATGTTAATTGGTTAATTAATTAATAATAAAATAAATAATTAGAACAAAATAAATAAATGAAAATATGAAGGGAAAAAGAAATAACCCAGGGGGTGCTGGGCTTAATTTGGGTGTGAAATCACCAATTCTTGGCCCACTAACGCTCCAGCCTATTTGGACCTTTGTGATTCCATAGGCGCATGTTGACCAGGGTTTACAGTGAACCTTCAATCAAGATCATTGGATTTGCCTTGAGGGCTATCTGGTAGGTGGATCTTTGAGGAGCATGATAGACCATCTTTTGAGAATTGCATAGGAATACCTGAAGAAAAATCAAATAAAGCGTTTTAGGGGACCTGGGATTCGAACCCAGGTCCCAATGGTATCATGCACTAACGCCTTGCCAGCTGAGCCATTGGTTCTTTTTGTTAATGGGATAATCAATAAATATTATATGGACAAGTCAATTAATTATGCTGGAAATAAAAAAAACGCGCAATTTGTTTGAATTGTCCAATGAAGCTAGGACACATCTTCCTCTTCTTCAACGAAGACTGGTTCGTTTACCTGCGGATTTTATTCCGCAACTAAATCCATGGCATCATCCTATCATGAGCTACAGGCCATATAAACGCCAATGGAGACCATCACTGCATTCGTCTCTCTCCTATGATCATCCTTATACCCATCATTAGTCTCAATTTATCCTGCATCAAAAATGCCTAAAAAGCAAGAACAAGAACCCTAGCTTTGGATACAGGGTTATAAGCCACGAAAACAAAATTAAATATTACAGAACCATTGGAAATTGAATGGCAAGTATGAATATACAAGAAAATTGGCAAAAAGATGCAAGAATGATGAGTTACGTTTTCATGTACAGGGCTTGGTTCGTGGACACTTACAGCAAGTTTAAGGCAATGAGAAGGCTTGGTTTTGATTGGTATCGCTTCAGGGGATTGCCAGCAAGGGATTAGTGTCAAGCTTTTGCTTCGAATCGAGCTCTAAGGTTGATTTTGATCCTCCACTTTTTCACACTTTTTCCAAACTTTGTATGGCCGTTTTTGCAATGCTTTCAGCGTGTTCTTGATTTGTCTGGCTTGTGTGTACATAAAGGAATGAATTAGGTTAATCATTTGGGCTTGAATCCATAGGAATTGAATATTGGAGATTTGATTTTGATCACCATTATCAAGTTTCCAAATATATGCCAAATCTGATTTTTTAGGCATGAAAAGCCTTGATACGAATTTGATTTGATGAATCATGGTAATTGAAAGTTGCAATGACCACAAGAATCTCCTTACATCAATTTTTAGATTTTATTTGATTTAATATTGATTTAAAATGAATTAAATCAATAAAAATTAAATAAAATAGAAAAATAAATGAATGGCCATGAAATTAAAGATGGGACACGTGTGTGGCATGACAAGACCATATCAAGTGGAAAAAAGTGGGCCCTTTTGTTAAAAATTGGAGTTTTGAGGTTAGATGACTTTTGGCCATTTTGGAAAATTGCCCAACTTCAACAATGCATAACTTCTTCAATTTTGAACTTTTGGAGGTGTTCTTGGACTTTTTAGAAACCTTGAGATGTCTTATAACCAACCTTTTTTGTATCATCTCATTTTGATATTCCATGCTCAAGTTATAAGCTTTGACAAAAAAAGGTGTTTTTGTTGACTTTCAAAAATGACCTATAATGTCCAAATTTGTAACTTCTTGTGAGTTCATTTCTTGATCTTGGGGTGTGAAGATGGATTGTAGGAAATTTCATCCTATTAAAAATGAGCTTTGGATGGATAATTTCTCATAAAGTATGAGAAAGTTATGCTTGGTAAAAGTTGAGTTGACTTTTCTTGCAAAACCCTAATTTAGCAACTTTTGAATCTTGATGAATCTTGAGCAATCCTTGATGAATCATGATCAACCCTTGATCAAATGATGAATTATCCTTCAAAATAAGAATTTTGACAAAAAATCTTGAGGATTGACTGTATTTGGGACACAGTTGACTTTTGCCCTAGCAAAGTCGATTTTTGGACTTCTTGAGCAATTGACTGACCAAACTTTCTCTGCAAGGCTTGAAATTTGACATGGATGAACTTGATAACGTATTAGGACAATAGGGAGAACTTGGGGTAATTTGGATGTGAGGACCTTGATGCAACACAAAACCCTAATTTTGAATTGACTACCTTAGGAGGTAATTTGACTGTCCAACTCTTGAGCCAACTTGAGCAACTTGGAGATTATTCTTGACATGTCTTGAGAAATATTGGAGGGGAAATTTTGGGGTACAAAAGTTGCCCCTGTTCAATCTTCTTAAACCTGAGGATATAGATTGGCGTTCGGGCCTTTCGTGATCCAAAGGTGGAAGATGATTGAACACTAGAGTGCCCAGAAATTTGCACTCGCATGAAGTAGTATTAGCATTGTGATGTCGGGAATGGGCTTACAGATTCCATTTAGAGATTGATGATGGGAGATGGGCTTAAAGATGCCATCCGAAGAGATTCCTTAGCGAGAGCTTGTATACCTGTTGTTGAGAGAGATTCCGTTGAGGAATACTGTTCTTAGGAGAAGTAGAACTTTAGGAGCTTCGGTCGCCCGTTATTCTACTAGGGAATCATCTCTGTTGAAGAGATGAGAATGAACTACTATCTGGCCGTAACCCAGGCTTCATAGTGATAAGACTGACTGCCATCTGGTCGTAATCCAGGCTTTTCAGTGACTTAGTAGGGAGATGAGATTAAACTTGCTATCCGGTCGTAATCCAGGCTTTGCAATACCTCACTTCTTATCTGGTCGAAATCCAAGCTTCAGAACAAATCAAATGGTTATCCGGTTGCATCCGGTCTTCAACTTGAATTTTGGGCACAATAATATCCGGCCGACTCCGGGCTTCTTAGTAACTGTCCATGTAAACTGCTATTTGGTCGGAATCCAAGCTTCATAGTGCCTTGTACCTCTATCTGGTCGTAATCCAGGCTTCAGAACAAATCAAGTGGTTATCCGGTCGCATCCGGGTTTCCTTCTGACTGTTGGGTTTACTAGTATCCGGTCGAATCCGGGCTTCGCAGTAACTGGCTGGGTAAACTGTTATCTGGTCGTAATCCAAGCTTCACAATGTCCCTTAACGCTTATCTAGTCGCAATCCAGGCTTCACGATGTATCATACCACTATCTGGTCGAAATCCAGGCTTCGTAGTACTCTTGGTTGCTATTTGGTCGTAACTCAGTCTTCACAACATCTTCTATCATTATTTGGTCGTAATCCAGGCTTCATGATGTATCATACCACTATCTGGTCGAAATCCAGGCTTCGTAGTACTCTTGGTTGCTATCTGGTCGTAACCCAGTCTTCACAACATCTTCCATCATTATCTGGTCGTAATCCAGGCTTCATGATGTATCATACCACTATCTGGTCGAAATCCAGGCTTCGTAGTACTCTTGGTTGCTATCTGGTCGTAACCAAGTCTTCACAACATCTTCTATCATTATCTGGTCGTAATCCAGGCTTCATGGTCTTGTATCGCTTTCTGGTCGTAATCCAGGCTTCACAATAACTTGCTGAGCTGTTATCCGGTCGTAATCCGGGCTTCACGGCTCACTGGGGAATAAAATACTATCCGGTCGTTCTCTGGGCTTCATAGCTTGCTTTTGAGAGATGCCACTATCTGGTCGTAATCCAGGCTTTGTGGTAGTCTGATATTATTATCCGGTCGTAATCTGAGCTTCACAATATGCTGTAGAAATCAAGATACTATCCTGTCGTATTCGGGCTTCATAACTTGAATTTTGATTGTATTTTTCCTAAAATGGAAGGGTTAGCTGTATGTAATGCATGATATGTCTCAGGCAATGATGTTCTCAAAATAAATGAGATTGTATGGTATGATGCGTATATGCATGTATCATGATGTATGGACATGTAATGTCTTAGCTGGGGAAAATAAATCCTGAAGCTACTGGAGAATAGAGTTGAATTCTTTGTTTCCGCTGGGGATGGTGAACGAAGATGATTGTGAGGATAAACCTGCAGGAGAAAAGAACTCCGTTGGGGAATAAACTGATGAAGAGATTACTCCGAGGGGAATTACTCTGTGGGAAAGAGATGTTCGGCTGAAGATTCTAACGATAATTCTGCTGGGGATTCTGTTGATAAGCTTTGTTGGGGATTTTAATGATGAACTCCGCTGGGGATGGATTATCGTTTCTGGCGATACAGAATCGGTTGAGGATTGAACTCCTGTTTGGGGAAAGAAAGAATTTCGTTGGGGATGATCTTTTAGTTGCAACTTGCTGAGCATAACCCAGTTAGACTCTTGTGAGGATAACCTTCTGAATTTGGCTGGGGAGATTGATTTTATACTCCACTGGGGGTAAGCTTCCAAAGTCTACTGGGGATGATGGTTCAACTCCGTTGGGAAAACTTTTTTAGACTGCGCTGGGGAAATGACTCCACTGTGGATATATTGTATTCCTCTAGGGAACATTCTTATACTCTATGGAGGAATTTTAAGACTGTCGGGGATACTCTTATGCTTGCTGGAGAATATTCTTATACTCCGCTGGGGAATATTAAGACCTTCTGTGGATTCCAAGCCTTTTTAGGGCTGATGGTAGACTAACTCTACTTGGGGAGAGTATTTCTGATTCGTCCATAGTTGCAAGTCTCAGCTGGGAGAGCTACCATTACTGTATTGCTTTACGGGGAGTGAAGGTATCGCAGCCATCTTCTTCAGTTGAACCTACCTTGGTACCGGGTGGACAAAGTAACTACACAATTTGGACATTTCTTATGCCCCTGTTTCTGATATTACCCGTAATTTATCTTTTATTTCATATGTAATTATTTATGATCAGCAATTAATGTCAAATGCATATATCAAAAATGGACCTTGGACGTTCTTTGCAAAACAAAACAGATAAAGGAAAAAACAGTTTGAAATTTCTGAGAATGAATTTGTATTAATTTTGAAGTTTGGCCTGTAAATAGGCGTTTTTGTACAAGAGGATGACGTCCTAGTAAGAGAACGCCGCCGAACAAATAGAATTTATACAATTTGTGAAAAGAAAACAAAACATCTATGTGAACAATACCACTGGGTTCCAACTCTGCTATTGCTTTTATGTCCTCGAGCATCTCATCACTTTTGCTACTGGTTGAAGATGATTCTGATTGATTAGTGTCGTCTGAGCTTGATAGTCGGTACCGAAGTCTGGATACGAGGTGATCCAATGAGACATAGTATTACGCTTTAATCCCTAACTTTTTCCTGGACCGCCCTTTCGGGTTTTCAGTCCACCGGGATACCTATTTTTGCCCAAGCCGCCTTTTCAGGTTTTCGACTTGCCGGGTGTATAGATTTTTATTTTCATCCCTTATTTTTGCCCAAACCCTTTTGGATTGTCGGGAAGCCCTTACTTTTGCCTAGGTCAGTCAACCTAGCGGGTCTTTGATTATGCGTAGTATTTTTCACTATGTCTGCATTGACGGGGTGATGAAGGTCGTCACCATCCATGGTGGTTAGAATCATAGCTCCTCCTGAGAAAATGTTCTTAACCACAAATGGCCCTTCGTAAGTAGGGGTCCATTTGGCCCTGGGATCACCTTGAGGTAGAATAATGCGTTTGATTACCAGGTCCCCGACTTGATACTCTTGTCGTCTAACTTTCTTGTTAAATGCCTTGATCATCCATTTTTGGTACGTCTGACCATGACAAATAGCAATAAGTCTCTTTTCGTCAATTAGGTTCAGTTGATCAAGCCGGGTCTGAACCCAATCATCTTCGCTCAAACCTGCATCCTTCATGATTCGAAGAGAGGGTATCTGAACTTCAATGGGAAAGACTGCCTCCATACCATAAACCAAGGAATAGGGTGTCGCCCCGGTTGACGTCCGTGTTGAGGTGCGGTATCCATGAAGAGCAAATGGTAACATCTCGTGCCAATCTTTGTATGTCACTGTCATCTTCTGCACAATCTTCTTAATGTTATTATTAGCCGCTTCGACAGCCCCATTCATCTTCTGCTGGTAGGGAGAAGAGTTATGATGTTGTATTTTGAATTGCTCGTAGAGCTCAGTGATCATCTTGTTGTTGAGATTGGTACCATTGTCCATAATGATCCTCTCTGTTACACCGTATCGACAAATCAGATTGTGCCGAATGAACTGTGCCACGACGTTCTTGGTTACGGTAGCAAAGGAAGCTGCTTCAACCCACTTTGTAAAGTAATCAATCGCTACCAGGATTAAACGATGCCCGTTGGATGCCGTAGGTCTGATCTCGCCGATCATATCAATGTCCCACATTGCAAAAGGCCAAGGTGTCGTTAAAATGTTCAGAGGAACTGGAGGTACGTGCACCTTATCAGCATAGACCTGGAACTTGTGACATGTCCGAGAATGCTGATAACAGTTGGCTTCCATTGTGGACCAGTAATATCCTTCCCGGAGGATTTTCTTTGCCATGGTATGTCCACTGGAATGAGTTCCGAAAGTACCTTCATGTAACTTTGCCATGATCCGTTCTGCTTCAATCTTATCCACACAACGCAACAAGGTTGAATCATGGTTACGTTTGTAAAGAATGCCATTGCTGATAAAGAATTTCGCCGCGACCCTCCTCAGAAACTTCTTGTTGTTAACAGATGCACCCTCGGGGTACTCCTGAGCTTCAACATACCTTTTCACTTCATGATACCAGGGCTTTTCTGTCACCTCTTCAGTCTCAAGATCACAACAATGTGCCGGTTCATCCAATCTTTCAATAATGATCCGAGGAGCCTCGTTGTCCCAATTGACTTTGAACATAGAAGACATCGTATCCAGAGCATCCGCCAACTGATTCTCCTCTCTAGGGAAGTGTTCAAAGGTTATCTCCTCGAAATAGGGAAGCAATGTCAACACATACTCCTTATAAGGGATAAGATTCGGGTGTTTCGTATCCCACTCGCCTTTGATTGACTGATCACAAGAGCGGAATCTCCGAAGACACTTAGAAACTTAATCCTTAGGTCAATTGCAGCTCGAAGACCCATGATGCATGCTTCATACTCCGCCATGTTGTTGGTGCAGTTGAAACATAGTCGGGCGGTAAATGGATTATGAGAGCCTTTAGGAGATATGATCACGGTGCCAATGCCATTACCTAAAGCGTTCGAAGCTCCATCAAAGTACATAGACCATCGGGATCCTTCCTCAGGTCCTTCATCCGGTCCAGGTATCTCACAATCAGTTACTAACATGATATTCTTGTCTGGGAATTCAAAGTTCATATAATGGTAATCATCCACTACCAGATGTGTATTGTACCCCAAAATTTTCCCTCCCATATTCTTCAAGATTTGTCAAGATCAAGCTTCAAAATCTCTCAAGGGTTGCACAGTCCAATGGCTTCCTAACACAGTCAAAATTAGGGTTTTGGTTCTTGCAAAGAAATTGAGATTCTCAAGGGTCCAATCAAGTCCCATATGCCTACATACATTGTCAAGCATCCATATGTCAAGTTTCAAGACTCACAGCATCAAATTGCACAGTCAAAAACCCTAATTGCTCCACAGTCAACTGCATGGGCAAAATGGTCATTTTACAGTCAAAAGACAGAATTTTTGGTCAACATCTTATTTTGAAGCCACAATCATCATTTGATCAATTCTTGATCATGATTCCACAAGCATGGCTCAAAAAGTCTCAAGATGCAAAAGTTTCCATTTTTGACAGCTGAAAAGTCAACTGCAAATTGACCAAGGCATAACTTCTTCATGGTTTATTAGAAAAATCCCATGCAAAGCTCATTTTGAAGGGGATGACATTTCCTACAACTCATCTTCACACTCCAAGTCCAAGAAATGCTCTCACAAAAAGTTATCAATTTCAACATTATAGGTCATTTTCAAAAGTCAACAAAAAGGCACTTTAAGTCAAAGACCATAACTTGAGATTGGTAAATCAAAATGACATGGTACCAAAGGCATTGGTTAGAGGACTTCAAGACCTTTCCAAAATGTCCAAGAACATGTTCATAGCTTCAAAATTGAGCAAGATATGCATTGGAGAAGTTGGGAAATGTTTGGGAACTTTCAAAAGTCAACTTTTCCTAAAACACTTCAAATTTTCTAATGGGCCTCAAATTCTTTCTTGAATCATTACCCAAAGCCTATGCACGACCCATTGAGTCCAAAATAATTTATTTTCTTATTTTTAATTAATTAATTGGATTTATATTCTTATTAATTCATTTAATTAGTTTTAATTGTAGAAAAATATCAAATAATGGCTGTTAAATCTTTTTATGCAGCAAATATACTCCAAATATGCTAAAGATTTCGTGCATCATCCAAGGGGACAAGATCTTCCATAATTGTCAAAGTTTCATTGTGTGATCGGTGGATCTGGAACTGACTGTTTAACGCTGGTTCGCGAAATGTCGCGGAAGCAAGAGTCGCCATCGTCTTTTATTTTCTCCAAATGGAAAGGACAAAAGCACAGAAAAATTCCTTAAAGAGATTGCTCTCGGTTTGGGAGGTAGGTTATAGAAAGGGAAGGTGTTAGCACCCTTTCTATCCATGGTTATCCATGGGCTCTTAGATACTTGCTCATTGTGTTTTCAAAATGGTTTGTTTGCTTTTCAATTATGGGTTTTAAAAAGTTTCTTTGAAAATTCCAGTTCGACTCTTGTATCGGTCCTCAAGAGTGTTTGAAAAATTGCTTTCGAAAGCTTTTTGAAAAGGTGTCGGTGTGAAAAGTATTTTTGATTTGTTTTTGAAATTAGAGCAAGTATCTAGAGTCGTCTACCTACCCTAAGGAATTCGTCTGTGTAAATGTCCTTTAAAGTAGTGTCATCTCACCATTGAGAGGTAGGTAGCACCACCGTTGGAGGTGTTCGGGTCAATTCGAAGGTTCGGGACATGGTGATCACAAGAGCAATAGGAAGACACCTTAGAAGCTACCCTCATGCCAGGTTCCCGGATCATGAGGACTTACTAAGACATCCTCTACTCGACGGTCACCTTTCGAGGCAAGGCAACAGTGAGGCGTACCCTAGGGGTGGTGTGTGATTTGTGTGTCATGTTCATTTATTTTTGTCTTATTCATGTCATGGGTGATCTACGCGTTATTTTTATTTTGACATTCATTCTTGCATGCAATTATTAACAGTTAAAAAATTGCGGGAAATAAGAATTCTAAGCTATTACAAAAGGCGCGGGTCCACATCGCCAAAATTTCCAGGACCCGATTTGACAGAAAGTAAATAAAGATAAAGTGCGAAAGATTAAAATGTCCGAGTTTACAAGGCCTTGGGAGAGGTACATAAAAATTATACGAAAAAAGAAATAAATACGCTAATTAAATAAGAATTAAAAACGAGGGTGTTGGACCCTTTTTAATGAAATTAAATTATTAGAAAATTAATTAAATTAAAGAAAAAGAAATTATATTTTTGGTTTTTTGTATTTATGAGAATTTAATGAAATTAAAAACCTACTTCTACAATTTTTTTATTTATTAAGAAAATATGACAATTATCTAAAATTAAGCCTAATTAATTAATTGATAATTTAATTACAAAAATAAATAATATTTAATTATTAATGAAAAGAAAAGAAAAAAAGAATGAAAAGATTTGAAACCCTAATTCTATTAATTTTTAAGTTTTATTGAAAAAGGTTAAGGTTAACCCTAGATTAAAACTAATCAATTAACAAAGGCTTTATTTACAAAAAATATTAATTAAATAAATATATTATAATTTTGTCCTTTCTGATTTTTTGTGTTTTTTTTATATTATTGTGAAAATAATTATTATAAAGAATTAAAAGAAATTAATTAAAATAAAGAAAAGAAAAAATATAAAAAGAGTAAAAGAAACAAACTCTAGGGGGTGATGTCCCCAAGTGGAGGGTTTGTTGTAGTGATTTGGGCCCAAGCATCTTTGGCCTCGTTGACTTCTATGCCAGCGTATAGCGCTTTTGACCCACGTCCATGATGTTCCTCAAACTGTGGCCCTCTGATTGATCTTGGTGTATGCGTGGCAGGCTGGAAATTGTGGATGCATGGTGTTCCTCAGGGCATAATCTGCATGGGATTAGGTTTATAGACAAAATATTGAAAGAGAGTGGGGACCTGGGGTTCGAACCCAGGTCCTAGAGAATACCAATGCCAAGCCTGACCAACGGAGCTAGGGATGCGCGTTTGTATATGAAATAACGCACAAATAATATAATAGAAAATAAGGATTAGTAGAAATCTGGCGCGAACATTCAAACCAACCACTCACTGCCTGCCACCGAGCCATCGTCTTCCTCGTTTGTTTATTTCCTGAAACACAAAAAAACATTGGCAACGGTTTTGAACCGTCCCAAAAGGCACTATTCCAGAAAATAGCGAATAGGCCATATGGCCTCATAAATTAAGCGCGAGGGTCGCTTTAGGATCGTCCAAACCTGCTGAATTCATTCATGGTATTATGGGGTTCTAATTTTACAGTAGCTGGAAACGCCCAAATTAGAGCTTGAGAAACCCTAGATACCTTTAATGGCGAATCCTCTATTTTGGCACAAAAACGTAATTAAACCACACAGTTAGCTTTAGAATTAAACGCTGAACATAAATCAAACATCAAAAATTATTAAAGACGCATGAATCGTGAAGCAAGAATGCAAACAATTTCCTGTACAGGGTGCGATCGTTTTACCAATTCAGGGTGCTAGAATGAATGATTTTGATTGTAAAACTTTCCTTGAAGCCTCAGGAAGGTAATGGAATGGATATTTTGCCTTTAATCGCCTTGTATCCCTGTTTTCAGTTTTCAGTTTTTAAGCAAAAAACTCAAGTGTGGTTTTCTGTCTATGGCGCAGCTTCGACCTTTTTGCATTAGGGTTGCACTATATATGTATGTGTGAAGGTTTTAGGTTAAAGAGATCACACAAAAACCTTTGCATTCATGATTTGCAAGATTTGATTTTCAAAGATCTTTTCAAATATTTTTTCATGCCTATTTGGTCTCAATCATATCCAATCACCATAATTCCTTCCATGTTTGATTGTACACGAAATATTGAGATTATTTTATGCACAAAAAGATTCAAAACATTAGGTTTGGTATTTTTCATGTATTTTATTTAATTAAATGAATTATTAATAATAAAAAATCCAAATAAATAAATAAAAATGATAAAAACTTCCCTTTGGGCCAAATGGTCGTGCACATGCCTTGGATGATGAATTGTGGAAGAAAAAGAGGCCCATTAGCAATTTTAGGTCATTTGAATCAATGTTGACTTTTCAAAATATCCAAAAATTTCCCAACTTCCACAAGGCATAACTTGCTCAATTGTTAAGCTTTGCTCATGTTCTTGGACATTTTGGAAAGGTCTTTGAGTCCTCTAACCAATGCCTTTGGTCCCATGTCATTTTGATTTACCAATCTCAAGTTATGGCATTTGACTTAAAGTCCCCTTTTGTTGACTTTTGAAAATGACCTATAATGTTGAAATTGATAACTTTTTGTGAGAGCATTTCTTGGACTTGAAGTGTGAAGAGGAGTTGTAGGAAATGTCTTCATCTTCAAAATGAGCTTTGGATGGAATTTTTCTGATAATCCATGTGGAAGTTATGCCCTGGTCAAGTTACAGTTGACTTTTTCAACTGTCCAAATATGGAAACTTTTGCATCTTGATGATTTTTGAGCCAAGCTTTGAGAATCATGATCAAGCCTTGATCAAATGATGTTTGTGGCTTCAAAATGAGATGTTGACCAAAAATTTGAACTTTTGACTGTCAAATGACCATTTTGCCCCTACAGTTGACTGTAGTGCAATTAGGGTTTTTGACTGTGCAATTTTGTGCTGTAAGTCTTGAAACTTGGTATGAGGATGCTTGACCATGTTTATAAGCATGTGGGACTTGAGTGGACCCTTGGAAACTTCATTTTCTTTGTCAGAACCAAAACCCTAATTTTGACTGTTTAGGAGGCCCTTGAACTACGCAACCCTTGGGGAGATTTTGAAGCTTTGACTTGGCAAATTTTGAAGAATATGGGAGGGAAAATTTTGGGGTACAACAGTTGCCCCTGTTCAATCTTCTTAAACATGAGGATGCAGATTGGCTGACATGCCTTTCGTAATCTGAAGGTGGAAGATGATTGAACACTAGAGTGCCCAGAAATTTGCGCTCACATAGTAGCAGTGATGGTGGGGAATGGGCTTATAGATGCCATTTAGAGATTGATGGATGGGATGATGGGCTTATAGATGCCATGCTAAGAGATGATGGAAGGTGGATGGGCTTATAGATGCCCCCTGGATGTTGATTGCGTAAGAGATTCCTTAGCAAGAACCTGCGTACCTACAAAAGAAAAAATGATTACCTGACCTATTACGGGAGCTGGTCTTCAAATTCTTTGTGTAGAGGTGTCCTGACTGGTTACAGGAGCTGGATCCGGAGCTTCAAACGGTGATGAATGAACCAGGGATGGTTACTACCTCAACAGGAACGGTGAGAGAACCTTGGATGACTTTAACCTCAACAGCAATCGTTGAGAAAATCTTGGGTAACTTCAACTTCAACAGCAATCGTTGAGCGAATCTTGGGATTACCACCTCCGCAGTATCGGGGAGAGAACCATAGGCGACTACAACCTCAACAGCAATCATTGAGAGAATCTTGGATAATTTCAACTTCAACAACAATCATTGAGCGAAATCTGGGATTACCACCTCCGCAGTATCAGGGAGAGAACCATAGGCGACTACAACCTCAACAGCAATCATTGAGAGAATCTTGGATAATTTCAACCTCAACAGCAACCATTGAGCGAAATCTTGGATTACCACCTCCGCAGGATCGGGGAGAGAACCATAGGCGACTACAACCTCAACAGCAATCATTGAGAGAATCTTGGATAATTTCAACCTCAACAGCAATCATTGAGCGAAATCTGGGATTACCATCTCCGCAGTATCGGGGAGAGAACCATAGGCGACTACAACCTCAACAGCAATCATTAAGAAAATCTTGGATAACTTCACTTCAACAGCAATCGTTGAGCGAAATCTGGGATTACCACCTCCGCAGTATCGGGGAGAGAACCATAGGCGACTACAACCTCAACAGCAAACATTGAGAGAATCTTGGATAATTTCAACTTCAACAGCAATCATTGAGCGAAATCTGGGATTACCACCTCCGCAGGATCGGGGAGAGAACCATAGGCGACTACAACCTCAACAGCAATCATTGAGAGAATCTTGGATAATTTCAACCTCAACAACAATCATTGAGCGAAATCTGGAATTACCACCTCCGCAGTATCGGGGAGAGAACCATAGGCGACTACAACCTCAACAGCAATCATTGAGAGAATCTTGGATAATTTCAACCTCAACAGCAATCATTGAGCGAAATCTGGGATTACCATCTCCGCAGTATCGGGGAGAGAACCATAGGCGACTACAACCTCAACAGCAATCATTGAGAGAATCTTGGATAACTTCACTTCAACAGCAATCGTTGAGCGAAATCTGGGATTACCACCTCCGCAGTATCGGGGAGAGAACCATAGGCGACTACAACCTCAACAGCAAACATTGAGAGAATCTTGGATAATTTCAACTTCAACAACAATCATTGAGCGAAATCTGGGATTACCACCTCCGCAGGATCGGGGAGAGAACCATAGGCGACTACAACCTCAACAGCAATCATTGAGAGAATCTTGGATAACTTCTACCGAGTCTTTATCAGGAAAATATGTTTGGGGTCGATTTAGCTGGACTAGAGAAGGCCTTGGACTGGATAAGAAACAGAAAATCTTAGGGTCGATTAACTGAACCGGTCTAGGTCTTGAAATGTCTTCAACTAGATAAGAAACAGGGAGATCTTAGGGTCGATCTGACTGAACCAGAGAAGGCCTTTGACTGGATGAGAAACAGAGAAATCTTTGGAGTCGATTTAACTGAACCGATCTAGGTCTTAGATATAGCTGAGAGCTTAACTGGATCTTTCCTGAAAGGTAAAGGTCAGTCATATGCAATGCATGATATGGATCAAGCAATGATGTTCTCAACATAAATGAGATTTGTAAGATATGATGCGTATATGCATGCTATAATGATGTATGTGATGTTTAGGAATGTATGTTTTTTTTCCGTCTTAGGAACATAAATCCTTGACGGGTGCCGGGAAGTCACTCCTGGGCTGATATTGAAGAATAGATTTTACTTCCGCTGGGGATGATAGTTGCAAGAATACCGGTAGGAGAAGAGGACTCCGTTGGGGAATAAACTTGGCGAATGGATAACTCTGCGGGGAGAAAAGTACTCTAACGATCTTACTGGGAAGCAATATTCTGTGGGGAGAGACGTACTTTGTTGAGTGTTGATAATAACTTGCTGGGGATACCATTGTTGTATTGGAAGTGTTACCAGACTTCGCTGGGGGTAAGAAGGAACTGTGTTGACGACGACCTTTCCGTGGCTTTTGGCTGAGGATAACCCTGTTATATCCTGGTAAGGAAATAACTCTTTGAATAAAGTCGGGCGACTCGTTCGTGCTCTGTGGGGATAAGCTTCCAGAATCTACTGGGGATAAGCTTACTGCTTGGGGAGATGAATTCCAACTTTCCTGGGGAACTGGATTAGACTCTCTTGGGGAAGTCTTGAACTGTATCGGGAAGATGACTCCATTGAATGCTGGTATACCGCCGGGGAACAATCTTTAGACCAAGACTGCCGGGGATGCTTGTTAAGAATGCATGTATACTGCTGGGGAATGTTGAGATCTGCGGGAGGATACCCAACTTCCTTAAGGTTTGATAATATAGCTTGGGGAGAGTGTACTGACTTGATGGCTCACTCTCTGGGGAATCAGGATATCTGGTTATGTTCTTTAGCTGAACCTACCTTGACACCTTGGAGGATAGAACAATTAGATTGCTTAGACAACTCTTCATTGCCCCTGTTTCTAATGTTACCTGTAATTAATCCTTTGTTTCGTATGCAAATATTTACGAGTTAGCAAATTATTGTCAATGCATATATCACAAATTGAACCTTGGACGTTCTTCGCAAAAAAAAACAAAAAAAAGGAAAAACAATTGGCACTTTTAACTGAAAAATATATTTGTATTGATTTTTGAATGGCCTGTAAACAGGCGTTTTTATGTACAAGAGGCTGACGTCCTAGTAAGAGAACGCCGCCGAACAAAAGAGTTTTATACAAATTTTGTACAAGAGAAAATAAACAGCTGTGTGAAGTAAATGATCCCACTGGGTTTCAACTCTGCTATTGCCTTTATAACTTCGAGCGTCTCATCACTTGATGACCTTGGTTGAAGGTGAAGCTGACTGATCGATGCCGTCTGAACTTGATGTAGATACCGGATTCTGGATGCAAAGTGATCAATGAGACATAGTATTACGCTTTATCCCTAACTTTTGCCTGGACCGCCCTTTTGGGTTTTCAGTCCACCGGGATACCCATTTTTGCCCAAGCTGCCTTTTCAGGTTTTCGACTTGCCGGGTGTACAGATTTTTTTCATTTCATCCCTTCATTTTGCCCGAACCCTTTTGGTTCGCCGGGAAGCCCTAATTTTTGCCTAGGCATGTCAGCCTAGCGGGTCTTTTTTATGCGTAGTATCTTTTTACTATGTCTGCATTGGCGGGGTGAGGAAGGTCGTCACCATCCATGTTGGTTAGAATCATGGCTCCTCCTGAGAACACATGTTTAACCACAAATGGCCCTTCGTACGTAGGGGTCCATTTTCCCCTTGGATCACTCTGAGGAAGGATGATTCGCTTGATTACCAGATCCCCAACTTGATACTCCTGTGGTCTGACCTTTTTGTTAAATGCCCTGATCATCCGTTTCTGATACGTCTGACCATGACAGATAGCAGCAAGTCTCTTTTCATCAATTAAGTTTAGCTGATCAAGTCGTGTCTGGATCCAATCATCTTCGTTCAGATTTGCGTCCCTCATTATCCGGAGAGAGGGTATTTGCACTTCGATTGGTAAGACTGCCTCCATACCATAAACCAAAGAGAAAGGAGTTGCCCCGGTTGATGTCCTGGCTGAGGTACGGTACCCATGTAGAGCGAACGGTAACATCTCGTGCCAATCTTTATAAGTCACTGTCATCTTCTGCACGATTTTCTTGATGTTTTTATTTGCTACTTCTACAGCCCCATTCATCTTCGGTCTGTAAGGAGAAGAATTGTGGTGCTGTATTTTGAACTGCTCGCAGAGCTCAGTGATCATCTTATTATTAAGATTGGTACCGTTGTCTGTAATGATCCTCTCTGGGACGCTGTACCGACAGATCAGATTATGCCGAATGAACCGTGCCACAACAGTCTTGGTTACCGTAGCATAGGATGCTGCTTCGACCCACTTCGTAAAATAGTCAATCGCTACCAGGATGAAGCGATGCCCATTAGATGACGTAGGTTTAATCTCACCGATCATGTCTATGCCCCACATTGCAAACGTCCAAGGCGCAGTCAGAACATTCTGAGGAACTGGAGGAACATGCACCTTGTCTGCATAAATCTGGCACTTATGGCATGTCCTGGAATGTTGGTAGCAGTCAGCTTCCATTGTGGACCAGTAATACCCTGCCCGAAGGATCTTCTTTGCCATTGTATGTCCACTGGAGTGTGTACCAAAGGTCCCTTCATGTAGCTCTTCCATGATCCTTTCTGCTTCGGTCTTGCCCACACAACGCAGTAGGGTTGAATCATGGTTTCGCTTGTACAAAATGTCGTTGCTAAGGAAGAACTTCGTTGCGAACCTTCTCAGAAACTTCTTATCATTGACAGAGGCACCTTCAGGGTATTCCTGAGCTTCCAAGTATCTCTTTACCTCATGGTACCAAGGCTTCTCAGTCACCAATTCAGTCTCGAGATCACAACAGTATGCCGGTTCGTCCAGTTTCCAGATGATGATCCGGGGAGCCTCATTGTCCAATTTGACCTTGAACATAGAAGACATTATAGCTAACGCGTCCGCCAACTGATTCTCTTCTCTTGGAAAGTGTTCAAAGGTTATCTTCGTGAAGTGGGGGATCAAAGTCAACACACATTCTCTGTAAGGAATAAGATTCGGATGTTTCGTATCCCACTCTCCTTTGATCTGATTGATCACGAGAGCGGAATCTCCGAAGACACTCAGAAACTTGATCCTTAGGTCGATCACAGCTTGAAGACCCATGATGCACGCCACATACTCTGCCATGTTGTTGGTACAGTTGAAACATAGCCGGGCAGTGAGTGGGGTATGAGTGCCTTGAGGAGATATGATTACAGCGCCAATACCGTTTCCCAAAGCGTTGGAGGCTCCGTCAAAGTGCATAGACCATCAGGATCCTTCCTCAGGTCCTTCATCCGGTCCAGGTACTTCACAATCAGTCACTATCATGATGCTTTCATCTGGAAACTCGAAGTTCATTGACTGATAGTCATCTACGGCCTGATGTGCCAAGTGGTCTGCCAATACACTTCCCTTGATGGCTTTCTGGGTCGTGTACTGAATGTCGCATTCCGTCAAGATCATTTGCCATCTTGCTATTCTCCCAGACAGAGCAGGCTTTTCGAATATGTACTTTATAGGATCCATCTTTGAGATCAACAAGGTAGTGTGAGTCAGCATATACTGTCTCAGCCGGCGAGCAGCCCATACCAAAGCGCAGCAAGTTTTCTCAAGCAGTGAGTATCGGGTCTCACAGTCGGTAAACTTTTTGCTAAGGTAATAAATGGCATGCTCTTTTCGGCCAGACTCGTCATGCTGCCCCAGCACACACCCCATTGAGTTGTCAAGTACTGTCAGGTATAATATTAGAGGTCTCCCTTCAACCGGTGGCATAAGGATGGGTGGTTCTTGGAGATACTCTTTGATTCTGTCAAAAGCAGCCTGACATTCATCGTTCCAACGTACTACCTGATCTTTCTTCAGCAGCTTGAAGATTGGCTCACCGGTAGCAGTTAGGTGTGAGATGAATCGAGCAATGTAATTCAGGCGTCCTAAAAAGCCTCTGACCTCTTTCTCTGTCTTAGGAACTGGCATCTCTTGTATAGCTTTGATCTTGGCAGGGTCCACTTGAATGCCCTTATCACTTACCACGAAGCCTAGCAACTTCCCAGATCTTACCCCGAAGGTGCACTTGTTCGGGTTCAACCTCAGCTTGTACAATTTCAACCGGTCAAACAACTTCTGCAGATGATCAAGGTGTTCTTCCTCAGTCTGGGACCTTGCGATCATGTCGTCAACATACACTTCTATCTCATGATGGATCATGTCATGAAATAAAGCAACCATGGCACGTTGGTAGGTTGCCCCAGCGTTCTTTAGTCCAAAAGGCATGACCTTGTAGCAGAAGGTGCCCCACTGAGTAACAAATGTAGTCTTTTCCATGTCTTCAGGTGCCATCTTGATCTGATTGTAACCTGAAAAGCCATCCATGAAAGAGAATACCTTGTGCTGAGCTGTATTGTCCACAAGGACATCAATGTGAAGTAGGGGGAAGTCATCTTTGGGGCTGGCCCTGTTCAGATCCCTGTAATCAACACACATTCTGACCTTACCGTCTTTCTTTGGTACCGGCACCACATTGGCAACCCACTGAGGGTAAGAAGTCACTGCAAGAAACCCAGCATCAAACTGTTTCATAACCTCGGCTTTAATCTTCTCAGACATCTCTGGACGCATACGGCGGACCTTTTGCTTAACCGGCGGGCAGTCTTCCTTAGTAGGCAAGTGATGGACCACAATATCGGTATCCAACCCGGGCATGTCTTCGTAGGACCAGGCAAAGATCTCCATATAATCATGTAGCATCTTAGTCAACCGTTGCTTCACGCTGAGCTCTAGGTTAGCACCAATCTTTACCTCCTTCCTGTCTGCCTCAGTACCCAAGTTTATTGTTTCCACTGGCTCTTCATGTGGTTGAATTGCCCTCTCTTCCTGAAGTAACAGTCTTGCAAGCTCGCCAGGCACTTCGCAATCATCTTCACCTTCGTCTTCGGCTAAGTTGATCGGATTTTCGAAGTCATAACTGGCAGTAGCAGAGTCGTTATCAGTGAGATCCAGAGTGGATTGAAACCTGTATGAGTGAGTGTGTGTAAATACAGCTGTTTTGAAATATATGTAAAGGAAAGAAAGACAGAAAAGGAGCATAAGATTTGAAATGCGAGAAAACGTCCAAGATTTTCATTTATGATATATGAAATGACAATTTATACGCCCTCACAAATAAAACCACGGTGCCTCGGGTAAGACACCGGGCCATAGAGTTCAATTAATTGTTTATTACAAATAACAAAACAAAGAAGTTTATTACTGCGTAACAAAAGTAACAGGAGTATGGTCTTTGGCAATCCAATTGGTCAATCCACCATCAGTTGTCGGGTAGATCCAGCTATTGAATTCTGCTTCATCCACTTCATTGTCTTCCCCAACAGCATTCACTCCTGGATTTGTAATGAGCACAGGAGGTCTTCTGGTCTTCGCCTTCCGCATAGCTTTCTGACCCTCTGCAGTAAAACCCAGTCCAAATTTATCAGTTTTCTGTGTAAAGTCGGGAAGCCTGCCCCAGTTAGCACATTCACCTTTTTGAACCACAGCCCGGGCACCCTTCAGGGAAGCCATCCTCAAGGGAACATCCTCTTTGACCGCTGTTTCTGCTGCTGCTGAAATTGGAAGCACCTCCTCGAAATGCTGAAAGGGGGTTTCAATAAACTCCCCGTCCATCTCAATATATCTGAAGGAGTTCAAATGGCTCACCATATACTCCTCCTCTCCTTGTACAGTGACGATCTTCCCTCTGACGGGGTACTTCAGCTTCTGGTGCAAGGTAGAGGTCACTGCCCCAGCTTTATGGATCCAAGGTCGACCCAGTAGACAGGAGTAAGATGGACGGATATCCATCACATAGAAAGTGGAGTCAAACACCTGGGAGCCCACACGAATAGGAATGTCAACCTCTCCGTGAACCATCCTTTTTGAACCATCAAAGGCTCTGACGATGATATTGCTGGGTTTCAGCTCTAGGCCTTCACAATCCAAACGGTCTAAAGCCTTCTTGGGTAGCACATTTAAGGAAGAACCAGTGTCCACCAATACGTGTGCCAGAGTAGTGCCCCTGCATTCAATAGAGACATGTAGGGCGTCATTGTGGTCTCTTCCTTTTGCAGTCAGGTCAGCATCTGAGAAACCCAAGCCATTGTCCGCTGTCAGATTTGCTACGCAATCGGTGAACTGGACTGCAGATGTCTCCTGTGGCACATGGGCCGTCTTAAGAAATGAGATTAAGGCCTTAGCATGGGCCTCTGAACATAGGAGCAGGGAGAGCATGGAGATTTTGGAGGGCGTATGCCCCAGCTGTTCCACAACATTAAAGTCACTCTTCTTTATTATTTTCAGGATTTCCTCCATTTCTTGTTGGGAGGCTTCAGCAGTTATAGGTATTGGTGCCTCCATCCGGGAAGGCTCAACTTCAATCCCTTTGCCCCGAGCATTAGACGACTCGGCGGCAGGGGAAACAACTTGATCAGCAACAGGAACAGGTACACTTGTAGGTGTTATGAGGATGGGTCTTCGAGTAGCGGGCGGTGCAATGTCAGGCGAGAAGAGCCTGCCACTGCGGGTAACCTTGGCTGGGCCAGTGATGTCACAGATACTGGCGCCAGTGTTGAATTCTTGTTTGATTCCGTTCACATACACATCTGCCCCATAGTGCCAGGGGACAGCTTTATCAGATACGTAGGGGAGAGGCCCTGGAACAGTAATAACGACAGGTGCAACAGTCATGATTTGAACAGGCTTCTTCGGGAGAGCCTTGATTGGATTATTAAAGATGGTAACCACAGAAACTTCTTCTACCGGAACCAACTGAACAGCAGACTTCTTAAACAGAATCTCCTTGCTATCCATTAGGCTTTGGATGCCTAACTTCAGCAAGGGACAACCAGATAGGGAAACAGCACAGAACAGGCAACCCTCACTGCAACCCGGAAATAAACCGGCCAGCAGCAGGTTCCTCTTGACAGTCATTAAGGGAGTGGCTAGATCATCCACAGAAACAGCGTACACATCTTCATCAACCGCATTTACTCCATGTTGAGGCATAGGAGCAGTAACCACATTCGGCCTCTCAGGCGCTTCAAACTGTATCTCTTTCGCATCGATAAGGTCTTGCACCTTATTCCTTAAAGCCCAACAGTCGTCAGTGGAATGCCCCGGGCTATCAGAGTGATAAGCACAACGAGCATTTGGGTTGTATTTGGGGGAGGCAGTGTTCACACCTTTGGGTGCCTCTCTAACAGTCACTAGATTGGTGGATAGTAACTGCGGCAAGATTTGGGATAGGGTCATGCTCAAACGGGTGAACTCTCTCCGGGGTCTTTCAGCCTTTTGAGGATTGGTTGGCCGAGGAGCGGCAGCAGGCTTGGCAATCATTACCGCACTGACAGATTGGCGGCGCTCAGATTTCTCTTGTCTCCTGGACCCGTACACAGCACTAGCATCCTTCTTGAAGGGTTTCTTCTCTGAACTAGACGATGCACCCTTCGGAATCTTTCCAGACTTCAACCCAGCCTCAATTCTCTCTCCAGTCAGAATAAGATCAATAAACCCTGCAGATGAGTTACCGATAAGATGGTTGAAAAACGGCCCAGATAGGGTCCCCAAGAACATGTCTACCAACTCCCGATCAGTCAACGGAGGCTGCACCCTGCCAACCAGATCCCTCCACTTCTGAGCGTACTCCTTAAAACCTTCACTTGAACCTAACGACATACCCTGGAGTTGGGTACGTGTAGGGGCAAGGTCGGCATTATATTGATACTGCTTATAGAAAGCAGTAGCCAACTCCTCCCAGTTACGAACCTTGGTCCCATCCAGCTGATAGAACCATTCGAGATGAGTCCCTGAAAGACTCTCCTGGAAGAAGTGGATCCACAAATTCTTATCCACTGAGTACGGTTGAATCTTCCGAACATAGGACCTGAGATGTAGCTTGGGACAAGACGCCCCGTCGTACTTAGTGAAAGATGGTGCTTTGAATTTACGAGGAATGATCACACCAGTAGACAAACCCAAATCTCCAAAATCCAGCCCAGGTACCTGTTGTATCTCCATGGCATTCAACCTGTCTTCCAACTGCTTGTATCTGTCTTCTGCAGGAGGATATTGCTCTTCATCAAAATCAGTCTCGTTGTCAGAGACTACCGGACTAGGACCTTTTTCCGCTTGAGGAGTACCCTTGCCAATGGAAGAACTAGCCTATTCATTCTGTAGAGTATTGCCAAACCTTCGGGCCGAGTTGAACAGAACAGTTCTTCTCTTCTTCTTCTTTTCCTTCTTTAGGAGCAGAGCCTTCAGCTCCTCTTGGCCCTGAGCCAGACCCATGATTAATTCCTGAAATTGCGCATTTTGCGCCTGAAGAGCCTTGATGGACATCTCAGTTGATGATGAGTCAGGATTCATGATGCTGAAATAAACAGCGAAGAACTGTAAGCAACCAGAAAAGAGGAAAACCTGCTATGCACATGATGAATGATATGTGTTTATGCAATGCATTCAAGGGTTCGAAAGGTCAAATTTGTTGTAGACAAAAAGGAACACACGTTATCATTAAGGAAATAATTGTTCAGTACATCAAAGCCTCATGGGCAAAATAATACAAAAGCAAATCAATCCCAAAATACACTACGCATCCTCTTTGGAGCTATGTAAGTTTTGAGATTCCTTTCCTCATGCAACAGGCGGGTGAGCTCCAAGACCTTCTTTTCACTAGCATGTAGACTGGTCTCAAGAGAATTCCGTTCTTCCTTAAGCTGGATCCAGCTCTTCTGCATCTCTTCCCAGGATGTGGGCATATCAGGGTGCTGAATAGTGTAGGACACTTCTCCTTCCAAGACTGGCTCTTTGATCACAGGGAGCATATGGGGATAAGGCATCACTAACTTCTGGGAGCGGGCTCGTACCCACTTGAGATAAGGTTCCAACGGGATGGAGTTCCTGTGCCCCAGTGTCTTACTGTCTATCCTACTTGGCATCCTCCAGGCTCTGATAAATCTCTGGCGAAGTCCTTGAGTATCGTTGTCGAAGTCAAAAACTATGTCAGGAATTAACATGTCATGAGGACCATCCCTCCGAGCATAACCAAACTGTCTCCACGCCAGGCATGGGTTGTAAGTAATACCTCCTCTGATTCCAAGTAAAGGAACATTAGGGTACTCTCCGCAACGATCAATGATGGTGACATCCTCTCTGGACCTAGGGCACCAATGTATATCCGCATGTGTAAGAGTCATCAATCGTTGTGACCATCTCAAACCCCGCTCGTTCTTCAAAACTGATTGTGGAAGATGCGAAATAAACCACCTTCCCATGAGAGGAGTGAAACACATAAGGACACCTCTTTTTCTCATGGTTCGAGTGTAACATGAGTGGAGGATGTCCCCCAGCAACGTAGGTATAGGATTCCTGGACATAAAGATCTGGACAGCACTGATATCTATAAGCTGATCTGAGTTAGGGAACAACACCAAACCATAGACAAGGAGGGCCACAACCTCTTCAAAAGCTTGTAAGTCAAGGGAGTTCCAACATTCGTGGGCCTTCTCAAACAGAAACTTGGCTAAGAACCCTTTGATACCACTTCTAACTTCCCAATGTCCCTTGAGGTCAGATGACTGTAGGTGCAAGGCTTTAGCAATCTCTTCAAGCTTGGGTTCCTTTTCCGTACCGTTGTAGGGTAGTTGATCAAGGATATGGATCTTCAGGAGCCGAGAGAACTCCTCCAATGTAGGTACCAGCTGATAATCCAAGAAGGTGAAACAGTGATGCAGAGGGTCAAAGAACTGGAACAAGACCTTTATCATATCTTCCTCAATGTTGGTGTTGACCAAGCTGATGAGGCTTCCATGTCTTTCACTGAATGAAGAGCTCTCGGGAATCCTGGATATAAGTTCCTTAAGCTGAGGAGGGATCCTTACAAGACTGATTTGAATTGTCTTTCTGCGAACAGTTTCCATGTCCTACAAAACAAGAACAAAGATGAAGATTCGAACCCCTGAAATGGTTAGTCAATGCATATGATGCTGGATGATGTCATGATGCTATGATTAAACACACCACAGATATTTACGAAGACAAACATGTAAGGCACACAAGGCACACAAGACAAGCCCTTAGGGTTTAAGGCCAGCATGGGGTCTGGGTAGTACCCTCTTGAAGTTGGTGGGTTCATCCTGTCCTATTAGAAGTAACCGGGTTCTAAGGTTCCCAATATCACGGGATTGCTTTCATTGTTCATCGTTTCGATTTAGCCACTGAACTGGCGACCGAAATATTCCAGGAAAGCAACCCTCAATTGAGTGTAGTATCGAGTATCAACCAACCTCGGACTGCACCAAAGTCAGTTGTCTCACTACCCTAAAGAGGCCAAGATAGTTCAATTAAGGTTCCTAAGGTCTGTTGATGCTTCATGACACCACGCGGAGGCCCCGTACTCTCCTTGACTGAACTCAAGGGTTACCGGTACACACCAAAGTGCCACATCAACGTAGCAGACTGTTTCAACCATGTCGGTATACCCCGCACAGTTCCCTCACAGCCTTGTTGCTACTTTCTAAGAAGGTATCCCCAGATCCGGGTTAGGATCTATAGAACTCCCAAGACAGTCCCACAATTTAAAGCAAGCAAAGAAAGCAATTGAAAACACAGTTATGAACTAACCCTAAGGTACACCTCACTTTAAGTTTTTTTCCCCAGCAGAGTCGCCAGTTCTGTGATCGGTGGATCTGGAACTGACTGTTTAACGCTGGTTCGCGAAATGTCGCGGAAGCAAGAGTCGCCACCGTCTTTTATTTTCTCCAAATGGAAAGGACAAAAGCACAGAAAAATTCCTTAAAGAGATTGCTCTCGGTTCGGGAGGTAGGTTATAGAAAGGGAAGGTGTTAGCACCCTTTCTATCCATGGTTATCCATGGGCTCTTAGATACTTGCTCATTGTGTTTTCAAAATGGTTTGTTTGCTTTTCAATTATGGGTTTTAAAAAGTTTCTTTGAAAATTCCAGTTCGACTCTTGTATCGGTCCTCAAGAGTGTTTGAAAAATTGCTTTCAAAAGCTTTTTGAAAAGGTGTCGGTGTGAAAAGTATTTTTGATTTGTTTTTGAAATTAGAGCAAGTATCTAGAGTCGTCTACCTACTCTAAGGAATTCGTCTGTGTAAATGTCCTTTAAAGTAGTGTCATCCCACCATTGAGAGGTAGGTAGCACCACCGTTGGAGGTGTTCGGGTCAATTCGAAGGTTCGGGACATGGTGATCACCAGAGCAATATGAAGACACCTTAGAAGCTACCCTCATGCCAGGTTCCCGGATCATGAGGACTTACTAAGACATCCTCTACTCGACGATCACCTTTCGAGGCAAGGCAACAGTGAGGCGTACCCTAGGGGTGGTGTGTGATTTGTGTGTCATGTTCATTTATTTTTGTCTTATTCATGTCATGGGTGATCTACGCGTTATTTTTATTTTGACATTCATTCTTGCATGCAATTATTAACAGTTAAAAAATTGCGGGAAATAAGAATTCTAAGCTATTACAAAAGGCGCGGGTCCACATCGCCAAAATTTCCAGGACCCGATTTGACAGAAAGTAAATAAAGATAAAGTGCGAAAGATTAAAATGTCCGAGTTTACAAGGCCTTGGGAGAGGTACATAAAAATTATACGAAAAAAGAAATAAATACGCTAATTAAATAAGAATTAAAAACGAGGGCGTTGGACCCTTTTTAATGAAATTAAATTATTAGCAAATTAATTAAATTAAAGAAAAAGAAATTATTTTTTTGGTTTTTTGTATTTATGAGAATTTAATGAAATTAAAAACCTACTTCTACAATTTTTTATTTATTAAGAAAATATGACAATTATCTAAAATTAAGCCTAATTAATTAATTGATAATTTAATTACAAAAATAAATAATATTTAATTATTAATGAAAAGAAAAGAAAAAAAGAATGAAAAGATTTGAAACCCTAATTCTATCAATTTTTAAGTTTTATTGAAAAAGGTTAAGGTTAACCCTAGATTAAAACTAATTAATTAATAAAGGCTTTATTTACAAAAAATATTAATTAAATAAATATATTTTAATTTTGTCCTTTCTGATTTTTTTGTGTTTTTTTTATATTATTGTGAAAATAATTATTATAAAGAATTAAAAGAAATTAATTAAAATAAAGAAAAGAAAAAATATAAAAAGAGTAAAAGAAACAAACTCTAGGGGGTGCTGTCCCCAAGTGGAGGGTTTGTTGTAGTGATTTGGGCCCAAGCATCTTTGGCCTCGTTGACTTCTATGCCAGCGTATAGCGCTTTTGACCCACGTCCATGATGTTCCTCAAACTGTGGCCCTCTGATTGATCTTGGTGTATGCGTAGCAGGCTGGAAATTGTGGATGCATGGTGTTCCTCAGGGCATAATCTGCATGGGATTAGGTTTATAGACAAAATATTGAAAGAGAGTGGGGACCTGGGGTTCGAACCCATGTCCTAGAGAATACCAATGCCAAGCCTGACCAACGGAGCTAGGGATGCGCGTTTGTATATGAAATAACGCACAAATAATATAATAGAAAATAAGGATTAGTGGAAATCTGGCGCGAACATTCAAACCAACCACTCACTGCCTGCCACCGAGCCATCGTCTTCCTCGTTTGTTTATTTCCTGAAACATAAAAAAACATTGGCAACGGTTTTGAACCGTCCCAAAAGGCACTATTCCAGAAAATAGCGAATAGGCCATATGGCCTCATAAATTAAGCGCGAGGGTCGCTTTAGGATCGTCCAAACCTGCTGAATTCATTCATGGTATTATGGGGTTCTAATTTTACAGTAGCTGGAAACGCCCAAATTAGAGCTTGAGAAACCCTAGATACCTTTAATGGCGAATCCTCTATTTTGGCACAAAAACGTAATTAAACCACACAGTTAGCTTTAGAATTAAACGCTGAACATAAATCAAACATCAAAAATTATTAAAGACGCATGAATCGTGAAGCAAGAATGCAAACAATTTCCTGTACAGGGTGCGATCGTTTTACCAATTCAGGGTGCTAGAATGAATGATTTTGATTGGAAAACTTTCCTTGAAGCCTCAGGAAGGTAATGGAATGGATATTTTGCCTTTAATCGCCTTGTATCCCTGTTTTCAGTTTTCAGTTTTTAAGCAAAAAACTCAAGTGTGGTTTTCTGTCTATGGCGCAGCTTCGACCTTTTTGCATTAGGGTTGCACTATATATGTATGTGTGAAGGTTTTAGGTTAAAGAGATCACACAAAAACCTTTGCATTCATGATTTGCAAGATTTGATTTTCAAAGATCTTTTCAAATATTTTTTCATGCCTATTTGGTCTCAATCATATCCAATCACCATAATTCCTTCCATGTTTGATTGTACACGAAATATTGAGATTATTTTATGCACAAAAAGATTCAAAACATTAGGTTTGGTATTTTTCATGTATTTTATTTAATTAAATGAATTATTAATAATAAAAAATCCAAATAAATAAATAAAAATGATAAAAACTTCCCTTTGGGCCAAATGGTCGTGCACATGCCTTGGATGATGAATTGTGGAAGAAAAAGAGGCCCATTAGCAGTTTTAGGTCATTTGAATCAATGTTGACTTTTCAAAATATCCAAAAATTTCCCAACTTCCACAAGGCATAACTTGCTCAATTTTTAAGCTTTGCTCATGTTATTGGACATTTTGGAAAGGTCTTTGAGTCCTCTAACCAATGCATTTGGTCCCATGTCATTTTTATTTACCAATATCAAGTTATGGCCTTTGACTTAAAGTCCCCTTTTGTTGACTTTTGAAAATGACCTATAATGTTGAAATTGATAACTTTTTGTGAGAGCATTTCTTGGACTTGAAGTGTGAAGAGGAGTTGTAGGAAATGTCTTCATCTTCAAAATGAGCTTTGGATGGAATTTTTCTGATAATCCATGTGGAAGTTATGCCCTGGTCAAGTTACAGTTGACTTTTTCAACTGTCCAAATATGGAAACTTTTGCATCTTGATGATTTTTGAGCCAAGCTTTGAGAATCATGATCAAGCCTTGATCAAATTATGTTTGTGGCTTAAAAATGAGATGTTGACCAAAAATTTGAACTTTTGACTGTCAAATGACCATTTTGCCCCTACAGTTGACTGTAGTGCAATTAGGGTTTTTGACTGTGCAATTTTGTGCTGTAAGTCTTGAAACTTGGTATGAGGATGCTTGACCATGTTTATAAGCATGTGGGACTTGAGTGGACCCTTGGAAACTTCATTTTCTTTGTCAGAACCAAAACCCTAATTTTGACTGTTTAGGAGGCCCTTGAACTGCGCAACCCTTGGGGAGATTTTGAAGCTTTGACTTGGCAAATTTTGAAGAATATGGGAGGGCAAATTTAGGGGTACAACACATTGAAAAAAAGATTGAAATTTCATGATTGAAAATCAAATATTCAAATCATATATTCATGGATCCATGGGCTTGTTTTTGACCTAATTTGCTTCACATACTTATGCAAGAGTGAACCCTATTCAGAAAGACACGAAAAAGATGCTCATGCTCGATAACCAAATTTCAAAATTTCAACAAAAACTTGGAAACTGATTTCATAGTTGCAGGACGTTTCAAAGCATAAAAAGGATTCTAACACATTGTTGGACCTTCCAGGAGTCTTTTGGCATCAAGAATCAGTCCAAACGCTCAAAGAATCATAGAACATAAGCCATACAGTTTTCCACATTTTCTTGAATTCCATATCACGATTCATGCGCATTTGATACATATTATTGGTTGTTTTGTACTCACAGAAACCTTCTGAAGCTAATGATATGATTCAATTGCATTATAAGGCTCTGTATCATGATTTGCCATTAACATGTTTTAGGGTTTCAGAGCTCAAAAATTGGGGCTTTGCATATGCTGTAAAATTGGACTATCAAACCAGTATAGACAAATTCATGGCAACGAGACGAATCGATTGAAACCCTCGCGCTCAATTTATTTAATCTGTGTGCGTGTTCGCTATTTTTCACAGTTCCAGTTTGTGGGGGTTTAAAACCCCCGCTACTTGTTTCATGTTTGCAGGAACAGATGAAGAAGAAGCATGCGTGGCGTCCTGTAACTGGGGCATTTGAACTTTAGCGCGTTTTTTTTGATTTCATGCCATTAATATTTGTTTTTCTATATTATATTTGTTGTGTAATTATTTAACAAACGCGCTAAGTGGCTCAGTTGGTGGAGGATAGGTGTTGCAAGCATTGGGACCTGGGTTCGATTCCCAGGTCCCCCCACATAATTGCTATTTTTTGTTCCAATATATTCCAATGCAGCACGTGCCTAGAACTCCTTCCTACACCTTCATACGTTGGCCTGCCAAGTGGCCTTGACCCACAATCTGAAGGCTGCAGAGTGAAGTCCATGGTATGCTCCAGTCAATGAGCATCCACACGATCAGAAAAGTCAAACAAAGGCTTTGTCTTGATGGGCCAGAATTGCACAATTAACCTCCCCTTGGGCCTGATACCCCCCTTGGTTTGCATCTTTTCTTTATTTTATTTTCCTTTCTTTTCTAATTCTTTTTAATTGTTTTTAATTGTTTTTATTTAATTCACCTAAAATAATTTTCTTTTCATAATAAAAACAGAAAAATCAAAAATACAAATATATTTAATTATTTATTAATTTCTTCACTAATTAATTTTTGTAAATAAACTCTAACAATTAATCTAGTTTAAATTAGGTTTTAATTCAATATTTTCTTAATAAATAAAATACATAGAATTAGGTTTTGACATCTTATCTTTTTCTTAATTAATTCTTCCTCATTATTTATTATTATTATTAATTATTATTTTTGTACATAAATATGTAAATTAACTAGTTATTTTAAATTAGGTCAACTTTGACGTTTTATTAATAATTAAAATAAACTTAGAATTAGGGTTTCTCTTGATTTTAATTTTCTTTATTTTCATAAATACAAAAAAACACAAAAAAACACCTTTCTTTAATTAAATAATAATTAGACTTTAATTTCAAGCAAAGGGTCAAAACCCTCGGACGTTCACTTTTAATTTCTATTTCGCGCATTATTTTCTTTTGAATATTATGTAACTGCTCAAGGATGTAATAGTAATTAGGTATTTATTTACTTTCCGCATCTTTTATCAAAAACGTGTCTTTGTATTTTGGCGATGTATAGACCCGCGCCTTGTAATAGCGTAGCTTTTATCTTTCCGTCTTTTAATTTCCCGCACTTTTAACTTCTAAATTGCATGAAAGAATGTATGTCAATTAAAAACAATGCGTAGCTCACAATGCCATGATCAAAGATAAATATTAAACTGAAAACAACACACAAGTACACACACCACTTCTAGGGTACGCCTCACCTGTTGCCTTCGAAACGTGGCCGTCAAGTATACGACGTCTTAGCGGTCCTTATGTCCATGATCCAGTCGCCTCGAAACAGTTGCCTCGAAACAGTTGCCTCGGAACAGTTGCCTCGAAACGGTTGCCTCGAATTAAAAAAGGATCAAGGACATAAGGGTAGCTTCTAAGGTGTCCTGTTGTTGCTTCGGTGACCACACTGTCCCTACAATCGAATTGACCCGAACACCTCCAACGGTGGTGCTACCTACCTCTCAATGGTGGGATGGCACTACCTTAAGGACTTATACACAACCTAATTCCTTAGGGTAGGTAGATAACTCATGGATACTTGCTCTCTAAAAAACAAAACAAAAACCTTTTCACACCGACACTTTCAAAAAGCTTTCAAAATAATTTTTCAAACACTCTTGAGGACAGATACAAGAGTCATTCATAAATCTCTCAAAGAAACTTTTTCAAACCCACGCACATTTTGAAAAGCAAGCATTTTGAAAACATAAGAGCAAGTATCTAAGAGCCCATGGATAACCATGGATAGAAAGGGTGCTAACACCTTCCCTTTCTATAAATCTACCTCCCGAACCGAGAAACGTTCTCATAAGGAATTTTGCTGTGCTTTTGTCCTGTCCATGTTGGAGAAAATAAAAGACGGTGGCGACTCTTGCTTCCGCGACATTTCGCGAACCAGCGTTAAACAGTCAGTTATAAATCCACCGATCACAATGTGCCAAATGGTCTGCCAATACACTTCCCTTGATTGCTTTCTGAGTTGTGTACTGGATGTCATACTCAGTCAAGAGCATCTACCATCTTGCTATTCTTCCGGACAAGGCAGGCTTTTCGAAGATATACTTGATTGGATCCATCTTTGAAATCAACAGAGTAGTGTGAGTCAGCATATACTGTCTCAGCCGGCGAGCAGCGCATGCCAAAGCGCAGCAAGTTTTCTCAAGCAGTGAGTATCGGGTCTCACAGTCGGTAAAAATTTTGCTAAGGTAATAAATAGCATGCTCTTTTCGGCCAGACTCGTCATGCTGACCCAGCATACACCCCATTGAGTTGTCAAGTACTGTCAAGTATAAGATCAGGGGTCTCCCTTCAACTGGTGACATTAGGATAGGTGGCTCTTGGAGATACTCTTTGATTCTTTCGAAAGCGACTTGGCATTCATCATTCCAACGTACCACTTGATCTTTCTTCAGTAGCTTGAAGATTGGTTCACAAGTAGCAGTCAGGTGCGAGATGAACCGGGCAATATAATGCAGTCGTCCCAGAAAGCCTCTGACTTCTTTCTCTGTTCTGGGAGCTGGCATCTCTTGTATGGCTTTCATTTTGGCAGGGTCCACTTGAATACCTTTGTTGCTCACGACGAAACCCAGTAGCTTACCAGACCTCACCCCGAAGGTGCACTTTTTCGGGTTCAACCTCAACTTGTACAACTTCAACCTGTCAAACAGCTTCTGTAGATGGTCAAGGTGTTCCTCCTCAGTCTGGGACCTTGCAATCATGTCGTCGACGTAAACTTCAATCTCATGATGGATCATGTCATGAAACAAAGCAACCATGGCACACTGATATGTTGCCCCTGCGTTCTTTAGTCCAAAAGGCATGACCTTGTAGCAAAAGGTGCCCCACTGAGTAACAAAGGTGGTCTTCTCCATGTCTTCGGGAGCCATTTTAATTTGATTATATCCGGAGAAACCATCCATAAAGGAGAATACCTTGTGCTGAGCAGTATTGTCAACCAGAACGTCGATGTGAGGTAGAGGGAAGTCATCTTTAGGGCTTGCCCTGTTCAAATCCTTGTAGTCAACATACATTCGGACCTTACCATTCTTCTTCGGTACCGGAACCACATTGGCGACCCACTGAGGGTAAGAAGTCACTGCTAGAAAACTGGTGTCAAACTATTTCATAACTTCAGCCTTGATTTTCTCAGACATCTCTGGGCGCATACGGCGAACCTTCTATTTTACTGGGGGACAGTCTTCCTTGGTAGGCAGGCGATGAACCACAATGTCAGTATCCAACCCAGGCATATCTTTGTAAGACCAGGCAATGATCTCAACATAGTCATGCAGCATCTGAATCAACTGTTGTTTCACACTAAGCTCCAGATTTGCATCGATCTTGACTTCCTTTTTGTCTGCCTCAGTACCCAGATTCACTGTTTCCACTAGCTCTTCATGTGGCTGAATGGCCCTCTCTTCCTGGAGTAGCAGCCTTTCAAGTTCACCAAGCACTTCGCAATCATCTTCACCTTCGTCTTCAGCTAAGTTGATTGGATTTTCGAAGTCATAACTGGCAGTAGCAGAGCCGTTACCAGTGAGATCCAGAGTGGATGTGGACCTGTATATGTGAGTGTGTGTAAATAGCTGTTTCGCAATATATAATAAAGAAAGACAAGGAGCGCAAGATTTTAAATGCAAGACCATCCAATGTTTTTATTAATGATATATGAAAATGACACACAGAAGCCCTCACAAATGAAGCCACGGTGCCCCGGGTAAGACACCGGGCCATAAAGTTTCAAAACATTGTCTATTACAAATTCAAAACAAAAGTTTCATTACTGGGTAACAAAAGTAATAGGGATGAAGTCCTTTGCGGTCCAGTTTCTTGGTCCATCGTTGGTCGTAGGATAGATCCAGCAGTCGAATTCAGACTCTTCTACATCTTCTTCAATGGCATTCACTCTCGAGTTGTTGATGAACACGGGAGGTCTTCCGATCCTTGCACTTCGAAGAGCCCTTTGAGCTTCTGCAATGAAACCCAAACCAAACTTATTAGTCTTCTGTGTAAAATCAGGAAGTCGGCCCCAATTTGCACACTCACCCTTCTCAATAACAGCTCGGGCATCCCTTAAAGAAGCCATCTTCATAGGAGAATATTCAACCACAGTCTCAGTTGATGCCAGTGTCTGGGGGACCTCTTCAAAGTGCTGAAATGGGGTCTCAATGAACTCCATATCCATCTCTACGTATCTGAACGAGTTGAGGTGGCTGACCATGTACTCTTCCTCCCCTTGAACTGTCACAATCTTTCCTCTGACAGGGTACTTCAACTTCTGGTGGAGCGTTGAGGTTACGGCCCCAGCTTTATGGATCCATGGACGACCCAGCAAATAAGAGTAGGATGGCCGAATGTCCATCACATAGAACGTAGAATTGAAGACCTGAGAACCAACTTTAATTGGAATATCAACTTCACCGTGCACCATCCTTTTAGACCCATCAAAGGCCCTAACAACAATGTTACTTGGTTTTAGCTCTAGCCCTTCACAATCCAATCGGTCTAGAGCTTTCTTGGGCAAGACGTTCAATGAGGAACCAGTATCCACCAACACATGTGCAAGAGTAGGGGCCCTGCATTCAATGGAGACATGCAGGGCGTCGTTATGATTTTTCCCCTTGGTAGTCAAATCAGCGTCAGAGAAACCCAAACCATTATCAGCAGTTAAATTGGCCACACAATCGGTAAACTAATCAGCTGATGTCTCTTGCGGCACGTGGGCAGTCTTCAGGAAGGTAATCAGAGCCTTGGCATGGGCCTCTGAGAACAGCAATAGTGACAACATAGAAATCTTGGATGGGGTTTGCCCCAGTTGCTCAACTACGTTGTAATCACTCTTCTTAATAATCTTCAGAATCTCTTCCATCTCCTGTTTGGAAGCTTCAACAGTAATCGTCTTCGGTGCCTCCGTCTGGGCAGGCACATCAGTGATGATCCCTTTGCCCCGAGTGTCATATGACTCAGCGACAGGGGTAAGGATAGGAACTGGATCGGGAATAGTGGTGGGTACACTTGCAGGTGTAATAACGACAGGTCTTCGGACAGTTGGTGGAGCAATATCAGGTGAGAAAAGTCTACCGCTACGGGTGACTATAGCAGGTCCAGTAATGTTGCTGATGTCAGTATCAGCATCCAAATCTTGCTTAACTCCAAGAACATAAACATCAGCCCCATAGTGTCAGGGGACATCTTTGTTAGAGGTGTAGGGGATAGGCCTCGGAACGGTGATAATCACAGGTGCGATCTTCGGAACAGATGTAATTCTAACAGGCTTCCGCGAGGGAGCCTTGGAAGAATTGTCGAAAATGGTAATAATGGCAACTTCTTCAGAATGAATGGAAGGAACAACAATCTTCTCAAACAGGATCTCCTTATTATCCATCAGGTTTTGGATACCTGACTTCAGGAATGGGCAACCAGTAGGTAAAACAGAACACATATGGAAACCTTCGCCACAGCCCGGAAATAAACCGGCTAGCAACAGGTTCTTCTTGACAGTCATCAGAGGGGTAACAATGTCATCCACAGGAACTACAAACAAGTCTTCCTCTACAGCATTTACTCCATGTTTGGGCATGGGAGCAGTCACAACATTAGGCCTCTTGTGCGCCTCGAACTCAATCTCCTTTGCATCAATTAAGTCTTGTATCTTGTTCTTTAATGCCCAACAATCATCTGTATTATGCCCCGGGATATCGGAGTGATAAGCGCAGCGGGCGTTAGAGTTATACCTTGGTGACGTTGTATTTGCATTCTTTGGGGGTTCCCTTATAGTCACCAGGTTAGTCTTCAGCAACTGTGGCAGAATCTGAGATAAGGTCATGCTGAGACGAGTGAATTGCCTCTTAGGTCTCTCGTCCTTTTGTTGATTGTTGTACTGAGGAGCACCAGCAGGTTTTGAAATAACAACCGCATTGACAGCTTGGCGGTGTTCGGGTCTACTCTGTCTTCTTGCACTGTAGATAGCACTGGACTCTTTCTTAAACGGCTTCTTCTCGGTGCTCGATGAGGCACCCTTCTGTATCTTTCCAGCCTTAATACCAGCTTCAATCCTCTCTCCAGTCAAAATAAGATCTGTAAACCCAGCTGAAGAGCTTCCAATCAGATGGTTAAAGAATGGACCAGACAGGGTCCCCAAAAACATGTCAACAAGTTCACGATAAGCCAAAGGTGGTTGCACCCTTCCGGCAAGGTCTCTCCACTTCTGCGAATACTCCTTAAATCCTTCACTCGTTCCTATTGACATACCATGGAGTTGGGTACGCGTAGGAGCGAGGTCGGAGTTGTACTGATACTGCCTATAGAATGCAGTAGCCAAATCTTCCCAGCTGCAGATACTGGCTCCGTCCAACTGATAGAACCACTCAAGTTGAGTCCCTGAGAGACTGTCTTGAAAGAAATGGATGCATAAGTTCTTATCAGCAGTGTAAGGCTGGATCTTCCTCACATATGATCGGAGGTGCAGCTTCGGACAGGAAACTCTGTCATACTTGGCAAAGGCTGGTGCCTTGAATTTATGGGGAATCACCACCCCAGATGATAGACCTAGATCTGCAAAGTCCAGACTGGGCACCTTCTGGATTTCCATAGCGTTCAAACGGTCCTCCAGCTGTTTGTACTTATCCTCAGCAGGAGGATACTGTTCTTCATCATAGTCCGTCTCGTTGTCGGAGACCATAGGGCTAGGAGCTCTCCTTTCTTGTGGACTATCTTTCCCTCCAGATGAGGTGGTCAGATCAACTTCATTCTGCAGCCCGTTTCCAAACCTGCGTCCAGTATTGAACAGGATGGTCCTCTTCTTCTTCTTCTTCTTCTTCTCTTTCAGAATCAAAGTCTTCAGGTCCTGCTGACCCTTAGCTAGATTCATGAACAACTCTTGAAACTGGGCATTTTGGGCCTAGAGGGCCTTGATAGCTTGCTCAGTTGAAGGTTCAGTAGACATGATGATTGCTGAAATAAACAGCGAAGAAGATAAGAGACCTGTAAAAAGGGTACCTATTTATGAAGTGCATGGGATGAAATGCGTATGATTTATGATTTCAAAGACAATCAGGATTCAAATTTGTAAACAAGAAAGGAAACACACTTTATTTAGATTTAAACTTCAAAATTTAAATTGTTCAAGAAACTGCCCTTAGGCGTTACAAGAATGGAAATACTGAAAAGTAAATAAAAACTGCAAAAGAAATCATCAAAGGTCCATCAATGCTCCCATGGTCTCTTCTTCTCAGTGCAGACATAATCATTCAGGATCTGCTCGTTCTCCAGTTTCCTAGTCAGCTTCTGGATCTTCTGCTCTTGTTCATTGAACTTCTCTCGGTAGGAATCCCGTTCATCCCTCAATTGCATCCAAGACCTCTTTAGTGCCCCAATATCAGTGGGCATATAAGGATGGAGAATGGTTGGAAGAACCCCTTCTTCATTAGCAACTTCAAGAGTGACAGGTCGGACAGCTTCATATGGCATACCTAGCTTCTGGGCATGGATGCGGACCCATCTGAGATATGGCTCCATTGGCAGAGAAGTCTTTGGACCCAACTCATATGGATCAGATTGGTGAACTCAGTCCCAAGCCCTTATGAATCTACGACGCAACTCGTCGCCATCTCCCTGAAAATCAAAGATGATATGAGGCATTAACATCTCATGAGGCCCTTCTCTTCTAGCTCTTCCAAACTGACGGAGAGCTAAGCATGGGTTGTAAGAAATCCCTCCATGGGTTCCAATCAATGGAACATTAGGATACTCTCCACAGCGATCAATGACAGTCACCTCATCCATACCTTTGAGAGTCCAGATAATGTCATTATTAGAAAGAGACATCACCCTATAGGCCCAACCCATTCCTTCTTTGTTCTTCAATACTGACTTAGGGAGGTGCGAAATAAACCACCTCGACAATAAAGGAGCACAACACATCAAAGTTCCCCGCTTTCGGGCAGTACGAGCATAGAGCTGATGAAGGATGTCACCCAAGAGAGTGGGTACAGGATTCTGAGATATGAAGATCTTTATGGCATTGATATCAACAAAAGTGTCAGGATTCGGAAACAATACCAGACCATAAATTAGAAGAGCCAAAATGTCCTTAAAGGCCTTAAAGTCTAGGCTATCCCAGAAGTAGTTAGCCTTGCTCACCAAGAACTTAGTCAGAAAACCCTTAGCTCCACTTCTAGTCTCCCAGTTAGCCATTACCTCTTCTTTGGTCAAGTGAAGGGCTGCAGCAATCTCTTCAGGCTTAAGAGTCTTTTCCCAACCAGTAAATGGGGTCTGCTCCAGAACAGAGATACCGAGCAGCTCAGAGAACTCTTCTAGGGTAGGAACTAGCTGATAGTCTTGAAAAGTGAAGCAATGGTACAGCGGATCATAAAACTGGACCAGGACACTCATCATTTGTTCATCTAACTTGGAGGTGACCAAACTGAGAAGAGAACCATGCCTCCTGATGAAGGAAGTAGTGTCAGCCATCTTGGCAACCAATTCTTTAAGCAAGGTAGGGACTTAGACAAAGTTGATCCGGATAGTATTCTTACGCATGGGCATCATGATAACCTACAAAACAGAGCAAAGATGAAACCCTCCTGTCTTTGAAATAGGTTAGTCCTTATGCAAGATGTATGCAATGTTATGATGTCATGATGTCATGATAGTAAGCACACCACAAGTATCCACAAAAAGCAAACATAGTAAAGGCACACAAGTCACACTGAGAGCCCTTAGATTTCAGGCTGGCATGGAGCTTAGGTACTACCCTCTTTCCGTTCAGTTGGTTTAAACCTGTCCTAAAAATAGTAATCGGGTTCTAGAGGATCTCAATATCAATGACTACCCTCAATCGGTCATAATTCCAGTTTAGTAACCTTTTCTTGCGGTCGGAATCATCGCGAGAGTTTAGTCTCAATGAGTGTAGCATACTGCTACTGTTCTATGGCCAAGTTGGTCAATTTAAGGTTCTAAGGTCAGTTGGTGCTTAATGACCCCTTAGAAGACCCATATTCTCCTCGTTCCAACACAAGGGATATCGGTACAGACTAAAGTGCCACACCAACGTAGCTACTGCTTCATCCGTATCGGTCTACGCCGTACAGATCCCTCACAGTTTATTGCTACTTACCTAAAGGGTGCCCCCAGATCCGGGTTAGGATCTATAGAACTCTGATACAAGCCCACAAAATTAAAGCATACAAAACATACAATTGAAAACACAATGATCTAATCCTAAGGTACACCTCACTTATAATTATCCCCAGCAGAGTCTCCAATTTTGTGATCGGTGGGAATGAGACTGACTGTTTTGGAATGCTGGTTCGCGTTTGCGTTTGTTTTCGCAAAATGTCGCGGTAAGCAAGAGTCGCCACCGTCTTTTATTTTATCCAACAAGTAAAGGACAAAAGCACAGAAAAATTCTTTTTCGAGATATTTCTCGGGTTCGGGAGGTAGATTATAGAAAGGGAAGGTGTTAGCACCCTTTTTATCCGTAGTTATCTACGGGCTCTTAGGTACTTGCTCATTGTGTTTTCAAAAATTGCTTTTCTTTGTGTTTGTGGGTTTGAAAAGAGTTTTTGTTTTGAAGAGAGTGTAGGTGCGAAAAGTTTTGTTTTGTTTTAAAAGGAGCAAGTACTTAAGAACCATCTACCTACTCAAAAAGGAATTGAACTGTACAAGTGTCCTTTAGACAATGCTAGCCCACTATTGATGAGTAGGTAGCATCGTCGTTGGAGTTTAAGGGTCAATTTGATTAAGGGACATGTGGTCAATAAAGCAATGTTAGGACGCCTTAGCGGTAACCCTAATGTCTTAGATCATTTTTCCGAGGCAACCATTTCGAGGCAACTATGATCTTTGGACAAGATGGCGACCTCTAAAACTTCCTATACTCAATGACCACGTTCGAGGAAACCAAGTGAGGTGTACCCTAAGAGTGGCATGTGCGAGTGTGTTATTTTTCAGTTATTTATTTTTATACATGTCATGGGTGAGCTACTGTGGATTTTAGGTTAAAGATTAATCTTGTCATGCATTGCCTGTTTATCAAACATCTAGCAGTCAATATTGTGCGGAAATTAAATTACGGGAAGGTAAATTTAAGCTATTACAAGGCGTCGGGTATTTACATCGTCAAAAACAACCCTTTAATTTTAAATTGCGGAATAAAAGCGATAAATAAATAAAGTCCTAATTTAAAAACTATTACATTCCTGAAGCAATTACATTAATGGATAACGGATCAAAAATAATACGCGTGCGAGAAAATTAAATCGAAGCATTTTTAGGGTTTTGACCCTTTTTATTAAATAAAGCATATTTTTTTTTGTTATTTTGAATTAAAATGGAAATTACATCTAAGTTGATCAATTAATTAATTAATTAAATGAAAATATTTTTTGGTTTTTTTATAATTAAGGAAATAAATTAAAATGATTAAAATTTATTAAAACCTAATATTCTAATTAATTTTAAATTATTGCAAAAAAATGTTGAAATTATACCTAATTAACAAAACTAAATTGATTAAATTATTTATTTACAAAAAATAAAGAAATAGTGAAATTACTAAAAATATTATTTTTATTTGGGTTTTCTGATTTTTATGAAAAATATGTTAATTGGTTAATTAATTAATAATAAAATAAATAATTAGAACAAAATAAATAAATGAAAATATGAAGGGAAAAAGAAATAACCCAGGGGGGTGTTGGGCTTAATTTGGGTGTGAAATCACCAATTCTTGGCCCACTAACGCTCCAGCCTGTTTTGACCTTTGTGATTCCATAGGCGCATGTTGACCAGGGTTTACAGTGAACCTTCAATCTGGATCATTGGATTTGCCTTGAGGGCTATCTGGTAGGTGGATCTTTGAGGAGCATGATAGACCATCTTTTGAGAATTGCATAGGAATACCTGAAGAAAAATCAAATAAAGCGTTTTGGGGGACCTGGGATTCGAACCCAGGTCCCAATGGTATCATGCACTAACGCCTTGCCAGCTGAGCCATTGGTTCTTTTTGTTAATGGGATAATTGTGATCGGTGGATCTGGAACTGATTGTTTAACGCTGGTTCGCGAAATGTCGCGGAAGCAAGAGTCGCCACCGTCTTTTATTTTCTCCAATTGGAAAGGACAAAAGCACAGAAAAATTCCTTAAAAGAGATTGCTCTCGGTTCGGGAGGTAAGTTATAGAAAGGGAAGGTGTTAGCACCCTTTCTATCCATGGTTATCCATGGGCTCTTAGATACTTGCTCAATGTGTTTTCAAAATGGTTTGTTTGCTTTTCAATGTGGGTTTTAAAAAGTTTCTTTGAAAAATTTCAGTTCGACTCATACGTCAGAGTGTTTGAAAAATTTGCTTTGAAAGCTTTTGAAAATGTGTTGGTGTGAAAAGATTTCAGTTTGTTTTGAAGAGAGCAAGTATCCATGAGAACCTACCTACCCTAAGGAATTCGTCTGTGTAAATGTCCTTAAAAGTAGTGCCATCCCACCATTGAGAGGTAGGTAGCACCACCGTCGGAGGTGTTCGGGTCAATGCAAGGTTCGGGACATGGTGATCACCAGAGCAATGGGAAGACACCTTAGAAGCTACCCTCATGCCAGGTTCCCGGATCATGAGGACTTACTAAGACATCCTCTACTCAACGATCACCTTTCGAGGCAAGGCAACAGTGAGGCGTACCCTAGGGGTGGTGTGTGCGAATTGTGTGTCGTTTTCGTTGATATTTGTCTTGTCATGTTCATTGTGATCTACGCTTGATTTTATTATGTCCATACATTCTTTCATGCTTTATTTGTTAACAGTTAAGAGTATTTGCGGGAAGATAAATCTAAGGCTATTACAAAGGCGCGGGTCCACATCGCCAAAATTAAACCGGACCCGATTTGACAGAAAATAAAGAAGCAAATAAAAGTGCGAAAAGTATAAGTTACAATGCTTTGGGAGAATTACATAATTATAATAGGAAATAAAATATGCGAAATTAAAGAATTATCGGAACGAGGGCGTTGGACCCTTTTGCAAAAATTAAAGTTAATGAAGAATTAAAATTAAAATTAAGGGTTTTTGGTATTTTATGTTTTTTAGATATTTGATGAGAAAAGGAATTAATTTAAAGTTAAAATGAAATGTTAAACCTAATTCTAATTATTTTTAAGTTATTAAGAAAATATTGAAATTTGACCTAATTTAAATCTAATTATTTACATGCAAAATTTAATTATAGAAAATAAATAAAATAAACATTATTATGGTAAAAAGGGAAATTAAAAAAGAATCAAAATTAAACCTAACTCTATTTTTGGATTTTTGTTATTAAAAGGATTAAAATTATAACCTAATTAAAACTAAGTTTATTTACATGTATTTATTTATAAAAATAATTAAAATAAATAAATATTATATTTTTTGCCTTTTCTGATTTTTTAATGAAGTTTTTATATTTTGTTTTAAAAATTAATTAATTAAATAAACAGTAATTAAAATAAAAACAACAATTAAAACAAGAATAAAAAATAAATAAAAAAAATAGTGAAGGCAAACCAGGGGGGTAGCCCCAAATTGGAGGTTTTGATGGTAAAGCCTGGCCCAATAGCTCTGGATCCATTGACTATTGCCAGTTCGTGTGCTAGCGCGTTGACCAACGTTTACCATAGGCCTTGAATCTGAGCCCTTGATCTGCATCTCCTGGACGCGTGGATAATGATCTTTGAGCGTGCATGAAGACCTTCAATGGAAGCGCTGCATAGGAATTTGCATTGAAAAATAATATTGGAGATTACACAGACCTGGGACTCGAACCCAGGTCTTGGACATTGCAAGCGACACCTGTGCCACTGAAGCACTTCAACATATTTGACATATAAACAAACAATGATTAATAAAAAAGAAAAGAAAAACGTTAGTGGATCCGCGCGCCATTTTTCAAACGGACCAACCATTCCTTGCCACGACTCCGTCTTCTTCGTGTGCCTGAAAACAAAAACATGAGGCAACGGTTTTGCAAACGTTGCCTAAGGCCATAAACCAGAAAATAGCGAATAGTCCCTCGACGCTCATAAATTGAGCGCGAGGGTGGGGATCTTTTCGTCTGGACATGCTGAGTCTGATGGCAATAGTCTTGAGGCTTAATTTTTTCTGATTACAAAAGCCCCAAATTTCAGTCCTGCAAACCCTAGAACACGATCATGGCATTTTGGCCTAGAGCGCGTGAAACTTCAATTGAAATACATGATTAGGTTGCAAATATCATCAGAAACACAAACATAACAATAAAATATGGGGAGAATGCATGAATATTAAAAACTGATTCAAGATTTTCCTTCACCAATTTCCATGGTGGTCTTACGTTTTCTTGAGTGTGAAGCTTGGAGAATGACTGGGATACGTCCTAGGAACCTTCAGCAATCTAATGGGATGGGAATTAAGCCTTGAATCAATCTAAAAAACAGTTTTCAGTTTTGAACTTTTTGGAGAAATTTTAAGTTTGGCAATGGGTTCTGTAGCGCAGCTTCTCAGTGTTTTCCATTAGGTTTTGATTCCTGATCATATAGTGAAGGCATTAGGTTAAGAAAATTGGATCAAATCTCTTCCATTCATTGTTTTCAATATTTGATTTCCTTATATCTTTTTCATATCTTTTTCACATGGTTTTTGTGCACTTTATGATCAATTCTAACCAAATCTTTCCTAATTGGCATATGCACGAAATATTGAGCCTAGAATGTGTATAAAAAGATTCATTTGGTTCATTTAGATATTTTTCACATATTTAATTAATTTAATTGAATTAATATAAATAATAATCCAAATAAATAAATAAAAAATGAGAAAATGCTTCCCTTTGGGCCAAGTGGTCGTGCATAGGCTTGGAATGATGAATCATGGAAGAAAAATGGGCCCATTAGCAAATTTAGGTCATTTGAACCATTGTTGACTTTTCAAAATTCCCAAAACTTTCCCAACTTCCACAAGGCATAACTTGCTCAATTTTTAAGCTTTTCACATGTTCTTGGACATTTTGGAAAGGTCTTTGAGTCCTTTAACCAATGCCTTTGGTCCCATGTAATTTTGATTTACCAATCTCAAGTTATGGTCTTTGACTTAAAGTCCCTTTTTGTTGACTTTTGAAAATGACCTATAATGTTGAAATTGATAACTTTTTGTGAGAGCATTTCTTGGACTTGAAGTATGAAGATGAGTTGTAGGAAATGTCTTTCTCTTCAAAATGAGCTTTGGATGGAATTTTTCTGATAATCCATGTGAAAGTTATGCCCTGGTCAATTTCAGTTGACTTTTTCAACTGTCCAAATATAGCAACTTTTGCATCTTTGATGATTTCTGAGCCAAATTTTGAGAATCATGATCAAGCATTGATCAAATGATGTTTGTGGCTTCAAAATGATATGTTGACCAAAAATTTGAACTTTTGACTGTCAAATGACCATTTTGCCCCTACAGTTGACTGTAGTACAATTTAGGGTTTTGACTGTGCAATTTTGAGCTGAATGCCTTGAAACTTGATATGAAGATGCTTGACCACATTTGTAAGCCTATGAGACTTGATTGGGCCTTTGAAAGCTTCCTTTTCTTGATCAGAATACAAACCCTAGTTTTGACTGTATAGGAGACAGTTGAACTGCATAACCCTTGGGGAATTTTGTGACTTGGCTTGGAAATTTCTTGAAGAATATGGGAGGGCAAATTTTGGGGTACAACAGTTGCCCCTGTTCAATCTTCTTAGACCTGAGGATGCAGATTGGCTGACGTGCCTTTCGTAATCCGAGGGTGGAAGATGATTGAACACTAGAGTGCCCAGAAATTTGCGCTCACATAGCAACAGTGATGGGGGAATGGGCTTATAGATGCCATTTAGAGGTTGCTGGATAGGGTGATGGGCTTATAGATGCCATCTGGACGTTGATCGCGTAGGAGATTCCTTAGCGAGAACCTGCATACCTGCAAAAGAAAAATGAGTACCTGACACGTTGCAGGAGCTGATTTTAGATTCTTGGTATAGATGTGTCCTGACTGGTTACAGGATCTGAGTCTGGAGCTTCAAAAGATGATGAATGGACCAGATATGGTTGCTGCCTTAGCATGAATGGTAAGAGAACCTTGAGTGCTTTTAACTTCAACAACGCTCGTTGAGAAAAATCTTGGTGGGAATTACCATCTTTGCAGTATCAGGAAGAGAACCAATAGACAATTATAATCTGAAAGGGAATCACCTCACTCGCCGTCGGAGAGGGAATCATAGGAAAAGGAATTGTCATCTCACACACCGTCGGAGAGAGAAACATAAGAAAAGGAATTGTCATCTCACACACCGTCGGAGAGAGAAACATAAGAGACTATTACCTCACACTCATCGTCGGAGAGGGAATCATCTGAAAAGGACTTACTACCTCACACACCGTCGGAGAGGGAACCATGGGAGACTATCACCTCACACTCATCGTCGGAGAGGGAAACATCTGAAGAAGGAATTACCACCTCACGCACTTGCCGGAGAGGGGACCATCATTTCTGCTGAGTCTTTATCAGAAAAATCTGTTGGGAGTCGATTTAGCTGGACTAGAGAAGACTTTGAAATATGTTTGAGCATTTTAACTGCGTCTTTCCTGAAAGGTAAAGGTCAGTCCTATGCAATGCATGCTATGGATCAAGCGATGATGTTCTCAACATAAATGAGATTTGTATGATATGATGCGTCTATGCATGCTATAATGATGTATGTGATGCTTTATGTATGTTTTTGTCTAGGAAGGTGAATCCTTGACGGGTGCCGGGAAGCCATATCCTGGGCTGATGTTGGAGAATAAGCTTCGCTTCCGCTGGGGATGATAGTTGCAAGAATACCGGTAGGAGAAGATGACTCCGTTGCGGAATAAACTTGGCAAATGGACGATTCTGCGGGGTGAAAAGATATTCTGACGACCATGCTGGGAAGCAATACTCTGTGGGGAGAGAAATACTTCGTTGAGTGTTGACGATTATTTGCTGAGGATGTCTTTATTGTTGGAAGTGTTAATGGACTTCGCTGGGGATAGGAAAGAACTACGTTGACGACGACCTTTCCGTGGCTTTTGGCTGAGGATAACCCAGTTATATCCTGTTGAGGAAATAACTCTTTAAATAAAGCCGGACGACGCGTTCGTGCTCTGCGAGGGGATAAGCTTCCAGAATTTACTGGGGATAAGCTTACTGCTTGAGGATATGGACTCCATCTTTCCTGGGGAAATCGGATTGGACTCTTCTGGGGAAGTTTTGATATGCTGGGGAAAGTGATTCCTTTGAATATTGAGATACCGTCGGGGAACAATCTTTAGGCCAAGACTGCCGGGGATGCTTGTTAAGAATATATGCTGCTGGGGAAGTATTGAGATCTACTGGAGGATACTTAATTTCCTTGATATTTGATAATTTGCTTGGAGAAGAGTGTATTGTTTGGCTTACCACTCTCTGGGGAATTAAGATACACTTGGCCGTGTTCTTTAGCTGAACCTGCCTTGGTACCTTCGGAGGATAGAACAATTAGACTGCTCGGACAACTCTTTTATTGCCCCTGTTTCTAGTGTCGCCTGCAATTAATTCCTTTGTTTCGTATGCAAATATTTATGAGTTAGCAAATCACTGTCAATGCATATATCACAAATTGAACCTTGGACGTTCTTCGCAAAACAAAACAAAAAAAGAAAAACACTTGGCACGTTTAACTGAAAATATATTTGTATTGATTTTGAATAGCCTGAATAGGCGTTTTGTATACAAGAGGCTGACGTCCTAGTAAGAGGAACGTCGCCGATCAAAAGAGTTTATACAAGTTTTGTACAAAAGAAAGTAAAACAGCTGTGTGAAGTATGAATGATCCCACTGGGTTTCAACTCTGCTATTGCTTTTATAACTTTGAGCGTCTCATCACTTGATGACCTTGGTTGAAGGTGAGGCTGACTGATCGATGCCGTCTGAACTTGATGTGGATACCGGATTCTGGATGCAAAGTGATCCAATGAGACATAGTATTACGCTTTATCCCTAATTTTTGCCTGGACTGCCCTTTCGGGTTTTCAGTCCACCGGGATACCCATTTTTGCCCAAGCCGCCTTTTCAGGTTTTCGACTTGCCGGGTGTACAGATTTTTCATTTTCATCCCTTCATTTTGCCCGAACCCTTTTGGTTCGACGGGAAGCCCTAATTTTTGCCTAGGCATGTCAGCCTAGCGGGTTTTTTTTCATGCGTAGTATTTTTTAACTATGTCTGCATTGGCGGGGTGAGGAAGGTCGTCACCATCCATGTTGGTTAATATCATTGCTCCTCCTGAGAACACATGCTTAACCACAAATGGCCCTTCATACGTAGGGGTCCATTTGCCCCTTGGATCACTCTGAGGAAGGATGATTCGCTTGATAACCAGATCCCCAACTTGATATTCCTGTGGCCTGACCTTTTTGTTAAATGCCCTGATCATTCGTTTTTGATACGTCTGACCATGACAGATAGCAGCAAGTCTCTTCTCGTCAATGAGGTTGAGTTGATCAAGTCGTGTCTGGATCCAATCATCTTCGTCTAGATTTGCATCCTTCATTATCCGGAGAGAGGGAATTTGTACTTCGATCGGCAAGACTGCCTCCATGCCATAAACTAGAGAGAACGGAGTTGCCCCGGTTGACGTCCTGGCTGAGGTACGGTACCCATGTAGAGCAAACGGTAACATCTCGTGCCAATCTTTGTAAGTCACTGTCATTTTCTGCACGATCTTCTTGATGTTTTTATTTGCTGCTTCTACAGCCCCATTCATCTTCGGTCTGTAAGGAGAAGAATTGTGGTGCTGTATCTTGAACTGTTCGCAGAGCTCAGCGATCATCTTGTTGTTCAGATTGGTACCGTTGTCTGTAATAATCCGCTCAGGGACGCCGTACCGACAGATCAGATTGTGCCGAATAAACCGTGCCACAACAGTCTTGGTTACTGTGGCGTAGGATGCTGCCTCGACCCACTTTGTGAAATAATCGATCGCCACTAGGATGAAGCGATGTCCATTAGATGCCGTCGGTTTTATCTCGCCGATCATGTCTATGCCCCACATTGCAAACGGCCAAGGCGTAGTCAGAACATTCAGTGGGACCGGAGGAACATGCACTTTATCTGCATAAATTTGGCACTTGTGGCATATCCTAGAGTGTTGGTAGCAGTCAGCTTCCATTGTGGACCAATAATATCCTGCCCGTAGGATCTTCTTTGCCATTGTGTGCCCACTGGAATGTGTACCAAAGGTCCCTTCATGTAGCTCTTCCATGATTCTTTCCGCTTCAGTCTTATCCACGCAACGCAGTAAGGTTGAATCATGGTTTCGTTTATACAAGATGTCGTTGCTAAGAAAGAACTTGGCTGCGAACCTCCTCAGGAATTTCTTATCATTGACAGAGGCACCTTCTGGGTATTCCTGTGCTTCCAGATATCTCTTCACTTCGTGGTACCAAGGCTTCTCGGTCACCAATTCAGTTTCGAGATCACAACAGTAGGCCGGTTCGTCCAGTTTCCAGATGATGATCCGGGGAGCTTCATTATCCCATTTGACCTTGAACATTGAAGACATTGTAGCTAACGCGTCCGCCAGCTGATTCTCTTCTCTTGGAAAGTGCTCAAAGGTTATCTCTGTAAAGTGGGGAATCAGGGTCAACACACATTCTCTGTAAGGAATCAAGTTTGGATGTTTCGTATCCCACTCTCCTTTGATCTGATTGATCACAAGAGCGGAATCTCCGAAGACACTTAGAAATTTAATCCTTAGGTCGATCGCAGCTTGAAGACCCATGATACACGCTTCATACTCCGCCATGTTGTTGGTACAGTTGAAACACAGCCGGGCAGTGAGTGGAGTATGAGTACCTTGAGGAGATATGATTATGGCGCCGATACCATTTCCCAAAGCATTGGAAGCTCCGTCAAAGTGCATAGACCATCGGGATCCTGGTTCAGGTCCTTCATCCGGTCCAGGTACTTCACAATCAGTTATAATCATAATGCTTTCATCCGGAAACTCGAAGTTCATTGATTGGTAGTCATCTACAGCTTGATGAGCTAAGTGGTCTGCCAATACACTTCCCTTGATGGCTTTCTGGGTCGTGTACTGAATGTCGTATTCCGTCAAGATCATTTGCCATCTTGCGATTCTCCCAGACAGAGCAGGCTTTTCGAATATGTACTTTATAGGATCCATCTTTGAGATCAACAAGGTAGTGTGAGTCAGCATATACTGTCTCAGCCGGCGAGCAGCCCATACCAAAGCGCAGCAAGTTTTCTCAAGCAGTGAGTATCGGGTCTCACAGTCGGTAAACTTTTTGCTAAGGTAATAAATGGCATGCTCTTTTCGGCCAGACTCGTCATGCTGCCCCATCACACACCCCATTGAGTTGTCCAGCACTGTCAGGTATAGTATCAGAGGTCTCCCTTCAACCGGTGGCATAAGGATAGGTGGTTCTTGGAGATACTCTTTGATTTTGTCGAAAGCAGCCTGACATTCATCGTTCCAACGTACTACCTGATCTTTCTTCAGCAGCTTGAAGATTGGCTCACAGGTAGCAGTCAGATGAGAGATGAATCGAGCAATGTAATTCAGGCGCCCTAAAAAGCCTCTGACTTCCTTCTTTGTCTTAGGAACTGTCATCTCTTGAATAGCTTTGACCTTAGCAGGGTCCACTTGAATACCTTTATCGCTGACCACGAAGCCTAGCAACTTCCCAGATCTTACCCCGAAGGTGCACTTGTTCGGGTTCAATCTCAGCCTGTACAGTTTCAATCGGTCAAACAATTTCTGCAGATGATCTAGGTGCTCTTCCTCAGTCTGGGACCTAGCGATCATGTCGTCCACATACACTTCGATCTCATGATGGATCATATCATGAAACAAGGCAACCATGGCACGTTGGTAGGTTGCCCCAGCATTCTTCAACCCGAATGGCATGACCTTGTAACAGAAGGTGCCCCACTGAGTGACAAATGTAGTCTTCTCCATGTCTTCAGGTGCCATCTTGATCTGATTGTAGCCTGAAAAGCCATCCATGAAAGAGAACACTTTGTGCTGAGCTGTATTATCAACAAGGACATCAATGTGAGGTAAGGGGAAGTCATCCTTGGGGCTGGCCCTGTTCAGATCCCTGTAATCGACACACATTCTGACCTTACCGTCCTTCTTCGGTACCGGTACCACATTAGCAACCCACTGAGGGCAAGAAGTTACTGCAAGGAACCCCGCATCAAACTGTTTCATGACCTCGGCTTTAATCTTCTCGGACATCTCTGGACGCATCCGACGGACCTTTTGTTTAACTGGAGGGCAGTCTTCCCTAGTCGGCAAATGATGGACAACAATATCGGTATCCAACCCTGGCATGTCTTCGTAGGACCAGGCAAAGATTTCCATATAGTCATGTAATATCTTGGTTAACCGTTGCTTCACGCTGAGCTCTAGGTTGGCCCCAATCTTTACCTCTCTCCTGTCTGCCTCAGTACCCAAGTTTATGGTTTCCACTGGCTCTTCATGGGGTTGAATTGCCCTCTCTTCCTGAAGCAACAGTCTAGCAAGCTCGCCAGGCACTTCGCAATCATCTTCACCTTCGTCTTCGGCTAAGTTGATCGGATTTTCGAAGTCATAATTGGCAGTAGCAGAGTTGTTATCAGTGAGATCCAGAGTGGATTGGAACCTGTATGAGTGAGTGTGTGTGTAAATACAGCTGTTTTTGAAAATTATGTAAAGGAAAAGAAATACAGAAAAGGAGCACAATATTTGCAATGCGAAAATGCGTCCAAGATTTTCATTCATGATGTATAAAATGACAGTTTGTATGCCCTCACAAATAGAACCACGGTGCCTCGGGTAAGACACCGGGCCATAGAGTTTATCATTGTTTATTACAAAATAACAAAACAAGGAAATTTATTACTTAGTAACAAAAGAAACAGGGAGATTGTCCTTTGCGCTCCAATTGTTAAGTCCACCGTCAGCAGCCGGGTAGATCCAGCTATCAAACTCAGCTTCATCAACTTCCTCTTCATCCCCAATAGCATTGACTCCATGAGCAGGTAGGGGAGCCGTCACCACATTGGGCTTGTCAGATGCCTCAAATTGTACCTCCTTAGCGTCAATGAGGTCCTGCAGCTTGTTCTTTAGTGCCCAACAGTCATCGGTAGAGTGCCCCGGGCTTTCTGAATGGTAAGCACAACGAGCATTCGGGTTGTACTTGGGAGATGTTGTATTGGGGAACTTTGGAGCTTCCCTGATAGTCACCAAATTGGTTGCGAGCAACTGTGGCAGGATCTGTGATAGGGTCATGCTTAACCGGGTGAACTCTCGCCGGGGTCTTTCAGCCCTTTGAGAATTGTTTGGCCGAGGAGCGGCAGCAGGCTTAGCAATCATTACCGCGCTGACAGATTGGCGGTGTTCAGGTCTCTCTGATTTCCTAGCACCATACACGGCACTAGACTCCTTCTTGAAGGGTTTCTTTTCTGAACTAGATGATGCACCCTTCGCAATCTTCCCAGACTTCAACCCAGCTTCAATCCTCTCTCCAGTCAAGATCAAATCAGTGAAACCAGCAGAAGAATTCCCAATGAGATGGTTGAAAAACGGCCCAGATAGGGTCCCTAAGAACATGTCAACCAGCTCCCGATCAGTCAATGGTGGCTGCACCCTGCCAGCCAGGTCTCTCCACTTCTGAGCATACTCCTTAAAACCTTCGCTTGCACCTAACGCCATACCCTGGAGTTGGGTACGTGTGGGGGCAAGGTCGGCATTATATTGATACTGCTTATAGAAAGCAGTAGCCAGCTCCTCCCAGTTACGAACCTTGGTCCCATCCAGCTGATAGAACCATTCGAGATGAGTCCCTGAAAGACTCTCCTGGAAGAAGTGGATCCATAAATTCTTGTCCACAGAGTACGGCTGAATTTTCCGAACATAGGACCTCAAATGCAGCTTGGGACAAGACGCCCCGTCATATTTGGAGAAGGATGGTGCTTTGAACTTATGCGGGATAATCACACCAGTCGACAAACCCAGATCTCTGAAATCCAGCCCAGGTGCCTGTTGCACCTCCATAGCCTTCAACCTGTCCTCCAGTTGTTTATATCTGTCGTCTGAAGGAGGGTACTGCTCTTCATCAAAATCTGTCTCGTTGTCGGAGACGACCGGACTAGGAACCTTTACTTCTGCCTGAGAAGGACTCTTGCCAACAGAAGAACCAGCCTCTTCATGTTGCAGAGTATTGCCAAACCTTCGGCCCGAGTTGAATAGAACAATTCTTCTCTTCTTCTTCTCCTTCTTCAGGAGCATAGCCTTCAGTCCTTCTTGGCCTTTAGCCAGACCCTTGATTAGTTCTTGGAATTGTGCATTCTGCACCTGGAGAGCCTTGATTGATGTCTCAGTTGATGCATATTCGGGATTCATGATGCTGAAATAAACAGCGAAGAACTGTAAGCAACCTGAAAAGGGAAAAACCTGCTATGCACATGATGTATGAAATGCGTATGAATTATGTTTTCAAAGACAATCGGGAATCAACTTTGTAAACAAAAAAGAACACACTTCATTAGATTCAACTTTGCAACTGAAATTATTCAACAAGGTTGCCCTTAGGCGTTACATGAAAGGAAATACTGGAAAGGAAATAAAAGCTGTAAAGGCACATTCAGAGCTCCTTATTGATCCCATGGTCTCCTCTTCTCGGTACGGATGTAGGCATTCAGAGCTCTCTCATTCTCCAACTGCTTTGTCAGCTTCTGGATCTTTGATTCCTGCTCGTTGAACTTTTCCCGGTAAGAATCCCGCTCTTCTTGTAGTTGCGACCAAGATCTCTTCAACGTCTCATAATCAGTAGGTATCTGAGGAGGAAGGACAGTTGGAGGAACACTATCTTTGTCAGGACACTCGAGAATGACGGGTCTGACAGCTTCATACGGCATACCTAACTTCTGAGCACGGATGCGGACCCATTTGTAGTAGGCTTCCATAGGTAAAGAAGTCTTTGGCCCTAGCTCTTGTGGGTCAGCTTTATGAACCTTGTCCCAAGCCTTGATGAACCTACGACGCAGCTCTTCACTATCCACCTGAAACTCGAAACTGATGTGAGGCACCAACATCTCATGGGGGCCTGCTCTTCTTGCTCTTCTAAACTGACGGAGTGCTAGACATGGATTGTAAGAGATCCCTCCTTGAGTACCAATCAGAGGAACATTAGGATACTCCCCGCATCGATCAATAATAGCTATCTCATCCAAACCTCTGCAAGTCCAAATGATGTCTTTATCGGTGAGAGACATTAACCTGTGAGCCCAACCTCTTCCTTCTTGGTTCTTCAGTACGAACTTAGGGAGGTGCGAAATAAACCACCTCACCAACAAAGGGATACAACACCATAGGGTTCCTCGTCTTCGGGTAGTACGGGCATGAAGTTGTTGCAAGATGTCACCCAAGAGAGTGGGCACTGGATTCTGAGACATAAAGATCCTTATGGCAGTGACATTGATGAAGTTGTCAGGATTAGGAAACAGGACTAACCCATAGATTAGGAGAGCCAAGATGTCTTCATATGCCCTAAAGTCCAAGTCATTCCAGAAGCTGTTAGCTTTACCAATCAGAAACTTGGCCAAGAAACCCTTAACTCCGCTTTCTAGTTACCCAGTTGTCTGTTACCTCTTGATGGGTCAAAGGAAGAGTTGCAGCAATGTCCTCAAGCCTGAGGGTCTTTTCCCAACCAGTAAAGGGAGTCTGATCCAAGATGGGGATACCAAGCAGATTAGAGAACTCTTCCAGGGTAGGGACCAGCTGGAAGTCTTGAAAGGTGAAGCACTGGTACTGAGGGTCATAGAACTGGGTCAGAACACTCATCAACTGTTGATCCCGCTTTGCGGTGACTAAACTGAGAAGGGAACCATGCCTCTGAATGAAGGAAGTGGTGTTTGGAATTCTGCTAACCAACTCATCAAGCAACTCAGGTGAACGAACAAAGTTGAACCGGATAGTATTCCTTCGCACAGGCATCATAATGTCCTACAAAACAGAGCAAAGATGAAACCCTCTTGTCTTTGAAATGGTCAGTTCTTATGCAGGATGCATGCAATGCTCATGATGCTATGATGTTATGATACCACATACAGATACAAAGGCAAACATGGTAAGGCACACAAGTCACACAAGGCAAGCCCCTAAAGTTTAGGCCAGCATGAGGTCTAGGTACTACCCTCTTTCAGTTTGTTGGTTCATACATGTCCTAATCAAAAGTAACCGGGTTCTTAGAGGATCCCAATATCATTGACTACCCTCAATCGGTCATAACTCCAGCATCGCAATCTTTTCTTGCGGCCGGAACCATCACGAGAGTTTAGCCTCAATGGGCGTAGCATACTGCTACTGTTCTAAAGGCCAAGTTGTGTCAATTAAGGTTCTAAGGTTGTTGGTGCTTAATGACTCCTTAGAAGACCCATATTCTCCTCGTTGCGACACAAGGGATATCGGTACAGACTAAGGTGCCACACCAACGTAGCCACTGCTTCACCTGTGTCGGTCTACGCCGGACAGGTCCCTCACAGCTTATGCTACCTAAATAGGGTATCCCCAGATCCGGGTTAGGATCTATGTAACTCCGATGCAACCCACAATAATAAAGCAAGCAAAGAAGACAATTGAAAACATAGTTATGACCTAGCCCTAAGGTACACCTCACTTTATAAAGTTAGTCCCCAGCAGAGTCGCCAGTTCTGTGATCGGTGGATCTGGAACTGACTGTTTAACGCTGGTTCGCGAAATGTCGCGGAAGCAAGAGTCGCCACCGTCTTTTATTTTCTCCAATTGGAAAGGACAAAAGCACAGAAAAATTCCTTAAAAGAGATTGCTCTCGGTTCGGGAGGTAAGTTATAGAAAGGGAAGGTGTTAGCACCCTTTCTATCCATGGTTATCCATGGGCTCTTAGATACTTGCTCAATGTGTTTTCAAAATGGTTTGTTTGCTTTTCAATGTGGGTTTTAAAAAGTTTCTTTGAAAAATTTCAGTTCGACTCATACGTCAGAGTGTTTGAAAAATTTGCTTTGAAAGCTTTTGAAAATGTGTTGGTGTGAAAAGATTTCAGTTTGTTTTGAAGAGAGCAAGTATCCATGAGAACCTACCTACCCTAAGGAATTCGTCTGTGTAAATGTCCTTAAAAGTAGTGCCATCCCACCATTGAGAGGTAGGTAGCACCACCGTCGGAGGTGTTCGGGTCATGCGAGGTTCGGGACATGGTGATCACCAGAGCAATGGGAAGACACCTTAGAAGCTACCCTCATGCCAGGTTCCCGGATCATGAGGACTTACTAAGACATCCTCTACTCGACGATCACCTTTCGAGGCAAGGCAACAGTGAGGCGTACCCTAGGGGTGGTGTGTGCGAATTGTGTGTCGTTTTCGTTGATATTTGTCTTGTCATGTTCATTGTGATCTACGCTTGATTTTATTATGTCCATACATTCTTTCATGCTTTATTTGTTAACAGTTAAGAGTATTTGCGGGAAGATAAATCTAAGGCTATTACAAAGGCGCGGGTCCACATCGCCAAAATTAAACCGGACCCGATTTGACAGAAAATAAAGAAGCAAATAAAAGTGCGAAAAGTATAAGTTACAATGCTTTGGGAGAATTACATAATTATAATAGGAAATAAAATATGCGAAATTAAAGAATTATCGGAACGAGGGCGTTGGACCCTTTTGCAAAAATTAAAGTTAATGAAGAATTAAAATTAAAATTAAGGGTTTTTGGTATTTTATGTTTTTGAGATATTTGATGAGAAAAGGAATTAATTTAAAGTTAAAATGAAATGTTAAACCTAATTCTAATTATTTTTAAGTTATTAAGAAAATATTGAAATTTGACCTAATTTAAATCTAATTATTTACATGCAAAATTTAATTATAGAAAATAAATAAAATAAACATTATTATGGTAAAAAGGGAAATTAAAAAAGAATCAAAATTAAACCTAACTCTATTTTTGGATTTTTGTTATTAAAAGGATTAAAATTATAACCTAATTAAAACTAAGTTTATTTACATGTATTTATTTATAAAAATAATTAAAATAAATAAATATTATATTTTTTGCCTTTTCTGATTTTTTAATGAAGTTTTTATATTTTGTTTAAAAAATTAATTAATTAAATAAACAGTAATTAAAATAAAAACAACAATTAAAACAAGAATAAAAAATAAATAAAAAAAATAGTGAAGGCAAACCAGGGGGGGGGGGTAGCCCCAAATTGGAGGTTTTGATGGTAAAGCCTGGCCCAATAGCTCTGGATCCATTGACTATTGCCAGTTCGTGTGCTAGCGCGTTGACCAACGTTTACCATAGGCCTTGAATCTGAGCCCTTGATCTGCATCTCCTGGACGCGTGGATAATGATCTTTGAGCGTGCATGAAGACCTTCAATGGAAGCGCTGCATAGGAATTTGCATTGAAAAATAATATTGGAGATTACACAGACCTGGGACTCGAACCCAGGTCTTGGACATTGCAAGCGACACCTGTGCCACTGAAGCACTTCAACATATTTGACATATAAACAAACAATGATTAATAAAAAAGAAAAGAAAAACGTTAGTGGATCCGCGCGCCATTTTTCAAACGGACCAACCATTCCTTGCCACGACTCCGTCTTCTTCGTGTGCCTGAAAACAAAAACATGAGGCAACGGTTTTGCAAACGTTGCCTAAGGCCATAAACCAGCAAATAGCGAATAGTCCCTCGACGCTCATAAATTGAGCGCGAGGGTGGGGATCTTTTCGTCTGGACATGCTGAGTCTGATGGCAATAGTCTTGAGGCTTAATTTTTTCTGATTACAAAAGCCCCAAATTTCAGTCCTGCAAACCCTAGAACACGATCATGGCATTTTGGCCTAGAGCGCGTGAAACTTCAATTGAAATACATGATTAGGTTGCAAATATCATCAGAAACACAAACATAACAATAAAATATGGGGAGAATGCATGAATATTAAAAACCGATTCAAGATTTTCCTTCACCAATTTCCATGGTGGTCTTACGTTTTCTTGAGTGTGAAGCTTGGAGAATGACTGGGATACGTCCTAGGAACCTTCAGCAATCTAATGGGATGGGAATTAAGCCTTGAATCAATCTAAAAAACAGTTTTCAGTTTTGAACTTTTTGGAGAAATTTTAAGTTTGGCAATGGGTTCTGTAGCGCAGCTTCTCAGTGTTTTCCATTAGGTTTTGATTCCTGATCATATAGTGAAGGCATTAGGTTAAGAAAATTGGATCAAATCTCTTCCATTCATTGTTTTCAATATTTGATTTCCTTATATCTTTTTCATATCTTTTTCACATGGTTTTTGTGCACTTTATGATCAATTCTAACCAAATCTTTCCTAATTGGCATATGCACGAAATATTGAGCCTAGAATGTGTATAAAAAGATTCATTTGGTTCATTTAGATATTTTTCACATATTTAATTAATTTAATTGAATTAATATAAATAATAATCCAAATAAATAAATAAAAAATGAGAAAATGCTTCCCTTTGGGCCAAGTGGTCGTGCATAGGCTTGGAATGATGAATCATGGAAGAAAAATGGGCCCATTAGCAAATTTAGGTCATTTGAACCATTGTTGACTTTTCAAAATTCCCAAAAGTTTCCCAACTTCCACAAGGCATAACTTGCTCAATTTTTAAGCTTTTCACATGTTCTTGGACATTTTGGAAAGGTCTTTGAGTCCTTTAACCAATGCCTTTGGTCCCATGTCATTTGGATTTACCAATCTCAAGTTATGGTCTTTGACTTAAAGTCCCTTTTTGTTGACTTTTGAAAATGACCTATAATGTTGAAATTGATAACTTTTTGTGAGAGCATTTCTTGGACTTGAAGTATGAAGATGAGTTGTAGGAAATGTCTTTCTCTTCAAAATGAGCTTTGGATGGAATTTTTCTGATAATCCATGTGAAAGTTATGCCCTGGTCAATTTCAGTTGACTTTTTCAGCTGTCCAAATATAGCAACTTTTGCATCTTTGATGATTTCTGAGCCAAATTTTGAGAATCATGATCAAGCATTGATTAAATGATGTTTGTGGCTTCAAAATGATATGTTGACCAAAAATTTGAACTTTTGACTGTCAAATGACCATTTTGCCCCTACAGTTGACTGTAGTACAATTTAGGGTTTTGACTGTGCAATTTTGAGCTGAATGCCTTGAAACTTGATATGAAGATGCTTGACCACATTTGTAAGCCTATGAGACTTGATTGGGCCTTTGAAAGCTTCCTTTTCTTGATCAGAATACAAACCCTAATTTTGACTATATAGGAGACAGTTGAACTGCATAACCCTTGGGGAATTTTGTGACTTGGCTTGGCAATTTCTTGAAGAATATGGGAGGGCAAATTTTGGGGTACAACAATAATCAATAAATATTATATGGACAAGTCAATTAATTATGCTGGAAATAAAAAAACACGCAATTTGTTTGAATTGTCCAATGAAGCTAGGACACGTCTTCGTCTTCTTCAACGAAGACTGGTTCGTTTACCTGCGGATTTTATTCCGCAACTAAATCCATGGCATCATCTTATCATGAGCTACAGGCCATATAAACGCCAATGGAGACCATCATTGCATTCGTCTCTCTCCCCTGATCGTCCCTATACCCATCTGTTGTACCCCAAAATTTGCCCTCCCATATTCTTCAAGATTTGGCAAGATCAAGCTTCAAAATCTCTCAAGGGTTGCACAGTCCAATTGCCTCCTAACACAGTCAAAATTAGGGTTTTGGTTCTGGCAAAGAAAATGAGGTTTTCAAGGGTCCAATCAAGTCCCACATGCCTATATACATTGTCAAGCATCCATATGTCAAGTTTCAAGACTCACAGCATCAAATTGCACAGTCAAAAAACCCTAATTGCTCCACAGTCAACTGTAGGGGCAAAATGGTCATTTGGCAGTCAAAAGTCAAAAAATTTGGTCAACATCTTATTTTGAAGCCACAATCATCATTTGATCAATTCTTGATCATGATTCTCAAAGCATGGCTCAAAAAGTCTCAAGATGCAAAAGTTTCTATTTTTGGACAGTTGAAAAGTCAACTGCAAATTGACCAAGGCATAACTTCTTCATGGTTTATCAGAAAAATCCCATCCAAAGCTCATTTTGAAGGGGATGACATTTCCTACAACTCATCTTCACACTCCAAGTCCAATAAATGCTCTCACAAAAAAGTTATCAATTTCAACATTATAGGTCATTTTCAAAAGTCAACAAAAAGGCACTTTAAGTCAAAGACCATAACTTGAGATTGGTAAATCAAAATGACATGGGACCAAAGGAATTGGTTAGAGGACTTCAAGACCTTTCCAAAATGTCCAAGAACATGATCATAGCTTCAAAATTGAGCAAGATATGCATTGGAGAAGTTGGGAAATTTTTGGGAATTTTCAAAAGTCAACTTTGCCTAAAACACTTCAAAATTGCTAATGGGCCTCAAATTCTTCCTTGAATCATTACCCAAAGCCTATGCACGACCCATTGAGCTCAAAATAATTTATTTTCTTATTTTTAATTAATTAATTGAATTTATATTTATATTAATTCATTTAATTAGTTTTTATTATAAGAAAATTCAAAGATATGTTTTTGTAGATCTTTTTGTGCAACAAATCATATCAGGGCAAGCTGGCCAAATCGTTTCACATTCAAAAAAGGAAAATCATCCATAATTGGCAAAGGTTTTAATGAAAAAGATTGAAAAATATATGATGAAAATCAAAGATATGAAACATCAATTCATGGACTTTTGGGCCAAGGTTTTGACCTAGAATCATTCACATACTTATGCAAGACCTAACCCTATTGGGAAAGACACGAAAAAGCTGCTCACAAACTCATAACCAATTTGCAAAAAATAGAGAAAAAGCTTGAAACTGATTTCATAGTTGCAGGATAATTCAAGGCCTAAAGTCTATTCCAACACGTTGCTGGACCTTCCAGGAGTCTATTAGCATCAAGAACCAGTCCTCATACTCAAAGAAACGGTAAAATATGGTTATGGTTTGAACGGATACTTTGATAATCGAAACATGATTTCTATGCATCATTCACATGTTTTATTCATTGATTTACACTACTGACATCTCCCTGAAGCTTTTGGTATAACTGAATTGTGCTAATGTTGCCTGAATCGAAATCTGCCATTGAAGGATATTCGGGTTTCAGAAGCTTCAAAATAGGGCTTTCTTGTAGAGAAAAAATTAGACCTTTAGACCTATACAGCTGAATTCAGAAGCTCAAGACGAAGCAAATGGAAACCTCGCGCTTAATTTATATTACCTGTGGGCGTAATCGCTATTTTCCACACTTTCAATTTGTGGGGGTTTAAAATCCCCGCTACTTGTTTTATGTTTGCAAGTACAAACAAAGAAGAAAGCTGAGGTGTCCATGCGTGATTGGAAGATTCAAACTTTAGCGCGTTTTTTAAACGTTCCAACATAATTGTCCTTTTTCATATATTATATTTACTATCCATTATATATACAAACGCGTTGCCTGGCTCAGTTGGTTGATGAGGTGAATTGCAAGCATTGGGACCTGGGTTCGATTCCCAGGTCCCCCCACCTAATTCATGATTTTTGTTATAATGCTTTCCTATGCAGCGCTCACTCAACGGCTTACCATGCATCCTCATGCTTAGGATTGCCACGCGCTCATGATGATTAATCCAGGGGCCACTGAACGAATTCCATAGTACACTCCAGTCAACAGCATGCACTCAATCTGGAAAGTCAAACGAGGCTCTATGCTAATGGGCCAGATTACTCCAATTTACCTCCATTTGGGCCTGACACCCCCCCTTGGTTTGCATTTTTTTTAATTTTCTTTTCTAATTCTTTTTATTTGTTTTAATTGTTTTTTCACCATAAAATAATTTTCATAATAAAAACAGAAAGTCAAATTGTAAAATATGTTTAATTATATTTAATTTCACCATTAAAATATTTTTGTAAATAAATTTCAATAACTAACTTAGTTAAATTAGGTTTTAATTTTGACACTTTCCTTAATAAATAAAAAATGCATAGAATTAGGTTTTTGACATTTTATCTTTTTCTTAATTAATTTATCCTCATTATTTATTATTATTATTAATTATTATTTTTGTAAATAAATATGTAAATAATTAATTAGCTTAAGTTAGGTTAACCTTAATATTTTTCATTAATAATTAAAATAATTTAGAACTAGGGTTTCCTTCTAATTTTAATTTTCTTTATTTTCATAAATACAAAAAAAAACACAAAAAAACACCTTTCTTTAATTAAATAATAATTAGACTTTAATTTAATTTAATTTCAAGCAAAGGGTCAAAACCCTCGGACGTTCACTTTTAATTCTTTCGCGCTTTATTTTCTTTTGATCATTATGTAACTGCTTTCCGGATGTAATAGTAATTAGGTATTTATTTACTTTCCGCATCTTTTATCAAAAACGGGTCTTTGTATTTTGGCGATGTATAGACCCGCGCCTTGTAATAGCGTAGCTTTTATATTTCTGTCTTTTAACTTTTCGCACTCTTAAATTCTAACTTTGTATGAAAGAATGTATGGCTAATTAAAAACAAGCGTAGCTCACAATGCCATGATCAAAGATAACTGTTAAACTGAAAACAACACACAAATACACACACCACTTCTAGGGTACGCCTCACCTGTTGCCTTCGAAACGTGGTCGTCAAGTATGGGACGTCTTAGCAGTCCTTATGTCCATGATCCAGTTTCCTCGAAACAGTTGCCTCGAAATAGTTGCCTCGAAACGGTTGCCTCGGATTAAAAAAGGATCAAGGACATAAGGGTAGCTTCTAAGGTGTCTTACTATTGCTTCGGTGACAACACTGTCCCTACAATTGAATTGACCCGAACACCTCCAACGACGGTGCTACCTACTTCTCAATAGTGGGATAGCACTGTTTAAAGGACTCTTACACAGCCTAATTCCTTAGGGTAGGTAGATCTCATGAGTACTTGCTCTCTCAAAAACAAAAAACATCTTTTCACACTGACACTTTCAAAAGGCTTTCAAAACAATTTTTCAAACACTCTTGAGGACAGATACAAGAGTCATTCAGAAATATTTCAATGAAACTTTTGCAAAACCCACTCACATTTTGAAAAGCAAGCAAACATTTTGAAAACATAAAGAGCAAGTATCTAAGAGCCCATGGATAACCATGGATAGAAAGGGTGCTAACACCTTCCCTTTCTATAATCTACCTCCCGAACCGAGAAACTATCTCATAAGGAATTTTGCTGTGGTTTTGTCCTGTCCATGTTGGAGAAAATAAAAGATGGTGGTGACTCTTGCTTCCGCGACATTTCGCGAACAAGCGTTAAACAGTCAGTTCTAAATTCACCGATCACAGAACTGGCGACTCTGCTGGGGACAATTAAAGTGAGGTGTACCTTAGGATAGCTCATACTTGTGTTTTCAATTGTCTGAATTGTTTGCTTTATTATTGTGGGTACTGTCTTGGGAGTTCTATAGATCCTAACCCGGATCTGGGGGATACCTTCTTAGAAAGTAGCAACAAGACTGTGAGGGAACTGTGTGGGGTATACCGACATGGTTGAAGCAGTCTGCTACGTTGATGTGGCACTTTGGTGAGTACCGATAACCCTTGAGTCAAGTCAAGGAGAGTACGGGGCCGTCGCGTGGTGTCGTGAAGCATCAACTGACCTTAGGAACCTTAATTGAACCATCTTGGCCTCTTTAGGGTAGTGAGATAACTGACTTTGGTGCAGTCCGAAGTTGGTTGATACTCAATACTACGCTCAGTTGAGGGTTGTTTTCTTGGAATATTTCGATCGCCAGTTCAGTGGCTAAATCGAAACGATGAACACAGAAAACAATCCAATGATATTGAGATCCTTAGAACCCGGTTACTTCTGATAGGACAGGTTTTGAGCCCACCAACCTCAAGAGGGTAGTACCCCAAACTTCATGCTGGCCTAAACTCTAAAGGCTCTCTTGTGTGGCTTGTGTGCCTTCAAACTTGACTACTTGCATACTTGTTATCTGACACATGAGTTTCTTGTAGGGTTTGTTTACAGTCCTTAATCTGGGCTCATAACAGGGTCTACTCATATCACTCCACGCATAGCATAGCATCATACCATCATACCATTGCATACATCCTACATAAGGACTAATCCGTTTCAAGGATCTCAAGGGTTTGTGATGCAGGTCATGATGAATCAAATGTCTAGCAAGGGGAAAAGGGGATTTATTTTCCTCTAGCCAGGTTGATGACTCGAGTCAGGGGCTATGACCCACTCGATATGGTAAGCCTTGACTCTCGAAGAAGGACTCTCAACAATATGCAGTGCCTTCCATCAAGCTACAAAATGCAGATTATAACAAATTTTTCTTGTTTACCCCGCGAGATCCTTGAAAACAGCATATGCATACATACATATCATTGCATTACAGGTACCTTTGTTGCAGGTCACTTATCCTTTTTCGCTGTTTATTTCAGCAATGGCTTCCCAACAAGATAACCAGGGTCTTCATGCTCAAGAGACTCAGTTCAGGGAGATCTTCCTAAGCCTATCAAAGGGGCAGGAAGAGCTGAGGACACTCCTCATGGGGAAGTTGGCCAAGAAAAGTCCCGAAGATGACAAGGACGAACGATTGAAACGTCTGCAAGCTGAAGTAGATACCATGAGAACCCAGATGCTGGGGCAAATGGCTCTCATCCAAGGTTTAGCTCGGGAGCAAGAAGAGTTGAGGACCATGATCAGTCAGCTACATCAAGACATAAAGCAACCAGCCCAGGTCAGGGACCAGGTCATTGATCAGCTTCCAAGAGGACAAGAGTCGGGTATGGTGAAGAATAGACCTCTCCAAATTGCTACCACTTCACAAGCCCAGCATCAACCTCGCCCAGAGCAACAGGTTGATCAGAGTAAGCCAAGCAGGTCCAGGAGGCAATTCACCCAGCTCAATGTGTCGTTGTTTCAAGCTTTACAACACCTGTTGAGGTTGAATATGATTACACTAAGAGCTCCTCCCTGGAATCCCAACACCTCTTCTCCTAACTATCATCCCAACAAAAGATGTGCATACCACTCTGATAGTCCTGGACATGACACTGCCGACTGCTGGGCTCTGAAGAACAAAGTCCAGGACCTGATTAATGAAGGAGTAGTGGATTTCACCCAAGTGGGTCAGGCTGAGTTCTTCTACCATCCCTACAGGATTCACCATTTGAAGTAACAAGTCCTGAGATGAGAAGACTTTTTGTCCATTAGAATTTTCAAGTTGTAATTTTCTTTTGATTGTTCAAACAATTATCATGTCAAACGCTGTTATTAATGCATCGCATATGTCTGTTTTGAATCAATATATTCGCATTCTCTATATTCAAACTGCTTTCATTTTTTAATGTCAACTCTCAATTAATAATTCTAAGCCTCTTGAGGGAGGATGACGAAAACGATACCACGATCTACAGTATGCTTTTAAACAGACCCCGCTGATGAGGTACAGGCATTGTTTCAATTCCTAAACACTGGAGTTATAAGGCAGATAATCCTTCGTTAACCCCTTTGAGCCAAAGAAGTAGGAGTTTTTTCTTTTCGAAAATTAAAACCCTTAATCATAACCTGGGGCAGGGTAGTTTTCTCAGTTGATCCAAGTGCACAACGAATAGCACCAAAGAGGTCCTCACAAAACAAAAGACAGTGATGGTTCAGAATAATCATAAAGACAGGCAGTCATTATCCCTCAAAATAAACGCCCATTAAGTCAAAACCTATGAAGGAGGCTTACAAAACTGGGGCATCCCGCTGACTGTAATCACAAAAGAACAGTTCAGGCAAAAAAAAATATGGGGATAACAAAATCAAGAAAGAGAAAGAGGTCATACAAACCCTCAACAACAAAAAAGAGATGACTGCCCATTCAAAATAAACTGTCAGTATCCGAACCATCACTGGTATATCAAAGCAAAGACTCAAACAAGGTCTAACGCATGATCAACTGAGTTTAGGTTTGAAGAACATCACGAAGAGCGGGTGGGTACAAATAATTTGAGCCTTTATCCTTTGTTTCTCAAACCATGAACCGGGCCACGCTACAACCTTTAAAAGTCCTAGCTGAAGCATGGGTTAGTTCGAAAGCATACTGTTACAAAAAGTATCCTGACTCCTGTAGGGCTTGCGGTAAAATAACGAGTTGACATCACAGTTCACAAAAAAAAATTCACTTGTTTTATGAAAAAACTGCATTTCCAAAAACTTCAAAACAGACATAAGCTTTGCATCCTTAAAATAATATTGTTTGCATATGACTATTTGTTTGAACAGCATAGAAGTTCGCACGACGAATGTCTAATGAACAAAAGCATCTCCAACCAAGGTGCATGGCATGATCATTGTCCATCATCTGGGGCAGTTAAGTCAAGATTTGGAGAATCTCTCAAAAGGCCAACTAGCTTGGGGGAAAACCTCCATCTGAATCACTTGGGGCATCGGACGATCAAACGAAGATCTTCTGGTAGTAGGGAAACGCAACACTACTGACAGGGGCACATCCCTACATCCTGAGAACAGGGACATAGTCGAAAAATACTGCACATAATCAAAGACCCGCTAGGTTGACACACCTAGGCAAAAATAAGGACTTCCCGGCGAACCAAAAGGGTTCGGGCAAAAATAAGGGATGAAATGAAAAATCTGTACACTCGGCAAGTCGAAAACCTGAAAAGGCGGCTTGGGCAAAAATGGGTATCCCGGTGGACCGAAAACCCGAAAGGGCGGTCCAGGCAAAAATTAGGGATCAAAGCGTGCGACTATGTCCCGTCATCTTGTCACTTGCCTACCAGAAGAAGATTTGTCAAATCGGCAGTCCTCAAGCACCTCCACAGGTACCTTCTCCCACAGAAACTGGGGCAATAACATTGTCCGAGCTGTGCAAGCTGCTCTGTCCTCCAGGTACAAGGTAGATTTAGTTGAAGAGTGTAACCCAGATACCTTCACTCCCCGTCAAGTAAGACAAGATTCAACAATTCTCTCCCAAGCAGTTGGTCTCCCATCAACCCTAACAAAGGCACAGTATCTCCAGCAAGTCAGCAATGCTCTCCCCAAGCAGAGTTAATATACTGTCAGCCTTAAGGAAGTTGGATTATCCCCTAGAAGATCTCAGTGGAGTATACAGACGTTCCTGAGCAAGCATCCCCGGCAGTCTTAATATAAGATTGTTCCCCGGCGGAATACAAACACCCCAGTGGAGCCACTTCCCCAGTATAGTCAAAAGTTTCCCCAGGAGAGTTCAATCAATCTCCCCAGTAGGTTTAGGAAGCTTATCCCCAGTAGATTCTGGAAGCTTATCACCTGCAGAGTGCGAACGCTCCCCCGGTTTTATTCAAAGGTTATTTCCTCACCAGGATATAACTGGGTTATCCTCAGCCAATTGCCACGGAAAGATCGTCCCTGACGAAGTCTTCCTATCCCCAGTGGAGTTCATCAAAACTTCCAACAAAACTTATCAACGGTAGCCCCAGCGGAATTATCAGCAACATCTCAGAAAAGCGACTCTCTTCCCACAGAGCAATCCCCGCAGAGTAATCTATTCGCCAAGTTTATTCCCCAACGGAGTCATCTTCTCCTACCGGTATTCTTGCAATCATCACCCCCAGCGGGAACAAAGAACTCTTCTCCTCAAACATCAGCCCAGGATCCAACTTCCCGGCATTCGTCAAGGATTTATTTTCCTAGACGAAAATACACTCATGAACATCATATCTTCATACATTATAGCATGCACATACGCATCACGAACATACAATCTCATTTATTCTGAGAACATCACATCTTCATACATTATAGCATGCATATACGCATCATGAACATACAATCTCATTTATTCTGAGAACATCACGCATGTCATACATCATGACATTGCATATAACTAACGTTTTGTCTTTTCAGGATAAAGGTCAATACAAAGATAATTACTATCAATTGTCGTGATTCCAGATCCGATTCCTGTATCTTGCCAGGGTGTATCTGTTGACGACTATTCCAGACTCAATTCCTGTATCCTTCCAGAGCACGTCTGAAGAGTTTGAAGATCCGATTTATGTATCTTGCCAGGGTGTATCTGTTGACGACTATATTCCAGACTCGATTGTTGTATCCTGCCAGGGCACGTCTGAAGAGTTTGAAGATCCGATTCCTGTATCTTGCCAGGGTGTATCTGTTGACGACTATATTCCAGACTCGATTCCTGTATCCTGCCAGGGCACGTCTGAAGAGTTTGAAGATCTGATTCCTGTATCTTGCCAGGGTGTATCTGTTGACGACTAATTCCAGACTCGATTCCTATATCTTGCCAAAGCACGTCTGAAGAGTTCGAAGATCCGATTCCTGTATCTTGCCAGGGTGTATTTGTTGACGACTATATTCCAGACTCGATTCTTGTATCTTGTCAGGGCACGTCTGAAGAGTTTGAAGATCCGATTCCTGTATCTTGCCAGGGTGTATCTGTTGACGACTAATTCCAGACTCGATTCCTGTATCTTGCCAGGGCACGTCTGAAGAGTTCGAAGATCCGATTCCTGTATCTTGCCAGGGTGTATCTGTTGACGACTATATTCCAGACTCGATTCCTGTATCTTGCCAGGACACGTCTGAAGAGTTCGAAGATCCGATTCCTGTATCTTTCCAGGGTGTATCTGTTGACGAATATATTCCAGACTCGATTCCTGTATCTTTCCAGGGCACGTCTGAAGAGTTCGAAGATCTGATTCCTGTATCTTGCCAGGGTGTATCTGTTGACGACTAATTCCAGACTCGATTCCTGTATCCTGCCAGGGCACGTCTGAAGAGTTTGAAGATCTGATTCCTGTATCCTGCCAGGGTGTATCTGTTGACGACTAATTCCAGACTCGATTCCTGTATCCTGCCAGGGCACGTCTGAAGAGTTTAAAGATTCGATTCCTGTATCCAGCCAGGGCACATCTACATAAAGAGTTTGAAGATCAACCCCTGTAACAGGCCAGGTAATTATCTTTCTTTCTCAGGTACGCAAGTTCTCGCTAAGGAATCTCTTACGCGATCGACACCTAGATGGCATCTATAAGCCCATCCTCCTATCCATCAGTCTCCAAATGGCATCTATAAGCCCATTCCCGACAAAGTCCTGTCACACTTCCAGATGGCATCTATAAGCCCATCCTCCTATCCATCAGTCTCCAAATGGCATCTGTAGGCCCATTCCCGACATCACAATGCTGATACTCTACTATGCGAGTGCAAATTTCTGGGCACTTTAATGTTCAATCATCTTCCACCTTCGGATCACGAAAGGCACGCCAGCCAATCTACATCCTCAGGTCTAAGAAGATTGAACAGGGGAAACTGTTGTACCCCAAAATTTTCCCTCCCATATTCTTCAAGATTTGGCAAGATCAAGCTTCAAAATCTCTCAAGGGTTGCACAGTCCAATTGCCTCATAACACAGTCAAAATTAGGGTTTTGGTTCTGGCAAAGAAAATGAGGTTTTCAAGGGTCCAATCAAGTCCCACATGCCTATATACATTATCAAGCATCCATATGTCAAGTTTCAAGACTCACAGCATCAAATTGCACAGTCAAAAAACCCTAATTGCTCCACAGTCAACTGCAGGGGCAAAATGGTCATTTGGCAGTCAAAAGTCAAAAATTTTGGTCAACATCTTATTTTGAAGCCACAATCATCATTTGATCAATTCTTGATCATGATTCTCAAAGCATGGCTCAAAAAGTCTCAAGATGCAAAAGTTTCTATTTTTGGACAGCTGAAAAGTCAACTGCAAATTGACCAAGGCATAACTTCTTCATGGTTTATTAGAAAAATCCCATCCAAAGCTCATTTTGAAGGGGATGACATTTCCTACCACTCATCTTCACACTCCAAGTCCAAGAAATGCTCTCACAAAAAAGTTATCAATTTCAACATTATAGGTCATTTTCAAAAGTCAACAAAAAGGCACTTTAAGTCAAACACCATAACTTGAGATTGGTAAATCAAAATGACATGGGACCAAAGGCATTGGTTAGAGGACTTCAAGACCTTTCCAAAATGTCCAAGAACATGATCATAGCTTCAAAATTGAGCAAGATATGCATTGGAGAAGTTGGGAAATTTTTGGGAATTTTCAAAGTCAACTTTGCCTAAAACACTTCAAAATTGCTAATGGGCCTCAAATTCTTCCTTGAATCATTACCCAAAGCCTATGCACGACCCATTGAGCTCAAAATAATTTATTTTCTTATTTTTAATTAATTAATTGAATTTATATTTATATTAATTCATTTAATTAGTTTTTATTATAAGAAAATTCAAAGATATGATTTTGTAGATCTTTTTGTGCAACAAATCATATCAGGGCAAGCTGGCCAAATCGTTTCACATTCAAAAAAGGAAAATCATCCATAATTGGCAAAGGTTTCAATGAAAAAGATTGAAAAATATATGATGAAAATCAAAGATATGAAACATCAATTCATGGACTTTTGGGCCAAGGTTTTGACCTAGAATCATTCACATACTTATGCAAGACCTAACCCTATTGGGAAAGACACGAAAAAGCTGCTCACAAACTCATAACCAATTTGCAAAAAATAGAGAAAAAGCTTGAAACTGATTTCATAGTTGCAGGATAATTCAAGGCCTAAAGTCTATTCCAACACGTTGCTGGACCTTCCAGGAGTCTATTAGCATCAAGAACCAGTCCTCATACTCAAAGAAACGGTAAAATATGGTTATGGTTTGAACGAATACTTTGATAATCGAAACATGATTTCTATGCATCATTCACATGTTTTATTCATTGATTTACACTACTGACATCTCCCTGAAGCTTTTGGTATAACTGAATTATGCTAATGTTGCCTGAATCGAAATCTGCCATTGAAGGATATTAGGGTTTCAGAAGCTTCAAAATAGGGCTTTCTTGTAGAGAAAAAATTAGACCTTTAGACCTATACAGCTGAATTCAGAAGCTCAAGACGAAGCAAATGGAAACCTCGCGCTCAATTTATATTACCTGTGGGCGTAATCGCTATTTTCCACACTTTCAATTTGTGGGGGTTTAAAACCCCCGCTACTTGTTTTATGTTTGCAAGTACAAACGAAGAAGAAAGCTGAGGTGTCCAGGCGTGATTGGAAGATTTAAACTTTAGCGCGTTTTTTAAACGTTCCAACATAATTGTCCTTTTTCATATATTATATTTACTATCCATTATATATACAAACGCGTTGCCTGGCTCAGTTGGTTGATGAGGTGTATTGCAAGCATTGGGACCTGGGTTCGATTCTCAGGTCCCCCACCTAATTCATGATTTTTGTTATAATGCTTTCCTATGCAGCGCTCACTCAACGGCTCACCATGCATCCTCATGCTTAGGATTGCCACGCGCTCATGATGATTAATCCAAGGGCCACTGAACGAATTCCATAGTACACTCCAGTCAACAGTATGCACTCAATCTGGAAAGTCAAACGAGGCTCTATGCTAATGGGCCAGATTACTCCAATTTACCTCCATTTGGGCCTGACACCCCCCCTTGGTTTGCATTTTTTTTAATTTTCTTTTCTAATTCTTTTTATTTGTTTTAATTGTTTTTTCACCATAAAATAATTTTCATAATAAAAACAGAAAGTCAAATTGTAAAATATGTTTAATTATATTTAATTTCACCATTAAAATATTTTTGTAAATAAATTTCAATAACTAACTTAGTTAAATTAGGTTTTAATTTTGACACTTTCCTTAATAAATAAAAAATGCATAGAATTAGGTTTTTGACATTTTATCTTTTTCTTAATTAATTTATCCTCATTATTTATTATTATTATTAATTATTATTTTTGTAAATAAATATGTAAATAATTAATTAGCTTAAGTTAGGTTAACCTTAATATTTTTCATTAATAATTAAAATAATTTAGAACTAGGGTTTCCTTCTAATTTTAATTTTCTTTATTTTCATAAATACAAAAAAAACACAAAAAAACACCTTTCTTTAATTAAATAATAATTAGACTTTAATTTAATTTAATTTCAAGCAAAGGGTCAAAACCCTCGGACGTTCACTTTTAATTCTTTCGCGCTTTATTTTCTTTTGATCATTATGTAACTGCTTTCCGGATGTAATAGTAATTAGGTATTTATTTACTTTCCGCATCTTTTATCAAAAACGGGTCTTTGTATTTTGGCGATGTATAGACCCGCGCCTTGTAATAGCGTAGCTTTTATATTTCTGTCTTTTAACTTTCCGCACTCTTAAATTCTAACTTTGTATGAAAGAATGTATGGCTAATTAAAAACAAGCGTAGCTCACAATGCCATGATAAAAGATAACTGTTAAACTGAAAACAACACACAAATACACACACCACTTCTAGGGTACGCCTCACCTGTTGCCTTCGAAACGTGGTCGTCAAGTATGGGACGTCTTAGCAGTCCTTATGTCCATGATCCAGTTGCCTCGAAACAGTTGCCTCGAAATAGTTGCATCGAAACGGTTGCCTCGGATTAAAAAAGGATCAAGGACATAAGGGTAGCTTCTAAGGTGTCTTAATGTTGCTTCGGTGACCACACTGTCCCTACAATCGAATTGACCCGAACACCTCCAACGACGGTGCTACCTACTTCTCAATAGTGGGATAGCACTGTTTAAAGGACTCTTACACAGCCTAATTCCTTAGGGTAGGTAGATCTCATGGGTACTTGCTCTCTCAAAAACAAAAAACATCTTTTCACACTGACACTTTCAAAAGGCTTTCAAAACAATTTTTCAAACACTCTTGAGGACAGATACAAGAGTCATTCAGAAATCTTTCAATGAAACTTTTGCAAAACCCACTCACATTTTGAAAAGCAAGCAAACATTTTGAAAACATAAAGAGCAAGTATCTAAGAGCCCATGGATAACCATGGATAGAAAGGGTGCTAACACCTTCCCTTTCTATAATCTACCTCCCGAACCGAGAAACTATCTCATAAGGAATTTTGTTGTGCTTTTGTCCTGTCCATGTTGGAGAAAATAAAAGACGGTGGCGACTCTTGCTTCCGCGACATTTCGCGAACCAGCGTTAAAAAGTCAGTTCTAAATCCACCGATCACACCATCATTAGTCTTAATTTATCCTGCATCAAAAATGCCTAAAAAGCAAGAACAAGAACCCTAGTTTTGGATACAGGGTTATAAGCCACGAAAACAAAATTAAATATTACAGAACCATTGGAAATTGAATGGCAAGTATGAATATACAAGAAAATTGGCAAAAAGATGCAAGAATGATGAGTTACATTTTCATGTATAGGGCTTGGTTCGTGGACACTTACAGCGAGTTTAAGGCAATGAGAAGGCTTGGTTTTGATTGGTATCGCTTCAGGGGATTGCCAGCAAGGGATTAGTGTCAAGCTTTTGCTTCAAATCGAGCTCTAAGGTTGATTTTGATCCTCCACTTTTTCACACTTTTTCCAAACTTTGTATGTCCGTTTCTGCAATGCTTTCAGTGTGTTCTTGATTTGTTTGGCTTGTGTGTACATAAAGGAATGAATTAGGTTAATCATTTGGGCTTGAATCCATAGGAATTGAATATTGGAGATTTGATTTTGATCACCATTATCAAGTTTCCAAATATATACCAAATCTGATTTTTTATGCATGAAAAGCCTTGATACGAATTTGATTTGATGAATCATGGTAATTGGAAGCTGCAATGACCACAAGAATCTCCTTACATCAATTTTTAGATTTTATTTGATTTAATATTGATTTAAAATGAATTAAATCAATAAAAATTAAATAAAATAGAAAAATAAATGAATGGCCATGAAATTAAAGATGGGACACGTGTGTGGCATGACAAGAACATATCAAGTGGAAAAAAGTGGTCCCTTTTGTCAAAAATTGGAGTTTTGAGGATAGTTGACTTTTGGCCATTTTGGAAAAATGCCCAACTTCAACAATGCATAACTTCTTCAATTTTGAACTTTTGGAGGTGTTCTTGGACTTTTTAGAAACCTTGAGATGACCTCTAACCAACCTTTGTTGTCTCATATCATTTTGATATTCCATGCTCAAGTTATAAGCTTTAACAAAAAAGGTTTTTTTGTTGACTTTCAAAAATGACCTATAATGTCCAAATTTGTAACTTCTTGTGAGTTCATTTCTTGATCTTGGGGTGTGAAGATGGATTGTAGGAAATTGCATACTCTTCAAAATGAGCTTTGGATGGGTCATTTCTCATAAATTATGAGAAAGTTATTATTGGTCAAAGTTGAGTTGACTTTTCCTGCAAAACCCTAATTTAGCAACTTTTGAATCTTGATGAATCTTGAGCTATCCTTGATGAATCATGATCAACCCTTGATCAAATGATGAATTATCCTTCAAAATGAGAATGTTGACAAAAAATCTTGAGGTTTGACTGTATTTGGGACACAGTTGACTTTTGCCCTAGCACAATCGATTTTTGGACTTCTTGAGCAATTGACTGACCAAACTTTCTCTACAAGGCTTGAAATTTGACATGGATGAACTTGAGAACATATTAGGACATTGGGGAGCACTTGGGGTCATTTGGATGTGAGGACCTTGATGCAACACAAAACCCTAATTTTGAATTGACTGCCTTATGAGGTAATTTGAATGTCCAACCCTTGAGCCAACTTGAGCAACTTGGAGATTATTCTTGACATGTCTTGAGAAATATGGGAGGGAAAATTTTGGGGTACAACAATATGTTCAAAAACAAATCATTTGACGTTTTTGTAAACAAAATACAAGAGTGAAGAAAAACAGATAATTTTGCACTTTAAAAGGGATATCTTTGTATTGACTTTGAGTAAGTATTTTTGTACAATGAGACAAACATTCTAGTAAGAGAATGCCGTCGTAAAAAATGAAAATTTTGATACAAAGAAAAGATAACTATGTGCAATAATCCCATGGGGTTTCCATTCTGCTATAGCCTTCGTATCTCTGAGCATCTTGTCCATTTGTTGCCTCGTCTGAAGATGATTGAATTAATCAAAACCTCTGAGCTTCTCGGGTTGTCCGTAAGGTGATCCAACAGAGCATAATCATACGCTTTAAATCCCTAACTTTTGCCTGGACTTCCCTTTCGAGTTTTCAGTCCACCGAGATACCCTTTTTTTCCCAAGCTGCCCTTTCGGGTTTTCAGCTTGTCGGGTGTACAAATTTTTTTTGTTTTATCCCTAATTTTTTCCCGAACCTTTTTGGTTCGCCGGAATGCCCTTGTTTTGCCTAGGTGTGTCAACCTAGCGGGTCTCTTATGCGTAGTATCTTTTCACTATGTCTGCGTTCGTAGGGCGCGGCAGGTCGTCACCATCCATGGTGGTCATGATCATTGCTCCACCAGAGAATATGTTTTTGATTACAAATTGTCCTTCGTATGTAGGAGTCCATTTTTCCATGGGATCAACTTGCGGCATTATGATGCGCTTGATCACCAAATCCCCGACTTGATACACTTGGCGTCTGACCTTTTTGTTGAAAGCCTTGATCATCCGTTTTTGATACATCTTACCATGACAGACAGCAGTAAGTCTTTTCTCATCAATCAAGTTTAGTTGATCAAGTCGAGTCTTGATCCAATCGTCTTCATTTAGCCCTGCATCCTTCATAATTCTCAGAGAGGGGATTTGGACCTTAATAGGCAAGATATCCTCCATGTCGTAAACCAGAGAGTACGGTGTTGCCCCGGTTGATGTGCGCGATGTGGTACGATAACCGTGGAGAGCGAATGGTAGCATCTCATGCCAGTCTTTGTACGTGACTATCATTTTCGGTATGATCTTTTTAATGTTCTTATTCGCAGCTTCAACAGCATCATTCATCTTTGGCCGGTAAGGGGAAGAATTGTGGTGCTGGATCTTGAATTGTTCGCACAAGGCGGTGATCATAGTATTGTTCAAGTTTGTACCATTTTCTGTAATGATCCTCTCCGGATTCCATAACGAAATATGAGATTCTACTTGATGAACCGGGTGACAACATTCTTGGTAACGGAAGCGAAAGGAGCTTCCTCCACCCACTTGGTAAAATAGTCAATGGCCACTAAGTGAAGCGGTGTCCATTGGAGGTTGTTGGCTTGATTTACCCAATCATATCAATCCCCCACATAGAAAAGGGCCAAGGAGCCGTCAAGACATTCAGAGGAACTGGAGATACGTGCACCTTGTCAACATAAATCTGACACTTGTGGCAAGTTCGAGAGTGTTGATAACAATCTGCTTCCATGGTAGACCAGTAATAGCCTGCCCGTAGGATTTTCTTTGCCATCGTATGCCCACTAGAATGGGTGCCAAAAGTTCCTTCATGTAATTCAGTCATGATCCTTTCAGCTTCAACCTTATCTACACACCGAAGTAATGCAGAGTCATTGTTGCATTTGTAAATAATGTCATTACTAAGGAAGAATTTAGTAGAGAATCTCCTTAAGAACTTCTTATCGTTTACTGAAGCTCCTTCTGGATATTCCTGAGTTTCGAGATACCTCTTGACTTCGTGAAACCAAGGTTGATCCACTACTTCTTCAGTATTAATCTCATGACAGTGTGCTGGTTCTTCCCTTCATTCAATGGTGATCTAGGGAGCCTCGTTATCCCATTTAAGTTTAAACATGGATGACATTGTGGCTAGTGCGTCTGCTAGCTGGTTTTCTTCTCGCGGGAAGTGCTAGAAGGTAATCTTCTCAAAATATGGGAGCAATGTCAAAACATGTTCTTTGTAAAGGATAAGGTTAGGGTGTTTGGTATCCCATTCCCCTTTGATCTGGCTAATGACCAAAGCTGAATCTCTGAATATATTTAAATATTTAATCCCCAAGTCTATGGCCGCTTTGAGACCAAAGATGCACGCTTCATATTCCTCCATGTTGTTGGTACAATTGAAGCAGAGTCTTGAAGTAAAAGGAGTATGACATCCTTCCGGAGATATGAGTACCACACCAATACCATTGCCGAGTGCGTTAGATGCCCCATCAATAACCAGGGTCCATCGAGATCCTTGTTCAGGTCTGTCACATGGCCTGATTTCTTCATAGTTGTTTACCATCATGATGTCCTCATCTGGAAATTCGAACTTCATGGACTGGTAGTCTTCCATAGCTTGGTGAGCAAGGTGATCAGCTAGTACACTGCCCTTTATTGCTTTCTGGGTAGTATACTGTATGTCATATTCTGTCAGGATCATTTGCCATCTCGCTATTCTCCTAGAGAGGGCAGGTTTCTCGAAGATGTATTTTATTTGATCCATTTTAGATATCAACAAGGTAGTATGGGTCATCATATATTGTCTTAGTCGGCGAGCAGCCCATGCCAGAGCGCAGCAAGTTTTCTCGAGCAGTGAATATCTCGTTTCACAGTCGATAAACTTTTTGCTCAGGTAATAAACAGTGTGCTCTTTTCGTCCAGACTCGTCATGCTGCCCCAGTACACACCCCATTGAATTTTCCAAAACGGTTAGATACATGATCAATGGTCTTCCCTCGACTGGTGGCATTAAAATAGGAGGCTCTTGCAGGTATTCTTTGATCTTGTCAAAAGCAGTTTGGCACTCATCATTCCATTTGACTACTTGATCTTTCTTCAATAACTTGAAGATTGGTTCACAAGTAGCTGTCAGATGAGAAATGAATCTGGCAATGTAGTTCAAACGTCCCAAGAATCCTCTGACTTCTTTCTCAGTACGAGGAGCAGGCAACTCTTGTATTGCTTTCACCTTGGAAGGATCTACTTCAATACCCTTATTGTTGACGATAAAGCCTAGGAGCTTACCAGACCTTACTCCAAACGTGCATTTATTTGGGTTCAACCTCAGCTTGTACTTTTTTAGTCTCTCAAACAGTTTCTATAGATGATCAAGATGCTCTTCTTCTGTTTGAGATCTGGCTATCATATCATCCACATAGACCTCTATTTCATGATGTATCATGTCGTGAAATAGAGCAACCATGGCACGCTGATAGGTTGCCCCCGCATTCTTCAGTCCGAATGGCATAACTTTGTAGCAGAATATCCCCCATTGTGTGACAAAGGTTATCTTCTCCATATCTTCAGGCGCCATTTTGATTTGATTGTAGCCTGAGAAACTGTCCATGAAGGAAAACACTTTGTGTTGTGCCGTATTCTCAACTAGAATATCAATGTGGGGGAGTGGGAAATCGTCCTTAGGGCTTGCCCTATTTAAATCTCTGTAGTCCATGCACATTCGTACCTTGCCGTCCTTTTGGGGCACGGGGACAACATTGGCAACCCATTGCGGATAGGAGGTGACAGCCAAGAATTCGGCATTGAATTGCTTCATGACTTCTGCTTTAATCTTCTCTGACAGATCTGGTCGCATTCGACAGACCTTTTGCTTTACTGGTGGGGAGTCCTCTTTTGTAGGTAGACGATGTACCATAATATCTACATCAAGTCCTGGCATGTCTTCATACGACCAGGAAAAGACCTCAACATACTCGTGTAACAACTGAATTAGATGCTCCTTGACATTGGGTTCCAGATTAGCACCCACCTTGACCTCTTTTTTGTCTTCTTCGGTACCTAGGTTGATTGTATCCACTGGTTCCTCATGAGGCTGAATGGTTCTCTCCTCTTGTAGTAGTAACTTGGCAAGTTCTCCTGGTACTTCACAATTTTCCTCACCTTCGTCTTTGGCTTGGTAGATTAGATTTTTGGAGTCACAGAAGGCCATAGGATAACATTACCCATGGGATCCCGAACAGATGTAGACCTGCATTGTGAGTGTGAGTGTGTGTAAGAGTATAGCTATCTTTGAAAGAAATGAAAATGTAAAAAAGAAAAACATTGAGCATAAAGTTTGTATGCAAAAAAACATCCACGATTCATTGATGTCATATGGAAATGAGATAATAACCCTTACAAATTGACAATTGTTCCTCGGGTAACACACAAGGTTTTAAGAATCTGAATTGTTTTAATATTATAGATCCAATAAAATGTAAAGACAAATTACTGTAGGATAAAAGTGATCGGGACAAAGTCTTTAGCCTCCCAGTTGTTGAGCCTTCCACTTCCAGTTGGGAAAATCCAATCCTCCAAGTTGTAGTTGTATTTATCATCCTCCAATGCATTGACTTCGCGATTGCTGATCCTCAAGGGTGGTCCTTCAGCATGGGCGCGGCGTACAACCTTCTAGGCACATGAAGTGAAACCCATACCAAACTTGTCAGATTTGTATGGGATATCTAGGAGTTGTCCTCAAATAGTGCACCCACCTTCTTCTATCACTGCCTTGGCATCCTTCAAAGATGACATCTTAAGTGGAGACCTTGTAATTTTGGGAACTTGAGACACCCCCTTGGTCACTGCCACATCTTGTGGGACTTCTTCAAAGTGCTGGAATGGAGTTTCAATAAATTCACCATCTAATTCCAAATATCTGAAGGAATTGAGATGGCTGATCATATACTCTTCTTCTCCATGAACGGTGATGATTTTCCCTTGAATTGGATACTTCAACATTTGGTGCAACGTAGAAGTAACAGCGCCAACATTGTGAATCCACGGTCGGCCTAGCAAGCAGGAATATGAAGGGAGAATATCCATTATATAAAAAGTTGAATCAAATATTTGGGTTCCAACCTTTATAGGGATATCCACTTCCCCATGCACCATCCTTTTTGAGCCGTCAAAGGCCCTCACTACTATGTTGCTTGGCTTTAATGTAAATCCTTCACAGTCAAGCCTATCAAGAGCCTTTTTAGGCAACACATTCATAGACGACCCAGTGTCCACCAAAACATGAGCCAAGGTTGTTCCCCTACATTTCACTGAGACATGTAATGCCTCATTATGCTTCCTTCCTCTTGGTGTTAAATCAGCATCCGAAAAACCTAGACCATTATCTGCAGTCAAGCTGGCTACGCAGTCTTGGAACTGATCGACAAATGTTTCTTGGGGTACATGAGCAGTTTTCAGGAATTTTACCAAGGCTTTTGCATGAGCCTCGAAACATAGTAATAGAGCCAGCATGGAAATTTTTGATGGAGTTTTCCCCAGTTGCTCGACTACATTGTAGTAATTTCTTTTTATGATCTTTAGAATTTCCTCCATCTCTTTCCGAGAGGTCTCAGGAATAGCCAATGGTTATGCCTTCGTCCAGACAGGCCCAATCAGAATACTTTTACCTCGAGTCTCAGTTGACTCGTCAGCAGGAACATCAGTAGGGGTGATAGCAGGGATTGTAACAGCTTTGTTAGCATGAGTATTAGCAGAGATTATCGTAGGACTGGGAACAACCTTTGGAGCAGTAACAACAACAGGAATGATTACTGGTCCAGAAACTGCTTTTGGGGGAGCAATTTCTGGAGAGAATATCCTTCCGCTTTGGGTAATCTTGCTAGTCCCTGAAATATTATTGATATCGGAGTCAACCTTCTTAGAACTTGAATCTTCGGCAGCTGGCCAATCTTGCTTGATACCGTGGTAGTAGACATCCCCTCCATAATTCCATGGTACGGTTTTGTCTGACGAATACGGGATTGGTCCAGGCATTATAATTATCAAAGGAGCTACTTTTGGAACTAATGTAATTCTAACGGGTCTTTTGGTGGAGACCCTGGAAGAATTGTCGGAAATGGTCATGATGGAAACATCATTATAAGAAATAGTTGGATTTGAAGCCTTCTTGAACAAAATTTCCTTGTTATCTATTAGGCACTGAACGCCTGCTTTCAACAAAGGACAGCTGGTTGGTGAGGACAAACAGAAATGACAGTTTTCATCACAGCCTGGGAAAACATTGGCATTCAATAAGTTCTTTTTGATAATCAGGAGTGGGGTCATAAGTTCATCAACTGAAGTAACAAACATATCTTCCTCAATAGCATTGGTATTATGGCCATGTTTGGGCATATGGGCAGAAATGACATTGGGCTTTTCTGGCGCATCGAATTCAATTGCTTTGGCTTCAAGGAGGTCTTGTACTTTGTTCTTTAGAGCCCAACAGTTACTAGTGTCATGGCCGAGACTCAGAATGGTATGCACAACGGGCATTAGGATGATAGTGAGGAGAGGTTATGTTAGGTTTCTTTGGAGCTTCTTTCAAAGTCACTAGGTTGGATCTTAACAGATGCGGTAATACTTGAGATAATGTCATATTAATTCTGGTGAACTGTCTGACAGGTCTTTCCATTCATGGTTGGTTGTTTCTTTGTTGATCAGGTGCATGTTTAGGAATTATAACAGCCCCCATTATTGGACGGCGTTCGGCCCTATCTTGATTTCTCTGAGGAAATACAGTAACCACTTCTTTCTTTCCGATGAATGGATTCCTTACAGCAGCAGAGGATGCATCTTTTTGAATCTTTCCATTCTTTATCCCGACTTCTACCCTTTCTCTGGTCAATATCAATTCAGTAAAACCTGTCGATGAACTCCCAATTAAGTAATTGAAGAAGGGACCAGACAAGGTGCGCAAAAACATGTCTACCAACTCTCTTTCGGATAGGGGAGGTTGAACTCTTCCAGCCAAGTCTCTCCATTTTTGCGCATAGTCCTTGAAGCCTTCACTTGAAACCATGGTCATACTCTGGAGTTGAGTACGGATAGGCGCAAGATCAGTGTTGTATTGGTATTGTTTGTAAAAGGCTGCAATAAGATCTTCCCAGTTTTAAACATTGGCTCTTTCTAACTGATAGAACCAATCAAGTTGAGTTCCAGACAGGCTGTCTTGGAAGAAGTGTACCCATAAGTCCTTGTCAGTGGAATGGGGTTGGATTTTCCTCGCATAGGACCGGATATGCATTTTAGGGCATGAAACTCCGTCATATTTGGCGAACACAGGTGCTTTGAATTTTGGAGGAATGACAATCCCCGATACTAACCCCAACTCCTCAAAGTCCAAGCCAGGCACTTTTTGGATTTCCATTGCACTCAACCATTCTTCTAGATGCTTATACTTGTCGTTGGCTGGAGGGTATTGTTCTTCAGAATAGTCTTCTTCTTCCTCTTCTTCTTCTGATTCTGACTGGACAACTGTTTCTTTACCCTTCCCATCTTGATTGTCTTTCTCTCACTGGATTTCGTTGCAAAGTCTAAGGCCCTTCTTGTTTTCCCTTGGAATATTTTTCCCATGTTCAGAATTCCGGTTATTTTCTTCGTCTTCTTTTTCTTCTCCTCAACCAGCAAGGTCTTTAACTCTTCTTGTCCTTTGGCTAGAGTTAAGAACAACTGTTGAAACTGTGCATTCTGAGCTTGGAGATCCTTCACCGTTTGCTCGAGATCCATCTTACTGAAATAAATAGTAGAGAGATGAGGAGACTTGTTGCAAGATACCTGCTTATGTTATGATGAATGGTAAATGCATATGCAATGATTCCAAGGATTTTAAGATTCAAATTTGTTGTAGACAAAAAGGAAACAAACGTTATATTAATAAATTAAAGTTTAAGTACATCAGTTCCTCCTTGGGCAAAACAAATACAAAAACTCTAAGATAGAAAGGTAGCACATATCCTCTTTGGTGCAATGTAGGCATTCAGAGTCTTCTCCTCATGAAGTAGTCTAGTGAGTTCCAAAACCTTCTTCTCGCTTGCGTAGAATTGGGCTTCGAAAGTATCTCGCTCCCCCTTGAGTTGTATCTAATTCCTTTGTAGGTCTTCAAGAGAGGTGGGCATGTCAGAATGTAGGATAGTATATGGAACATCTCCTTCCATAACAGGCTCAATGATTACCGGGAGAATGGAGGGATAAGGCATCATCAGACTTTGAGCACGAGTTCGTACCCATTTGAGGTAAGTGTTGTACCCCAAAATTTGCCCTCCCATTTCCTCATTCTCTCACCACAAGACCCTTGGAGCTCAAGAACAAGTTAGGGTTTACTCTGCTCAAGTCCCCTCCTTGCACTGTTGACCCAAATTAGGGTTTGAGTTTGCACAAAGATGTTTTGACCTAAAATGCCCAAAATGACTTTCATGCTTCATATTGGACTCACAAGTTTATCCATACCAAGTTTCAAGCTTGATTCCAAACTTTGCCCAGTCAATTGGACAGTTGACCTAGAAATCAGCTGTATTGGGAAAAAAGTCAACTGTGGTCAATTGACAGTCAAACCTCATGATTTTTGATCCACATCAACATTATGAACTCATATGGACCATTTGATCAAGTTTGGATCACAATTCCACAAGAAATTTGATCAGATCACCAAAAGGGCAAAATGGTCATTTTTAGGGTTTTGACTGCACAAAGGCAAATTTTGACTGTTTGACCTAGCCAATGGCAAACCAAGCTTACATATGGACTCAAGGACTCAATGGCATTGTCTTGACATGTTCAACAAATTCAAAATATCCCAAATGCACAAGATTGACAGATGAATTTTCCAGTCAGCTGAGCCAAATTTAACTGTGTACTGAAAAGTCAAACTTTGACTTTTTGGTCAAAATCAAGTGTCAAGATTCATTTTTCATCAAGACATGTCAAATTATGAAACTTGTTCATCAAGAAATCAAAAATTGCAAATTAGGGTTTAAAATGAAGAATTTTTCTAAGTTATGAAAATCCCTAATTTTTTCCTAACTTTGTCCCATTTTTTCATCAAGATTCATTTGGATTCAAACAAAACTCAAAACATGAAAGTTATAGTCCATTTCTACAACTTTGATTCACAAAGTTTCCTCAAAAGAAGCTTATAGCTCAAGTTATGATTTTTGGAACAAGGGTGCAAAACATTCTTAACTTAGAAAAGTTTTGACCTATTCTAGGCAGGATTTTTGCCTAACTTCATGGCCATTTTTCACATGCTTCCACTTGGAATCTCAACTTACATTACAAATATGGATTGTAGTACACATTCCAAGCTTTCCAAATTGTCAAAGAACTTCTCAAACACCCTTGTGGTTAGGGAGAATCGAATTTGTCAGTATGGGCAAAAGTCACTTTGTTCATGAGCCATTTCCATGTTCATAACTTGTGCATTTTCAAACTCAACATGTGCAAGCTACATTACAGGCCTCTAATCTCATTTACACTCAAAAATTAAATGCCAATCCATTGTGTTCTAGCTTTGTTTTGTTCATATAGTCATTACACAAAGAATTAAGCCTTAATTAGAAAAAGCAAGTTATCCATTTTTGTAAAGTTACACTTTATGTCAAGTTTGCAATCCAAGAGGTACAATGCATATCTTCTAGGCACAAGTTATTGAACATATCCCACTGATCCAGAGCCAACTTTGCAGCATATTTGAGGGGCCTAGAGGAGCCTGTAACAGGACTGGGCATTTTGACTTACATTAGAAGCAACTTTGCAAATACAATACAATCTCACATTTTTGCCAACACAAGCCTAGACAAACTTGTTGAACACATTCCAAACATCATAACTGAGCTAAGGCACGACCTAACCACCTTCAAAACCTCACCATTCACAAAAACACCATTGTACTGCACAAAACAGGGCATCCCTACAGTTTGAGTGGCACAACTCAATCCACTCGTGCACCTTGGCCAAAACCAGTTCATACACACTCCATACCACCTATACAAACTATCCCAAGCCCTAGCTTCAGACTGTAACACCCCTAACCAACTCCACCATTTTCACTTTTTCTCTTTTGCAGGTTGACTTCCATAGCTTGATTCGTTTAGTTTCAAAGCAAGCTAAAGGTTGGAGAAGCATCCCTGAACTTCAAGCAAGTTGTACAAGTCCTCACATTGCACTGAAAGTACCTCTATTGTCATACACGATCCAAGCTGAACAGGTAAGTTCATGGACTTCTATCTCTCAATCTAGGAAGAGTTAGCTTTAGGTTTATGAATGAAAAATGCTCTACTCATGGCCCTGAAGCTACACATATAATTACTTTGCATTTATGTTATGTGTGCTGAGAGAATTTGGAACCTGAATATTAGAAAAAACTTAGGTCAGGAATTAGGGATGAAGAAATTCTCTTTCGTTTCTTAGAGTTAAGTTAAGTTATTTATATGTCTGGATTCGTCTCTTGATGCTCTACATTTTTGGTGTTATGAGTTTTGCTTGAAAGTCCAGGAATCAGGAGTTAGGAAACGCGTGTTGTTGTTGTTCAAACCAGTCTGGAGGTTGAAGACAAGCCTTCTTGGGCTGGGCCTGACTTGTTCTTTCTTTTTGCACCATTCTTTTACACATACACCCCCTGGCCCATTTTGAGATATATTTGTCATTTTTTATTTTTTCCTTTTGATTTTTTTTCTATATTTTTATTTAAGCATGAAAAAATATTAAAAATATTTTTCTCACATTTTTTGCATTTTATTTGCTATTTATTTTGTTTGTATGTAAATAAATACATAATACTTTTTTATTTAAAATACTAAAAACAATACAAAATACATTTATTTTCTAATTTTATTTTATTTTATCTTTTGAAAACATTTCCTAAAAAATATACTTTTTTTTTTGTAAATATTAAATATTTTATTTTTTTTGTACATATTTAATATATTTAATAAATAATATAAATACTTATATGTTTATTAGTATATTTAGGTTAAAAACAAAAAATAATACATTTTTATTTTTATTAATATTTAACCTCAAAAATACTTTTTTACAATATACTTTCTTTTTATTTATTTTTTGTACATAATTAATAAATATTGTATATATTAAATGATAAATACCTTTTATTTAACAAAATTTGGGTTTGCCCTAAAATGTAAAAATATCCAAAATTATTCAGTTTTATTTTTGTTTATTTTTCCACATAAAAAACACTTTTTACATACATATAAAAATCATTTTTTGCATCTTGCATATTTTTGTATTTTTATTCAATTATTGTGCAATTAATAATTTGTATAATTCAATTTGGATGTAATAGCTTAGGTTTTAATTTCTTGCTAAAATATCCCCATTTGAACATTTGTATCCCCCATCCCATAATTATGTTGTAATAGTTTAGGATTTTAAATTTCGCATTTAAAAGCTTTCTAAATATACCATGATAGACTTAGGGTTTGTATGCAAATCAACCAAAAAATAGTTTGACCTAATTCAAGATAAACAAGCATGAAAATGGACAACACCAATCACACTTGCACCCCTAGGGTTATTCCACTTGTTGCCTTCAATAATGGGCCATGTTGCATGTTAAGTTTCTTTGGCAAAAACAAAACAAATCAAATGATCATAGTCCCTCGACGATGCTTTCAAAAGTTGCCTAAAAATGATCAAGTCCCTTAAAGGAAAAATTGCCCAAAGATACTTGGCACCATTGCAATCATGGTCTAAACGATGACCCGCGCCCGTCCCGTTCACATCCTAACACAAGATTGTCCACCAAACACAATGGTGGAACAAAATTGTTAAAAGGGTTAAAACATAGCAAAGATCTTTGAGAAATTTAGGGTAGATAGCTCTTGGTTACTTGCCAACTTGCAAAACAAAAACACTTGCCTATTTTTCAAAACCACACATCACAACACTTTCAAAACAACTTTCAAAAGAACATTGAAAACTTTTCAAAAGACATACACCTTTGTATACATCCCAACATGGATCATTACAAAGGTTGCCACCACATTGGCCTCTTTTCAAAACATTTTCAAACCCACACACACAAAGCACCATTTCAAACAATTGAAAGCACCATTTCAAACAATTGAAAATCAAGGCAAGTTGATCTAAGCAAGTAACTAAGAGCCCATGGATAACCATGGATAGAAAGGGTGCTAATACCTTCCCTTTCTATAATCTACTCCCCGAACCCAAGAAAACATCTCAAAGGTTTTTGCTGTGCTTTTTAACCTTTCCTTAGGATAAAATAAAAAGTCGGTGGCGACTCTTGCTCAATCGAAACATTTGTGAAAACAAACGCAAAACCAAGTTAGTTCTCCCACCGTATCACAGAACTGGAGACTCTGCTGGGGATGCTTTTTAAGTGGAGTAACCTTAGAGCTTAGATCACCCTCTTGCATGACTAAATTGTTTGTTTTGATTGCTTTACACCTTGGCTCTCTTGTTTGGGTTTGAAATCCTACACCCGGATTTGGGGAAACATTCATAGATAGCAATACGTTGTGGAAACTGTGCGGGGTATACCGACACGGTTGAAGCAATAGCTATATTAGTGCGACATATTTGTGAGTACCGGTAACCCTTGAGTTCAATCAAGGAGAGTACGGGGCCGCTGAGTGATGTCACTAAGCACTAATGACCTAGAACCTTACTTGACCATCTTGGCCTTTCATTAGGGGTAGTGAGATGACCGGCTTTGGTGCAGTCCGAAGTTGGTAGATACTCGATACTACACTCATTGAGGGTTGTTTTCTTGGAATATTTTGGTCCCTAGTTAAGTGGCTAAACCAAAACAATGAACATGGAAAATAATCCAATGATATTGAGCTCCTTAGAACCCGGTTACTATTATAGGACAGGTTTTTAAGCCAACTACACTCAAGAGGGTACTTACCTATGAAACCCCATGCAAGCCTGAAACTAGGGTTTGGTGTGAATTGCTTGTACATATGTTTTATGCATACATCATAAACATCATAAAGCATCATATGCATTCACTAACCATTTCAAGGGTTTGGATCTTCATCTTTGTTCTTGTTTTGTAGGTCATGGAAATTCCTCGCAGGAAAATTATCCAAGTCAACCTTGTGAGAATCCCTCCTCAACTCAAGGAGCTCACATCAAGAATTCCGGAAAGCTCTCCCTTCAGTGAAAGACATGGTAGACTGCTCATCCTAGTCAACACCAGCATTGAAGAGGACATGGTAAAGGTGTTGTTCCAGTTCTTTGACCCCCTTCACCACTGTTTCACTTTCCCCGACTATCAATTGGTGCCCACTTTGGAGGAATTTTCTCAACTCTTGAGAATTCCTATTCTTAATTAACTACCCTACAACGGTACGGAAAAAGAACCAAAGCCTGAAGATGTTGCTCAAGCACTACACTTGCAACCATCTGACATCAAGGGGCATTGGGAAACTAGAAGCGGTGTCAAAGGCTTCTTGGAAAAATTCTTGTTTGAGAAGGTACAAGAGTGTTGGAATTCATTGGACCTACAAGCCTTTGAAGAAATTGTGGCACTCCTCATTTATTGGTTGGTCTTGTTCCCAAATCCTGACCAGCTTGTAGACGTCAACGCCGTCAAAATCTTCTTATCCAGAAATCCAATACCAACATTGCTTGGGGACATTCTTCACTCATTTTACACACGAACAATGAGAAAGAGGGGTGTTCTCATGTGTTGTACTCCTCTCCTTGCAAGGTGGTTTATTTCGCACCTTCCACAATCTGTCTTGAAGAATGACCAAGGCTTAAGGTGGTCACAACATTTGATGACCCTCACTCACTCTGATGTACATTGGTGTTCTCGGTCCAGAGAAAATGTCATCATCGTCGATCGTTGTGGAGAGTTCCCTAATGTTCCATTGCTTGGCATTAGAGGAGGCATTACTTACAACCCTTGTCTAGCTTTGAGGCAATTTGGATATGCACTGAGGGATGGCCCTCACGACATGTTGATTCCTGACCTAGTTTTTGACTTCGACAATGATGCGCAAGGACTTCGCCAAAGATTCATCAGAGCTTGGAGGATGCCTAACAAGGTAGACAGCAAGACACTGGGGCACAAGAACTCCATCCCTCTTGAGCCTTATCTCAAGTGGGTACGAACCCGAGCCCAGAGTCTAATGATGCCTTACCCTCATGTTCTCCCTGTGATTAAAGAGCCCGTTAAGGAAGGAGAGGTTCCCTACACCATCCTATATCCTGACATGCCTACATCGTGGGAGGAGATGCAGAAGAGTTGGATCCAACTCAAGGAGGAACAGAATACTTTTGAAGCCAGCTTCTACGCCAGTGAGAAGAAGGTTTTGGAGCTTACCCGCCGACTCCATGAGGAAGATACCCTCAACACCTACATCGCACCAAAGAGGATGCGCAACGTCTTTTTACCTTGAGATGTTTTTTGTAATATTTGGCCCATGGGGCATTTATGTACTGACAAATTTCTTCTTATTAATATGACGTGCGTTCTTTTTGTTTGCAACAATTTTGAATGTTCTAAATCCTTGAATGCATTGCATACATAAGCATATCATTCATCATGCGCATAAGTAGGTCCCCACACCAGGTTTCCTTATCTTTCTGCTGTTCATTTCAGTAAGATGGATCTTGAACAGACGGTCAAGGACTTGCAGTCTTAGAACTCACAGTTTCAACATCTCCTGATGACCTTGGCTAAGGGTCAGGATGATCTAAAAGCCCTGCTGGGGAACAAAGAGCAAGTGAAAAAAAAGAAGAAAAGAATCGGGGTGGCTACCCTAGGAAGAAGGTTTGAGGGTGAAGCCAGAAGAGTGCTTGAATTTCCCCCTACTTCTGAGGAGGGAACCAGTAAAGGGAATGCGGCTGCAGTACCTTCCGAATCCGAAGTTAAAGAAGAGGAGGCTGAAGAGGATGAAGACTACTCTGATCAACAATACCCGCCCGCCGATGATAAGTACAAAGGCTTGGAAGACAGGTTGGAAGCTATGGAGCTGCAGAGAGTTCCCGACTTAGATTTCGAAGATTTGGGATTAGTTGCTGGAATTGTGATCCCCCCGAAGTTCAAAGTGCCAATTTTTGCAAGGTATGACGGGCTATCCTGTCCGAAGATGCATCTCAGATCATATGTAAGGAAGATCCAACCTTACACTGCAGACAAGAACCTTTGGATCCATTTCTTTCAGGATAGCCTTTCAGGGGCTCAACTCGAGTGGTTCTATCAGCTGGATGGGGCCAGTATCCGAAACTGGGAGGACTTGGCTACTGCATTTTATAAATAGTATCAGTACAATTCTGACCTCGCTCCCACGTGTACCCAACTCCAGGGTATGTCATTGGGGACGGGCGAAGTATTCAAGGAGTATACGTAAAAATGGAGAGACCTGGTTGGCAGGGTGCAGCCACCGCTAACTGACCGTGAACTTGTTGACATGTTCTTAGGGACCTTGTCTGGTCCGTTCTTCAATCATCTGATTGGGAATTCCTCTGCTGGGTTTACAGATTTGATCTTGACTGGTGAGAGAATAGAAGCTGGTATCAAGTCGGGGAAGATACAAAAAGGTGCCTCTGCGAGTACTGAAAAGAAGCCCTTCAAGAAGGAAGCCAGTGCTGTTTATGGTCCCAGAAGACAAGTTAAGCCGGAACGCCTCCAAGCTGTCAATGCATTGGTAATTTCAAAGCCTGCTGCTGCTCCTCAGCAGTATAATCAACAAAGGGGTGAGAGACCCAAGAGGCAGTACACTCGGCTCAGTATGACCCTGTCTCAGATATTGTCGCAACTACTGTCAACCAATCTGGTAACTGTCAAAGAAGCTCCGAAGGTGGTGAACACAGCTTCTCTGAAGTACAACCCCAACGCCCGTTACGCTTATCACTCTGATAGCCCGGGGCATACTACTGATGATTGCTGGGCTCTGAGGAATAAGGTTCAAGACCTTATTGATGCTAAATAAATACAGTTTGAGGCACCCGAAAGGCCCAATGTTATGATTGCCCCCATGCCCCAGCATGGAGTGAATGTTGTGGAAGAAGACCGGTATGTAGCCTCCGTGGAAGAGATTGTTACTCCTTTATTAACCGCCAAAAGGAATCTGTTGCTAGCCGGTTTATTTCCGGGATGTAGTAAAGGTTGCCTCCTATGTGCTATTTCACCTGCTGGTTGTCCCTTGCTGAAATCAGGTATCCAAAGCCTGATGGATAGCAAAGAGATTTTGTTCGAGAAGATTGTTGTTCCTGTTGTCCCTGCTGAAGAAGTTTCTATTGTCACTATTTTCAACAAACCTCCTAAGGCTCCCTCAAAGAAGCCTGTCAAAATCATGTCCACTCAGAAGATTGCTCCTATCATCATCACTGTTCCGGGGCCCCTCCCTTATACATCTGACAAAGTTGTCCCATGGCACTATGGGGCAGATATCTATGTTCTTGGAAAAAGCAAGAGTTTGATACTAGTACCGGCATCAGTAATATCACCGGGCCTGCCAAAATTACTCGCAGTGGTAGGCTGTTCAAACCGGATATCGCGCCACCAGCTATTCAGAAACCTCTTATCATCACACCTGCAAGTGTGCATGTTTCCCTTCCTAATCAAGTTCCTGTTTCTACCCCTGCTGCCGAGTCATCTGACGCTCGGGGAAAAGGGATTGCTACTGATTTGCCTGCCCTGACGGAGGCGCCGAAGACAACCACTGTTGAAGCCTCCCAGCAAGAGATGGAGGAGATCCTCAAGATTATCAAGAAAAGTGATTTCAATGTAGTTGAGCAGTTGGGGCACACCCCATCGAAGATTTCTATGCTATCACTGTTGTTGTGTTCAGAGGCCCATGCCAAGGCCCTGATTTCCTTCCTGAAGACGGCCCATGTGCCACAAGAAACGTCTGCTGATCAATTTACCGATTGTGTGGCCAACTTGACTGCTGATAATGGTTTGGGCTTCTCTGACGCCGATCTGACTGCCAAAGGAAAGAACCATAACGATGCCCTGCATGTCTCCATTGAATGCAGGGGCACTACTCTTGCCCATGTGTTGGTAGATACCGGTTCTTCATTGAATGTGTTGCCCAAGAAGGCCCTAGACAGATTGGATTGTGAGGGTCTGGAGCTCAAGCCCAGTAACATTGTTGTCCGAGCCTTTGACGGTTCGAAAAGGATGGTACATGGTGAAGTTGACATTCCAATCAGGGTTGGTTCTCCAGTTTTTTATTCAACTTTCTATGTGATGGACATCCGTCCATCCTACTCTTGTTTGCTGGGTCGTCCATGGATCCACAAGGCTGGAGCGGTGACCTCTACGCTACATCAGAAGCTCAAATACCCAGTCAGAGGGAAAATTGTGACAGTTCAGGGGGAGGAAGAATATATGGTCAGCCACCTAAACTCGTTCCGGTACATAGAGATGGATGGGGAATTCATTGAGACTCCATTCCAACACTTTGAAGAGGTGCCTCAGACACTAGCATCAGCTGAAACTCTGATTGAAGACCCTCCTTTGAAGATGGCTTCCTTAAAGGATGCTCGGGCTGTTGTTGAGAAGGGTGAGTGCGCAAACTGGGGCCGACTTCCTGACTTCACTCCAAAGACTGACAAGTTTGGTCTGGGTTTCACTGCAGAGGCTCAGAAGGTTGTTCATAAGGCAAGAATTGGAAGACCTCCTGTGTTCATCACCAACCCGGGAGTGAATGCTATTGAAGACGACGTGGAGGAATCTGAATTCGACAGCTGGATCTACCCAACAACCGACAGTGGACCAAGCAATTGGACTGCCAAAGACTTCATACCTATTACTTTTGTCACTCAGTAATGAACTCTTTTGTTTTCAATTTGTAACAAACAATATGTGGAAACTTTTATGGCTCGGTGTCCTACCCGGGGCACCGTGGCTCCATTTGTGAGGGCTTTTGTATGACATTTTCATATATCATTAATCAAAACATTGGACGTTTGTTGCATTTCAAAATCTTGCGTTCCTTTTCTTTCTTTATTATATATTGCAAAACAGCTATATTTACACACACTCACTTATACAGGTTCCAATCCACTCTGGATCTCACTGGTAACGACTCTGCTACTGCCAGTTATGACTTCGAAAATCCGATCAACTTAGCCGAAGACGAAGGTGAAGATGATTGCGAAGTGCCTGGTGAACTTGCAAGACTGCTACTCCAGGAAGAGAGGGCCATTCAGCCACATGAAGAGCCAGTGGAAACGGTAAATCTGGGTACTGAGACAGACAGAAAGGAAGTCAAGATTGGTGCCAATCTAGAGCTCAGTGTGAAACAACGTTTGATTCAGATGCTGCATGACTATGTGGAAATCTTTGCCTGGTCTTACGAAGACATGCCTGGGTTGGATACCGACATTGATGTTCATCACCTGCCTACCCAGGAAGATTGCCTTCCGGTAAAACAGAAGGTCCGCCGTATGCGTCCAGAAATGTCCAAGAAAATCAAAGCTGAGGTTATGAAACAATTTGATGCCGGGTTTCTAGCAGTGACTTCTTACCCTCAGTGGATTGCCAATGTGGTTCCAGTGCCGAAGAAAGATGGTAAGGTCCGAATGTGTGTTGATTACAGGGATTTGAACAGGGCCAGCCCCAAGGATGATTTCCCTCTGCCCCATATCGACGTCCTGGTTGACAATACTGCTCAGCATAAAGTTTTCTCCTTCATGGACGGCTTCTCCGGTTATAATCAGATCAAGATGGCTCCTGGAGACATGGAGAAGACCACTTTTGTTACTCAGTGGGGCACCTTTTGCTACAAGGTTATGCCTTTTGGGTTGAAAAATGCTGGGGCAACCTACCAAAGTGCCATGGTTTCTTTATTTCATGACATGATCCATCATGAGATAGAAGTGTATGTCTATGATATGATTGCAAGGTCCCAAACTGAGGAGGAACACCTTGACCACCTACGGAAGCTGTTTGACCGTCTGAAGTTGTACAAGCTGAGGCTGAACCCAAACAAATGCACCTTTGGGGTGAGATCTGGAAAATTGCTAGGCTTCATCGTAAGCGACAAAGCATTCAAGTGGACCCTGCCAAAGTGAAAGCCATACAAGAGATGCCAGCTCCCAAGACAGAAAAAGAAGTCAGAGGCTTTCTAGGATGTTTGAACTACATTGCCCGATTCATCTCGCATCTAACTGCTACCTGTGAACCAATCTTCAAGCTGCTGAAGAAATATCAAGTAGTACGTTGGAACGATGAATGTCAGGCCGCTTTCGAAAAGATCAAAGAGTATCTCCAAGAACCACCCATTCTTATGCCACCGGTTGAAGGGAGACCTCTAATCTTATACTTTACAGTACTTGACAACTCAATGGGGTGTATGCTGGGACAGCATGACGAGTCTGTCCGAAAAGAACACGCCATTTATTACCTGAGCAAAAAGTTTACCGACTGTGAGACTCGGTACTCACTGCTCGAGAAAACTTGCTGCGCTCTGGTATGGGTTGCTCGCCGGCTGAGACAATATATGTTGACTCACACTACTCTGTTGATTTCAAAAATGGATCCAATCAAGTACATATTCGAAAAGCCTGCTCTGTCTGGAAGAATAGCAAGATGGCAAATGATCTTGACGGAATATGACATCTAGTACACGACCCAAAAAGCAATCAAGGGAAGTGTACTGGCAGACCATTTGGCACACCAGGCAGTGGACGATTACCAATCTATGAACTTTGAATTTCCAGACGAGGATATCATGGTAGTGACTGATTGTGAAGTACCTGGACTGGATGAAGGACCTGAGGAAGGATCTCGATGGTCTATGCACTTTGACGGAGCCTCAAACGCTTTGGGCAATGGTATCGGCGCTATGATCATATCCCCTAAAGGCACTCATACTCCACTTACTGCCCGGCTATGTTTCAACTGCACCAACAACATGGCAGAGTATGAGGCATGTATCATGGGTCTTCAAGCTGCAATTGACTTAAGGATCAAATTTCTGAGTGTCTTCAGAGATTCCGCTCTTGTGATCAATCAGGTCAAAGGCGAGTGGGATACGAAACACCCAAATCTTATTCCTTACAAGGAGTATGTGTTGACATTGCTTCCCCACTTCGAGGAGATAACTTTTGAACACTTCCCAAGAGAGGAGAATAAGTTAGCGGACGCGTTGGCTACGATGTCTTCTATGTTCAAAGTCAAATGGGATAACGAAGCTCCCCGGATCATTATCTGGAAACTGGATGAACCTGCATATTGCTGTGATCTTGAGGCTGAAGAGGTAACTGAAAAACCCTGGTATCATGAGGTGAAGAGGTACTTGGAAGCTCAAGAATACCCTGAAGGCGCATCTGTTAATGACAAGAAGTTCCTGAGAAGGTTTGCGGCAAAGTTCTTCTTCAGCAACGGCATTCTGTACAAGCGAAACCATGATCCAACCTTACTGCGTTATGTGGATAAGACTGAAGCAGAAAGGATCATGGCAGAGCTACATGAAGGTACCTTCGGAACACATTCCAGTGGACATACCATGGCAAAGAAAATCCTTCGGGTAGGGTATTTCTAGTCCACAATGGAAGCCGACTGTTATCAGCATTCTCGGACATGTCACAAGTGCCAGATGTATGCTGATAAGGTGCACATTCCTCCGGTCCCTCTGAACATCTTGACAGCACCTTGGCCTTTTGCAATGTGGGGCATTGATATGATCGGCGAAATCAGACCTACGGCATCCAACGGGCATCGCTTCATCCTGGTAGAAATTGATCACTTCACAAAGTGGGTTGAAGCAGCTTCCTATGCTACCGTAACCAAGAGCGTCGTGGCACGGTTCATTCAGCACAACCTGATATGTCGATACGGTGTACCTGAGAGGATCATTACGAATAATGGTACCAATCTAAACAACAAGATAATCACTGAGCTCTGCGAGCAATTCAAGATACAGCACCACAACTCTTCTCCCTATCGGCCGAAGATGAATGGGGCTGTAGAAGCAGCGAATAAGAACATCAAGAAGATTGTGCAGAAGATGACAGTGACCTATAAATATTGGCACGAGATGTTGCCGTTTTCTCTTCATGGGTACCGTACCTCAGCACGGACGTCAACAGGGGCAACGCCCTTTTCCTTGGTCTATGGCATGGAGGCAGTCTTGCCTCTTGAAGTCCAGATACCCTCTCTCTGGATATTGAAGGATGTAGACTTGAGTGAAGATGACTGGATCTAGACTCGGCTTGATCAATTAAACCTAATTGACGAAAAGAGACTCACTGCTATCTGTCATGGTCAGACGTATCAAAAACGGATGATCAGGGCATTTAACAAGAAAGTCAGACAACAAGAGTATCAAGTCGGAGACCTGGTAATCAAGCGCATCATTCTTCCTCAAAGTGACCCCAGGGGCAAATGGACCCCTACGTACGAAGGGCCATTTGTGGTTAAACATATCTTCTCAGGAGGAGCCATGATTCTAACCACCATGGATGGTGACGACCTTCCTCACCCCGCCAATGCAGACATAGTAAAAAGATACTACGCATGATTAAAGACCCGCTAGGTTGACACACCTAGGCAAAAATAAGGGCTTCCCGGCGAACCAAAAGGGTTCGGGCAAAAATAAGGGATGAAATGAAAAAAATCTGTACACCCGGCAAGTCGAAAACCTGAAAAGGCGGCTTGGGCATAAATAGGTATCCCGGTGGACTGAAAACCCGAAAGGGCGGTCCAGGAAAAAGTTAGGGATAAAGCGTAATACTATGTCTCATTGGATCACATTGCATCCAGAATTCGGCATCAACTATCAGACTTCGGCATCGATCAATCAGCTTCATCTTCAACTAAGCAGCAAAGTGACGAGACGCTTGAAGACATAAAGGCGATAGCAGAGTCGGAACCCATTGGGATTATTTGCACATAGCTGTTTTGTTTCCTTTTCACAAAATTGTATAAACTCTATTTTGCTCGGCGGCGTTCTCTTACTAGGACGTCAGCCTCTTGTACAAAAACGCCTATTTATAGGAAAATTTCAAAATCAATACAAGTTCAATTTTTCAGACAAATTATCCATTTGTTTTTCCTTTTTCTGTTTTGTTTTGCGAAGAACGTCCAGTGTTCATTTTTGATATATGCATTTGACATTAATTGCTAATCATGAATAGTTGCATGCGAAACAAAGGATTAATTACCGATGACATCAGAAACAGGGGCAATTTAGAAATGTCTGAACAATCTAGTTGCTTTGTCCACCAAGGTACCAAGGTAGGTTCGGCTGAAGAACGTAACCAAGTTACCTCAACTCCCCATAGAGTAAGACCAGATTTCAACAATACTCTCCCCCAGGCAGAGTTGGTTTCCCGTCAGCCCCGAAAAGGCATAATATTCCCCTAGCAAGTCAGCGGTACTCTCCTCAAGAAGAGTTAGTTTGTCAGCCTAAAGGAAGTTGGGCATCCCCAGAAGATCTCAACATTCTCCAGCGGAGTGTAGAAATTCCTCAGCAAGCATCCCCGGCAGTCTTAATATAAGATTGTTCCCCGGCGGAATACCGACATCCAGTGGAACCATTCCTCAGTATAGTCCAAAGTTTCCCCAGGAAAGTGGAATCCATATCCCCAGTAGATTCTGGAAGCTTATCCCCTGCAGAGTACGAACGTATCTCCCCGACTTTATTCAAAGGTTATTTCCCCACCAGGGTATAACTGGATTATCCTCAGCTAATTACCACGGAAAGACCGTCCTCGACGAAGTTCTTCCTATTCCCCAGCGGAGTTCATCAAATTCCCCAACATAACTTATCAGTGGAATCCCCAGCGGAGCCCACATCAAAACCTCCGCGAAGTATCTCTCCAACAAAGTTTATTCCCCAACGGAGTCATCTTCTCCTACCGGTTTATTCTTGCAACCATCATCCCCAGCGGAAACGAAGAACTCCACTCTTCAACATCAGCCCAGGATTCAACAAGTTCCCGGCACTCGTCAAGGATTTATTTTCCTAGACGAAAACACATTCATAGACATTTCATATTTCATACATACATGATAAAGTGCATACAACACTGTCTCATTTTGAGCATCATGACATCATGCAGCTCATACATCATGACATTGCATACAACTGATGTTTTGCCTTTTCAGGAAAAAGTCAATCCAAAAGATGATTACTATCAACTATCGCAATTCCGGATTCGATTCCTGTATCTAGCCAGGGCATATCTGTGAGCGATTGATTGTAGATTCGATACATGTATCTAGCCAGGGCATATTTGCATGAAGAGTTTGAAGATCAACCCCTGTAACAGGCCAGGAAATTATCTTTCATTCTCAGGTCAGAAGTTGACACCTGTATCCAGCCAGGAAAGCTATCTCTACCAATCTTTTGCAAATTCCAGATTCGATTCCTGTATCTATCCAGGGCATATCTGTGAGCAACTAATTGTGGATTCGATACCTGTATCTAGCCAGGGCACGTCTACATGAACAGTTTAGAGATTCGATACCTGTATCCAGCCAGGGCACGTCTGTAAACAACCTTTTGAAGTTCAAGATTCGATTCCTGTATCTAGCCAGGGCACATCTGTGAGCAACTAATAGTGGATTCGACTCCTGTATCTAGCCAGGGCATATCTGCATGAAGAGTTTGAAGATCAACACCTGTAACAAGCCAGGAAACATCTTCCTTTCTCAAAATACACAAGTTCTCGCTAAGGAATCTCTTACGCGATCAACACTTCCAAATGGCATCTATAAGCCCATCCCCCTATCCACCATCTCTCCAAATGGCATCTATAAGCCCATTCCCGCCATCACATTGCTGATACTCCAGCATGCGAGTGCAAATTTCTGGGCACTCTAGTGTCCAATCTCCTTTTACCCTCGAGTCGCGAAAGGCAAACTTGCCAATCTAACTCTTCAAGTTCAAGAAGATTGAACAGGGGCAACTGTTGTACCCCAAAATTTTCCCTCCCATTTCCTCAATATTCTCTCACCACAAGACCCTTGGAGCTCAAGAACAAGTTAGGGTTTACTCTGCTCAAGACCCCTCCTTGCACTGTTGACCCAAATTAGGGTTTGAGTTTGCACAAAGATGTTTTGACCTAAAATGCCCAAAATGACTTTCATGCATCATATTGGACTCACAAGTTTATCCATACCAAGTTTCAAGCCTTGATTCCAAACTTTGCCCAGTCAATTGGACAGTTGACCTAGAAATTAGCTGTATTGGGAAAAAAGTCAACTGTGGTCAATTGACAGTCAAACCTCATGATTTTTGATCCACATCAACATTATGAACTCATATGGACCATTTGATCAAGTTTGGATCACAATTCCACAAGAAATTTGATCAGATCACCAAAAGGGCAAAATGGTCATTTTTAGGGTTTTGACTGCACAAAGGTAATTTTTGACTGTTTGACCTAGCCAATGGCAAACCAAGCTCACATATGGACTCAAGGACTCAATGGCATTGTCTTGACATGTTCAACAAGTTCAAAACATCCCAAATGCACAAGATTGACAGATGAATTTTCCAGTCAGCTGAGCCAAATTTAACTGTGTACTGAAAAGTCAAACTTTGACTTTTTGGTCAAAATCAAGTGTCAAGATTCATTTTTCATCAAGACATGTCAAATTATGAAACTTGTTCATCAAGAAATCAAAAATTGCAAATTAGGGTTTAAAATGAAGAATTTTCATAACTTAGAATTTTTCTAAGTTATGAAAATCCCTAATTTTTTCCTAACTTTGTCCCATTTTTTCATCAAGATTCATTTGGATTCAAACAAAACTCAAAACATGAAAGTTATAGTCAATTGAAAAATCTACAACTTTGATTCAAAAAGTTTCCTCAAAAGAAGCTTATAGCTCAAGTTATGATTTTTGGAACAAGGGTGCAAAACATTCTTAACTTAGAAAAATTTTGACCTATTCTAGGCGGGATTTTTGCCTAACTTCATGGCCATTTTTCACATGCTTCCACTTGGAATCTCAACTTGCATTACAAAGATGTATTGTAGTACACATTCCAAGCTTTCCAAATTGTCCAAGAACTTCTCAAACACCCTTGTGGTTAGGGAGAATCGAATTTGTCAATATGGGCAAAAGTCACTTTGTTCATGAGCCATTTCCATGTTCATAACTTGTGCATTTTCAAACTTAGCATGTGCAAGCTACATTACAGGCCTCTAATCTCATTTACACTCAAAAATTAAATGCCAATCATTGTGTTCTAGCTTTGTTTTGTTCATATAGTCATTACACAAAGAATTAAGCCTTAATTAGAAAAAGCAAGTTATCCATTTTTGTAAAGTTACACTTTATGTCAAGTTTGCAATCCAAGAGGTACAATGCATATCTTCTAGGCACAAGTTATTGAACATATCCCACTGATCCAGAGCCAACTTTGCAGCATATTTGAGGGGCCTAGAGGAGCCTGTAACAGGACTGGGCATTTTGACTTACATTAGAAGCAACTTTGCAAATACAATACAATCTCACATTTCTGCCAACACAAGCATAGACAAACTTGTTGAACACATTCCAAACATCATAACTGAGCTAAGGCACGACCTAACCACCTTCAAAACCTCACCATTCACAAAAACACCATTGTACTGCACAAAACAGGGCATCCCTGCAGTTTGAGTGGCACAACTCAATCCACTCGTGCGCCTTGGCCAAAACCAGTTCATACACACTCCATACCACCTATACAAACTATCCCAAGCCCTAGCTTCAGACTGTAACACCCCTAACCAACTCCATCGTTTTCACTTTTTCTGTTTTGCAGGTTGACTTCCATAGCTTGATTCGTTTAGTTTCAAAGCAAGCTAAAGGTTGGAGAAGCATCCCTGAACTTCAAGCAAGTTGTACAAGTCCTCACATTGCACTGAAAGTACCTCCATTGTCATACACGATCCAAGCTGAACAGGTAAGTTCATGGACTTCTATCTCTCAATCTAGGAAGAGTTAGCTTTAGGTTTATGAATGAAAAATGCTCTACTCTTGGCCCTGAAACTACACATATAATTACTTTGCATTTATGTTATGTATGCTGAGAGAATTTGGAACCTGAATATTAGAAAAAACTTAGGTCAGGAATTAGGGATGAAGAAATTCTCTTTCGTTTCTTAGAGTTAAGTTAAGTTCTTTATATGTCTGGATTCGTCTCTTGATGCTCTACATTTTTGGTGTTATGAGTTTTGCTTGAAAGTCCAGGAATCAGGAGTTAGGAAACGCGTGTTGTTGTTGTTCAAACCAGTCTGGAGGTTGAAGACAAGCCTTCTTGGGCTGGGCCTGACTTGTTCTTTCTTTTTGCACCATCCTTTTACACATACACCCCACTGGCCCATTTTGAGATATATTTGTCATTTTTTATTTTTTTCCTTTTGATTTTGTTTCTATATTTTTATTTAAGCATGAAAAAACATTAAAAATATTTTTCTCACATTTTTTGCATTTTATTTGCTATTTATTTTGTTTCATTTAGTTTGTATGTAAATAAATACATAATACTTTTTTATTTAAAATACTAAAAACAATACAAAATACATTTATTTTCTAATTTTATTTTATTTTATCTTTTGAAAACATTTCCTAAAAAATATACTTTTTTTTTATAAATATTAAATTTTTTTTTTTTGTACATATTTAATATATTTAATAAATAATATAAATACTTATATGTTTAATAGTATATTTAGGTTAAAAACAAAAAATAATACATTTTTATTTTTATTAATATTTAAACTCAAAAATAATTTTTTACAATATACTTTCTTTTTATTTATTTTTTGTACATAATTAATAAACATTGTATATATTAAATAATAAATACCTTTTATTTATCAAAATTAGGGTTTGCCCTAAAATGTAAAAATATCCAAAATTATTTATTTTTATTTTTGTTTATTTTGCCACATAAAAAACACTTTTTACATACATATAAAAATCATTTTTTACATCTTGCATATTTTTGTATTTTTATTCAATTATTGTGCAATTAATAATTTGTATAATTCAATTTGGATGTAATAGCTTAGGTTTTAATTTCTTGCTAAAATATCCCATTTGAACATTTGTATCCCCCATCCCATAATTATGTTGTAATAGTTTAGGATTTTAAATTTCGCATTTAAAAGCTTTCTAAATATACCATGATAGACTTAGGGTTTGTATGCAAATCAACCAAAAAATAGTTTCGCCTAATTCAAGATAAACAAGCATGAAAATGGACAACACCAATCACACTTGCACCCCTAGGGTTATTCCACTTGTTGCCTTCAATAATGGGCCATGTTGCATGTTAAGTTTCTTTGGCAAAAACAAAACAAATCAAATGATCATAGTCCCTCGATGACGCTTTCAAAAGTTGCCTAAAAATGATCAAGTCCGTTAAAGGAAAAATTGCCCAAAGATACTTGGCACCATTGCAATCATGGTCTAAACGATGACCCGCGCCCGTCCCGTTCACATCCTAACACAAGATTGTCCACCAAACACAATGGTGGAACAAAATTGTTAAAAGGGTTAAAACATAGCAAAGATCTTTGAGAAATTTAGGGTAGATAGCTATTGGTTACTTGCCAACTTGCAAAACAAAAACACTTGCCTATTTTTCAAAACCACACATCACAACACTTTCAAAACAACTTTCAAAATAACATTGAAAACTTTTCAAAAGACATACACCTTTGTATACATCCCAACATGGATCATTACAAAGGTTGCCACCACATTGGCCTCTTTTCAAAACATTTTCAAACCCACACACACAAAGCACCATTTCAAACAATTGAAAGCACCATTTCAAACAATTGAAAATCAAGGCAAGTTGATCTAAGCAAGTAACTAAGAGCCCATGGATAACCATGGATAGAAAGGGTGCTAATACCTCCCCTTTCTATAATCTACTCCCCGAACCCAAGAAAACATCTCAAAGGTTTTTGCTGTGCTTTTTAACCTTTCCTTAGGATAAAATAAAAAGTCGGTGGCGACTCTTGCTCAACCGAAACATTTGCGAAAATAAACGCAAAACCAAGTCAGTTCTCCCACCGTATCACAGTAAGGATCAAGAGGGATGTAATTCTTGTGCCCCAAAGTCTTGTTATCTACCTTTTTCAACATTCTCCAAGCTCGGATAAATCTCTGGCAAAGATCTTGATCGTCGTTGTCGTAGACAAATACCAAACCTTGAATCAACATCTCATGCGGGCCATCCCTTCGGGCGTAACCAAATTGTCTTAAAGCTAAACAGGGATTGTAGGTGATACCTCCCCTAATGCCAAGTAAAGGGACATTAGGAAATTCTCCACAATGGTCGACAATAGTAACATTATCTATGGATCAGGAGCACTAATGAACTTCTGAATGTTTGAGCGTCATCAACCTTTGTGACCACCTTGAGCCTTGTCATTCTTCAATACATATTGGGGAAGATGCGAAATAAACTATCTTGCCAAGAGAGTAGTACAACACATAAGAACACCTTTTTTCCTCATTGTGCGACTGTGAAAAGAGTGTAGGATATCCCCTAGCAATATAGGCACCGGGTTGCGGGATATGAAGATTTTGACGGTGTTCACATCTATGAGTTGGTCAGGATTTGGAAACAAAACCATCCTATAGATGAGGAGAGCCATAATTTACTCAAAATCTTGCAAGTCCAAAGAATTCCAACAGTTTTGGGCTTTCTCAAACAATAACTTTGCTAGGAAACCTTCAACACCACTCCTTGTTTCCCAATGAGTTGTGACATCAGATGAGTGCAAGTGTAGAGCTTGAGCAATCTCTTATGGCTTTGGGTCTCTTTCCGTACCTTTGAAAGTTAGTTGATTGAGAATGGGAATTCTTAAGAGTCGGGAGAATTCTTCCAAAGTAGGCATAAGTTGATAGTCGGGAAATGTGAAGCAATGGTGTAAAGGATCAAAAACTGAAAGAGCACCTTCATCATGTCCTCATTTGTGTTAGAGGTGACCAAGTTGAGTAGGCGACCATGTCTCATGGTGAATGGAGAGTTTTCAGGAATCCTTGATGCTAGCTCCTTAAGTTGTGGAGGGATCCTTACAAGGTTGATTTGAATAGTTTTCCTGCAAAAAGAATCCATATCCTACAAAACAAGAATAAAGATGAATCCCAAAATCCTTGAAATCGTTAGTGAATGTGTATGATGTTATGATGTTCATGATGTTATGTACAAGTATGTATATACAAATAAATCAAACAAGTACTTAGGTTTAGGCTTGCATGGAGTCTCATAGGCAAGTACCCTCTTGAAGTTTAGTTGGCTCAACCTGTCCTAGTAATAGTAATCGGGTTCTAATGAGCTCAATATCACTGGTCTGTTTCCTTGGTCATTGTTTCAGCACAAGCCTCTTTAATAGCGACCGAAATATCCCAAGAAACCAAACCTCAATGAGTGTAGTATCGAGTATCTACAGACTTCATATTGTACCAAAGCCGGTCATCTCACTATATCCTAAATGCCAATTTGGTTAAGTAAAGGTTCTAGAAGTTCATTAGTGCTTCATGACATCACTCAGCGGCCTGTATTCTCTTTGATTAACTCAAAGGCTACCTGTACCCACAAATATGTCGCACTAACGTAGCTATTGCTTATACCGTGTCGGTATACCCCAGATAATTTCCACAACGTATTGCTACTTACCTATAATGTATCCCAAATCTGGGTAGAGGATTCAAACCCAAATAAAGAACCATAATTTAAAGCATACAAGTCAAACAATACAAGCAAGTAAATGTGATCTAACCCTAAGGTAACCCCACTTTTAGAATTTTCCCCAATAGAGTCGCCAGTTCTGTGAACGGTGGGAGAACTAACTTGAAGGTTTTGCGTTTGATCGCAAATGTTGCGGTTAGCAAGAGTCGCCACTGACTTTTCTTTTATCCAAAAGGAAAGGTGAAAAAGCATAGGAAAGACCTTTGATATTATTTCTTGAGTTCGGGGGGTAGATTGTGAAAAGGGAAGGTATTAGCACCCTTTTCATCCATGGTTTTCCATGGGATCTTAGTTACTAGCTAGATCACTTGCTTTTTTGTTTGAAAATTATGCTTGGTGTGGTTTTTGAAATTATTTTATAAAGAGGCCATTGTTTAGGCAATCTTTGTAATGATTCTTGTTTGTAAGAATGTATACAAATATGTTTGATCTTTTGAAAATGTTTTCAATTTTGTAGGATGTTTGAAAGTGTAGGTGATTGTTTTTTAAAATAGCAAGGATGTTTGTTTCGAAATAGAGCAAGTAATTAGGATCATTCTACCTACTCAAAAGTCTTTCTTGTTCATTTTCTTTTCCTTTGACATTGTTGTCTTACCATTGATTTGGTAAGCAACCCTATCTTTGGATGTAAACGGAATAGGCGTGGGTCATCGCATAACCATGATTAGCAATGTTGCAAGGTATCTTAGCATTCTTTTTAGAGACTAAGATCATTTGAAAGGCAACTTAGATAGCGTCATCGAGGGACTATGATCTTGTATTTGCTTTGTTTTTGCTAAGATATCTTACATGCGTAATATGGCCATTTTGTATAAGGCAACCAAGTGGAATAACCCTAGGGGTGCTTGTGTGCAAGTGTATTGTTTTCATGCTTGTTTTTGTCTTGAATTAGGGTTTTCTAAGTATTGGTTTTAGTCTTTCCATACAAACCCTAATTACTAGCATTTGCATATAAAAGCGATAAATTGCGGAAATTAAAGTTACTACGCTATTACAACATTTGTGTACAAATTGTAAATGGGGATTGCAAGAAGGTAAACCTAGTTAGTTTATTACAACCATATTGAATGGGTATTAATGTACAAAGAATTTAAATGTACAAGATGAAATAAATATACAAGAAATGTAATTGTTAAGGAAATGGGTATTTTGGATTTTTATGAGAAAAAGGGAAATTGTTTTAACCTAATTAATTAAAGAAAATAATTAATTAAAATTGAATTTAATTAGGAAAAGATTTTTAATAAAACCCTAGTTCTATTAATTAATGAAAATAAGTTTATAAAAAAAGTTTTTTTTGGTATTTTTGTCTTTGAAATATTTATAGTATTATAAAGTATTTTTGACTTTTTTTATATTAAAATAAATATATTTTAATAGGTGTAAAAATAATACTAATCTAGTTTTAATTAAATTTATAAGACTAGTTAATAAAAATAAATAATGTATAGTTAAATAAAATATTTTTTGTGAGAAAAATAAAATATACTAAGTTAAAATGAAAATCTATTTTTTTGTGATTTTTTATGATTTTTTAATATTATGAAAAATAATTAAGAAAATAAATAAAAATAAAATAAAATTGGGCCAAGGGTGTATAAATGAAATGGGGGGTTAACCAGCAAAAACAAAAAAAAACAAGTCAGGCCCAAAGAGGCTCAGCGCCTGCAAAAAAACAAAAGTTAGGAAGCAAAAATATGAAAAAAATCAAAAGGGTAACACTAGGGCTCGAACCCAGGTCCCATAGGTTACAGGCGCGCGCTTCTACCACTGGGTTGGCTATACATCCGTTAACATAAGCAAAACAATAAATATACAAGGCAAAATGCGCCCTGATGACTTCATCTTCAACCTCCAGCCAGACCAACTGTAACTTGCTCATTTCTCATCAAAAATGAAAACTGTAAACATGAAACTTGTAGCAAATTTTCTCACGGTTTCAGAAATGTAAAGCATTAAAACTGTAGATCAAAGATAAGCATGGATTTTAATTGCCCTAATCTGAACCCTAAAAATCTCAGAAATTTCAGTTTCAAAATTCTCTAAGCTCAAGTAAAATTAATGGAAACTATGGACATGGTTAGCTTCAGGGCAATGATATCTACATGTTTTGTTCACAAATAAACTATTGATGATGCCTGTATGAAGAGTTCAAATTTGAGAAAACTTACCTCAAAACTGGAAATCGTGTTTTGAATTTGAGCTTGTTTCAAGTGGTGGTGATGATCAGGTTAGCTTCCTTGAGGTCCCAGGAAGCTAATGCAATGATTTGCTTAAGTTGAGAGTGGCTGAAATGGCCTGGTGAAGTCAAGTTGCAGACTCTGTTTTTTGGTTATAGAGGTTATGGTAAATGGTGTTACAGTTCTGGAATAAGGATGGGAATGAGTTGTATTTGATGTAAGGAAGCTTTAGGAATGAATTTGAGGGAAAACACACGAGGGAAATGAGAGATACAAGTTTAAGGTCAGAACTGTGTATCAATGGAGTTTTTTGTGAAATTTCTTGCTAGAGGGAATTTAGGAGTGTTTCAGTGTGCTAAAACTCGTCCCCTAGCTCACAAATAGTAACTCTATTTATAAGCAACAAGTTTGGAGACTTGTTGTCGATCAGAATTCAAAATCACAAGTTTATGCATAACATGTGATTTTTTTGAGAAATTCAAGTTTCAAAGCCTTGTATACTTGGTTCATAGAGCGGTTATGCTTTAAGTAAGCTTGCTTCTAACTTTGTGTATGGAGTGTGATCAGAGGGAACAAGTTAGAGGCTCAAGAATGGACTTTATGCAAAAAGCTTGCTTTACAAGAATGGCAATGTTAACTTTGTGCCATAAATGGAAATGAAACTTGGATAATAGCTCAATTGCTTGGATCAAAGCCCTAACAGCTGTGTAAATATTTAATTATGGAGTGAAAAACAAGTTTGAGGCCTGCAAAGAAAATATTATTCAGCCTAGCATGGATTTGGTTCATGTGTTCATCAAAAATGACTTGTAATTCAAGTGATAAAACCCTAACTTCATCTCTTCGATTCTCCCTACTCAAGAATGATCTCAAGGAGTTCTTGGACATTTTGGAAAGCTTGCAATGTTCTATACAATCCATCTTTGAATTGCTTTTGAAGATTCCCCTTGGAACTATATGAAAAAGTATCATGAAGTTAGGTCACAATCCTAGCCAAATTAGGGCAAAATTTCACTAAGTGTTTAGTTTCATGGCCACATGTTCATAAAATTATAACTTGAGATCCAAGCACTTTTCGAAAGAGTTGTGTAAAGAAAAGTTGTAGATTTAATGGAGATCTACAACTTTCATGTTGGAAGTTTCTCTTGAATTATCTTGCATCATGGTGAAAATTTTGCTCAAAGTTATGAAAAAACATGAAATTTCCAACACTTAAAAAATTCTAAGTTTAGAAATTTTGACTTTTCAAAATGAAATCTTGACTTTTTTATTTCTTGATGAATAAGTTTCATATTTTGACATGTTTTGATGAATTATGATCTTTGGCACTTGAATTTGACCAAAAAGTCGTTTGACTTTTCAGTATACAATTGACTTTTGATCAGTTGACTGAAAAATTCATTTGTCAATCCAATGGACTTGCAATGTTTTGAACCATGTCATTAGGTTAAAATGATGCAATTGGACTCTTGAGATTATGCCTTAAACCAATTGACCATTTGCTTGGTCAAAAATCAGAAATTGCCCTTTCCTAGTCAAAACCCTAATTTTGACCATTTTGCCCTTTTGGAGATTTGATCAAATTTCTTGAGGAGTTATGGTCCAAACTTGATCAAATGATACATATGAGTTTAAAATGTTGATGTGGATAAAAAATTATGAAGTTTGACTGTAAATTGGCCATGATTCACTTTTTCCCCAATACAACTGATTTTTAGGTCAACTGCTCAATTGACTGATCAAAAATATGATCCAAGGCTTGAAACTTGACATGAGTAATCTTGGGGTCCATAATGATCTATGAAAGTCATATGGGGCATTGGAAGTTCAAAAATCCTTGTGCAAACTCAAACCCTAATTTTGGTCATCAATGCTTAAGGAGGTGTCTTGAGATGATCAAACCCTAGTGCAGTCTTGAGTCAAGGATATCTTATAAGTAAATTCTTGATAAGCGAGAGGGAAATTTTTTGGGTACAACACAATTGTAAGTGAACTTATGTAGAAGTTGCACCTATATGAGGCCGGACTAAAATAATACAGGTGTATTACATAAATGCACACCATGGTTTGAAACCAAAATTAAGGTGATCAAGCACAAAGGCAAGAAGATGCAACTAATGGATCTAAGTCAAAAGGCCAGGTAAGCATAATCAAGGGCTCAGAACACAAGGTAAATGGTGGACATCAATTAAAGAATTCACCAGATCAAATTTAAAACCAACCAGTAAAATTAAAACAAACGGTGCATCATAATTGGCTAAAATAATCAAAACACGAGGGAATCAATTTTTGTCTCTCCGGTCATCTTCTCCAGTGAGCCAGTCACCAGAGGTAGGAAAATAGTTACATTAGATCATTAAACCATAAATATTATGATCGTCTCATTGAAAAAAACCTCACTTCATTCTCCTCTTCCATTTATTAGAACTGAGCATGAAGAACTTTGGAGAAAACTCAGTGAAAAACAAATCAAGAAAATTAAAATTAAATGACGAAATCAAACAACCAATGCAAACTAACTTATGGGAAAGGATCGGGAAGTAACGAGCTACATTGTGGTAACTTGTTTGAGTTTAAATGATGCTTAGAACTACCTTGTTCAAGTGGTGATCAGAGATGGTGAACTATGAACTTGGTTAGAGCACTTTAGAAAGTCTTAGAACTTGGTTTTTGTTGCTACAACTTCAGAAGATGTCAAAGGTGCTAATAGAATCAAGAAATGAGGTTGAAAGATCTTGGAATTTGAGAGCAATATCATAAATTTTAATTTAAAACTGGAGGATTTGGTAGAGGTTTGAGGGGCTTTATAAGCTTGAGTTTAATTTGTAGAATTGGTGAACTTCTAATTTTGGTTCCAAGTAAAATTTGTAGTTCCATGAAGCCATGTTCCAACCTATGTGAAATCTTGTGTAGTTGACCATTTCTCCTCATTATTTTTGCTAAATTATCTTTTCATAACATAGAGTGCAATGCAAAAAGAACCAGATCATTTGGAGTCTTGAGCTGAGAGTTCCATGGATGTAAAGTTGGCACCATGACCTATAATTATGAGTGAAAAAATTTCTAAGTCCAAAATGAGCTATAATGTATCCAAAATTTTGATAGTCTTAGGAGCAAAATTTGCCTTTTACTTGTGAAGAGAGGTTGTAGAGGATGTCAAGATGAATGATTTTCCCAAAGAATCATTCAAAAATGTTGAATAATGAAGAAGTTATGATATGAATTTAAGCTTGAAAAGTTAACTTTTTAGGTCAAACCACTTTGAATAATCTTGCAAATTTGGACTTTTGTTGCATTTCAAGACACAATGATGAACATATACACTTAAAATGATGGATCCCATATTGCTCTTTGATTAATTTTGGTAAAACTTGACGAAACTTGATGATGAAGGCATGGAAATAAACACATGAACCTTTTGAAATATCTTGAGAAACAAGTAACCAAATCTCTAGCTATCTTTGATCAAATGATGTTGAATGATGCTTGAAGATAGTGTGACCTAAGATTATAGGTCATGCTTTGATGAATAAGCCTTGAAAATCAATGGTTGACCAACTCTTGTCCTTGAGGATTCAAACCCTAATTGGATAACCACACTTGATCTTCTTGATTCAAAACCCTACCTTGCAAAATAAAAATAAAAAATAAAAAATAAAAAAGCATATTTTGGTATTTGGTTAAGGTTAGTAAAGCATAAGATGATTAAACATAAAGCATGAGGAGAAAAACAAAAGGTGCTTGGTGATCTCCCACACAACAAACCTAAAGATAAGAGGTGTGATACGGTGGGAGAACTGACTTGGGTGTTTTGTGTTAGATCGCAAATGTTGCGGTTAGCAAGAGTCGCCACCGAATTTTCTTTTATCCAAAAGGAAAGGTGAAAAAGCAAAGGAAAGACCTTTGAGATTTATTTCTTGAGTTCGGGAGTTAGATTATGAAAAGGGAAGGTGTTAGCACCCTTTTCATCCATGGTTTTCCATGGGCTCTTAGTTACTTTCTAGATCACTTGTTTTTGTTTGAAAAAGTGTTTTGTGTGGTTTTGAAAGTATTTTTGAAAAGAGGTCATTATTTAGGCGAACTTTGTAATGATTCTCGTTCGTAAGAATGTATACAAAAGTGTTGATCTTTTGAAAATGTTTTCAAGTTTGAAAGGTGTTTTGAAAGTGTAGGTGTTTGTTTTTGAAAATAGCAAGGATGTTTTTTTGTTTTGAAATGGAGCAAGTAACTAGGAACATTCTTCCTACTCAAAAGTCTTTCATGTTCATTTCCTTTGACATTGTTATCTTACCATTGATTTGGTAAGTAACCCCATCTTTGCTATCTTTTCATTGGTAAGCAATGTTGCAAGGTATCTTAGCATTTTATTTAGGGACTAAGATCATTTTGAAAGGCATCATAGATAGCGTCATCGAGGGACTATGATCTTGTATTTTGCTTATCTTTTCTAAGATACCTTACATGCGTAATATGGCCATTTTTGTAAGGCAACCAAGTGGATTTACCCTAGGGGTGCTTGTGTGCAAGTGGATTGATTTTCATGCTTGATTTGTCTTTGATTAGGGTTTTCTATTGATTGGTTTTAGTCTTTCCATACAAAGCCCTAATTACTAGCATTTGTATATAAAGCGATAAATTGCAGAATTTAAAATTACTACGCTATTACATCATTTAGGGGAGGGGGTGTACAAATTACAAATGGGGATTTTGCAAGAAAATTAAACATAATTATCTATTACAACCATATTGAACATATACAAATTGAAAATAAAAATGCAAATGCCAATGGATAAAGAAATGATTTTTTTGTTTGGATTTTTATGAAAGGGGTTTTAACCTAATTAGGAAAATAGTTAATAAAATGAAATTAACTTAAATTAATTAAGAAATGAAATTAACTAAAAAGGATTTTTAGGGTTTTTATGAAAAGGTTTTAAATTAAAAAGAAAAATGAAAATTAACTAATTAAAATAAACCTAAGTTCTAAATTAATTTTAATTTACAAAAGGATAGTATAATAATTAAACCCAATTATCTAAATATTAATTAATTAAGAAAAGAAATTAATTTGTTAGAAAAAAATGTTTTTTTTGTCTTTTTATCTAAAAGAACTTAAAATGGAAAATATCATAAATATCTAAATAATAAATATAAAACATTTTTGGTATTTTTATTTAATAAAATGATAATAATAATAATAATAATAATAATAATAATAATAATAATAATAATAATAATAATAATAATTGAAGAAAAAGAAAATAAAATAAAATATAACAATTAAAGTCAAGGGGTTAAAAAATAGAAATGGTGGTTAACAGTAGTAAAAGGGCGATAGGCCCAAAAGTAATTTTTTGTTCAAGTCAGAAAACAAAATAAAAATCAAATAAATGGGCTTGTGTCAAAAAGAAAATAGGGGGTGAGAAGCCAAAAACAATGCTCCAGACCCAAAACAAATCAGCACCCTCTGGTGATCCAGTGTGGGCAGCCTTGAAGGGTGCATCATGGGGACGTGCATGTGAGGTGTTGGATTTAATGGCTTGGCTGATCTGATGGTAATGGAGAAAGGCACATGGTACACACGCTGGCTTGGTTTGCATTGAACCTGAAATAAGAAAAAGTGAGAAAGCATTGAACCTGAAATAAGAAAAAGTGAGGAAAAAAAGAGTACCACTGGGGCTCGAACCCAGGTCCCTATGGTCACAGGCGCGCGCTTCTACCACTGCGGTAGCTATACATCCGTTTATTAATACAAACCATAAATATATATTTGAAACATATTCCTAGGCCTGTATCATCTTCAACCTCGCGCCAGACCATTCAACATGATTTTTTGAAACTGTTATCTCTCTCATTTCTCAACCATTTTCAAAAGTACAGACATGAAAGTTGCTGGAAATTTCATCACGAATCCACCATGTAAATAACTTAAGCTAACAGTCAAGATGGGTGAGAATTTTTCTGGCCCTAATTTAAAACCTAAAAATTTAAGAAACTTCAACTCTAAAATTCTCTAAGCTCAGGCCATATAAATGCAAACTATGGATATGTACAGCTTCGTGGCAATGGTATCTACATTTTATCTTCACAAATCAGAATCAAATGATGCTTGTATGAAGAGATAGAAGTTTGAAAACTTACCTCTTACAGCTAGAGTCGTGTATGGAGTTTGAGCAACCTTTCAGATGGTATGATGATTTCTATAGCTAGCCTGGACCTCCTTGAGTGTGTTCCAACTCCTACATTGCTTTGAGTATGGATGAAACTCCCAACTCAAGTCAAGTTGCAAGCTTCAGTTTTGGAAATGGTGGATAGTGATGGAGGAGTTACAATCTTCAAACAGGGGCTTGGATCACTTGTATATGATGTAAGTAAGGTGTCTGGATGGTTAAGAATCAAAACACACGAGTGGAAATGGAGATGGAGAGTTTTGGCTCAAAACTGTCAAGTGGGACAGTTCTATGCAGCAAGGGTCTTTGGGAGAGTTCTTACAGGATTGAAATTGTGTATTAGCTTGCAAACCACTTGTGCATAAGTAAGGAAAAGGTTAGAGTACTTGAGGAGGTCAGAAGCACAAGATGTAGAGTTATGGCTATGTTACTTAATTTTGAAGAAAAGTGAAAACATGGTTTCAAGGCATAATACAAGCATGGCCTGAGTTTATGGAAGGCTCTAGACATGTTTCTTTTACCTTTAACATTGCTTGTGATCAGGAGGAACAAGTGCAAATATCTATGCATTGACTTTGTGATTAAAGCTTCTTTACAAGAATGGAATGGTTACTTTGTGCCATAAATGGAAATGTAACTTGGATAAAGGCTCAAGTGCTTGGATTAAAGCTCTAACAGCTGTGTAAACATTTAATTATGGAGTGAAAAACAAGTTTGAGGCCTGCAAAGCAAATATTATGTAGCCTAGGCTTGGATTTGGATTCTTGTTCATCATGAAATGGCTTGTAATTCAAGTTTGAAAACCCTAACTTCCTCTCTTCGGTTCTCCCTGCTCAAGAATGATCTCAAGGAGTTCTTGGACATTTTATAAAGCTTGTAATGTGCTCTACAACCCTTATTTGAATAAATTTTAAAAATTCCCCTTGGAAATATATGAAAAAGTGCCATGAAGTTAGGTCAAAATCCTGCCTAAACTAGGGTAAAATTTCACTAAGTGTTTAGTTTCAAGACTATGACTTCATGAATTAATAACTTGAGATCTAAACATTTTTAGAAGAAGTTGTGTAAAGCAATGTTGTATATATCATATATATCTACAACTTTCATGATGAAAGTTTCTTCTGAATCATCTTGCAACATGGTGAAAAATTGGCTAAAAGTTGTGAAAAAACATGATGTTTTAAACACTTAGAAAAATTTCTAAGTTAGAAAACTTTGACTTTTCAAAATGAAAATCTTGACTTTTTGATTTCTTGATGAATAAGTTTCATATTTTGACATTTTTTGATGAATTTTGATCTTTGACATTTGATTTTGACCCAAAAGTCAAAGTTTGACTTTTCAATGTATAGTTGACTTTTGATCAATTGATTGAAAATTCACTATCAATCCAATTGATCTTGAGCAAAGTTTTGGATCATGACATTAGGTAAAAATGATTCAATTGAACTCTTGATATCATGCCTCAAACCACTTAACCATAGGTCAAAAATCAGAAATTGCCTTTCCTCAGTCAAAACCCTAATTTTGACCATTTTGCCCTTTTGATGATTTGATCAAATTTCTTGAGGAATTGTGGTCCAAACTTGATCAAATGATAAATATGAGTTTATAATGTTGCTATGGATAAAAAATTATGAAGTTTGACTGTAAATTGGCCACAATTGACTTTTTCCCTAATACAGCTGATTTTTAGGTCAACTGCTCAATTGACTGAGCAAAAATGTGATCCAAGGCTTGAAAATTGACATGAGTAATCTTGGGGGTCCATAATGATCCATGAAAGTCATATAAGGTATTGAAATTTAAATTATCCTTGTGCAATCTCAAACCCTAATTTTGGTCATCAGTGCTTAAGGAGGTGTCTTGAGTTGATCAACCCTAGTGCAGTCTTGAACCAAGAAAGATCTTTTGTGAGAAAATAATTGATAAGTGAGAGGGAAAATTTTGGGGTACAACAGGAGGGTTGAGAGACTATCATGCTTATGACTTTGATGAAATGAAAATGATGTTATAGATGTAATCTTAGGGGTAAAAATTAGGGTATGACAATGATGTGTGTGATTTTTACTATGGCCCCATAGTAGGCGTCAATTATACTTGATAAATGTACAAATGTGTAAAAGTAACTAGTGATTAATGGTTGTCACATGCTTTAAGGTTGTTGTGATGTTAAGAGCTATCTCATGTGTGGTGAAAAGCTCTGTAAATGTGTGTTTTATATGTTGTAGTTAGGTTTCTCAATCATGATGGTGGGATATTAATACCCGCACCAGGCTTGATTCTTAAGATTCCTTGGGAATAGCCATCACTCAGGGAGTGGGCAGTTTTACTACTGATATTCATGGGAGCATGGTCCATTTCTCTCATGAATTATTTCATACCATTATAGGAGGGAGGCATGCCATTTATTTTCATGATAGGTGACTCATCCCAGTGAAGGGAGAGATATCTAAATGAAGGGAAACACCTTTGATAAAAGGAAGGTTAATCTGATTAATGGTCAAATGGGATCTCTGTGTCTCTTCTTAAGGCCTCCTAACAAATATATCGATACAAATTAAATTTGCGTTGTCTCTGCCTCTTGATTTTATGTTTTGATTGCTTGTTGATACAATCGGATGAACAAATCAACTGATAGTGAAATCAATGAAGTCGCCATCAAACGTTTTTTATCCCACGGGAAGGGAAAGGTAAACATCGAGTAAACCTGAGAAGGGTGAAATCATGATCAAACAACCGAGAGATCGAGTAAGGGAGTTTGTTACGTGAGGGGAAGATATTATCACCCCACACGCCCGTATCTCTACAGTATCCACTCTTGTTATTCTAATCTAAAGGGTATGGTCAAAGTTTATGTTTAAGGTTTAAAATAAAAAGAAAGAGAGAATGCATACAAAAGAAAAGGAAAATAAAGGGTGGGAAAAAGAAAGAGATTTTTACAAAGATATGCTCGATTAGGCCCCATAAAAAAAGCCTTTGCCTACGTATCCCTTTTAAGGAATCAGAGAAGTCGTAGTTCGGCTCATTTGTTTTGGCGGGTTTGTGTTTTTTAGTTGAACAATGTTAAATTCAATCATTTCACTGCTGCTCGACCTTTAGAGACTTACGGTCTGTAGTGGAAAGGAACCAACATGCCCTTAGAAGAGAAAAGCTAATTGGCAAAAAGAAAGGAGTTGGTTAGTGTTTTTTACCTTAAGAAAGGGTTTAATTTGTTAGAGAGTGTTTTTATTATTTTAAGGAAAAAGAAAGTTTTAGTTTTAAATTCAAGGATGTAAAAAGAAAGAAAACATCTAAGGGAGACTATCTAGAATATAATCCCAAATGTTATCATACAATGATGGCCCTATGTCAAGGATAAAGGGGAAATATCTATCTATGTTAACATGCATGGATTAATATCCTAAGGTCTAGCTCGAATTGGGAAAGAAACAAGAACATCCTAAGGGAGCATGGTATATACAAAAAATCAAGCAAAGGAAACACATACATGGCGAGAGTAGTGTATCCCAAACAAGCAAAGGAGAGCACATACATGGCGAGATTAATGCGCCTCAAAGTAGAAAGCTCGAACAAAGGGAGCATATACATGGTAAGAGTAATGCATACTAGCGCAAGCAAAATGGGATAACCAAGATATCGCGAATCTAAATAGGTACAAAATACAGTAGGGATGCTTTAACCAAGGGATCATATCAACCGAGGCAAACAAGCGGGAAAAGGGATGAAGCAGAAAGCTTTAGCCAAGGGGTCATATCAACTGAGGCAAACAAGCGGGAAGGGGATAGAAAAAATACGGAGCGTAAACATCGTCCAACGCGAGCCCAAGACAAAGTGTGGGGAATCAGTTACAAATCCCTTTTCCACTTGACCGACTCGATACACATGATCTGCACAACTCCGAAGCATCGGTGCACAACGCGAGCTAAGGATGACACGGACTAGAATATGCAGGGTTAAGGATGACATCGCCTCCTTTTGAGGACTTGTCATTTGTAGTATATGCGAGCACAAAATGTAAACACACTTGCAGAATACCTACTTCAAAGGTAGGATTTTAAACAAGCACAAGTAGCACACAAAATGCACACAATGCAGAATTGCTCTAAACGGGTCTTGAAATAAACTAGAGGGGTTCCTGGCATGATTAGCAACGGAGACCCCCATCATACATCTCTATCCTACTTCTCATGGAAAGTAAAGTGGTAAAGTGCGGAAGTAGTAAAAAGGAAGAGATGAAATACCAAACGGATAACAATCTGTGGCAATCAAGCAAGAAAATATAAGAAACTCAGAAAACTTCGAGCGAGCTAGCATCAACAAATAAAGAAAGTCAAAAATCGGATGTCTAACATAAGCCTTGAAGTAACGATGTGAAAATAAATCATAAATAGTGTGCATCGGACACCATCACAAAAGCCATCATGCATTAAAATACAGTCCAAACAAAAACACAACAATCATGTATACTCTTCAAATCATGAGGGTCAAAGCATAAGCTCATCTGAATCGCATTTGTATCTCGCAAATAAAGCGAAACACGAATCAAGAATGATATTGAATTTGTGTTCCTAAAATAAAATGAAACACAAATTAATATCATCATGAGAACCTCTTAGTATGAGTCCTTGCATAATCAACACACATGTCAAAAATAACAAGGAAAAACTAAGTCGAAAGAGAAAACACAATGAAAAATGAAACAAAAAAAAAGTTGTTGTTTTTTGGCTTAGGAACCCGGTTACCAGAATTTGGGTAACCGGTTACCCTAACTCAAAAATTTGAGAAAATAGCTACTGACTTGAGGTAACCGATTATCATAACTGGGTAACCGATTACCCAAGCCAAAATAGTTGGGAAACGCCACTGTAAGTCGGGTAACCGGTTACCACAACTAGGTAACTGGTTACCGCGTGCAAATTTTCAAATTTCAGTTACTGGAAAGGGTGATAATCGGTTACCAAAACTGGGTAACTGGTTACCGCGTGCAAATTTTCAAATTTCAGTTACTGGAAAGGGTGATAATCGGTTACCATAACTGGGTAACTGGTTACCCGCGGGCAGAAAGCAGTTTTTTCAAGTTTTTGCAGTTTGGCTCATGGCTTGGGCATTTGATTAAACACAAAATCTCTACACATTCAATACATGACTTTGCATAATTCAAGGTCTAGATTCAAACTTCACATGATGAATTAAGATCAAAAATTAAACTTCATGCAATATCATCAATTTGTTTCATCAATTAAGCACTTTCATGAGAACCAACTTAATTCAATAAGTACTTAATTCAACTATCCAATTCTGGATTTACATATGATGATCAAATCAAATCACAATTCTAATATTATATCTGAATTCTTAATTCAAAATTCAACCTAGATTCATTTCATGCTTGATTAAAAAGTGCTTCTCAAATAATCACTTATTTCAAAAGTGCTTAATTCAAGAAAACTCACCGATAGAAGTGAAGAGGAGGTTTTCGTATAGAGATTGCAACAAACGGATCAACAATTGGAAAATAATTTCTCTTGATCTTGACTTTTGAATCTTGATGAAATTGTTGTAGTGTTTTTTATCAGAAAAGTGTAGAACCTTGATTTGATCCTTTAGAGACTTGAGAGAAAAGATTAGAGTGTTTATGTGGATTTGTGAATTATGAGAGTCTCCCTTTAACAAAAATCAGATTTTAGATTATATAGTGTGAGCAAATTGGGCCTTGGATGTGCAATTAGATTGGGCCTTGACTTGAAAGCGTAGGCTCGACACGACCATAAAGTGCAACATCATCATCTGTATGGAACCTCGATTCGGCCATTAGAAGGAAAATTAAGATAATAAAACTTGTGACACATTGCCAAAAGAACGGGCTCAATCGGATAAATGGTGATTTAGTTATGATTTTTTGAAGTTTTGTCTCAAATGAAAATATTTCCCAGTTCAGGATTTTTAATGTGTTTCACATGGTTTGGACCAAAAATGAAGGCCTTCGGGATACCGTTTGAATTTGAAAACAGAACCAATATTTAGCCAACTCAATATGTGAACCAATGCCACCGGAACCAACTCGATATGATAAAAATCGACCGAGTTATGATTTTTACCGTATAAAATATTAATACAAATGAATTTCGGTTCAGCACAAACATGTCTTTAGAAAATCAAAATTCACAGGTCCTTCCTTCGTGAATCAACTTTTAGTCTCTAAATACGACATTAAAATAACAACGAAATAGAATTTTGGCAATCAGAACCGCGCACATGCGACATTCCATTCGATAGTTATAAATTTTTTAGTGCACACAAAATAACGATTCAACCCGCTTTTCCTTTGTATTTTTTTACTGTATAACTTCCAAAAGAATGGCGTATTCGGAGACCTTCCTTCTAGATTTAGCTTTTGGTCCAAAAATTAAAGTTGAATAGAACATCGAGACGGTTTCAAAACCTCAAGAGTCAATCTAAAATACCATTCCAAATTGGAGATATGAATTTCCAAACTCAAATCAGCTGAAAAACTGTTTCCTATTCGCACTGTTTAAAATTCACCGAAAACACCCAAATCTTCCGCAACTCGACATGAGTTGAACAAATATGGGAGCTTTGTTGTGTTGACAAAAAATACCTTGATTCTGTGAGTACAGATCCAGTGATATGCATGTATGTGCATGTTAACAAAGTATAAGCCAGTTAGAGATAGAAAATAAAGAGGGAAAATTTTGGGGTACAACACTTGCCTTTTAGCTTTTGGTTTTGTTTATATCATTGATGAGTCCCCTCACTGATTGCATATCTTAGGGTTGAATTTTAAATCCGTTTTTTATGCATGCATAAATCAAAGTGTTTGGTTACAAGTTAAGCAATATTCTTCAAGTTAATTTGTTGAGTTTTTTAATCAAGAATTATATTTGAGAATGGTTCAAGTCATGACAATGTTAGAACCTCAAAAACACTTTACATTTTGCAAAAATTGAGATTCTGGATGTGTGATTCGAATCACACAATCGCTTGACTTGAATCAGGATCACATAGTGTTCAGGAATTGCTTTAATATTTCCATAATTCAAATCATAAAATCGATAATTTGAATCACAATTTATTGATTTGAATGACAAACTACTTGATTCAAATCAGTCACGACAACATTTCTTTGGGATTTACTTATGTAATTAGGATTCGAATCACATGTTTTCATGACTTGAATCATGTGATTTGAATCACAAAATGTGTGACTCGAATCACACGATGGGTTTCTCATATGTTCTTGACTCTTGATTCAAATTACTTGATCTTTTGAATCGAATCATACTCCTTACTTATGATTCGAATCTAACACAATTTTCACTCATTTTTGTGTTATATCTCCAACACATATGAAAACATTTTCACTCAAAACTTTTCACAATGTTGGAAAACATATTTCCACTATTGATTTGAAATTTCATAATACACTTGTTCTCTCATTTTCAAAAGGATTTTGAATCTATTTTGAGTGTTTTTGCGAATGAATTATTTCATCTTCTATCCCATTCTTTATCTATTTTCGTGTTGATCTAAATATCATCTTTTGAGGTGGTTAATTTTTGAAGTGATTATGTTATTGTGGTTAACGTTTCTTTGAAGATTTCTTGAGTTTTTCAGAGTTTTGCAAAATGTGCGTTGTGGCTTGTTTTGACAAGTTCAACGAAAAATAAAGAGTTTAGTAGTGTTGTATGAAAGCCTACAGACAAAGTGAGAGTTTTTCTCAATTTTTAGACATGCCAAGACTCAAGATATTGGTAGGATCGATGATAGATCATTGCAGAACAGAGAATTTGGATCAACATTTTTGGTGCTTGAAGATCCAAGACAATTTTGAATAAAGATTTCACATGAATTTAATTTTGGATATTGTGTACAATTCAATAGGGATTTAGATTGAATATTTTATAGTTTCAACATTACTTAGATAATAACTATGTATATCTACACTTCTCGTATAAATTGATCTTAATTCAATACACCCTTTTGATTAATTTTAATTAGGGTTTGATCTAATATCTCATTATTATATATTTATTTAAAGTCTTTGTGTATGTATCGTCCGATAAACATAATTAATTTTATACACACATTGCTCCGCTACGCAAATTTCTTAAACTCTAATAAAAAAATTTAACTAAATATATTTTCAATTTGTCAAATACTGTTTCGAAGGTCTATTCACCGCTTTAGTTCGTTACATTCTCACTCAATACAAACCACATCATCCACTATATTTAAATTTCACTTTAAATTTTTAGAAGTTTATTTTTTGTTTTCTTAAATATTTGCCAAAACGTGTTTTATTAGATTTATATAGAAATTTGAAAGTAAAAACTTATATTATTAATAAAGATAAATTCAGATATAATAATAATAATAATAATAATAATAATAATAATAATAATAATAATAATAATTGATCTGACCTGATCAGAAGGTTTGGACCGTCACGGCTTGCTCCGAGCAGAAGGCTTTTTGAACGAGGAGGGGGGTACCTGCAAGGCACTCCGATGCTAAAGTCAGTGGGAGTACGAGCAGATAATAGAGTTGAGGTTAGAATGATGAATACCTGACCCTCTGGAAACAGAGGGTATTTATAGCCCCCAGCGCTGGGCCAAGGTTCCTTCATTGGGCCGGGCGGATTTGGCCCAATGGAGGAACTGCCAGGTTCTACGTGGGTAGTGGGGACCAGCACGTGGTCCCCTTCCTGGATATGCTGCATGAAGTGCGGGCGGACGGAGACGCGGTCTTTCCGGAGTATCGTTGGGGCAACGGTGGACTGAGTCTGCCCTAGCCGGGTAGCTCGAGCCCATGTCGAGCAGCGCAGCACGGAGCCGAGCTCGACACCAAGACCTCGAGCTGGCCCGCGAGTGTCGAGCTGGACTCCAGGACATAGAGCCAAGGCAGGGTGTCGAGCATGACTTCACCGCGTGGGGCTGGACATCGAAATGTCGAGGTGGACATCAGGGTGTCGGGCATGGATGCGACCCCCTTTGCCCAGTGTGGTCCTTAGTGAGTCCCTTTGGACTGGGCCTTAGTAATGCTTTTGGGCCTGTCGGGCCCAGTCCAGAACAGGAGCCCCCCAAGTCGTGGTTCCTTTGCGAGGAGCCATGACTTGAAACCAAGTTGTTCCGTCGCTGAGGTCTCGTGCCCGGGATGGAGGTGTGGGCCCTCGAGGGGCCTCCTCGTGTCGTGCTCGGAGACGTCCTCGGTGGTGGATGCGTGGAGGGTCCGTATCGGGCGCGTCGGTCGAGCACACGAGGCATCTTTCGGGAGCTGTGCCGCCACCCTAGGGGGGTAGGGCCATCATTGTGTTGGGAGCAGCGCGTCGAGGAGATGGAGTTCGTGGTTGAACGAGGTGACGTTTGGTATTCCACGTCATCGCTATAAATAGGGTCCTTGGGCCCCATAATACGTTTTCCGTTCTCCGTGCTCTCTCCGTTGCCGCTCTCAACACTCTCTCCAGTTGTGACTTCCCGTCTCAGATTCTTCATTTCTTAGCCAAATCCCAACTTTGATCCAAGTAAGTGATCTACTTTCTTCATTTTTCCGTTTTAGAATGCATGATTCCTGGAATTTGTAGATGTTTTAGGATCGTGCGCGTGGGATTAGCCCGGTAGATTCGTGTTTTGCCCGACATATTCATGTCTAGGACCGGAAAACGCATACTTGTGGCCGACACATTCATAGTTTTAGGTGAAAAACTTCAGAGCTGCCCGGGGTCTTCATGATCCGGGGCGCCTGATTCATGACCGTGCCCGGTATGTTCATGGTCGTGGCCGTGGGCTTCATCGTGCGGCTCGCTATGTTCATACCTCGGGTCGACATGCTTGGAGAGTGGCCGCGCGGTTAGTTTGAGGAAGAACACTGGGTTCAGGAAAGTCGGGGAGACATCCACTTGTAAAAACGGACTTGTGTAGTTGTGTATGGACGACATGATTATGTCGAGCATAGGACTTCGTGCTCAACTGATTGGTTTCCCGTGCTCTGCAGGTAACCATGGCGGACGAGCCGAGCTCCTCCGGACGTCGTGATCGCGAAGAGCAGAGTGCCGACGAGTCGGCCACCTTGATAGATACCGTGACCGACCCATTGCTGGAATGGGTGGGTGTCGAGCCTCGGGGGACAGCGTCAATATATAGTCGGGATGACCGACATCCCTTCACTGCCATTGAAGAGGGCCAAGACCAGCCCGACTTCCAGCAGAATTTCGTGGTCATGCTTCCGTCGACCAATGCAAGAATTTGCTCGGTGTACCCGAACTACAGCTTCGCGATGTATGAGATCGCGTTTAAGGACTTAGGGCTGCGGATGCCGTTCACCGATTTTCAGACCGGAGTCTTTATGCGTTTGGAGCTGGCCCCGTCCCAGCTACACCCAAACTCTCTCGCCTTCATCCGGGCGTTTGAGTTGACGTGTCGCTACTTGAGGATAGGGGCGACCATCCCTCTTTTCTTTCGGGTCTTTCATTTACAGCGTCAGTCCCGAGGAGGGAAGCACAGCTGGGTGTCCCTGAAGCAGTCGAGGAGGCTGTTTAAGATGTATATGGACTCCGTGAGGGGGTTCAAGGACAAGTGGTATGTGGTACGCCCTATTACCGATTCTGCTGTAGATTCCCTCTTCGAGGAGGAGGGGCCAGTCAGCGATGATGACGGGGAAGCGATGGTGGCCGACGACGGGAGCCCCGTGTTAGGACGGAGGGCTAAGTTCCCGGTGTATTGGATGTCCCGACATTATGAACATGGGACAGGTTATTTCCATACTGCTGTCGGGGACATGTGCCCGGAAGATCAGCGGTCGTATGAGGCTCTTTGTCGGTTTGTCGACAGTTTTCATCCCGCCCAATGGGTTACGCGGGAAGGGGACGATATCCTCGACAAAGACGGTTACCCGACGTTTGAGTCTCGCCCGATCGACACCAAGGCGTTGGTGGAATGTCCGACATATAGGCAGGCAGCCCGCCTGTTAGGTTGTTTGCTTGAAATACTTTATTCGTCATTTATTTATGCAGTTTGCTCGATACTGACTTTTCTTTTATTTCGTGCAGGTACGATGGCCAGCCGACATGAAAGGCTCCTGAAATTGTCAACCGACCAGAGGCGAGGCAAGAGGGTCGTGAAGGCCCCGCAGACGACGAGAATGGGACCACCACCAAGCCTGAACCCTCCTCAGCCGGTGAGGGTGGATTCGACGTCGAGCTCGGGAGCAGCGTCAGATCCAGAGGTCGAGGAGATTGACCCCAGCGCCGTTTTGACGCAGAGGAAGAGAACCCGCGTGGAAGGCGGTTCGACTGTCGGGGAGGATGCTGGAGCTGTTCAATCTTTTGCCTTCCCCCCTTGCTTCGAAGAGGCGGGCTTTTTCGAGCGGTTCCCTCCGACAGTGGTCGCTCATGAAGCTGAGGCCATAAAGAAGATGAGTAAGGAGGAAAGGAAGGCCTATCTGGCCGCCAGCGTGGACGGGCTGGTTAAAATGGCTGAAATGGCTCTGGTGTTATCTGAGGATGCAGGGGATGCTGCTCGTGTTGAAGAGCTCGAGCAGGAGAAGGCGGCCTTGACTGCGAGCTCGCGGAAGTTGAAGGTCGCTCTGGAACGCTCCGAGGGGATGTTCCGAGAGCAGACCGCGATACTTGATGCCGAGAGGGAGATGCTAACCTTAGAAAAGGAGAAGTCGGGGAGGTTGACTGAGGAAGGGGAGTGCTCCGGACCGACAGGGATCGCTTGGCTGCTGAAGTCGAACGCCTGGGTAAACAGGTTGAGGAAATGAATGTTGTCCAGCAACCTGCCGAAGATGAGCCCGAGGACCTAGTGATTTTGAAGAGTCGGGCTGAGCTTGTCGCCCATATCCGACTCCTCGAGGCGGACTGCGTCGGTGCTCTGGAAGACGGGTTCAATTCTGCAGTCGATCAGCTTTCATTGCTAAACCCTGGCCTGGTCACCGAGGGTATCGGTCATACACACCGGGTTGTAGGTGGCGCGATCATTCCTCCGCCCGACTCTCCCAGCGTCGACAATGATGAGAATGTGGAAGTTTGAGTAGGGTAGCGGGCCTGCGTGCCCTTGGCATTTGTATTTGTATTCTTTGGGCCTGCGTGCCCGTTCATTGTATGATTTGAACACCGCCGGCCTTCTTGGTCGGTTTAATATTGCTTTGTTGCCTTCAGGCGTTTATACCTTGTTATTTATTTTGGATTTTTTGCCCTTGTATGAACTCACATGCTTGTATGAATTTAGCTCAAGTCCCGGGCCCGAGGAGTGCCCGTAGGTGGCTTTGATTTGGCGAGCGAATATGCTCGTCTCCATTTGTGTGCAATCTCGGCCCTATTTTGGTTGGCCGGGGTTGCTTAAGTGTTGCGCTCGAGGGGAGAGATTTTCTTTTGACCCTTGTAGATGTCCCGTTATTCTTGATGGAATGTCGGGCATTTCGGAGCGAGGTTGCTCAGTCGGGCGTGGAGCCCGTAGGGACGATTCGCCCTTGGCGTGAACTGCCCATCGCGAGCTGGGTGTTCTGCCTTATGGGTACGACGACGGTGGGGCTCGGTACAGCTGTCCACGTCGGGCATTATCGATCGTCAACGTCTACCGCGCGATGCCGTGCCATTTTGGTCGTGTGTCGGGCCTGTACCTTAGCCTTAAACGAAATTGGACGTTTTTCCTCGTTGCCCGAGCGTGGTTGCTTTTGGTCGAGGGTCCTAGGTGTTGACAGTTTCTAACTGTAGTACTGCTTCAACTTAGCAGCATTCCAGGGTCTTGGTAATGGCTCTCCGTCTAACTGCTCGAGGTAGTAAGCCCCGGTACCCGTGGTGCCGTGGACGCGGTAAGGTCCTTCCCAGTTCGCGGCCAACTTCCCTTCGCGGGAGTCTTTCTGGTTTCTGCGTAGTACCAGGCTGCCTATTTCGAACTCGCGCTTGATGACCTTGTCGTTGTGGCGTAGAGCCACTCGTTGTTTTAGGGTGGCTTCGCGCAGGGCAGCCCCCGATCGGATTTCCTCGACTAGGTCGAGTTCATCCCTTAGTGCTTCGTCATTCATCTCTTCGTCGAGGGGCTCCTCCGTTCGACGGGATGGTTCCATGATTTCGACCGGGATGACGGCTTCGGTACCGTAGGTCAGTCGGAACGGTGTTTCCCCCGTCGTTGAGTGGGGTGTGGTGCGGTATGCCCACAGGACGCTGTGGAGCTCTTCGACCCATCCTCTTTTGGCTTCGCCGAGTCGACGTTTGAGCCCTCGGAGGATGACTCTGTTCGCGGCTTCGGCTTGCCCGTTGGTCTGAGGATGCTCGACCGACGTGAAGTGTTGTTTGGTCCCCAGTTTGGTGACGAAGTCTCGGAATCCGTGGTCGGTGAACTGGGTACCGTTGTCGGTCACCAGTGCCTGCGGAATTCTGAACCTGGCGAGCACGTTTCTTTTGTAGAAACGGAGGATGTTGTGTGAGGTGATTTTTGCGAGTGCCTCGGCCTCGATCCATTTCGTGAAGTAATCCACGGCGACGATTAGAAACTTGTTCTGATAGGTCCCTTGCACGAAGGGCCCGAGGATGTCCATGCCCCACCAGGCGAACGGCCATGGGGACGACAATGTGTTCAGCTCGTGCGGTGGGGCGAGGTGCATATCTCCGTGCTTCTGGCACTTGTCACATTTTTTCACGTGTTCTTTGGCGTCCTGTTGCATCGTCGGCCAGTAGTATCCTGCTCGAAGGGCTTTCCTTGCCAAGGATTTACCGCCCATGTGCTGGGCGTTGATGCCTTCGTGAATCTCCCGCAGCACGTCGGGGATGGAGGACTCGTCAATGCATTTCAGGAGGGGAATGGAGAATCCCCTTCGGTACAATTTCTGCTCGAGAACAACGTAGGAACATGCTCGCCGCTTTATTATGGCAGCGTCGGCCTGGTTCGTCGGAAGTTCTCCCTTTGTTAGGAAATTGTAGACCGGGGTCATCCAAGACGTGGCGTCCCCGATGGCGTGGACCTCGACCGTAGTTGAGGGTGGTTCGATGCTCGGTCGTGCCAGAGATTCCTGGATGACGGATTTATTCCCGCCTTTCTTTCGTGTGCTCGCGAGTTTGGACAATATGCCCGCCCTCGTGTTTTGCTCGCGGGGAACGTGAGAGATTTCTGCTCGTACGAACCTTGCCATGTGTTTTTTGACTAAGTTCAAGTACTCAATGAGGTTGTCATTCTTGGCCTGGTAGCTTCCCTGTACTTGGGAAGCGACGAGCTGGGAGTCGGTGTAAATTTGAACTTCACGGGCTCCTAGGTCCCTGGCTAGTCTCAGTCCTGCGAGCAGGGCTTCGTATTCTGCCTGGTTATTTGATGTCGGGAAGGAGAGAACCAAGGAGTGCTCGATTACCACACCCTCTTCGTTTTCGAGGAGGATCCCCGCGCCGCTTCCGGACGCACTGGAGGCTCCGTCGACGAAGATGGTCCATTTGTGTTCCTTTCCCGGGGGAATGTCGTTAGGGGTCATCTCGGCGACAAAGTCGGCCAAGGCTTGTGCTTTCAGGGCTTTCCTGCTCTCGTACTGAATGTCGAATTCAGAGAGTTCCAGGGACCACTTCAGCATTCTGTCCGCCATATCTGGCCGACCCAGGAGTTGCCTCACCGGTTGATCGGTTCGCACGATGATGGTGTGTGCTAGAAAGTAGTGTCTGAGCCTCCTCGCAGCGTTGACGAGGGCCAGAGCAACCTTTTCTATCTGTTGATACCTGCTCTCGGGGCCTTGTAAGGCTTTGCTCGTGAAGTAGACAGGTTTCTGCCCGTCAGGAGTCTCGCGGACAAGAGCTGCACTGATGGCTTCGTTTGATACTGCCAAGTATAGATATAGTGGCTCGTCGTCATCTGGTCGAGACAACACGGGTGGTTGAGACAGGCTCTGCTTCAGATGGCGAAGTGTGTGTTCGCATTCCTCGGTCCATTCGAAGGCTGCTTCCTTTCGAAGGAGTTTGAAAAAGGGTAGGGCGTGCTGAGCGGACTTCGCGACGAAGCGTGATAGTGACGTCAACATGCCGTTCATGATCTGTATCGACTTCTTCGACGTTGGAGTCGGGAGGTCGGCGAATGCTCGACACTTGTCGGGGTTGGCTTCAATCCCTCGTTCTGTTAGATAGAATCCGAGGAATTTTCCTGCCTTGACCCCGAACATGCACTTCTCGGGGTTGAACCTCATTTTGCATTGTCTTGCTTGGGCGAAGACAGTCTTGAGATGAGCTGCATGATCGGTGTCTGCTCGAGATTTGACGATCATGTCGTCCATGTATACCTCGAGCATGTCGTCGATCTGTTTGTTGAACACTTTGTTCATCATGCGTTGGTACGTCGCGCCGGCGTTCTTTAGTCCGAAGGGCATTACGTTGTAGTAATAGTTGCCCGAGCTGGTCATGAACGCCGTGCAGCGTTTGTCGCCCAGGGCCATTGGGATTTGATTGTATCCCGAGTAGGCGTCCATGAACGACAAAGTCTTGTAGCCGACCGAGTTGTCGACCAGCATGTCGATGTTAGGTAGAGGAAAAGCATCCTTCGGGCAAGCCCGGTTGAGGTCGGTATAGTCAACACACATTCTCCATTTTCCATTATTCTTTTTGACAAGTACAACATTTGACAGTCAGGTGGAATACCGGGCTTCAGAAATAAAATTTGCCTCTAAGAGGTCTTTTACAGCTTTTTCAGCAGCCTCCGTTTTTTCTGGAGACTGCCTACGCCTACGTTGTACTACGGCCTTGGCGGCTGGATCAATGGCGAGGTGATGACAGGCGACCTCAGGGTCGAGTCCGGGCATCTCTGCAGCGCTCCAGGCGAAGAGATCGGCATTCTCGCGCAGACAGGCCTTGATTTGCTTCCTGGCCAAGTCGGGGAGGTTTTTGCCAATCTTCACTCCCTTGGTCGGGTCTGCTCCGAGGGGAACGAGTTCGAAATCGCCGTCCGGAATAGGTCGGAGGGGGATTTGCTCGCTGCTGGCCGGCTCGTCCTGATCGAAGCGGGTGTCGAGGGCTATGGAGTCGACCTTTGGTGGAGCCTTCTGAACTTCTACCTCGGGAGATGCTCTATCGGGCTCTTGCTTTGTCTTCTTGATGGGCCTTGTGCTGGGACCCACGTCGACAGTATCCCGTCCCCTTGAAGCGGCGTTGAAGCACCTGCGGGCAGCAGCAAGGTCGCCCTGGATGGTGGCTACCCTTGCCCGTTTGGTGTAGAACTTCATTTTTAGATGGACAGTTGAGGGAACCGCTGTCAGCTCCGCCAATGTCGGCCTCCCCAAGATGCAATTGTATAGGGATGGGCAGTCAATGACGAGGAAGCGGACCTTCACCTATCTTGTAGCAGTTCCTTCCCCGAACGTCACGAGGAGCTCGACATATCCCCAAGGTTTGGAAGTCGAGCCGTTGAAGCCTTGGAGGTCCGAACCTATATACGGAGACAGATGTGAGTCGTCCAGTTGTAAGGTCCGGAACAGCTGGGTGTACATCACGTCGACGGAACTCCCTTCGTCGACCAGGATGCGATGTACGTCAAAATTGGCCATCTTTGCCCTTATCAGCAAGGGGATGACTGCGTTCGGTGCTCCGCCGGGGAGCTCTTCCAAGTAGAAGGTGATAGGCTCTGATCTGCCCCTCACCATTTCGAAAGTCACAGTTTGTGGAGGAGCTTTGTCGACCAGTTCGTCCAACTTCCTCTTGGCTGAGTTGATGGTGAGGTCGTTTAACCCGCCCCCGTTGACGACCATGGCGGAGGGGAAGTATTCCCACCTGCTGTGTGTCGTCAGGGGCTCCTGCAGGAGCTCGGGAAGTTCGAAATCCTCGGGCCTGGTTACCGAGAAGGCGGTCTGGATTGGCACCGACTCGTCAGATGGTCGGGCATCTTCTTCGGGCTCCTTTGCCTCGCGGGCTTCACGACGGGGAGCGTCGTTTCGCCTGTACTGTGCAAGTCTCCCCCCTTTGATGAGGGTTTCAATGGCGTCCTTCAGGTGGACGTAGTCCTCTGTCAAGTGACCATGACTCCTATGGTACTGACAGTACTTGTTTTTGTCTACTCCTGGCTTGGCAGGAGCTGGCCGGGGATGCTTGACGCCACCGTCTTTAAAGTCTGTACTAGCACACTCCGCCAGAATACGCTCGCGGGAAGCCGTGAGCGGAGTGTACTCGGTGAAACGGCCCGAGGGGCCCCTTTGTTCCCGGACCTCCCGGGGTCGATCTTCCTTCCTCTTCTCTCCGGTGCGTCAGGGAGGAGGGTCTTGTCTCGAGCTGCTGCCATGATTGCGAGCCCTGGAGTCTCGTGCCCTGTTGGCAGCTTCTCTCTCCTCGTAATCCATGTATGCTCGGGCTTTGTCGAGGAGAGCATCAAAAGTCGCAGGTGGCTCAATGCCCACAGCTTTCCTGAATTCTGTGCCGGGGAGGAGGCCCCTCTCCAGCAAGTACCTTTTCATATGGTCCGCGCAGGGGACCTGTATTGCTTCCCGGTTGAAGCGGTTGATGAATTCCCTCAAGGTCTCATCATGTCTTTGAATGATGGCCTCGAGGGCAGCCTCAGTCTTCGGGTGGCGACGGGAAGCTGTGAAGGAACTGATGAACTGGTTCTTCAGGTTCCGCCACGAGGTAATGGAGCCCGGGGCGAGTCCTTTATACCAGTCCATGGCCGCCTTCCTGAGAGTTGTGGGGAAGAGACGGCACTTGATGGGCCCCCCGACATTATGGTAGTGGAGCATGGCTTCGAACCCGTCAATGTGGTCGACCGGGTCCGCTACTCCATCATACTCCTTCAGATGTGGGGGCTTCTCCATGCCCGGGGGAATAGGTGCGTCCATGATGGCCTGCGACAGGGGACCGCGGGGGTCGTCCTCGTCGCTCCTTTCTGGAGAAAGAGAAGGGGTCCTGTAGTTATGTCTGGCACGCTGGTCGTGCTGAGATTCCCTCGAGCGTGATGCTCGGTGGTTGAAGGTCACACGCCCGTCTCTGTTGTGCCTCCTGTCGTGCCTTGATGGGTCGCGACCGGGCTCTTCGGTAGGGATGACGGGCTGTCTTTCATATTGGGGCCGCCTCTGCCTTGGTGGGGGAGAGGGGCTCCTAGAGTTCTCCCTGTAATGTCTCCGCGGGGGAGTAGGGTGTCGAACCTCTTCGACCCGAGGAGGTGGAGATGGTGGCCTTTGATGTCTCCTCGGGGGGCGTCGATCATTTTCAAGTGCCCTTAGTCTTTCTCCTTGGGCGAATAGGAGATAATTTGTTTGGTTGATGGCCGCGAACAGTGCCTGAGTCGTGGCATCTGCCCCAGCAGGAACTTGGACTTCATAGAACCGGGCAGCTCTGCGGTAGGCGAGGGCTTCCGGGTCGTCTTCGAGTCTTGGAGGAGGTGTCGAGGACGACGCAGTGTTCCCGTCCCTGCGGGTGGAAGGCCCAGGGGCGGTTGTCACGGGGATGGCATTGTGGCCGGCATCACTGGGATTGTCCAGGTGCCCATTCTTGTCCGCGGGACCGTTGTTGGTGTCGGTGACGCGGGTGTCCTGTTCTTCACGAGCTGGATCAGCCATGACCGGTAATTAAATTGAGCTTTGGTCTTTGAAATTGTTCGTTAGACGGGGAAGCTGTTTCCCACAGACGGCGCCACTGATCTGACCTGATCAGAAGGTTTGGACCGTCACGGCTTGCTCCGAGCAGAAGGCTTTTTGAACGAGGAGGGGGGGGGGGGGGGGTACCTGCAAGGCACTCCGATGCTAAAGTCAGTGGGAGTACGAGCAGATAATAGAGTTGAGGTTAGAATGATGAATACCTGACCCTCTGGAAACAGAGGGTATTTATAGCCCCCAGCGCTGGGCCAAGGTTCCTTCATTGGGCCGGGCGGATTTGGCCCAATGGAGGAACTGTCAGGTTCTACGTGGGTAGTGGGGACAAGCACGTGGTCCCCTTCCTGGATATGCTGCATGAAGTGCGGGCGGACGGAGACGCGGTCTTTCCGGAGTATCGTTGGGGCAACGGTGGACTGAGTCTGCCCTAGCCGGGTAGCTCGAGCCCATGTCGAGCAGCGCAGCACGGAGCCGAGCTCGACACCAAGACCTCGAGCTGGCCCGCGAGTGTCGAGCTGGACTCCAGGACATAGAGCCAAGGCAGGGTGTCGAGCATGACTTCACCGCGTGGGGCTGGACATCGAAATGTCGAGGTGGACATCAGGGTGTCGGGCATGGATGCGACCCCCTTTGCCCAGTGTGGTCCTTAGTGAGTCCCTTTGGACTGGGCCTTAGTAATGCTTTTGGGCCTGTCGGGCCCAGTCCAGAACAATAATAATAATAATAATAATAATAATAGATTAATTGATATATATTGTTAAATTAATTTTTTTTACACAATAATGTAATATTTTGAATTAATTAAGATAAAAATCAAATAATTATAAAAATTTAATTGTTATAATTAACTGTTTTACACTGTTATTATATATCAATTAAATAATAATAATAATAATAATAATAATAATAATAATAATAATAATAATAATAATAATAATAATAATAAAATGATATTAATAATAATAATAAACGTTGAGACTGTTTATGCACGACATGATTCCACGTGTCCGATTCTTATTCTCTTAGCCATGTTTAAAAAGTTGAGAAATGAGTATAGGTCCAAAAAAACAAAGTGTTGTGCTTTTGTCACGGTGTAAAGATGAGCCTAATGGAGTTAATATATTATAATATACTAGATTAATACTAAAGACAAGTGTGCCTAATCCGATGCAGTTGGAATCTGAAACATAAAGTGACCTATGAAACCGCCGAGGGTCGTGTTTATGAGTAGCCTTGCCCCGTCGTTATTATGTAATTAGGGTTCTTTTCTCGTAAGATATAATATAGATAAGATAGAATATGAGATAAGATATGACATAAATAAGATAAGATTTATGTTATAATGTTATGTGTTTGATTCATATAGAATATCAAATATAATATTATATTATGATATCATGTGTTTTGTTTTATATAGAATATCAAATATAATATTTCATCAGTTTTAAAATGATTGTTTTTTAAAAATTTTGTATAAAAATTAAAGAATGCATTTATGTTATCATAAAATATTACAGTTTTCTAAATTAATTTTATTAATGTATTGAATGTAGTGTAAAGAGTAAAATGTAAATGTCACAATTAAAAAAATATTAATCATTATTATATTAAAAAGTGAAAACGATAATATTTTGAAACTAATAGAGTAAATGGAATATATATATATATATATATATATATATATATATATATATATATATATATATATATATATATATATATATATATATATATATATATATATATATATATATATATATATATATATATAGAAAATGAAAGTATGTATATATCATTTGTAAATGACAAAACTACCCTTACATAAACAATATGTTTAATTTGATAAAATAATTAGTATTCTTCTTTTTTAAATTTTAAAAATTATTTTATTTTTAAATATTATAATTTATAAGGTTTTAATATATTATATTATATAAAGTTATAAAGTTGGCCTAATGATAAAATCATACATATTTTTTTAAAATTATTTATTAATATTTTTTAATTTAAAATCAAATTAATCTTTATTTATATTTTATTTAAGTATTTATTTTAACTTATATTTTAATTTTAATTTTAAACTAAATTTTATAGAATTAAATTAATAAATTATTTTCTTATCATATTCTGTTGAATTATAATCTAATTCATATTTAGAATAACAATTTAAACTAATGCAATAGGATATGATACGTTTTTGGATGAATTTATCATATTATATTATTAAACATTGAATTGAGATATGATATAATACATATATCCTATCATATCTCTTATCATATGCACGAAACGAGCCTTTTGCCTTGGAAGAAAGAAGCGGGTGGAAAAAGAACATTGTATCTTGATATGTAGACATGTATGAATATATAACATGTGTTTGTTTAAAACTATTTAAATTGTGAAAACAACAAGTAAAAAAATCTAAAACAAATGCATTAGTTGTGAGGAGAGTTATTTAACTTTCTAATATTTGACACCGTATTTGCTAGTTTATATTAATAGTATATTAATATTTCTATTTCTCTCCTCTGTCAAAAATCTCTCTCCTATTTTTTCATTTTAAATATTTATAAATATCTAATAATACATAATTACATTAAAAAAATTATAATTGATATTTTCTTGACACTTAAATTTAGGTGTTAAAATATCCATTATTATTAGTTATTGACGAGGATGAGCTTAATACCTAAGACCATTAATTTTATGACTATATTTTATGTTTAGACTCTCGAAATTATTATCCGCTTAACTTGAGACATTTGATAATTCTTCCGTCTTAAAATAAGTGTTATATATAGAAAGAAAAAAAATTTATTCTAAAAAATTTGTCACTATATATTTTCAATACAATTTTATATTTAATCTTCTAATAAATACTTTTAATTTATTGTTTTATTACTTAACATTAATGTTAATTTAAATATATCAATAATTAATTAAAATAATTTGTTAAAATTATTATTTTTTTCTTTTATTTATTATTTTTTTTTTATAAGATTTATTATTGTTTCTTAATTTATATGAAATGATGAATTTTTGATAAATAATATGAAAATTTGTGGCAATATTTATTGTTATTAGTGTACTTTATTTTGGCATTGATATTTTGTTAAGTCCACACTTTATTTGCATAATTATTTTTTTATTTGAAGTCTGGAAAATTTATTGGTGAAAAATCTAACAACACTAATAAATTTGTTTATAAAATCAAACACATTAAATTCAATTTAATTTTAAATTTGTCAAGAGTAGAAACAATAGCTATCAAGCAACACAATAACATGTTAAAAGTGAATGCAATTCGACAACAAACAAGATGAAGATAAATAACAAAAACGTAAAGAAACATATTTATTCAGTTCGATCAAATTAATCTACTATGAAAGAGAAAATAACTAGTTAATTAACTATACTTTCAAAAAAAATTACAAGAAATTAAAAAATTACAAGAAAATAGTTATCCAAATTCACAAAAACGCAAAGAAACATGTTTATCCATTTCGATTAAACTAATCTACTATGGAAGAGAAAACAACTATTTAATTTACTATACTTTCAAGAATTTTTACAAGAAATTACAAAATTAAAAGAAAATACTTACCCAAATTCTCAAGAACAATCCCTGCTTTCTGCCCAAATGTTTCTCAATCTCTCAAACTCTTTATATATGAATAACACAAACTTTAAGTTTTATCTGAGATACCTCCAAAAGTTTCCCGAATTTCAAGAACAAAATCGTAAGAATTTCTACTATTATCTCTCTAAATTTCCTCTTGAATTACCTTATTTCCCCTGTCTTTAGAACTGCATTCTGAAGGTTGTTGTAGAAAGAATTGAAGGTACGAGAAACACAAGAAATGGGGTTTGAATTGAGTTTTCGGATTTAAAAACTTTTGACTTCCCAAACAAACAAAGATGAAACAAGAATAGAAATAAATGAACATAATTATTTTTATCCTGGTTCACTGTTAACAAAGTTAATTCAGTCCACTCACCAAGGTGATTTGTCATTCTCAATAAGAACTTAATCCACTATAACCTAACTAGTTAGACACACAAACAAAGACTACCCATCAATGTTTACAAACCATAAAGACTAATCGTCTATATCTTCTTGAGAAATTCTGACTATACCCTAGTCTCTCAAGGAACTATCAACTTCAAGGTTGAAATAAAAATGTGTATACAAAGATGTTTCTTAGAAAGTAGATTACACAAATTGAAATACACAGAAATAACACAATAGTGTTAATAGCAAGTTGAATGAACTAAATTTCATTGTTTGCAAGTTAACGAACACAAGTTCCTTACTTTACAAAACTTTACACAAGATATGTTTCAGTAGAAAGTTGAGCAACATTTCAGCAAAATGTTTAGCGTGAAAAGTTCTTCTTTCCAATTCTTCAAAGTCTTTCTTTTATAGCAAAAAAAAAATCATTTGAGGGTAGAATATGAATATTTAATTTCAGTTATCTTCTTGTGTAACAGTTAGTAAGAGTGATAAATAATGTAACACCCCAATTTTTATTTAAATTATTTTTAAATTATTTTTTATAATTTAATTATGTAGTGTTGTACATTTATATGCGTTGATGTGTGTTTTGATATGTTGTGAAGGTCCTTGGTATGGGATAAATGCTTTAGAATTGTATAGATTAAGGTGTTAGGGGGGTGTGTGAGTGTTTGTGTAGAACTTGGGGGGGGGGGGGGGGGGGGGGGGGAGTAAGCAGTTACTAGAATTATTTAATTAAAGTTAAATGGGTTAAATAATATTAGCAAAGGTTAAATAATTTTTTATCTATTTTAATTGTTTAGTAGGGTATTTTATTATTAGGGAATAATAATAATAATAATAATAATAATAATAATAATAATAATAGAAACAATAGTAATGTGGAATTATGGAGGACTTGTTAGTAATTTTACGTGGGTAAGTGAGGGCATAAGTGGAAGGTTATAGAAAGGGTCTTAGGGATAAGAATGATAAAAAAGAAAATTAGAGAATATGTTGTCAGTGGATAGGATCGTAGAATTGGAGAAAAAGAGAACGAAAAAGAGAAGAGGAAACTAAGGCTAGGAGAAGACTCCGTTGGAGAAGGGAAGAGAATTCAAAAATTCAAGGTAAGGATGGGGTTCTTACTATCTAATGGGTTGTATAATAGTCAGTGGGTAAGGGTAATTACTAGTCAGAATCTAATTTCAATACACATGTTAAACGGAAAAAGAAAATACCTCCATGATAGAGAAAGCCCACAACGCAATCTTGTTGAGCATTGGTGACAAGGTTCTTCGACATGTATCAAAGTAGACGATGGCATCAGGGTTATGAGTAAAACTTGAAAGTTTGTACATGACCAAATCGTTGGTAAATCGACTCTACTTGAAGCAAGCTTTATATTCATTCAAGATGATTGAATATAAAGTATTGGCTGAGTAGTTAGATATGTTTAACAAGCTGATTCTTGATCCTGAACATATTGATGTGAAGATCGAGGAGGAAAATCAAGCACTGTTGTTGTTGTGTGCTTTGCCCAGAACGCATGCTCATTTCAAAGAAACTCTCTTGTATGAAATGAAGTCCCTGACCTTTGAAGAAGTCAATCAACCCTGCATTCTAAGGACTTGAATGAACTAAAGGAGCATAAACCTTCAACAGTTGGTGAAGGTTTATCCGTTAAAGGAAAATTATTGCAAAAGGATGGTGGTAAGTTCGACAAGAAGAAGGGTAAAAGTCAGCAGAAATTTTACAGTGGCGAAGCATCTGGTATTCGATGCTATTATTGTAAGAAGGAAGGTCACACAAGAAAAGTGTTTCCTGAACGCCCGAAAGATCATGAAGGCAAGGATAATGGCAAGGCAACCATTGTTCAAGATAATTTTGACTCATCTGATATTCTTGTGGTTTCAAGCAGCGACTCACGAAAATAGTGGATTATGGATTCAGGTTGCACTTGGAACATGACTCTAAACAAAGACTTGTTCGAGGAACTATGTGATCAAGATGGTGGATATGTATTGTTGGGAAAAAAACAAATCTTGAAAGATTGCAGGTGTTAGATATGTGAGATTCAAGCTCCATGATGATTCAATAAGGTTATTGACTTAAGTTAGGTATGTACCTAATTTGAAGAGAAATTTGACTTCTCTTGGTGAATTCGATAAGAAATGATATGTTTTCCAAGGAGAGAAAATTAACCTAAGAGTCATGAAGGAGTCGAAGGAAGTCTTAAGAGGCGTGAAGAAACAAGGCTTGTATACCCTTGAGGCTGAAGTTGTAAGTGGTTCGATAAATGTTTCATCCACGAAATATTTTCGAAGACAGAAATTTGGCACATGATATTTGGCCATGTCAGTGAAAGGGGTCTGGTCGAATTGGGGAAACAAATTTTTTTTGGTGGAGACAAAGTCGAAAAGCTAAAGTTTTGTGAACCATGTATACTTAAAAAGTCTTGTAGAGTGAAGTTCAACAAAGGAAAACAAAGAACACATGAATCCCTTGATTACAGCCATGCTGATATTTGGAGGGCTACAAGGTGTCCATCACATTCAAGAGCAAGCTATTTTCTATCCAAAGTAGATGATTATTCTAGAAAGTTATGGGTATTCATCCAAAAGAATAAGGATGAAACTTTTGAGAATTTCAAAAGTTAGAAGACTTTGGTCGAAAATCAGACTGGAAGAAAGGTTAAGAGGCTGAGAACCGACAATGATCTTGAATTTTGCAACAAGCCTTTCAAAAAAATTTGTGTTGCCTCTGGTATTGCAAGGCACAAAACTACTGTCGGTACTCCACAACAAAATGGTTTGGCTGAAAGGTTAAATCGAACTATTTTGGCGAGAGTTAGATGCATGTTGACTAGTGTTGGGTTAAAGAAGATGTTTTGGACTGAGGCTGTTTTGACAACAACATATTTGATAAATAGATGTCCTTCGACTGCATTAGATATGAAGACACATGAAGAAGTTTTGTCGGGACATCCACCAGATCTTGACAAATTGAGAGTATTTGGATGGGTAGCCTATGCTCACATTAGGCAAGACAAGGTCGAACCTAGAGCTCTTAGATGCATGTTCATTGGATACCCTAAAGGAGTCAAAGCTCATAGGTTATGGTTCCTAAATCCAAGTCACAGAAGGAGTATCACCAATCGAGATGTAGTTTTTAATGAATCTAAAATGGCTTTCAAGAAAAATGATGATGTTGGTCGAAGTGCAAAAGTATCTGACAAAGAGCTGGAACAAGTAGAGATTCTGGTTGAGGTGGAGCATGTTAATGCTGAATTACGTACCCCAGATGAAGTCGAAGAAGAAGCAGAAGATGTTGAGGAAGTTGAGGAAATTGTCAATGACTACCTATTGGCAAGAGATAGGTCGAGAATAGTCATCAAGCCACCTCAGAGACTTGGGTATGCATATCTTATAGCTTATGCCTTAATATCTGCAGGTGAGGTTCTAAGACGAAGAACCTATAGACCATAAGGAAGTTATGAGGAGTCAAAATAAGAATGAATAGCTCAAGGCCATGGATGATAAGATGAAATCTTGATAACAAAACTTGGGAACTGATCAAGAAACCTGTTGGATCCAGGTTAGTTAGCTGTAAGTGGATTTTCAAATTTAAGGAAGAAATTGAAGGAGAGGCGTCGAAAAGATACAAGGCAAGGTTGGTCACAAGGGGTTTCACTTAGAAAGAAGGTGTTGAATTCAATGATGTGTTTTCTCCTGTTGTGAAGCACATGTCCATTTGAATGTTACTTTCCATGGTGGCACAATTCGACCTTGAACTAGAACAAATGGATGTGAAGATTGCATTCTTGTATGGTAATCTAGATGAAACAATCATGATGAGGCAACCAGAAGGGTATGTCGAAAAGGGGAAGGAAGAATATGTGTTCAAGCTGAATAGATCTTTATATGGACTAAATCAATCTCCTTGATAGTGGAATAATAGATTTGACAAGTTTATGGCATGCATAAGTTTCATTAGAAGTCAGTTCGACCATTGTAATTACTTCATATTTCAACTTGGTAATTCATTTGTTATTTTGTTGCTTTATGTGGATGATATTCTCATAACAAGCAACAGTATCAAAGATGTAATGAGAGTGAAGGTTGAACTCAATAAGAAGTTCGAAATGAAGGATTTGGGAGCTACATCCAGGATTCTTAGGATTGACATCGGAAGAGATAGAAAGTAGTCGAAATTATGCTTATCTCAAGAGGCATACCTACGGAAGATTCTCGCCAAGTTTGGTATGTCGAATTCAAAGCTTGTTGTGACTCCAACAAACCCTCAATTCAAGATAAGTATAGATCAGTGTCCCAGTACTGATGTCGAAAGATCTTATATGAATAGCATACCATATGCTAATATAGTAGGTTCTTTGATGTATGCTATGGTATGTACTAGACCTGGCATAACATATGCAGTAAGTCTTATAAGAAAATACATGGTGAATCCTAGAAGGGCTCACTGGAAAACATTGAAAAGTATTCTGAGGTACATAAATGGGTCTCTAAACAAAGTTCTAATTTATGGTGGAGCCTTAGATGAAGATAGTAAAGCAGTAATTGAAGGATATGTCGACTCTGATTACACATGTTGCATAGATTCCGGAAAATCTATTTCTGGATTTGTTTTCACTATGTTGGGCACATCAATAAGTTTTAAAGCGATACTTCAAAAGGTTGTAGCCTTATCAACCACCAGAGCGGAATATATCACCCTCACTGAAGTTATGGAAGAAGAATTATGGCTTGAAGGTTTTGCTAAGGAGTTGAAATTTCAAGGTCGAGTTATCATTGTTAAATGTGATAGTCAAAGTATAATACACATGCCAAATAACTCAGCCTATCATGAGTGAACCAAGCACATCAATGTTAGGCTGCATTTCATTAAGTGGGTAATCGAGCATGGAGAAGTCCAAGTGCTGAAGATTTCGATAGATCATAATGCTGCTGATATGATCACCAAGACATTGCCAATTTGCAAGTTTTTCCACTGTATGCAGTTGATAAAGCTGCATGAAGAAAGCTAGTTTTTTCTTTGATATTATAGAGTTTGTTCCAAGATGGAAATTTGTGAGATATTGGATCGAACTCTATTGGGTCGAAGGGTAGCTTCGTGGTTCGACATGTTTGACATAGGTTAGTGAAACAACCGGCCGAACAATCATCGAGAGAAAATTAATGAAGTTGTCATTGAATATTTTTTATCCCACAGGAAGGGAAAGGCGAACATCGAGTAAAACTGAGAAGGGTGAAATCAAGGTCTTGCGACTGATAGATATGGGTGTCATACCCCAAATTTGTCCTACACCTTTATAAGGATCATTTGACTTATTCATATTGTATTCTTCGTGTACATACTCCTCATTAGGCCATTTAGCATCGCATGCATCGTTAATCAGTAAATGGTCATGGGATCAGTAAATGGCCACTTGCCTTCTTTGAGGACTTATAAATATGGACTGGGAATGGGAATGGGACACCTTCTTTGGCACAAATGTAAACACACAGATTGGTAAACAAAAAAGCACAAGTAGGAATTATCTGCTACAGGTCTTTTAAAACAATATTTCTCGTCTAACACAAGGACTCCTGGAACATGCATCTCTAATACTACTTCTCATGGCATCAAAAAAGCGGTAAATAATCATACATCTCTATTCCTACTTCTCACGGCATCAAAAAAGTGGTAAAGAATGTAAGAGATATAAGGAACGAAAGGGAATACCATCAAATGCAAGTTCATTAATTACCAGACAAAAGCAAAGAAACCTGAAAACTTCATCCAAGCTTCACCAAGCAACATAGAAACATTCAGAGTTAGATGCAATAATAGTGAGAAATATCGCAAATGCAAAAATAAATTGCATGCGGAAAGTCTATTGCATTGAATCAAAGTCCCTGTACAAGATAATGTTATACAAGCAAAGCAATAATCCAAGTGTCGTGTATCGCACAACTAAAGCTTTCGAAAACTTGCACAAGTCACAAAATCAGTTAGAAAATAACAACGCAACATTAAGTGTCAAATTGCAACTCAAAAATAACAATGAAATGCAAAGGAGTAAAGTACAAATGAGCAACAGAAGATGGAAAACAAAACCGGACAACACTACGTATACAACATGAAAGTGTCCAAAAAATGCACTAAAAATGGTATAGCTCGATAACAAAGATCTATAAGCACCTGTTGTACCCCAAAATTTACCCTCCCATATTTCTCAAGACATTACAAGAAGAATCCCCAAATGGTTCAAGATTGCCCAAGAGTTGGACAGTCAAGTCATCTCCTAAGACAGTCAATCTCAAATTAGGGTTTTGTGTTGCACCAAGGTCCTTGCATCCAAATGACCTAAAGTGCTCCCCAATGTCCTAATATGCTCTCAAGTTCATCCATGTCAAATTTCAAGCCTTGCAGAGGAAGTTTGGTCAGTCAATTGCTCAAGAGGCCCAAAAATCGACTGTGCTAGGGCAGAAGTCAACTGTGACCTACAAATAGTCAAACCTCAAGATTTTTTGTCAACATTCACATTTTGAAGGATAATTCATCATTTAATCAAGGGTTGATCATGATTCATCAAGGATTGCTCAAAATTCATCAAGATTCAAAAGTTGCTAAATTAGGATTTTGCAGGAAAAGTCAACTCAACTTTGACCAAGCATAACTTTCTCATACTTTATGGGAAATGACACATCCAAAGAGTCCAAGAACACCTCCAAAAGTTCAAAATTGAAGAAGTTATGCATTGTTGAAGTTGGGCATTTTTCCAAAAGTACCAAAAGTCAACTATCCCCAAAACTTCAAATTTTGTCAAATGGACCCATGTTTTTCCACTTGATTTGATCTTGTCACACTACACACGTGTCATGTATTCAGTCTTGTGTCCATTCGTTGATTTTTCTATTTTATTTGATTTTTATTGAATTAATTCCTTTTAAATCAATTTAAATCCAAATAAAATCCAAATATTGATGAAATAGGATCTTTTTGATTGATACAGGTTTCAATTATCATCATGGACATGATCAAACTCGTATCAAGCCATATCATGCACAAAATATTGGATTTGGGACATTTTTGGAAGCTTTGTAATGGAGGATCATATCAAATGTTAAATCATCAATACACAAAGATTCAAAGCCCAAAATTTGACCTAATGCAATGCTTGATACATATACAACACAAAGGCACGAAAATAAGGACCTAGAGGCTGCAAAATCACAAAAGCAAAAACTTGAAAAAGCTTGAAAAAGTTGGAAACTGAAAACACATCTAGAGGCCGATTCAAAGCAAAATCTCCACGCTATCCTCTTGCTGGATATCCCCTGAGTCAAAACCAATCCTTTACAACCTCTGAAACCTCATCAAACGCGCTGTAAGTATCCTTGAAAACCAACCTGTACTCAAAATCATAATCTCTTATTCTTGCATTTTTTTGACAAACCATGGACATATTCTTGATCCTTGAATGATTTCGAAACTTTCTGCAATATTTGATTTTGTTTTCATAGCCCATAATGCCATGACCGAATCTAGGGTTCTTGTTTCTTGCTTTTGGGGGTTTTAGTTTCAGGAAAAATCAAGGCAAATGATGGACATAGCTGAAATCAGGAGGAAGAGACGAGCATGATGATGGTCTCAGAATTTGTTTCCATAGCCTAGGGAAGATTTTAGGATCAACCTAGGGATTTAGTTGCAGATTCAAATCCGCAGGAAAACGAACCAGGGTTCAGTGGTGAAGATGAAGACGTGTCCTCTTCCAACTGGCCCATTCATATTTCGCGCTCATATTTTTTTTATTTCCAGCATATTGTTTGTTTTTCACATATAATATTCTCCACTTATTCCATTACCAATTAAACACATTGGCTCAGTTGGTAAAGGCGTTAGTGCATAGTCCAATAGGACCTGGGTTCGAATCCCAGGTCCCCAACATATTTCTTGTTATTTTCTTTTAGGCGTTCCAGTGTGCCCCATGCCTTGCAACGCACCATACACCTTCAAATCTCCAGGCGCCAGATGGCCTTCAGGCCAAATCTAATGGCCAAGATTGAACATCCATCATGGTCTCTAGCCAACAGGCACACGTGGGAACCAGAAAAGTCCATACAGGCCAACATGAATGGGCCTCAAAAATGCCACTCTCACCTCCTGATCAGGCCCAACACCCCCCTTTTTGGTTATTTCTTTTTCTTTATATTTCTTTTATTTAATTGTTTTGTTAATTTATTTTTATAATTTCATTAACCAATTAAATTCTTTTTCCTCATAAAAATAAAAAATAAAAACACAAAAATATATTTTATTTATTAAAATTAAATTCATGACTTTATTTTTGTAAATAAATATTAATTAATTAACTTAGTTTTAATTAGGGTTAGCTTTTAATATTTTTGCAATATTTAAAATTAATGTAGAAAATTAAGTTTTTTACTAACTTTAATCAATTTTATTTTATTTATTTAAATATCCAAAAATCCAAAAATATTTTAATTAATTAATTAATTAAATTGTTAATTTAGATTTAATTTCTTTTAATTATAAAAAAAACCCTAAAAATGCATTCGATTTAATTTTTCGCGCGCGATCCATTTATGATATTGATGTAATTGCTTCCGGAATGTAATAGCTTTTAATTAGGACTTTATTTTATCGCTTTATTTTATTTTCCGCATTTTAATTAAAGGGTTGCTTTTGGCGATGTAAATACCCGACGCCTTGTAATAGTTTAGACTTAATTTCCGCAATTTAAATTCCGCAAACTATATACTGTTAGATGTTTGATAATAGGGAATGCATGACAAGATCGAATGTATGAACTTAAAATCAACATAGCTCACCATGACATGTACAAAGACAAATTAACTGAAAATAACACACTCGCACATGCGCACTCTTAGGGTACACCTCACTTGGTTGCCTTCAAACATGGTCATTGAGTATAGGAAGTTTTAGAGGTCTCCCTCTCGTCCAAAGATCATAGTTGCCTCGAAACAGTTGCCTCGGAAAAATGATCTAAGACATTAGGTTTACCGCTAAGGCATCCTAACATTGCTTTAGTGACCACATGTCCCTTAATCGAATTGACCCTTAAAACTCCAACGACAATGATACCTACTCATCAATAGTGGGATAGCATTGTCTAAAGGATATTAGTACAGATTAATTCCTTTTTCGAGTAGGTAGATGGTTCTTAAGTACTTGCTCCTTTTAAAACAAAACTTTTCGCACTTACACCTTTCAGACAAAAACTTTTTTCAAACCCACAAACACAAAGAAAAGCAAATTTTGAAAACACTATGAGCAAGTACCTAAGAGCCCGTGGATAACCACGGATAGAAAGGGTGCTAACACCTTCCCTTTCTATAATCTACCCCCCGGACCCGAGAAACATCTCGAAAAATGAATTTTTCTGTGCTTTTGTCCTTTCCTTGTTGGATAAAATAAAAGACGGCGGCGACTCTTGCTTACCGCGACATTTTGCAAAAACAAACGCAAAACGTGAACCAGCATTCCAAAACAGTCAGTTCTCTTCCCACCGTATCACAGAACTGGCGACTCTGCTGGGGAATTATAATAAGTGAGGTGTACCTTAGGATTAGATCATTGTGTTTTCAATTGTATGCTTTGTATAATTTATCTTTGTGGGTTGTATCAGAGTTTCTATAGATCCTAACCCGGATCTGGGGATACCCTTTAGGTAAGTAGCAATAAACTGTGAGGGAACTGTACGGCGTAGACCGATACGGTTGAAGCAGTAGCTACGTTGGTGTGGCACTTTAGATTGTACTGATATCCCTTGTGTTGGAACGAGGAGAATATGGGTCATCTAAGGGGTCATTAAGCACTAACTGGCCTTAGAACCTTTAAATTGACCAACTTGGCCATAGAACAGTAGCAGTATGCTACACTCATTGAGACTAAACTCTCGCGATGATTCTGGCCGCAAGAAAAGGTTGCTAAACTGGAATTATGACCGATTGAGGGTAGTCAGTGATATTGAGATCCTCTAGAACCCGGTTACTATTTTTAGGACAGGTTTAAACCAACTGAACTGAAAGAGGGTAATACCTAAGCTCCTTGCCAGCCTGAAATCTAAGGGCTCTCTGTGTGACTTGTGTGCCTTTACCATGTTTTCCATTTGTGAATACTTGTGGTGTGCTTACTATCATGACATCATGACATCATAACATTGCATACATCTTGCATTGGACTAACCTATTTCAAAGACAGGAGGGATTCATCTTTGTTCTGTTTTATAGGTCATCATGATGCCCATGCGTAGGAATACCATCCGGATCAACTTTGTCCAAGTTCCCACCTTGCTTAAAGATCTGATTGCAAAGATGCCTGATACTACTTCCTTCCTCAGGAGACATGGTTATCTTCTCAGTTTGGTCACCTCCAAATTGGACGAGCAGATGATGAGTGTTTTGGTCCAATTCTATGATCCATTGTACCATTGTTTTGCTTTCCAGGACTACCAGCTAGTTCCCACTTTAGAAGAGTTCTCTAAGCTGCTCGGTATCTCTATTCTGGAGAAGACCCCGCTTACTGGTTGGGAGAAGATTCTTAGGCCCGAAGAGATTGCTGCAGCCCTTCATATGACCAAAGAGGAGGTAATGTCTAATTGGGAGACTAGAAGTGGAGCAAAGGGCTTTCTGACTAAGTTCTTGGTTGGTAAAGCTAATTATTTCTAGGATAGTCTAGACTTCAAGGCATTCGAGGATATTCTGGCTCTTCTGATATACGGCTTGGTATTGTTTCCGAACTCTGACTCCTTTGTTGATGTTAATGCGATGAAAATCTTCATCTCTCGGAATCCGGTACCCACTCTCTTGGGTGACATTCTTCATCAGCTCTATGCTCGTACTTCCCGAAAGCGGGGAACCTTGATGGAGAACGAGCGGATTCTCAACGACTATGTCCGCACTGACAAGAAGAGACCATGGGAGCATTGATTGACCTTTGTTGTTTTTCCTTTCCAGTTTTATTTACTTTTCATTATTTCCATTCTTGTAATGCCCTGAGGGCATCTGTTGAACAATTTGAATTTTGAAGTTTATCTAATAAAGTGTGTTTCCTTTCTTGTTTACAAATTTGAATCTCCCGATTGTCTTTGAAATCATAATCATACGCATTTCATCTCATGCACTTCATAAACAGGTACCCATTACAGGGCTCTTATCTTCTTCGCTGTTTATTTCAGCACTCATCATGTCTGCTGAACCTTCAACTAAGCAAGCTATCAAGGCCCTCCAGACCCAGAATGCCCAATTCCAAGAGTTGTTCATGAATCTAGCTAAGGGTCAGCAAGACCTGAAGACCTTTATTCTGAAAGAGAAGAAGAAGAAGAAGAAGAAGAAGAAGAGGACAATCTTGTTTAATACAGGGCACAGGTTTGGAAACAGGCTACAGAATGAAGTTGATCTGACTACCTCATCTGGAGGGAAAGATAGTCAGGAAGAAAGGAGGTCTCCTAGCCTTGTGTTCTTCGACAACGAGACGGACTTCGATGAAGAACAGTATCCTCCTGCCGAGGATAGATACAAGCAACTGGAAGACCGTTTGAATGCTATGGAGGTTCAGAAAGTGCCTGGTCTAGACTTTGGTGATCTAGGTCTATCATCTGGGGTAGTGATTCCCCACAAATTCAAGGCACCAGCCTTTGCCAAGTATGACAGAGTTTCTTGTCCGAAGCTGCACCTCCGGTCATATGTGAGGAAGATTCAGCCGTATACTGCTGATAAAAACCTATGGATCCATTTCTTTCAAGACAGTCTCTCAGGGACTCAGCTTGAGTGGTTCCATCAGTTGGACAGAGCCAGTATCTGCAGTTGGGAAGATTTGGCTACTGCTTTCTACAGGCAGTATCAATACAACTCCGACCTCGCTCCCACGTGTACCCAACTCCAAGGTATGTCAATGGGAACGGGTGAAGGATTCAAAGATTATGCTCAGAAGTGGAGGGACCTCGACGGTAGAGTGCAACCACCCTTGGCTGATCAGGAGCTTGTTGATATGTTTCTGGGGACCATGTCTAGTCCATTTTTTAACCACTTGATTGGAAGCTCTTCGTCTGGGTTTATAGAGCTTATTTTGACCGGTGAGATGATTGAGGCTGGTATTAAGGATGGTAAGATACAAAAGGGTGCTTCATCGAGCACCAAGAAGAAGCCATTTAAGAAAGAGTCCAGTGTTGTATACAGTTCGAGAAGACAAAATAGACCTGAACACCGCCAAGCTATTAATGCGGTTGTTATTTCAAAACCTGCTGGTGCTCCTCAGCACAACAATCAACAGAAGGACGAGAGACCTCGAAGGCAATTCACCCGTCTCAGCATAACCTTATCCCAGATTTTGCCACAATTGCTGAAAACTAATCTGTTGATTCTAAAGGAAGCCCCAAAGAATTCAAATACAACATCACCAAGGTATAACCCTAATGCCCATTGTGCTTATCACTCTGATAGCTCGGGGCATAATACAGATGATTGTTGGACTTTTAAGAATAAGATACAGGACTTAATTGATGCGAATGAGATTGATTTTGAGGCGCCCGAGAGGCCTAACATTGTGACTGCTCCTATGCCCAAGCATGGAGTAAATGCTATATATGAAGGCTCATTTGTGGTGTCGGTAAATGATATTGTTACCCCTCTGATGACTGTAAAGAAGAACCTCTTGCTAGCCGGTTTATTTCTGGGCTGTGGCGAAGGTTGCCATATGTGTTCTGTTCTACCTACTGGTTGCCATCTCTTGAAGTCAGGTGTCCAACGCATGATGGATAGTAAAGAAATTCTATTTGAGAAGTCTGTTGTGCCCTCAGTACCTACTGAAGAAGTTTCCATTATTACCATTTTCGACAATTCTTCCAAGGCTCCCTCGAGGAAGCCTGTTAGAATTACATCTGTTCCAAGAATCGCGCCTGTGATCATCACTGTTCTGGGGCCCATCCCCTATACCTCTGATAAAGCTGTCCCTTGGCACTATGGGGCTGATGTTTATTTCCATGGAGTTAAGCAAGAGTTGGATGTTGATACTGACATCAGCAATATTGTTGGACCTGCTAAAGTCACCCGCAGCGGTAGACTTTTCTCACCTGATATCTCTCCACCTACTGCCCGAAGACCTGTTGTTATTACACCTACCAGTGTACCTGCTGCTATTCCTGTTCAAGTTCCTATTTTTACCCCTGTCGCCGAGTCATCTGACACTCGGGGCAAAGGGGTCACTACTGATGTGCCTGCCCAGATAGAGGCACCGAAGACGATTACCGTTGAAGCTTCTAAATAAGAGATGGAAGAGATCCTGAAGATCATCAAAAAGAGTGATTACAACGTAGTTGAACAGCTGGGGCAAACCCCGTCCAAGATTTCTATGTTGTCACTATTGCTGTGCTCAGAGGCCCATGCCAAGGCTCTGATTACCTTCTTGAAGACTGCCCACGTACCACAAGAGACATCAGCTGATCAGTTTACAGATTGCATGGCTAATTTGACTGCTGATAATGGGTTGGGTTTCTCTGACGCTAATTTAACTGCTAAGGGGAAGAATCACAACGATGCTCTGCATGTCTCCATTAAATGCAGGGGCACTACTCTGGCTCATGTATTAGTGGATATTGGTTCCTCATTGAACGTCTTGCCTAAGAAAGCTCTAGACCGGTTGGATTGTGAAGGTTTGGAGTTGAAGCCAAGCAATATTGTTGTTAGGGCCTTTGATGGGTCTAAGAGAATGGTGTATGGAGAAGTTGATATTCCGATCAAGGTTGGTTCTCAGGTTTTCAACTCTAAATTCTATGTGATGGAAATTCGGCCATCTTATTCTTGTTTGTTGGGTCGTCCGTGGATCCACAAAGCTGGGGCCGTAACCTCAACACTCCACCAGAAGCTGAAGTACCCGGTTAAAGGGAAGATTGTGACAGTACAGGGAGAGGAAGAGTACATGGTTAGCCAACTCAACTCTTTCTGATATGTAGAAATGGATGGGGAGTTCATTGAGACCCCATTCCAGCACTTTGAAGAGGTTCCCCAGACATTGGCGTCAACTGAGACTGTTGTTGAAGATTCTCCTATGAAGATGGCTTCCCTCAAGGATGCCCGGGCTGTTATTGAGAAGGGTGAGTGTACAAATTGGGGTCGACTCCCTGATTTTACCCAGAAGACTAACAAGTTTGGTTTGGGTTTCACTGCAGAAGCTCAAAGGGCCGTTCGGAACACACGAATCGGAAGACCTCCTGTGTTCATCAGCAACTCGGGAGTAAATGCCATTGAAGACGATGCGGAAGAGTCTGAATTCAATAGTTGGATCTATTCTACGATCGACGGTGGACCAAGCAACTGGACAGCAAAGGACTTCATCCCTATTACTTTTGTTACCCAGTAATGAAACTTTTTGTTTTGAATATGTAACAGACAATGTTTTAAACTTTATGGCCCGGTGTCTTACCCGGGGCATTGTGGTTTCATTTGTGAGGGCTCTATGTGTGTCATTTTCATATATCATTAATAAAATCATTGGATGTTCTTGCATTTCAAATTTTGCGCTCCTTGTTTTTCTTTTATTATATATTGCGAAACAGCTATTTACACACACTCACATATACAGGTCCACATCCACTCTGGATCTCACTGGTAACGACTCTGCTACTGCCAGTTATGACTTCGAAAATCCAATCAACTTAGCCGAAGACGAAGGTGAAGATGATTGCGAAGTGCCTGGTGAACTTGCAAGACTGTTACTCCAAGAAGAGAGGGCTATACAGCCACACGAAGAGCCGGTTGAAACAGTGAATCTGGGTACCGAGACAGATAAGAAGGAGGTCAAGATCGGTGAAAATCTGGAGCTTAGTGTGAAGCAACGGTTGGTTCAGATGCTGCATGACTACGTTGAGATCTTTGCTTGGTCTTACGAGGATATGACTGGGTTAGACACTGATATTGTGGTTCATCGCCTGCCTACCAAGGAAGATTGTCCTCCAGTGAAACAGAAGGTCCGCCGAATGCGCCCAGAGATATTCGAGAAAATCAAGGCTGAAGTTATGAAACAGTTTGACGCCGGTTTTCTAGAAGTTACTTCTTACCCTTAGTGGGTGGCCAATGTGGTTCCGGTGCCGAAGAAGGATGGTAAGGTCCAAATGTGTGTTGACTACAGGGATCTGAACAGGGCAAGCCCCAAGGATGATTTCCCTCTGCCTCATATTGACGTTCTGGTTGACAACACCGCTCAACACAAGGTATTCTCCTTTATGGATGGTTTCTCCGATTATAATCAGATAAAAATGGCTCCCGAAGACATGGAGAAGACAACCTTTGTTACTCAATGGGGTACCTTTTGCTACAAGGTCATGCCTTTTGGATTGAAGAATGCTGGGGCGACGTATCAGTGTGCCATGGTTGCTTTGTTTCATGACATGATCCATCACGAGATTGAGGTATACGTCGACGACATGATTGCAAGGTCCCAGACTGAGGAAGAACACGTTGACCATCTTCAGAAGCTATTTGACCGGTTGAAGTTGTACAAGCTGAGGTTAAACCCGAACAAGTGCACCTTCAGGGTGAGATCTGGTAAGCTACTAGGCTTCGTCATAAGCGACAAAGGTATTCAAGTAGATCCGACAAAGGTGAAAGCCATACAAGAGATGCCAACTCCCCAAATAGAGAAAGAAGTCAGAGGCTTTCCGGGACGTCTGAACTACATTGCTCAATTCATCTCACACCTGACTGCTACTTGTGAACCAATCTTCAAGCTACTGAAGAAAGATCAAGTAGTACGTTGGAATGATGAATGTCGGGTCGATTTCGAAAGGATCAAAGAGTATCTCCAAGAGCCACCTATTCTGATGCCACCATTTGAAGGGAGACCTTTGATTTTATACTTGACAGTACTTGACAACTCAATGGGGTGTGTGCTGGGGCAACATGACGAGTCTGGCCAAAAAGAGCATGCTATTTATTACCTTAGCAAAAAGTTTACCGACTGTGAGACCCGATACTCACTGCTTGAGAAAACTTGATGCGCTTTGGCATGGGCTGCTCGCCGACTGAGACAGTATATGCTGACTCACACTACTTTGTTGATATCAAAGATGGATCCAATCAAGTATATCTTCGAAAAGCCTGCCTTGTCGGAAAGAATAGCAAGATGGCAGATGATCTTGACTGAGTATGACATCCAATATATGACCCAAAAGGCAATCAAGGGAAGTGTATTGGCAGACCATTTGGCACATCAGGCAGTGGATGATTACCAGTCTATGAACCTTGAATTCCCGGACGAGAATATCATGTTGGTAACTGATTGTGAGACACCTGGATCAGATGAAGGACCTGAGGAAGGATCCCGATGGTCTATGTACTTTGATGGAGCTTCAAATGCTTTGGGTAATGGTATTGGCACTATGATCATATCTCCTAAAGGCTCTCATACTCCGTTCACCGCCCGATTATGTTTCAACTGCACTAACAACATGGCAGAGTATGAAGCGTGCATCATGGGTCTTCGAGCAGCAATTGACCTAAGGATTAAGTTTCTGAGTGTCTTTGGAGATTCCGCTCTCGTGATCAGTCAGATCAAAGGCGAGTGGGATACGAAACACCCAAATCTTATTCCTTACAAGGAGTATGTGCTGACTTTGCTTCCCCACTTCGAGGAGATAACCTTTGAACACTTCCCTAGAGAGGAGAATTAGTTGGAGGATACGCTGGCTACGATGTCTTCTATGTTCAAAGTCAATTGGGACAACGAGGCTCCCCGGATTATCATTGAAAGATTAGACGAACCTGCACATTGTTGTGATCTTGAGACTGAAGAGGTAACAGAAAAACCCCGGTATCATGAGGTGAAGAGGTATCTTAAAGCTCAGGAATACCCCGAGGGTGCATCTGTTAATGACAAGAAGTTTCTGAGGAGGTTCACGGCGAATTTCTTCATCAGCAATGGCATTCTTTACAAGCGTAACCATGATTCGACCTTACTGCGTTGTGTGGATAAGAATGAAGCAGAAAGGATCATGGCGGAGCTACATGAAGGAACTTTCGGAACTCATTCCAGTGGACATACCATGGCAAAGAAAATCCTTCGGGCAGGATATTATTGGTCCACTATGGAAGCCGACTATTATCAGCATTCTCGGACGTGTCACAAGTGCCAGGTCTATGCTGATAAGGTGCACATACCTCCAGTACCTCTGAACGTCTTGACGGCACCTTGGCCTTTTGCAATGTGGGGCATTGATATGATCGGCGAGATCAGACCTACAGTGTCCAACGGGCATCGTTTCATCCTGGTAGCAATTGATTACTTTACGAAGTGGGTTGAAGCAGCTTCCTTTGCTACTGTAACCAAGAACGTCGTGGCACGGTTTATTCGACACAATTTGATCTGTCGATACGGTGTACTAGAGAGGATCATTACGGACAATGGTACCAATCTCAACAACAAGATGATCACTGAACTCTGTGAGAAATTCAAGATACAACATCACAACTCTTCTCCCTATCGGCCAAAGATGAATGGGGCTGTAGAAGCGGCTAATAAGAACATTAAGAAGATTGTGCAGAAGATGACAGCGACATACAAAGACTGGCACGAGATGTTACCATTCGCTCTTCATGGGTACCGTACCTCAGTACGGACGTCAACAGGGGCAACACCTTATTCCTTGGTATATAGTATGGAGGCAGTCTTGCCCATTGAAGTTCAGAAACCCTCTCTTCAAATCATGAAGGATGCAGGTTTGAGCAAAGATGACTGGATTCAGACCCGGCTTGATCAACTAAACCTAATCGACAAAAAAAGAGTTACCGCTATTTGTCATGGTTAGACGTACCAAAAACGGATGATCAAGGCATTTAACAAGAAATTTAGACGACAAGAGTATCAAGTTGGGGACCTGGTAATCAAGCGCATTATTCTACCTCAAAGTGATCCCAGGGACAAATGGACCCCCACTTACGAAGGGCCATTTGTGGTTAAGAACATTTTCTCAGGAGGAGCTATGATTCTAACCACCATGGATGGTGATGACCTTCCTTACCCCGTCAATGCAGACATAGTGAAAAGATACTACGCATAATCAAATACATGCTAGGTTGACTGGCCTAGGCAAAAATAAGGGCTTCCCGGCGAACCAAAAGGGTTCGGGCAAAAATAAGGGATGAAAATAAAAAAAATCTGTATACCCGGCAAGTCGAAAACCTGAAAAGGTGGCTTGGGCAAAAAAGGGTATCCCGGTGGACTGAAAACTCGAAAGGGCGGTTCAGGCAAAAATTAGGGATCAAAGCGTAATACTATGTCTCATTGGATCACCTTGCATCCAGACTTCGGTATCAACTATCAAGCTCGGACGACACTAATCAATCTGATCTACCTTCAACCAAGTAGCAAAGTGATGAGATGCTCGAGGATATAAAGGCAATAGCAGAGTTAGAACTCAGTGGGATCATTCACATAGCTGTTTTGTTTAATTTTTTCACAAATTGTGTAAATTCTATTGTTCGGCGGTGTTCTCTTACTAGGATGTCAGCCTCTTGTACAAAAACGCCTATTTACAGGCCAAACTTCAAAATCAATACAATTCATTCTCAAAGAAATTTCAAATTATTTTTCCTTTATCTGTGTTGTTTTGCAAAGAACGTCCAATGTTCATTTTTGATATATGCATTTGACATCAATTGCTGCTCATAAATATTTACATGCGAGCAAAAGACGAATTACTGGTAATATCAGAAACAGGGGCAATAGAATTGTCCGAACTGTACAGTTGCTCTGTACACCAGGTACCAAGGTAGATTCGGCTAAGAATATGGCTAAGATACTTTCACTCCCCGCAGAGTAAAGAAGTAATGATAGCTCTCCCAGCGGAGACCGGTAACTATGAACAAATCAGCAATACTCTCCCCAAGCAGAGTTAGTCTACCATCAGCACTAAAAAGATCTTAATATTCCCCAGCGGAGTATAAAGATATTCCCCAGCGGAGTATAAAGATATTCCCCAGCAAATATAAGAGTATCCCCGGCAGTCTTAATATTCCCTAACGGAGTATAAGAATGTTCCCCGGCAGAATACAAGATACCCCCGGTGGAGTCAATATTTTCCCAGCACGGTCTAAAAAGCTTCCCCAACGGAGTCAAATCATCATCCCCAGTAGACTCTGGAAGTTTATCCCCAGCGGAGTACAAAATAAATCTCCCCAGCCAAGTTCAAAGGATCATTCCCAACAAGTTCAGAGGATTATCCCCACAAGAGTCTAAAGGATTATCCCCGGCAAGTTACAACTGAAAGTTCATCCCTAGCGAAGTTCTTTCCTTTCACAAGCAGGAATTCAATCTTCAACAGATCCAATATCACCAGCAACGGTAATCCATCCCCAGTGGAGCTTATCAGTGGAATCCTCAGCAGAGCATCTCTTCCCCACAGAGTAATCTCCTCATCAGTTTATTCCCCAATGGAGTTCTCCTCTCCTGCAGATTTATTCTTGCAATCACCTTCGTTCATCATCCCCAGCGGAAACGAAGAACTCAATTCTATTCTCCAGCTATCCGGGATTTATTTTCCCCAGCTAAAACATCACATTTTCATACATCATGATACATGCATAAATGCATCATACCGTACAATCTCACTTATGTTGAGAACATCATTGCTTGATCCATCTCATGCATTGCATATGACTGACCTTTACCTTTCAGGAAAGATGCAGTTAAAGTTCTCAGCTATGTCAAAGGAGACAAGACCAGTTAAATCGATTACTAAAGATTTTTCTGAGGCCAATCCAGTCAAAGGAGACAAAACCAGTTAAATCGATTCCTAAAGATTTTTCTGAGGCCAATCCAGTTAAAGGAGACAAGACCAGTTAAATCGATTCCTAAAGATTTTTCTGAGGCCAACCCAGTCAAAGGAGACAAAACCATTTAAATCGACTCCTAAATATTTTTCTGAGGCCAATCCAGTCAAAGGAGACAAAACCAGTTAAATCGATTCATAAAGAATTTTTAGAGGCCAACCCAGTTAAAGGAGACAAAACCAGTTAAATCGATTCCTAAAGATTTTTTTGAGGCCAACCCAGTCAAAGGAGACAAAACCAGTTAAATCGATTCCTAAAGATTTTTCTGAGGCCAACCCAGTCAAAGGAGACAAGACCAGTTAAATCGATTCCTAAAGATTTTTCTGAGGCCAACCCAGTCAAAGGAGACAAGACCAGTTAAATCGATTCCTAAAGATTTTTCTGAGGTCAACCCAGTCAAAGGAGACAAGACCAGTTAAATCGATTCCTAAAGATTTTTTTGATGCCAATCTAGTTAAAGAAGACAAAAACCCCTATGGTCCAGTTAAATCGATTCCTAAAGATTTTTCTGATGCCAATCCAATCAAAGAAGACAAAACCTCCTCTGGTTCAGCCAGATCGCCGACAAGATCTCCCTAATTCGTATTCCAGTCGAAGTTCAGACCACCTACCAACAGTCTCCAAATGGCATCTGTAAGCCCATTCCCGACATCACAATGCTGATACCACTTCATGCGAGTGCAAATTTCTGGGCACTCTAGTGTTCAATCATCTTCCACCTTCGGATCACGAAAGGCCCGAAAGCAAATCTACATCCCCAGGTTTAAGAAGATTGAACAGGGGAAACTGTTGTACCCCAAAATTTACCCTCCCATATTTCTCAAGACATTACAAGAAGAATCCCTAAATGGTTCAAGATTGCCCAAGAGTTGGACAATCAAGTCATCTCCTAAGGCAGTCAATCTCAAATTAGGGTTTTGTGTTGCACCAAGGTCCTTGCATCCAAATGACCTCAAGTTCTCCCCAATGTCCTAATATGCTCTTAAGTTCATCCATGTCAAATTTCAAGCCTTGCAGAGGAAGTTTGGTCAGTCAATTGCTCAAGAGGCACAAAAATCGACTGTGTTAGGGCAGAAGTCAACTGTTACCTACAAATAGTCAAACCTCAAGATTTTTTGTCAACATTCTCATTTTTAAGGATAATTCATCATTTGATCAAGGGTTGATCATGATTTATCAAGGATTGCTCAAAATTCATCAAGATTCAAAAGTTGCTAAATTAGGGTTTTGTAGGAAAAGTCAACTCAACTTTGACCAAGCATTACTTTCTCATACTTTATGAGAAATGACCCATCCAAAGCTCATTTTGAATAGGATTCAATTTCCTACAATCCATATTCACACCCCAAGATCAATAAATGCACTCACAAAAAGTTACAAATTTGGACATTATAGGTCATTTTTGAAAGTCAACAAAAACACATTTTTTCCAAAGCTTATAACTTGAGAATGGAATATCAAAATGATATGATACCAAACGATTTGGTTAGAGGACATCTCAAGGTTTCTAAAATGTCCAAGAACACCTCCAAAAGTTCAAAATTGAAGAAGTTATGCATTGTTGAAGTTGGGCATTTTTCCAAAATTACGAAAAGTCAACTATCCCCAAAACTTCAAATTTTGTCAAATGGACCCACGTTTTTCCACTTGATTTGATCTTGTCACACTACACACGTGTCCTATATTAAGTCTTGTGTCCATTCGTTGATTTTTCTATTTTATTTGATTTTTATTGAATTAATTCATTTTAAATCAATTTAAATCCAAATAAAATCCAAATATTGATGAAATAGGATCTTTTTGATTGATACAGGTTTCAATTATCATCATGGACATGATCAAACTCGTATCAAGCCATATCATGCACAAAATATTGGATTTGGGACATTTTTGGAAGCTTTGTAATGGAGGATCATACCAAATCTTAAATAATCAATACACAAAGTTTCAAAGCCCAAAATTTGACCTAATGCAATGCTTGATACATATACAACACAAAGGCACAAAAATAAGGACCTAGAGGCTGCGAAATCACAAAAGCAAAAACTTGAAAAAGCTTGAAAAAGTTGGAAACTGAAAACACATCTAGAGGCCGATTCAAAGCAAAATCTCCATGCTATCCTCTTGTTGGATATCCCCTGAGTCAAAACCAATCCTTTACAAGCTCTGAAACCTCATCAAACACGTTGTAAGTGTCCTTGAAAACCGACCTGTACTCGAAATCATAATCTCTCATTCTTGCATTTTTCTGACAAACCATGGACATATTCTTGATCCTTGAATGATTTCGAAACTTTCTGCAATATTTGATTTTGTTTTCATAGCCCATAATGCCATGCCCGAATATAGGGTTCTTGTTTCTTGCTTTTGGGGGTTTTAGTTTCAGGAAAAATCAAGGCAAATGATGAACATAGCTGAAATCAGGAGGAAGAGACGAGCACGATGATGGTCTCGGAATTTGTTTCCATAGCCTAGGGAAGATTTTAGGATCAACCTAGGGATTTAGTTGCAGATTCAAATCCACAGGAAAACGAACCAGGGTTCAGTGGAGAAGACGAAGACGTGTCCTCTTCCAACTGGCCCATTCATATTTCGCACTCATATTTTTTTTATTTCCAGCATATTGTTTGTTTTTCATATATAATATTCTCCACTTATTCCATTAACAATTAAACACATTGGCTCAGTTGGTAAAGGCGTTAGTGCATACTCCAATGGGACCTGGGTTCGAATCCCAGGTCCCCAACATATTTCTTGTTATTTTCTTTTAGGCATTCCAGTGTGCCCCAAGCCTTGCAACGCACCATACACCTTCAAATCTCCAGGCGCCAGATGGCCTTCAAGACAAATCTAATGGCCAAGATTGAACATCCATCATGGTCTCTAGCCAACAGGCACACGTGGGAACCAGAAAAGTCCATACAGGCCAACGTGAATGGGCCTCAAAAATGCCAATCTCACCTCCTGATCAGGCCCAACACCCCCCTTTTTGGTTATTTCTTTTTCTTTATATTTCTTTTATTTAATTGTTTTGTTAATTTATTTTTATAATTTCATTAACCAATTAAATTCTTTTTCCTCATAAAAATAAAAATAAAAACAAAAAAATATATTTTATTTATTAAAATTAAATTCATGACTTTATTTTTGTAAATAAATATTAATTAATTAACTTAGTTTTAATTAGGGTTAGCTTTTAATAGTTTTGCAATATTTAAAATTAATGTAGAAAATTAAGTTTTTTACTAACTTTAATCAATTTTATTTTATTTCTTTAAATATCCAAAAATCCAAAAATATTTTAATTAATTAATTAATTTAATTGTTAATTTAGATTTAATTTCTTTTAATTAAAAAAAACCCTAAAAATGCATTCGATTTAATTTTTCGCGCGCGATCCGTTTATGATATTGATGTAATTGCTTCCGGAATGTAATAGCTTTTAATTAGGACTTTATTTTATCGCTTTATTTTATTTTCCGTATTTTAATTAAAGGGTTACTTTTGGCGATGTAAATACCCGACGCCTTGTAATAGTTTAGACTTAATTTCTGCAATCTAAATTCTGCAAACTATATACTGTTAGATGTTTGATAATAGGGAATGCATGACAAGATTGAATGTATGAACTTAAAATCAACATAGCTCACCATGATATGTACAAAGACAAATTAACTTAAAATAACACACCCGCACACGCGCACTCTTAGGGTACACCTCACTTGGTTGCCTTCAAACGTGGTCATTGAGTATAGGAAGTTTTAGAGGTCGCCCTCTCGTCCAAAGATCATAGTTGCCTCGAAACGGTTACCTCGGAAAAATGATCTAAGACATTAGGTTTACCGCTAAGGCATCCTAACATTGCTTTAGTGACCACACGTCCCTAATCGAATTGACCCTTAAAACTCCAACGACGATGCTACCTACTCATCAATAGTGGGATAGCATTGCCTAAGGGACATTAGTACAGATTAATTCCTTTTTCGAGTAGGTAGATGGATCTTAAGTACTTTCTCCTTTTAAAACAAAACTTTTTGCACTTACACCTTTCAGACAAAAACTTTTTTCAAACCCACAAACACAAAGAAAAGCAAATTTTGAAAACACTATGAGCAAGTACCTAAGAGCCCGTGGATAACCACGGATAGAAAGGGTGCTAACACCTTTCCTTTATATAATCTACCCCCCGGACCCGAGAAACATCTCGAAAAAGGAATTTTTCTATGCTTTTGTCCTTTCCTTGTTGGATAAAATAAAAGACGGTGGTGACTCTTGCTTACCGCGACATTTTGCGAAAACAAACGCAAAACGCGAACCAACATTCCAAAACAGTCAGTTCTCTTCCCACCGTATCACAACACCAAAACATGTTCCAGAAAGCCTTAAACCATATTTAAAACGTGTATTTACACCTCTGTATTAAATCCGGGCAGCAACTCATGTAAAATTAGAATTGACCGGTAAAACGCATTGGAAGCGAGAAAACTCATCACTAATGGTCATGGGATGTGTTAGATATGTACAAATGAACACAAAATGACAATTAAAATGGCATGTACATGTGGAATTAAAAATGGGACAACATTATTTACATACTTGAATTTAAGCGAAAACTTGTATCGAAAACAAGAAAACTCATTATAAATGCTCATGAAATGATTAATTATGTGCAAGCAAGTGATAAATAAAAATTCAAATGGCATATATACATGAAACTAAATTCTGGACAACAACTTATCTATTTACAAAATGCATAAAAATTACTTCTGAAATCAATCAGAACGATATCGGTACTCATTAATTACTAAGACAAGATTCCATGAGTGTATGACAATAATTAAATTGTGCATTTCACATGATTTATCTATATTGGACAACCTTGCAACATGTTATGAAATCAACCCAAAAATTTCCCAGAAACGATAAAATTCAACAAACTCCATCCATACAACGCACAAGTAACTCAAGTGAACCTCAAATGGTATTTAAAACACGATTTGCAATTATTTGTAATTCCGAACAACAATGTACACTTGAACCGAAATTACTCGAAATTGATTTCAACCATTATAAACGGACGCGAAAATTCACTTTTCGGTTCAAGTATTACCGTCTAAAATTATAAACTAATTGCAAACGATCAAATCATATCAAACGCCATAATTCCATACAAAAATTGACATTCAAAAGTTTATGCAAATTTATCATGTGATCTTGATGCATTGTGACTATATGAAATGATGAGAGATCTTAGGGGGGGAAATTAGGGTATAGCAGGTGTTGTACCCCAAAATTTTCCCTCTTAATTTCTCTTATCTGGCTTAGGCTTTTGCATTCATCCTCATAGCATACGTTTGCATTTCCATAAAGTACCATGGGTTTAAATTTCAATGGTTGGGCATGCTAGGGTTTCCACAATGTTGAGGTGTATATATTCAATAAAGGTTAATTCTTTCTTCAAGCAGTGAAGTGTTGGAATTAGGGTTTTTTATTTATTATTATAATGGAATTTCGTCTTCATTAAGACCGAGGCTTCAGAGGGCACTAGGGTTCCATTATCTTGTAAGGTTTGTTTAACTGAAGATCCAAAGTTCATAAATTAGGGTTTATGTCCTTAGTCGGGAGGACCTCTAGATAGGCTTTATGAATCTATTCTTCAGGCCAACATGTGACAAGTTTAGAGGAATTAGAGGATATATCTTCACAACTATCATCACCCATGCGTAAGTCTTTGTTTCCCTAGTCATATGGTATGTGAGAGGGATGCTTTGTGAAGTTTGCTTATTAGTGAATTTCATCCTTACTTGAGGTATAAATCATTGAAAGTTTTGAGATGTTCATGAGCAATCTGGATTTTTGAAAGTGATGATGCATTAAAGGTAATTCAAGGGATTAAGTTGATACAAGTTCCAATATAGCAAAGATTCAAGGTGGTTGGCAAAATGTGTTTTTTAATGATTCCAATCTAATATTCACTTTCTTGATACAAGCTATTCCTTTGAAATTCATTCAAGATATTTGGTTTCAAACATGGATTAAGGGTTCATTATTCCAAAGGTTACTCGTTTGCCTTATTGTTGTTAGCTTCGCCCTAGCGCAACATTGTGGGTTGGTAGATACCGTTCCTACCAAGGTCAAGTTCGCGACTTGTCACTTGATTTTTAAGTGCAGCATTCTGGAATTCATTTCGTATTGGTTAAGTATAGTCATTACTAGGTTCTATTGAGTCAGATTAATATTTGTCTCATTTCATCTCTGTAATTCCTTGGTTAGGGTCAATTATTACTGCTTCTTTAGGGTTCAAGATCATCAGGTGTTCACCTTGTTTCGTGGATCCAATTGTTATTGGTATCCTAAGGAGTAGTCATCAAGGTCTAGTCGTTATTATTTCCTTTTAAAACAGGAGTCGTTACTCTTGGTTTTGGTTTATGATCCAGTTGTGGCACATCTTTGAAGTATTCCTAAGGTCAATTCGTTACTCGTACCTTCACTTGGTCCCCCAACATTCTGATTAATGTGCCAATTGGTTTTGGTTCAGAAAGGCATTATTCCAGTTTGATCGAGACCAACGTTCTAGCATTCTATAAAGTCTAGTTGTTACTAGCATCTTCCGCTCCTTACCTTTTCTTAGAATGCATCATTTTGGAATTCTGTAAAGCCTAGTTGTTACTAGCATCTTATGGTCCTTACTTTTTCTCAGAATGCAGCATTCTGGCATTCTGTAAAGTCTAGTTGTTACTAGCATCTTTCGGTCCTTACCTTTTCTCATTATGCAAGGTTTTGGCATTCAGTAAAGTCTAGGTATTGCTAGCATCTTTTGGTCTTTACCATCTTTCTCAGAATGCAGCATTCTAGCATTATGTGGAGTCGAGTTGTTACTCGCGTACTTTTTCTCAAAATGCAGCGTTCTGGTATTCTGTGAAGTCTAGTCATAACTAGCATTTTTGGATCAAGTTCCATGGTCTTTGATCCCTATCTCCCATAAAAAAACTCGTTCTTTAGTTCTGCGCCAAGAGGCCATCAAAATTATACCTTGTGTTGATACGTCATCTCAATTCAGAGTGAAAATTTTTTAGTTCATTTTTTTATTCAATCTCCTTCCACCTTATCGCTCGAAAGTTTGTCGTTGACAATCTCGCTTTAGGTTGAAAAGGCTTGAATAGGGGCAGCTGTTGTACCCCAAAATTTGCCCTCTTAATTTCTCTTATATGGCTTAGGCTTTTGCATTCATCCTCATAGCATACATTCGCATTTCCATAAAGTACCATGAGGTTTAAAGTTCAATGGTTGGGCACGCTAGGCTTTCCACAATGTTGAGGTGTATATATCCAATAAAGGTTGATTCTTTCTTCAAGCAGTAAAGTGTTGGAATTAGGGGTTTTTTATTTGTGGTTATAATGGAATTTCACTTTCATCGAGACCGAGGCTTCATAGGGCACTAGGGTTCCATTCTCTTGTAAGGTTTGTTTAACTGAATATCCAAAGTTCATGAATTAGGGTTCATGTCCTTAGTCAGGAGGAATTCCAGATAGGCTTTATGAAGCTATTCTTTAGGCCAACATGTGACAAGTTTAGAGGAATTAGAGGACATCTCTTCACAACTATCATTTCCAACGAGTAAGGCTTTGTTTCCCTAGTCATATGGTATGTGAGAGGGATGCTTTGTGAAGTTTGCTCATTATTGAATTTCATCCTTACTTGAGGTATAAATCATCAAAAATTTTGAGGTGTTCATGAGCAATCCGGGTTTGTGAAAGTGATGATGCATTAAAGGTAATTCAAGGGATTAAGTCGATACAAGTTCCAATAGAGTAATGATTCAAGGTGTTTGAAAAAAATGTGTTTTTTAATGATTCCAATCTAATATTCACTTTCTTGATATAATCTATTCCTTTGAAATTTATTCAAGATATTTGGTTTCAAACATGGATTCAGGGTTCATTATTCCAAAGGTTTTAAGCACCATTCGTTCGACATTATTTAAAGTTTATCTAAACAAAACTACAGTCCAAATCCAAACGAAATAACCATACAAATTCCATCCCAAAATTCGTTACAAAATACACAAAAAGAGTGACATAAATTCCTAAGTCCTAAAGCCTATGTCAAATTAAATCTTCAAGTTGTTATAACCAAGAAATAAGCCTTGCACATTTAAAATCCATGACTAAGGATTTTGCTTCATGTTGTAAACTCCAAACCATTCATTCCAAACTTCATTTCCAGCTCTCCTCAAGGTTGTTTCCGGATGATTTCGAATTTCTTTCCTTCATGGCCAAAGAAGTTATGACTCTATAATTCTTCTAAGACAACCTCCTTCAATCTCTCCAACATAAGTCTTCACCTTCCGAACTTGCATAAACTGGACCAATGTCCAGTTAATTGTTAGAAGAAATTGCAAAAGCAATCATGTGTTAAATCCCTTCATTTTGAATTATGCCAAAACAGATCATTGTCAAGACAGGTTAAACAATATGTACATACTTGCAGTAACTAAAGAGGCAGCATTCATTTGGATCATGTATTAAACTCCTAAAGAGGGTTCACTAAATTTCTACTATACCAGACCAGATTTACACCAAAATTCCATAATGCCAACCTTCAAACTTCACCATCTCAAGTCCTCATGACATCTCTTTAATGTCCCGCACTCAAGCAAACTAAACCAACTCCCGTGCTCAAAATCAGAAGCAAGAACTCAAAACAAAAAATATAAAGAGAAAAGCAAACCATGACTTTTTCAACTAAGTAGAGAAGAAATCAAGATATTGTTCAAAGGAAAAAATCAGGTTTTATTCGTCAATAAATTAGCCTTGCATTTGTTCATACTAGAAAAACCCGAAAAAAAATGGAAAATAGAAGAAAATCAAGAATTAACAGCTAACAGTCAGTATATCAGAAAAGGACAGAAACATAAAGCGAAAAAACAAACTTCTAACAATCTTCCAGCTCATACAACCGATTCCCCAACAAAATTCTAACTTTTACTAATTTTTCTAACCATCTAACAGGACCAACTTATTTTCTAACCCCTAACCGATTTTCATTTCATTTTACAAATTCCTAACAGATTCTAACTGTAGTGGTAGAAATGTTGAGACTAAGCCATTGGATTGACTTGACTCGCACAGATCAAATAAAAATTACCACTGTGCTTTATTGTTTCCAAAGGAATGTGAAAAGAGTGAATAACCCAAAAAGAGGGGGAGAGAATCTAAGTTCAGGGGTTGGTTATGGAAAAGGAAGTTATTAGCATCCTAAACATCTACGGTACTCCACAGGAACCTCTTTGAAAATTTGTGTATTTTGGTTATAAGTGTTGCATACAAAAATAGATTGTTGGGTGAAAAAAGAAGTATTTTTTTACAATTTTTGCACCTTCCGCGGTTGCGAACCTTTAGTTCCTACATACCACCTTCCATGCAATAGGGGATCAGGGTACTCGTAGTTCATCTTTAAAAATTTAACACATGTGTATTGGTTAATTTTAAGAGACGATACATCATCGTCTTATCCGAGTGGACGAAGATACTTACTACCCACAATTATGAGAAAGGAGAATTTGCGTCATCTCAAAGTGGAGGATATGGCTTGGAGAGTATCACTACAAAGATGGACAAGAGTATAATCTTTTGAGAAAAGTTTTAAGGTAAAAAGGCAAAGTGGCAAAATGTTTTGAATGAGATTGATTGACTTTTAGTCTTCTCACAAAAATGTCAAAGTATGATTAGGTTGCTTAAAGTTTGATTAAGGAAGATATTTTTGAAAATGGATGGACCTAAGTCCAAGTTTATTATGAAAACGGTTCAAGTTAGAAAACAAGAATAGTTTTGAAAAGGAGGGAGAAGATTTTTTAAATTAAAGAAGATGAGAGGAGATGAAGGGACTATCCTAAAGCATAAGGTAAAAGCTAGGGAAAAGAATCATCTAACCAGCAAGAAGCCAACACTTGACACAATGAGTCAATGTAGAATTCTCATCCTTTGGATTTGAAACCAAACAAGCAAAGATATTAAACCTCTTAAGAATACCAAGCTTCAAATGCATTAAGTCTTCTCAAAAATTGGGCAGAATAACAACTGTATACAGAGAAATCCCCAATTGCAGACAAAGCATATAATTAGAATAATCTGCACACAAAGAAACAAACAACCCAATGTCTTGGAAAAAACCCCCAAGAACTCCAGACAAAATAGCAATAGAAGTCACCAAGGTCTCCAGGTAGGTCAAAGTCTCTAATCCTAAGTCTAAGAAGTTCATAACTCCATCATGCCAATGATAGTAGCCAAGTAGTTTAAGTAACATTAAAACTTTTTATTGTTCAAATTGGTTATTTAGTATCTTCAAAAAGAAAATAAAAGCTCAAGTGAGCAAAATAAGAATGACATAAAGATAAATGCTCAAGTGAGCAAAGAGGAAAATAGCATGAAATTAAAATATTAAAATAAATGGTGCTTAAAGTAAAAGCATAAAGTAAAAACATAGAAATAAAAGTCAATTGTTAATGAGATAGAAATTAGTTGTTAGTTGAATGACCATCTTGAAACTTGCATTTTAAAACTCATTATAAGATTGATAAAATAAAAGCCTCTCAACAACAAGTTTCATTTGCTTTTTGTCAAGTATATCATTCATTTCAAATTCTACAGGCAATAACAAAATGATCAGCGATGTTTAAATGATTCACTTAGACCAAAGTTTATGAAGGCTCATTAGAGGATTGATAAGACTAAATCCTCTTAACAATGGACCTCAAGGTTATTGGATCAATAGTTTCAAATTAAACACACTTGGGCTTGCAAACATAGGTTTGGGCCACGAATGATCATTTTTCGAATCGAGACAAAATTTAGCACTATGTTAAGAAATCATAAGTGGACTTATATAGAAGTCGCACATATTTTGAGGCTGGTCAATAGCAATCTATGTGCCACATGTTTAGAGTGATGATATGTAGATCATCCTCTAACAACATGTAGTAAATATTTGAATCAAAAATTTTAATCAAACTATCATTAAAATCATCCATCCATTTTGGTGGAGTTAAATTCAACACCCAAGATCCAATGATGTTAATGAAGTTTATGATCAACAATCACATAGTCAGAATATATTAAAAAATAAATTGTATTTAATGAATAAAATAAAAAAGGAAAAATGATTTTTAAATAGTTTTTAAAATGAAAATAAAAGGCAAAATAGCAAACTATATTCAAAGTATCAAAGAAAAATTAGAAGAAACCATAGAAAAGTCAGAAATGATCTCAAATATTTTTATAAAATTTTTGGTAATTTTTTAAAACAGAAAAGTATTTTTAAACTAATTAAAATCACTCAAATAAGTGAAAAAAGATTTAAAAAAATAGTAGAAGTCAAGATAAAATTCTAGAAAAATTTCAGAAAAGTTAGAAATAAGGAAAATGATCTTAATAAAAAATTTTAGAATTTAAAAAATGCCAAGAAGTATTTCTAAAATAATTAGAATTGGGAAAACAAAACAAAAATTATGAAAAATATCAAACATTAAAATAAAAATATAAAAAAAATATTCACAAGATCAGAAATAATTAAAAGTATTTTTGTATGTTTTTTTAAATAATTTTTGGTTAAAAAATAAGAGAGTTATGAATTTTTTAAGATAAAAGAAATTTAAAAATAATTTTGTAAAATAAAAACAAATCAGAGAAACCACGCGCGTTTGATTTCTCTCACTTATACACGCTGGTAGATCTAATGGATCTGAGGTGAGTGAGTATCATGGACCCAAGCTAAAGCGCGCGTATACAACACAAGAAAGTCTAACCAATCAAAATAAAACAATTGGCTTAGTGTCACTGGTTGAAGAACGACACGTTGGTCATCTTCAACCTCCAGCCTCCTAAAAGTAGGGCAAACCTAAGATCCTTAAATCCGTAAATTTACACGTTCATAGTGATACCATTAGATGCGTCTACTTGAGACGATCACAACCATATGCTCGCGAACAATTTATATAAAGCACAGCGTAGTCGATTTGGAAAAAAACCAGAGATGTTTAAAAATGTTAAAATCGAAAACCAGAAGCATCAAATGCATTGTTTCACCAAAATTGAGTTAAGAGCAAGCATCAGTGAACATCATAGACCATTCCAGTAATTTGAGATTGAGGATTTGTTGCCTTAAACTACCTGAACAAAGTCAGATGAACTTGCTATGTAAATGAACTTGGCTAGCGCGATTCAGGGAACCTTAAGGCTCGATTCTTCTTTTGTTAACTTCAGTGAGTTTCAAGGATGAAGTATCAATGAAGAAATTGGATTGAAAAGTGGAGAAAACAGGAATTTGAAATCTCAGAAAAGTGAGTTATGAAGGGAGTTTGACAGAGTGATTTTGGTTGTTCAAGCTTGAGAAAATGAGAGGAGTAAAGTCCTTTATTTATAGGGAAGCGAATGGTGCAAAGAATTAAGAGGAAATTTGAAGTTTAGAGGGAAATTGGATCAATCTCGAAAGTGAAAAATGTGTGACCCCGTGTGCATCAAAACTCACTCAATTCCTGCGTTTTGATTCTTAATTCAACTTTTGGAACTTTGTTAAACATGTTTAAATCAAAAAGCATGATAAATTGGTGATTAGAAGCCATATTATGAATTTCAAATTCTGACTTTGGAGAAAACTTCAGTTTCAAGGTACCATCTTTGAATCCATGGTGTTCACAACTCAAGGAGTCTTAGGGCATGATTCTTGAAGCATTTGAAAGATAATGTCACAAAATTTACAATGTGCAAAGAGTGAGATCAATTGGATGATTGAGCTAAAAGTTGTGATGAGTCAAAGTTGAGAAAAAGATGTTGACTTTTTGTACTTAGAAAAATTCTAAGTTTTTCTTCAAAAGTGACCTATAATGTTTTGAGTTCAAACAAGGTCTTCTCCCAAAATTAAGCTTTTATCATTAATTCTAGCTTGAAGTAGACTTCCCAAAGAGCATTGTGAAACTTGAACCACTCAAAAATACCAAGTATTGAAAAAGTTATAGCCTTGTAAAATTGGTGAAAATTCATGAGGTGACCTATAATCTTTTGAGTTCTTAGGGCATTTTCCACTCATTTTCAAGCTTTGCACATAAAAGAAAGGTTGAAATCCACATCCTTAAGATCATTGTGGAAAAAGAATGGCCTCAAGGAGATAAAAATTGAACAATTTATGATCTTTTGAAATCACATAAGGGAATTTGATGGCCTATCTAGAGGAACGGTAATCTTTCTTCATCATTAGGCATCTTCCACACAAAATTTTCTTGAAACTATTGAAGTGATTAGTTGATAACCATTTAAAGAGAAGCATGTCTTTGGAATCACAAAAAAAATCTTAAAATATGAACAAGATATAACCCTTAGAAGTTCAAAACCCTAGCTCCTTAAGCACCAAAATGGCTTGGAAACCCTTTTTCAATTTTGACAAACTTTCTTGCACAATAACTTTTTCCATGTGAATATAAGTTGTTAGGAATGATAACAAGAACCTATAGCAATAATAACCACTTCCAAACATTAATAATTGAAAGAGTTTTGCACTTGTGATCAAGGAATCAAGAACTGTCCAATTAAGTCGAACATCTTCAATCAATTCTTGCATCTTTTGACTTCCTTTAACAAATTGAGGCATGATGAATCATAGTAGACCTTGTCATGATATTAATTTAAATCATATTCAATGATGAAGCTTGAATCTCAATGAAGCTTTATTGAAGAAGGCATGAAAATAAACTCATGAAACTATAAATCAAGCTGATGAAATGCGTTGTGCCCTCACCTATAGTATCATCAATTAGAGCAAACATTCATTGCATTTGCTAGTTAAAAGTTAATCAATACAAAATAAATATAATCACAATATATCAATCAAGGTGCTTGGTGATTCCTCATGAGCAAACCTAAAGATAGGGAGAAGAATCAAACCCTAGTGTGATCTTGTTGTGATTGAGTTGATATGAGATGATAGAGGAATATTAGGGGGGAAATTGGATTAAAACAGTTGTCCTTATTTAAGTGTCTTCTATCCGGAGATACGAAGGTTAAAATCTTCGTGTCAACGCGATTGAAGATACTTAAATATAAAACAAACCATATTTTTTGCCCTAAGATGCCATGCAATGCATATGATTGTGTATGCAAACAAACAAATCCAAAGGTGACACATGAAACCACTAGGGATGTGGGAAATGAAATAAAGGATCAACAGAAAGTCTGGCCAGGAAAATAAGTTACTAGTGAAAAGAAGACTCAACTCTACTGGGGTAAATCCCAAGGAGGAGATAAATCAACATCAACTTAAATTTCGAGGAGAGAAGGTAAAGGATAACGGTGATCGACAGATAACTGGAAACTATGCACTCATTGAGAAGATAGCAAAAAAGGTAACGTCGACCCACATGGGGAAAGAAATGGTAGGATAATACCTACAAATACCAATATTAGAGTAGGCAACAAATAATCAGCATCAGTACTTACGACTGGAATCAAATGAATTCTTTAGAGCAAAATGAATCTCAATGACGAACTATCTCCCATAATGACGAGACCACCATCCATCAGAGTATAAATCTCAACAACGAACTATCTTCCATAATGATGAGACTACCATCCATCGGAGTAACAAAATCTCAACAACGAACTATCTCCCATAATTACGAGATTACCATCCATTGGAGTACAAATATCAACAATGAACTATCTCCCATAATGACGAGATTACCATCCATTGGAGTATAAAATCTCAACAATGAACTATCTCCCATAATAACGAGATTACCATCCATTGGAGTACAAATCTCAACAATGAACTATCTCCCATAATGACGAGACTACCATCCATTGGAGTAACAAAGTCTCACCAACGAACTATCTCCTATAATGATGAGACTACCATCCATCAGAGTAACAAAATCTCAACAACAAACTATCTCCCATAATGACGAGACTGCAATCCATTGGAGTATAAATCTCAACAACGAACTATCTGCCATAATGGCAAGATTAACATCCATTGGAGTACAAATCTCAACAACGAACCATCTCCCATAATGACGAGACTACCATTCATCAGAGTGACAAATATCAACAATAAACTATCTCCCATAATGACGAGCTTACCATCCATTGGAGTACAAATCTCAACAACAAACTATCTCCCATACTGACGATATTACCATCCATTGGAGTGCAAATTAATTTTCTCGGGGAACTAACAGACTTACTGGGGAAGTACAGGTTGCTCAAATAAAGAGACCGCCACTTGCCATTAGAAGAAACATGCTGGGAAAAGAAGTATGACTTCTCTGGGGAAATACCAATATATTCCTGTTGAGGATATAAAGTCTTCTCATGCAAAATAAATGCACGTTCTCAATCCAGAGTTCAGAGCCTATGAAAATCATAATAATAATGTTGACGGGGACCACAGATTCAAACCAGAAATAAACCAGAGTTAAACAGTCAACCAAGATAGCATCTGGTGAGAAATAACTCAAAAGGGAAATATGGAGCTAACCAAACAATGAGTTGAATAGGAAGGCTTGAAGCAAAATTATTCCACGGGGGAAACTCAGTGGGGAAATTGAAATGATATACGCTTTCTGATTAAGGTTGACAATCTATTGGAGAGAGGGTAACATAACTCTGCAAAATAAGGTAACATGCCAACAAAATATTAATGAATACGGATGAGAAATGAATCGTTAAATTCAGCTATGCATGATGTATGTATGTATGAATGTATGAATGTTATCCTATATATGCTGACAACACTGACATACAACACTGGGAATAAAAAGACAAAACCAACTTGGGTAAAGTTAACACTCGGCTAAATCACATCCATGAGGAAAATTTCACAAGAAAGTAAGCACCAACAGAGGAAACAAATTCCTATTCCACAGCTTAACTTCACTAGGAAGAAACTTAATACGAAAATAATCAAATCAAAACAGTAAATTAGTACAAATACAGGGATATAACATCCTCCTTCAGGCTTCATCGGGGAACATCACACAGACTTCAATAGGGAAAACAATGCTTCAACGTCTAGACTTCCACTGGGAATTACAATATTAATTTCAATAGGGCAGATGAAAACCATGTCGTCGAGATATCAGACGGGGATCCCGTGCTGACTTCATTGGGAAGGACAATACCACATCGTCGAGAGGAGCCCAAAATACATTCTTCAATACTAAGAGTGATGATTACACAAACTTCTCTGTGGATAAATCATGAAACCATATGGGGATAATAACTTTCAGAGAGAAACATTATCTTAGCTTTACTTGGGGATTTAAGAAGTCAAACAATACAGCAAGAAATAAAAATTATGGGGATTTTAAATCAAACCCAACGCTTGGCGGGAGAAAACCCAAAAAATTGACACCTGTTTCAACACTTCTTATAAAAGATACTGCCCTTGTCTAGTTACCAAACAACAACAATAATGCCAACACTGCAAAAGGGAGATGTTTTGCAAATGATTCCACCTTATCACAAAAAGGGAGAAAGAATTTCCGTCATATGAGTGAAGACCTCACTGGGGAATCTGGGGTAGAGGCTCCAGACCATGCAAAACCCGAAATCAAAATAAACATCCTGGAGGAAAAACTGAACCAAGACTTGACTAGGGAAAATGGGATTACAAACCCAACACCGCGCCATACATTAATTGGTATCATCTCCAACTATTTGAAAAACGATAAGAAGATCAAACTCATATCAGCAAAAGCGACCTGAAAGAACTTTCCTAGGGAATACTTACTTCCAAAAAAATTCAGAGTTCGCCCACCCTCAGAATCATTATTTTTGTTTTTTCTTGAATCACAAAATCCAAAGTAAAAGGTAATTTGTAAATTCTTTTCAAAAACAATTTTATAATTAAATCTCTTTGTTTTGAAAATTACTATCTGTTGTATCCCAAAAAAATTTCTCTCATTTCACTCAAGATATGCCTCCAAGGATCTTCAATTGCTCAAGTTGACTAAGGATTGACCAGACAAATCCTCCTCTTAAGACAATAAGCCTCAAACTAGAGTTTCAATTTCAAGTAAGATAGTTGAGTCCTAAGGGTCTCAAGTGTTCTCCATTGCCCTAGTATGTCCCCAAGATCACCCATGTCAAGTTTCATGCCTTACACAACAAGTTTGCTCAATCAACTACTCAAGTATTGGAAAATCAATTGTACTGGGTCAAAAGTCAACTGTGACCCAAATACAGTCAAACTTAAAATATTTTTGGTCAACATAAACATTTTGAAGTAATCTACATCATTTGATCAAGGGTTGATCATGATTCCTCCAGAAATGCTCCTAACTCATCAAAAGTCAAAAAAATGGCAATTTAGGGTTTCTATAGGAAAAGTCAACCAAACTTTGACCAGGCATAACTTTCTCATACTTTATCAGAAATTTTCCAACTAAGGCTCATTTTGAATAGAATCCAATTCCCTACAACTTCTCCTTAGCACTCAAGGTCAAGAAATGCATCAATCAAAAGTTACAAGTTCATACATTATAGGTCATTTCAAAAAGTCAACAAAAACACCTTTTGGGTCAAAGCTCCTTACATAACATGGAAGATCCAATTGAGATGAAACTAAAAAGATTGTTTAGAGGACATCCTAAGCTTTCTAAAAAGTCCAAGAACACCCTCTTAGGGTTAAAAATGAGAGAGATATGCATTGCTAAAGTTGACCAATTTTTGGAAATGTGCATGAAGTCAATATTGACCAAAATGGACCTTTTTCCAAATGGGCCCATGTTTTTATATTTGAAACGTGTTCCTAACATGGCCCATGACCCCTGAGCCTACTTACATATTATTTCAATATTTTTATTATTTGTTTTGATTTTTTATTCATTAAAATCAAAATAAATCAATTAAAATAGTGGAATAATAAAATAAAATCCAAGATTTGATTTTATGACCACATGATGAGTCTATAATCAGCTGGAAAATCAAGGAAATCGTGCAAGGAATGATTGGGATGAATATAGCATAATTTGGCCAAATTTAGAAATAAAAATATACAAGATGCAAATCAAATATTTTCTCACAAATTTTCAAAGATTGTGTTCAGTTTTGTTGACCTAATTCACTCTACTATATATTCATAATATTCCCAGATCAAAAAGACAAGGATTGGCCATGTAGAACACCCACAAGAAACTTCAATTTTTTGACAAAAAGTGGTGATCGAATTTTGATTTACAGGAAGATTCAAAGCATTCTAAGGCTTGAAATCAATTCCTGGGCACGTTTGGAAGCTACTTGGACCACTCCCACGCATAAACACACTCAGAATCAACCTTCACAGTATCACGGTTTGCCCTTATTTTCTTGAATTCGATTTTGATAATTTACGCATGATAACTGAATTTTGAATACGCATTCATGTTTATATGATAATTTAGAACATGTTTGAATGTTTAATTGTTTATTTTGATGCTTGTATGAATAATGGCCATTATTAGGGTTTCAAGGTCCGTTTTAGATTTTTTTATTTCAGACAAAATTAGGCCAAAAGAAGAGTACCATTGTACTCACGAGATCAAACCCAATTGATCTATGTATTTAAAATGAATTTATGTTGCTTATTATGAGTTTTGGAAATATGCAAGTCTTTAGCAACAGTTTCGTCTGTAGGAAAAAACCCCTTAGTCTAAGACGATAGCCAGTGGGGAAGATGATGGCGTGTCAAAGCCTGATTGGACCATTTGAACTTTGTACGCGTTATGTTATTACACTGACTATTTATTAAATATATTATATTATGTGTGTTTTATATAACGAATGAATAGCTGGCTCAGTCGCACAAGGGAAGGGTTTCAAAGCGTGCGTGTGTAGGAGGTCAGGGGTTCGATCCCTGCCTCCTACATATTATTTTTCTTAATAATTATGTGCAGATCCTATGCTTCCATTCCAAACGCGCTCATCATACGCCCCAGATTCATCACCATCAGATCAAGCATTGCCCAGATCTCACGCTTCCAATGAAGCTCCACGTAATGGACTCTCACAACATGGCCACACAGGATCATACGCAGCTATGGACCAAATGGATTGGGCTTTGGACAGAATTTCAGATTGCACCATCAAAATTTGGGTTTACACCCCTCAGGCCCATTCCTTCACTCTTTTTATTTCCTTATTTTATTTTGTTTAATTAGTTTAATTTCTTTTTAAATCATTTTTTTTCTAAAATCAAAAAATCAACACAAAAATAGGACTTAGTTTTTTTATTAAATTTATTTTTGCAAATTAATTATTTTAATTGATTTTAACTTATTTTCATTAATTAAAATTAATTAGAAGATTAGGTCAATTTCAAATCATTTTTTTTATATAAAAAATTCAAAAAAAATATTTTCAATGAGAAAATTAGTTTTTTAGGGTTTTGCTCATTTTTTCAATTTTAATTCTCGCGCTTAATTATTTTTGCCGTACATTTATTTTTTTATTGATGTAACTGCACCAAGTTTGTAATAGCTTAATTAGGGTTTTTGAATTCCGCATTTTTACTTTCAGCCATTCTTTATGTATCGACACTAAAGCCTTGTAATAGTTAGGAATTTTATCTTTCTGCCATTTATTTTCCCGCACGATAAACTGGTTAGATGAATGTTTAATAGAGTCGCATGAAAGATAATGATTAATTGAACCTAGATAACCCTAATTACGCAAGATAAATAAACAGAATCAAGCACACTTGCACCCTTAGGGTATACCTCACTCGGTTGCCTTCGAATTACGGTCACAATTCTCAAAACGTGAGAATTCTTAGTGGATGTCCTTAAGTCTAGAGATTACTAGTCCCTCGATGACCCTCTCGACTGTTGCCTCGGTATAAAAGTGATCTTAGGGCTTTAGGACAGTTACTAAGATTTTTTTCCCAGTTTCCTTAAGTGACTGTACGTCCCTTTCGATAGTCCCTCATACATCCAACGACTAGGGTTACCTACTCACTAATAGTAGGATAACACTGTCTGAAGGATAGGAGGAAAAGAACAAACTTTTTTCGAGTAGGTAGATAACTGGGTTATCCTCATCCAAAAGCCACGGAAAGATCATTCTCGGCAAAGTCTCATTATCCCCAGCGAAGTCTATTAATACTTCCAACATAATGACGGTATCCCCAGCGAAGTTACCATCAACATCCCAGCAAAGTACCTCTCTCCCCACAGAGTATTGTTTCCCAGCAAGATCGTTAGAGTGCTTTTCTCCCCGCAGAGTAATCCATTCGCCAAGATTATCCCCAACGGAGTCATCTTCTCCTACCGGTATTCTTGCAACTATCATCCCCAGCGGAAACAACAAAGCATTGTTCTCCAGCATCAGCCCAGGATATGACTTCCCGGCACCCGTCAAGGATTTTTTTTCCTAAGACGAAAAGATACATTCATAAACATCACATTTTCATACATTATAGCATGCATATACGCATCATATCTTACAAATCTCATTTATGTTGAGAACATCATCGCTTGATCCATATCACGCATTGCATATGACTGACCTTTACCTTTCAGGAAAGATCCAGTTAAGTTCTCAGCTACATTTAAAGACCTAGACCGGTTCAGTTAAATCGACCCTAAGATTTTCCTGATTCTTATCCAGTCAATAGCCTTCTCTGGTTCAGTTAAATCGACCCTAAGATTTTCCTGATTCTTATCCAACCAAAGGCCTTCTCTGGTTCAGTCAGATCGACCCTAAGATCTCCCTGATTCTTACCCAGTTGAAGATATTTCAAGACCTAGACTGGTTCAGTTAAATCGACCCTAAGATTTTCCTGATTCTTATCCAGTCAAAGGCCTTCTCTGGTTCAGTCAGATCGACCCTAAGATCTCCCTGATTCTTATCCAGTTGAAGATATTCCAAGACCTTGCCCAGTTCAGTTAAATCGACCCTAAGATTTTCCTGATTCTTATCCAGTCAAAGGCCTTCTCTGGTTCAGTCAGATCGACCCTAAGATCTACCTGATTCTTATCCAGTTGAAGATATTCCAAGACCTTGCCCGGTTAAGTTAAATCGACCCTAAGATTTTCCTGATTCTTATCCAGTCAAAGGCCTTCTCTGGTTCAGTCAGATCGACCCTAAGATCTCCCTGATTCTTATCCAGTTGAAGATTTCAAGACCTTGTCCGGTTCAGTTAAATCAACCCTAAGATTTTCCTGATTCTTATCCAGTCAAAGGCCTTCTCTGGTTCAGTCAGATCGACCCTAAGATCTCCCTGATTCTTATCCAGTTGAAGATTCCAAGACCTAGACCGGTTCAGTTAAATCGACCCTAAGATTTTCCTGATTCTTATCCAGTCAAAGGCCTTCTCTGGTTCAGTCAGATCGACCCTAAGATCTCCCTGTTTCTTATCCAGTTAAAGACATCCAAGGTTCTCTCAGCGTTACTGTTGAGGTTGAAGACATCCAAGATTCTCTCAGCGTTACTGTTGAGGTTGAAGTCGCCCAAGATTCTCTCAGCGTTACTGTTGAGGTTGAAGTCGCCCAAGATTCTCTCCCCGTTACTGCGGAGGTAGTAATCGCCTCAAGATTCTCTCAGCGTTCCGGTTGAGGTAGTAATCGTCCAAGGTTCTCTCACCGTCCCGTTGGGGTAGTAACCACCCCTGGTTCATTCATCACCATTTGAAGCTCCAGACTCAATTCCTGTAACCAGTCAGGGCGCATCTACACAAAGAGTTTGAAGACCAGCTCTTGTAACAGGTCAGGTAATCATTTTCTTTTGCAGGTACGCAAGTTCTCGCTAAGGAATCTCTTACGCGATCAACACCCAGATGGCATCTATAAGCCCATCCACCTTCCATCGTCTCTTAGCATGGCATCTATAAGCCCATCATCATATCCATAAATCTCCAAATGGCATCTGTAAGCCCATTCCCCACATCACACTACTATGTGAGCGCAAATTTCTGGGCACTCTAGTGTTCAATCATCTTCCACCTTCGGATTACGAAAGGCACGTCAGCCAATCTGCATCCTCAGGTCTAAGAAGATTGAACAGGGGCAACTGTTGTACCCCAAAATTTTCCCTCCCATATTCTTCAAGAATTGCAAAGAGCATGCTTCAAAATCTCCCCAAGGGTTGCACAGTTCAAGGGCCTCCTAACAGTCAAAAACTAGGGTTTTGGTTCTGACAAAGAAATTGAAGTTTCCAAGGGTCCAATCAAGTCCCACATGCCTATAAACATGGTCAAGCATCCATATGCCAAGTTTCAAGACTTACAGCACAAAATTGCACAGTCAAATGCCCTAATTGCTCAGCAGTCAACTGTAGGGGTAAAATGGTCATTTGACAGTCAAAAGTTCAAATTTTTGGTCAACATCTTATTTTTAAGCCACAAACATCATTTGATCAATTCTTGATCATGATTTTCAAGGCATGGCTCAAAAAGTCTCAAGATGCAAAAGTTTCCATATTTGGACAGTTGAAAAAGTCAACTGTAACTTGACCAAGGCATAACTTCCACATGGTTTATCAGAAAAATTCCATCCAAAGCTCATTTTGAAGATAAAGACATTTCCTACAACTCCTCTTCACACTTCAAGTCCAAGAAATGCTCTCACAAAAAGTTATCAATTTCAACATTATAGGTCATTTTCAAAAGTCAACAAAAAGGGACTTTAAGTCAAAGACCATAACTTGAGATTGGTAAATCAAAATGACATGGGACCAAAGGCATTGGTTAGAGGACTTCAAGACCTTTCCAAAATGTCCAAGAACATGATCAAAGCTTAAAACTTGAGCAAGATATGCCTTGTGGAAGTTGGGAAATTTTTGGGAATTTTGAAAAGTCAACTTTGCTTCAAATGCCTCAAAATTGCTAATGGGCCACATTTTCTTCCAAGAATCATGATCCAAAGACTATGCACGACCATTTGGCCCAAAGGGGATTTATTTCATCATTTTTTTATTTATTTGAATTTTAATCACCATTAATTCATTTAATTAATTAAAATATGAAAAAAATACTAAACAAATGTGGTTGAATCTTTTTATGCAGTATAATCACTAATTGGTTACTCAAGATTTCGTGCACTTCAAAAAAGGGAAGATTTGGTGCAAATTGGCATGATATTCATGTGGAAAAGATTTGAAAATATTCATTGAAAATCAAATATTTCTTTCATCAATGCAAAGGGTTTTGGACTCAATTTCTTACCCTAATCCATTGGTATACATATACAGATGCAAACCCTAATGCCTAGAACCTGGAAGCTGCGCCCAAACCTAAGAACAACTTTGGCATTTTTATGAAAAAAATTGAAAACTGAAAATGCCTTTAGAGTTAGTTTCAAGGCAAGATAACTATTCCAATCGCTTGCCAAAGACACAAGGAAAGTTTCTGGATCAAAATCACAGCTTCTAACGCAAAGAATTGGTAATATGATGCCATCCTGTTCTTAACATTTTTGATATTTGTGTTTCAATTTATAAGCATCCTCATTGCATTCTTTCTGTTGATTTGGACTAATCTAACCATTCTAAAGCTAATGATGTCATTTAATTGGATTTTCATGCCCTGTACGAGAACCTACCATTAATGTCTTTTAGGGTTGCAGAGGTTTCAAATTGGGAACTCCTTGTTCTGGAAAAATTGAGACACAAGACCCACGCCATTGAAACCAGAAGCTTATGACTAATTGATTCCATACCTCGCGATAAATTTATGATTAACAGGTTTCTAATCTCTATTTTTGTATACAACGTTTAGTGGGGGTTTAAAACCCCCGCTACTTGATGTTTTTTTCAGGCAAATGCAGAACAATTGGAGAAGAAGGTGAGGTGTAAGCCAGCGGTTGGTGCGTTTGAATTTCACGCGAAAAAACACCACTAACCATCGTTTTGCCTTATATTGTTTATTTGTTATATTATATACAAAGCGCGTAAGTGGATCAAGTGGCAAAGCGTCGAATTGGTAAACTCTGGGACCTGGGTTCGATTCCCAGGTCCCCTCCTTTCTCCATAATATTTTTCTTTTCATGTTTACGTGTAGCGTTCCTCTCAGAAGTCTACCATACGCCCACTATCCAAGCGTGCCACCTGTCTCAGAGCATCAATCCAGTGGCCTTGATCTGAGGACCACCATGTGCATAAGTCAGACGTGTCACACACAAGCCAATAAAGTCAAACAAGGCCTTAAAACATTGGGCCTGTCTGCTACAATAATGCCTCCAAATTGGGGTCAACACCCCCCAAATGTTTGTGTTTCTTTTCTTTTTCTATTTTTTTTATTATTTGTTTAATTTAATTATTTCCTCTTAATTCATAAATTAATATTTTCCTAATATAAAAAATACCCAAAAAATTCAGAAACTATAAAAAATAAAAAAATATATTTTATTTAAATATTTTCCTTGTAAATAAATTTTATTAATTGATTTAGTTTTAATTCTAGGTTTAATTTTAAATGTTTTTTTTTAATAAATTAAAAAATGTAGAATTAGGGTTCTAAATATTTACATTCTTTTTTTCTTTTCTTTTATCATTATTGAATATTAATTATTTTTGTAAATAAAATTTGCCATGTAAATAATTAATTTAAACTAGGTCTAATTTAAATAGTTTTCTTAATAAATTAAAAACAATTTAGAATTAGGGTTAATTGACTTTTCTTTTTAATTTCATTTAATTCTCTTACTAAAATCCATAAAATACGAAAAACTCAAAAATAACTTCTCTTTTCTCATTAAATTTAATTAATTTCAAAATTGTAATTTAATTTCTTTAAAAGGGTCCAACGCCCTCACATTCGATCACAATTCTAATTCGCGCACTTATTTTATTTCCTTTTTCATGTAATTCTCCCAAAGCTATGTAATAGGTCAATTAGGACATTTATTTCTCGCACTTTATTTTATTTCAAATCGGGTCTTGGATTAATTTGGCGATGTAGACCCGCGCCTTTGTAATAGCGTAGGACTTTTTGATTCTGCAACTTTTAACTGTTAATTACTGTATGAAAGAATGAATGTCAAAAATAAAAGCAAAGCGTAGATCACCAATACATGAACAAGACAAAAATATCTGAAAACGACACACCAATCACACACCACCCCTAGGGTACGCCTCATTGATGCCTTGCCCCTCGAAAGGTGATCGTCGAGCAGAGGATGTTTTAGTAAGTCCTCATGTCCATGAACATGGCATGAGGGTAGCTTCTAAGGTATCTTCCTATTGCTCCGGTGATCACCATGTCCTGAACCCTCGAATTGACCCGAACACCTCCAACGGTGGTGCTACCTACCTCTCAATGGTGGGATGGCACTACTTTAAGGACATTTACACAGACGAATTCCTTAGGGTAGGTAGAGAACTCTAGATACTTGCTCTAATTTCAAAACAAATCAAAAAATACTTTTCACACCGACACCTTTTCAAAAAGCTTTCGAAAGCAATTTTTCAAACACTCTTGAGGACCGATACAAGAGTCGAACTGAAATTTTCAAAGAAACTTTTTAAAACCCACAGTTGAAAAGCAAACAAACCATTTTTGAAAACACAATGAGCAAGTATCTAAGAGCCCATGGATAACCATGGATAGAAAAGGTGCTAACACCTTCCCTTTCTATAATCTACCTCCCGAACCGAGAGCAATCTCTATAAGGAATTTTTCTGTGCTTTTGTCCTTTCCATTTGGAGAAAATAAAAGACGGTGGCGACTCTTGCTTACCGCGACATTTCGCGAACCAGCGTTAAACAGTCAGTTCCAGATCCACCGATCACACTAAGTATGACGGTGTTTCATGTCCCAAGCTTCACTCGAAGTCATATGTCAGAAATACCCAGCCTCACACTGCCGACCGGAAGTTATGGGTTCATTACTTCCAAGAAAGTTTAGCTGGCACTCAACTGGATTGGTTCTATCAGCTAGAAGGAACTGACATCCATACCTGGGAAGACTTGGCTACTTTTTTCTATAAGCAGTACCAATACAATGCTGACCTGACACCAACTCGAGTGCAACTGCAGAATATGTCCATGGGCTCGAGAGAAGGGTTCAAGGAATATGCGCAAAAATGGAGGGATCTAGCTAGTGGGGTTCAACCTCCTCTGACTGATCGGGAAATGGTGGACATGTTCATGGGCACTCTAATAGGCCCATTCTTCAATTTGCTGATTGGGAGTTCCTCATCCGGGTTCACAAAGATGGTTATGACTGGAGAGAGGATCGAAAGTGGTATCAGGAGCGGGAAGATCCCGATGGCTGCATCTTCTAATGCTGAGAAGAAGCCATTTGGTGGTAAGAGGGAAGCTAATGTTGTGCACAGCCAGAAGGGTCGTAATAAGGCAGACTATCACCAATCTATGGGGGCAGTGTTGGTCTTTAATTCGGCACTAGTGCAACAACCATAACAACAGGGTAATCAGAAGGCAAGACGAGCCTAAGAGATAGTTTACCCAAATCAACATGTCACTGTCACAAGCATTGCAACACATGTTAAAGATGAATCTGATTACGGTGATAGGCCCTCATCCAAACCTTAAGACTTCCTCTCCTAACTACAATCCTGATGCAAGGTGTGCTTATCATTCTAGCAGTCTAGGGCACGATACTAACGATTGTTGGACGCTGAAATACAAGATTCAGAATATGATTTACGCCAAGGAGATTGAGTTCGACTCTCCTGGGACTCCCAACGTGATCACTGCTCCCATGCCAAATCATGGCTAGGATTGAGAGCATTTTTGTTCATTTGAATTCTTAAGTTGTATTTTCTTTGTTTATTCAAAAAATTATTGTCATGTCAAAACTTTGTTATTTCATTAATGCATTACACATGTTTGTCTTGAATTAATTTGTTTTCATTATGCTTAAACTACTTTATACTTCCTTTTCGTGATGTTCAACTCTCGATCAAAAGCTCTAAGCCTTTAGAGGGTGGATGACAAAAATGATACCACAATACATACAGTGTGCTTTTGAACAGACCTTGTTGATGATGTACAAGCGTTGTTTCAAATCCTAAACAGTGGAGTTATAAGGAAGATAATCCCTAGTCAACCCCTTTGAGCCTAAGAAGTAGGAGTTTTTCTTTTCACGCAAACTAAAATCCTTAATCATAACCTGGGGCAAGGTAGTTTCCTCAGTTAATTCAGATGTGCATTCAATCGCCAACTTTTCCTTCATACACGATAAATAGTTTAGAAGATCCTCTCCAAAAGATGGTGATGGTTCTGCATAATCATCAAGGCAGGCCATCATTATTTCTCACAATAAAAGCCCATTAAGTCAAAACCTATGAAGGAGACTTAAGAAAAAAACGGGGGCATCCCGCTGACTGTAATCACAATCATCTCCTGCAGGTTTATTCTCACAATCATCTTCATTCATTATCCCCAGTGGAAACAAAGAATTCAACTCTTTTCTCCAGCAACAATCCGGGATTTATTTTCCCCAGCTAGCGGATATCATAAAAACATTACATGTCCATACATCATGACATGTGCATACACATCATACAAGACAATCTCATTTATTTTGAGAACATCATTGCTTGATACATATCATGCATTACATACAGCTAACATTTACCTTTCAGGAAGGATACAATCAAATTCTCACAAAATTCAAGCTGTGAAGCCCAGGTACGACTGGGATATAGTTTAGTCCCCAGTAAGTCGCTGTAAAGTTTGGATTACGACCAGATAGCAGTCGGTCTTATCACTATGAAGCCTGGACCATGACAAGATAGTAGTTCAAATCCAACTTTCCTCTTCAACAGAGATGTTTCCTCAGTCGAATACGGACGACCGAAGTTCCTAAAATTCAACCGAGATGTTTCCTCAGTCGAATACGGACAATCGAAGTTCCTAAAATTCAACAGAGATTTTTCCTCAGTCGAATACGGACGACCGAAGTTCCTAAAATTCAACAGGGATGTTTCCTCAGTCGAATACGAACGACCGAAGTTCCTAAAATTCAACAGGGATGTTTCCTCAATCGAATACGGACGACCGAAGTTCCTAAAATTCAAAAGAGATGTTTCCTCAGTAGAATACTGACGACCAAAGTTCCTAAAATTAAACAGAGATGGTTCCTCAGTAGAATACGGACGACCAAAGTTCCTAAAATTCAACAGAGATGTTTCCTCAGTAGAATACGGACGACCGGAGTTCCTAAAATTTAACAGAGATGGTTCCTCAATAGAATACGGACGACCGAAGTTCCTAAAATTCAAACAGAGAGGACTCACCAGCAGAATAACGGACGACCGAAGCTCCTAAAACTCTACTTCTCTCAAAAAGATCAGCCTTCCCCAGCGGAATCTTCCTCAACAACAGGTATACAAGCTCTCGCTAAGGAATCTCTTATGCGATCGACACTCTTTCAGATGGAATCTTTAAGCCCATCCCCTCATCAGAAATTTCCAAATGGCATCTGTAAGCCCATTCCCGATATCGCAAGACGGACACCACTTCATGCGAGTGCAAATTTCTGGGCACTCTAGTGTTCAATCATCTTCCACCTTCGAACCACGAAAGGCACGAAAGCCAATCTACATCCTCAGGTTTAAGAAGATTTAACAGGGGAAGCTGTTATATCCCAAAAGTTTCCCTCCCATATTTCTCAAAACATTTCAAGAAAGATCCCCAAGTTGCTCAAGGTAGTCCAAGGATTGGCCAAACAAGCTCTCTCCTAAGGCAGTCTACCTCAAATTAAGGTTTCATGTTGCATCAAGATACTTGATTCCAAGAGACCCAAAATGCTAAAAATTGTCCCAATATGTTTTCAAGAACATCCATGTCAAGTTTCAAGCCCTACAGAGGAATTTTGCTGAGTCAATTGTTCAAAGGCCTGAAAATCGATTGTGCTAGGGCAAAAGTCAACTATGGCCCACATACAGTCAAACTTCAAGATTTTTGGTCAACATCCTCATTTTGAAGTATATTTAATCATTTGATCAAGGTTTGATCATGATTCATCAAGGATTACTCATAATTCATCAAGACTCAAAAGTTGCCAAATTAGGGTTTTGTGGGAAAAGTCAACTGAACTTTGACCAAGCATAACTTTCTCATACTTTATGATAAATGACCCATCAAAAGCTCATTTTTAAGAGGATGCAATTACCTACAATCCATATTCATCTCCCAAGTTCAAAATATGCACTCATAAGAAGTTATGAATTTGGACATTATAGGTCATTTTGAAAAGTCAACAAAAAAACCTTTTTTGTCAAAGCTTCATACTTGAGAATGGAATATCAAATTGAGATGATATAAAAAGGGTTGATTATAGGACATCTCAATCTTTCTAAAAAGTCCAAGAACACCTCCAAAGAGTCAAAATTGAGGAAGTTATGCATTGGTGAAGTTGACCCTTTTGGCAAAATTGCCAAAAGTCAACTATGCCTAAAACTTCAATTTTTGCTAAATGGGCCCAATCTTTTTCACTTGTTTTGAGTTGGCAACATAGTCCATGATATCTAGCCCTTGCCACTTGTCCTTATCATGTTTTTATTATTTATTTTGATTTTTATTTGAATTAATTTAATTTAAATCAAAACAAATCATATAAAATCCAAAATATTGAAAACAAAAGATTTTGTGCTTGTTTCAGGTTTTAAATTACAACTAGCATCAAATCAAAATCGTGCAAGGCATTAGGGTGGACAAAAAGATTGATTTTAGGCCAATTTTGGAATGATATTCAAGAGAATCAAATTCAATAATGGAAGAAGATTGAGTACATTCTATCAACCCTAATCCATTCCTTGATATATATAGAACGAAGGCAGACCAAAAACTAGGGGATAAGGAGGCGCAGCATCAAGAACACAAACTTGAAAAATCAAGAAAAAGTGCAAACACGAATTCCCATTTAGAGGCAATTTCAGGACCTTTGAACCATTCCAATCGTTTCCTGAGGTCATCAACAAGCCAAAGCAATCCAAAGCAAGCGTTTCCAGGCGTTATATCGCATTGTAAGTCACCCACGGCATGGCTTCTTTTTTGAAATCGAATAGCATTATTCTTGCACTTATAGCATAAAATAATTGTACATTCTTGATTATCATCATGTTTGCAAGCTTTCTATAATACCCAATTGCATTTTCATGGACTGAATCGTGAACTGCCATTGTTAGGTTTTTGGATTCCGTTTTAGGGTTTTTGCTTGCAGGTAAAATTAGCCTTCATGAATGGTACCATCATGTTCCGGAGGACAAGACGAATCCAACCATGGCATTAGATGTCATTTATATTGCTCATGGAGGATTTTGGAACGAGCTCTGTTTATAGTGACGGACAAACGTCCGTAGGTAAAAGTGTTTCACTTTTACCAATGGTGCAAGGTTGAAGATGCTTGTGTGTCACCTCCCCATTGGCATATTTGAATCCTGGCGCGCATTTTCATTGTTTTCCATTGACTCACTTTATTTTTGCATATCATTATTACTGCTTATTTCATGTACAACAAAGAACAAGTGGCGTAGCGGCAATGGAGTGTATGGTAATTGCTTCAGGACCTGGGTTCGAATCCCAGGTCCCCCAATTTCTCTATGATATTTTTCTTTTCAGGATCCAGCATGTTTACAAATTAAGGGACTACCATAGACTCTCAAGATCTAGCCCTTAGATCTCCAGATGGCCAAATCTGATGGCCATCATCTAAAGGTGCATCATGAGGCCCAGTCAACGCATGGCAGGAGATCATAAAAGTCAAACGTGGACTTCAAATTACTGGGCCCAAAACCGCTTCTCACACTCCCCCCAAACTGCTAAATTCAGGCCCAAATCCTTTTCTCTATTCTTTTATTTATTTGTTTTATTTAATTTTATTTATTTATTTTACTAACCAAATAATTATTTTCTTTTATCAAAAAATCACAAAAATATTACTTTTCATAAATTAGGTCTAGATTTTATTTGTATTAAAAAAACTAATTAATTTAATTAGGTTTGTTAATTTAGATAACTTTAATTTATTTTTTGTAAATAAATTAAAATTAATTAGAACAAATAGGTTTTTTTATTTCTAATTTAATTATATTTTCTTTTTCCTAAAAATAACCAAAACATAAAAAATAGGTCATGTAATTATTTTTATTAATTAATTTAATTTAGCTAATTATTTATATTTAATTTTAAAACCTAAATTCTTTTCTTTAAAAAATATTAAAAACAATAAAAACATTTTTCTTTTGATTAGGTTAGAAGGGTCAAAACCCTAATTTCTTCCCGATCTTAATTTTTCTCGCGCGCTTTATTTTTATTATTTATCATATTGATGTAACTGCCTACAGTTTGTAATAGTTTAATTAGGACGTTTATTTCCATTTATCACTTTATTTTCAAAGGGTTTGTTTTTGGCTATGTAAATACCCGAAGCCTTGTAATAGCGTAGTTTAATTTCCGCAAATTTATTTCCACAAAATATTAACTATTATATGTATGATATTAGGATGCATGACAAGAATATATGTAATTTTAAAACAGTTAGATAACCCTAAAATGTGCAAAGATAATAAATCTGAAACTGAATCACTCGCACATGCGCACTCCTAGGGTACACTCCCACTTGGTTGCCTTCGGTAAACGGTCATTGAGTATAGGATGCTTTAGTGGTCGTCCTTTTGTCCAAAGATCAAAGTTGCCTCGGATATTGTTGCCTCGGATAAATGTTCTAAGACATTAGGGTTACTACTAAGACGTCCTAACATTGCTTTAGTGACTGTATGTCCATTTTGAATTGACCCTCAAACTCCAACGATGATGCTACCTACTCACTAATAGTGGGATAGCGTTGTCTAAAGGAAACAAACATAAAACAATTCTTTTTTCGAGTAGGTAGATTAGTTCTTAAGTACTTGCTCAATCCAAACAAAATTTTTCACACTTACACTCCTTTACAAACAAAGTTTTCAAAACACTTCATTACACTCTTGAAGACAGAAGCAAGAGTTAAATCGAAGTCAAAACAAAAACTTTTCAAAGCACAAAAACACGAAGAAAACAATTTTGAAAATGATGAGCAAGTACCTAAGAGCCCGTAGATAACTACGGATAGAAAGGGTGCTAATACCTTCCCTTTATATAATCTACCCCCCGTACTCAGAAATATCTCGAAAAAGGAATTTTTCTGTGCTTTTTTCCTTTCCTTGTTGGATAAAATAAAAGTCGGTGGAAACTCTTGCTTACCGCGACATTTTGCAAACACAAACGCAAAACGCAAACCAGCAAATTCCCTAAAAAAGAGGGAAATACGTCCTGGTTCTGGCCACCGTATCACAACAGGGATAGCAAAATCAAAAAAAGTTGTTACTACAAATCCTCGACAAAAAAGAAAAGGTTACAAAAATGTCTGCCTTCTTTAAACAAACGTTCAATTTCTGAACTGTCACCAAGTATTGGAGTAAAGATTCCAGACTCAATTGGAATCTAAACGCACAATTAACTGAGCATAGGATTGAAGAACATCATGAAGAACGGGTGGGTACAAATAAATTTTGAGCCTTTATCCTTTGTTTCTTAAACCGTGAACCAGTCCACGTTACAACCCTTATAAGTCCTAGCTGAAGCATGGGTTAGTTTGAGAGCATACTGTTACAAAGGTATCCTGACTCCTGTAGGACTTGCTACGAATCCTGAGTTGATATCACATTCTTGCAAATTTTGTTTTACTACACAAAACACATTTTAAAAAAAAAAATTTCAAGACAGACATGAGTTTTGCATTCTTTAAATAACATTGTTTGCACATGGTTAATTTTTCAAATGGCAGAGAAGTTCACACAATGAATATTCAGTGAACAAAAAACCTTCTCAATGAAAAGTATCACCTCAAGTGGAAAAACACTTCCAACCAAAGGGGCACGGCATGATCATTGTCTATCATCTGGGGCAGTCAAGTCAAGATTCAAGGAATCTCTCAAAGATGCCAAATAGCCAGGGGAAGATCTCCATCTGAATCACTTGGGGCATTGGGTATGAATCCCAACAACGAATCCTATATGATCAAACAAACATCTTCTGGCAATGTGGCAACACTTACCACTATGGACAGTGAAAATTCTTTGTACCTGGTGAACATGGACATAGTCGGGAAACACTACGCATGAAAAAAGACCCACTAGGTTGACAAGCCTAGGCAAAAATAAGGGCATCCCGATGAACCAAAAGGGTTCGGGCAAAATTAGGGATAAAAACAAAAAAAATTGTACACCCGACAAGTCGAAAACCTGAAAAGGAGGCTTGGGTAAAAAAGGGTATCCTGGTGGACTGAAAATCTGAAAAGACAATCCAGGCAAAAGTTAGGAATTAAAGCATACAACTATGTCCCGTCATCTCGTCACTTGTTTAGTCAGTAGAAGGTTTATCATCCTGATCAGCATTTACCAAGCACCCCAGGAGTTGGGATGCCACTCAACCATCCACAAAGTCTCCGCAGGTACTTTCTCCAGTAGGTACAGAGGTAGGGGCATCTTACACAAGGTCGCTGCTATATCCTCAATTTACAGCCTAATGATGTCAGGTGTTCTTGTATCCCTGACAGAACAGGAATTTCCAACTACTGCTCTGACATCAGGTTTTCCCCAGTGAAGTCGTCAAACTTCCCAAGATTCCCCAATAGGATTTCACAAAATCCTCAGGCAGTGTGCAGAGCTTTCCTTCCCCAACAGAGTTTATTCCTCTAGCAGCGGAAGATCATCTCCCAATAGTCCAACTTTAACAAAATCCGAAGACCTACATTCTTCATCGCCAGTTGCAATCAGGGATTTATTTTCCCTAATTCAACAATGTTGCAATAGAACAACTAATACATTCACATATTGCATTCATACATCATTCTACAAATGTCATAGCATATGCAGTACAAATGCATACGACACAATCTCATTTATTTTGAGAACATCATTACACAATGCATTTCATACATCATGATATTGCATACAGCTAACGCTTTACTTTTTCAGGAAAGATCAATCAACAGATATTTATCATCAACAATTTCCAACAGGTCCAAGATTAGCTCCTGAAACTAAACAGAGTAATTATCTGCGCGACTAAATACAACTTTACACGGGCTCTTCACAAAGCAATCTTACGCGGGTTCCTTCTCCTTCTGAAATACAGCTTTACACAGGCTCAACATGAAGCAATCTTACAGGGGTTTCTTCTGACTTCCAAAAACAGTTTTACACGGACTTATCCCGAAGTAACCCTACCCAGGTTCCTTCTGAAGTTTTACACAGACTTATCCCAAAGTAACCCTACCCAGGTTCCTTCTGAATTTTTACACTGACTTATCCCGAAGTAACCCTACCCAGGTTCCTTCTGAAGTTTTACACAGACTTATCCCGAAGTAACCCTACCCAGGTTCCTTCTGAAGTTTTACACGGACTCATCGTGAAGCAACCCTACCCATGTTCCTTCTCAGTTTAGATGTTGTTTTACTCGGACTCATCCTGAAGCAACCTACCCAGTTCCTTCTTACAATTTCCAGATGTAGTTTTACCCGGACTCATCCTGAAGCAACCCTACCCAGGTTCCTTCTTATAATTTCCCAATGTAGTTTTACCCGGACTCATCCTGAAGCAACCCTACCCAGGTTCCTTCTTACAATTTCCCGATGTAGTTTTACTCGGACTCATCTTGAAGTTGCCCTACCTAGGCTCCCTCTCATATATCTCCTGAAGTAACCCTACCCAGGTTCCTTCTCTTACACTTCCAGATGACGTCTTACCCAGACTCATCCTGAAACATCCCTACACAGGTCTCTTATGATACATTTCTAGGTAGCAGTTAATTTCATTCTCCCCAGAAAATTACTACCAAGCCTGGATTTTAACCAGAAAATAACAAACTTTCATCTCTCCAATCCAGAGATAACCCCCCAGTAGAGCCATAAACGACTGAAGTTCCTAGACTCTATTCCCCACAGAGTTCTCCTCAAGCAAGAGAACAACAAAAATCAACATTCTCCAGCGGAGTCCTCCTCAAACAATAGGAACAGGAATCCCTACAAAGAGACTTCTTAGGAAGTCAACATCTACTTCGGAACGCATCTTTAAGCCCATCTCTGACGACTCTCTGTCACATTCCTTGGATGGAATCTTTAAGCCCATCTCCGAAGATCTCCCATCATCCCTTCCAAATGGCATATGTAAGCCCATTCCCGATGTCATCAACTACTAGTATCTGTTCAGGCGAGTACAAATTTCTGGGCACTCTAGTGTTCAATCATCTTCCACCTTCAGATCACGAAAGGCAGACCAGCCAATATATATCCTCAGGTTTAAGAAGATTAAATAGAGGCAGTTGTTGTACCCCAAAATTTGTCCTCTCATTTCACTCAAGATATGCCTTCAAGGATCTTTTATTGCTCAAGTTGACTAAGGATTGACCATACAAATCCTCCTCTTAAGACAATAAGCCTCAAACTAGGGTTTCAATTTCAAGAAAGATGGTTGAGTCCTAAGGGTCCCAAGTGTTCTCCATTTCCCTAGTATGTCCCCAAGATCACCCATGTCAAGTTTCATGCCTTACACAACAAGTTTTCTCAGTTAACTCCTCAAGTATTGGAAAATCAAATGTACTAGGTCAAAAGTCGACTATGACCCAAATACAGTCAAACATCAAAGATTTTTGGTTAACATCAACATTTTGAATTAATCTCCATCATTTTATCAAGGGTTGATCATGATTCCTCAAGAAATGCTCCTAACTCATCAAAAGTCAAAAATAGCAATTTAGGGTTTCTATAGGAAAAGTCAACCAAACTTTGACCAGACATAACTTTCTCATACTTTATCAGAAATTTTCCAACCAAGGCTCATTTTTAAGAGAATCCAATTACCTACAACGTATCTTCATCCCTCAAGGTCAAGAAATTCCTCAATCAAAAGTTACAAGTTCATAAATTATAGGTCATTTCAATAAGTCAACAAAAACACCTCTTTGGTCAAACCTCCTTGCATGAACATGGAAGATCCAATTGAGATGAAACTAAAAAGGTTGTTTAGAGGACATCCTAAGATTTCTAAAAAGTACAAGAACACCCTCTTAGGGTAAAAAATGAGAGAGAGATGGATTGCTAAAGTTGACATATTTTTGGAAATGTGCATGAAGTCAATATTGACCAAAATGGGTTTTTTTTTCAAATGGGCCCATGTTTTTATATTTGAAACGTGTTCCTAACATGGCCCACGACCCATGAGCCTAATCACATATTATTTCATTATTTTTATTATTTGTTTTGATTTTTTATTCATTAAAATCAAAATAACTCAAATAAAAATAGTGGAATAATAAAATAAAATCCAAGATTTGATTTTATGACCACGTGATGAGTCTATAATCAGCTGGAAAATCAAGGAAATCGTGCAAGGGATGATTGGGATGAATATAGCATAATTTGGCCAAATTTAGAAATAAAAAATACAAGATGCAAATCAAATCTTTTCTCACATATCAGTTTTGTTGACCTAATTCACTCTACTATATATTCATAACATTCCCAGATCAAAAAGACAAGGATTGGCCATGTAGAACACCCACAAGAAACTTCAATTTTTTGACAAAAAGTGGTGACCGAATTTTGATATACAGAGAGATTCAAAGCATTCTGGGCACGTTTGGAAGCTACCTGGACCACTCCAATGCATCAACACACTCAGAATCAACCTTCACAGTATCACGGTTTGCCCTTATTTTCTTGAATTCGATTTTGATAATTTACGCATGATAAATGAATTTTGAATATGCATTCATGTTTATATGATCACTTAGAACATGTTGAATGTTTAATTGTTTGTTTTGATGCTTGTATGAATAACTGCTATTGTTAGAGTTTCAAGGTTCGTTTTAGGGTTTTTTATTTCAGGAAAAATTAGGCCAAAAGAAGAGTACCATTGTACTCACGAGATCAAACCCAGTTCATCTATATATTTAAACTGAATTTATGTTTCTTATTATGAGTTTTCGAAATATGCAGGTCTTTAGCAACAATTTCTTCTGTAGGTAAAAACCCCTTAGGCTAAGACGATAGCCAGTGGGGAAGATGGTGGTGTGTCAAATCCTGATTGGACCATTTGAACTTTGCATGCGTTTTTTTATTACACTGACTATTTATTAAATATATTATATTGTATGTGTTTCATATAACGAATGAATAGCTGGCTCAGTGGCATAAGGGAAGGTTTTCAAAGCGCGCGTGTGTAGGAGGTCAGGGGTTCGATCCCTGCGTCCTACATATTATTTTTCTTAACAATTATATGCAGATCCTATGCTTCCATTCAAAATGCGCTCATCATATGCCCCAAATTCATCACCATTAGATCAAGCATTCCCCAGATCTCACGCTTCCAATGAAGCTCCACGTAATGGACTCTCACAACATAGCCACACAGGATCACACGCAGCTATGGGCCAAATGGATTGGGCTTTGGACAGAATTTCAGATTGCACCATCCAAATTAGGGTTTACACCCTCAGGCCCATTCCTTCACTTATTTTATTTCATTAATTTATTTTGTTTAATTAGTTTAATTTCTTTTTAAATCAATTTTTTTATAAAATCAAAAAATCATCACAAAAATAGGACTTAGTTTTTTTATTAAATTAATTTTTGCAAATTAATTATTTTAATCAATTTTAACTTTTTTTCATTAATTAAAATTAATTAGAAGATTAGGTCAATTTCAAATCATTTTTTTATATAAAAAATTCAAAAAAAATATTTTCAATGAGCAAATTATTTTTTTAGGGTTTTGCACCTTTTTTCAATTTTAATTCTCGCGCTTAATCATTTTTGCCGTACGATTATTTTTTTTATTGATGTAATTGCGCCCAGTTTGTAATAGCTTAATTAGGGTTTTTTAATTCCGCATTTTTACTTTCAGCCATTCTTTATGTATCTACACCAAAGCCTTGTAATAGTTAGGAATTTTATCTTTCCGCCATTTATTTTCCCGCATGATAAAATGCTTAGATGAATGTTTAATAGAGTCACATGAAAGATAATGATTAATTGAACCTATATAACCCTAATTGCGCAAGATAAATGAACAGAATCAAGCACACTTGCACACTTGCACCCTTAGGGTATACCTCACTCGGTTGCCTTTGAATTATGGTCACAATTCTCGAAACGTGAGAATTCTTAGTGGTAGTCCTTAAGTCTAGAGATTACTAGTCCATCGATGACCCTCTCGACTGTTGCCTCGGTATAAAAGTGATCTTAGGGCTTTAGGACAGTTACTAAGAGTTTTTGCCCAGTTGCCTTTAGTGATCGTACGTCCCTTTCGATAGTCCCTCATACATCCAGCGACTAGGGTTACCTATTCACTAATAGTATGATAACATTGTCTGAAGGCTAGGAGGAAAAGAACAAACTTTTTTCGAGTAGGTAGATTACTATTAGGTACTTGCTCAAACAATTCTTTTTATACACCACACTTTCAAACACGTTTCAAACAAAGTTTTCAAAACACTTTATCACACTCTTGAGGACTGATACAAGAGTTACCATAAAGTGAATCGCCGCACTAAGGCATTTTTCAAAGCTTTTCAAAACATACAAACACAAGCAATTTCAAAAATGAGCAAGTACCTAAGAGCCCATGGAAAACCATGGATGGAAAGGGTGCTAACACCTTCCCTTCCCATAATTTACCCGCCGTACTCAGAAATCTCGAAAAAAGGTCTTTTTCTGTTCTTTTCACCCTTTCCTTGTTGGATAAAAGAAAAGTCGGTGGCGACTCTTGCTTACCGCGACATTTGCGAACAAAAAACATAAACCAGTATAAATAGTCCGTTCTGCCACCGTATCACACTATCAATAATAAATGGAGTCTTTGTAAGCAGAATAAAATAAGAATGGCAAAGAATTGGATAAAAGCTCAAACTTTATTAATAGAATGGTAGTATGCGAATGGTGATACCCCATAGATGATTACAAAGTTTGGAAAATGGTAATACATTGATCTTTAATACTTTCAAATGCCCTTTGGCAATCATCTGTCCACACAAAACCTTGATCTTTCTTTAACAACTTAAAGATCGGTTCACACGTTGCACTAATATGGGAAATAAACCTTGGAATGTAATTCAAACGCCCAAGGAAGCCTCTAACTTGCTTTTCAGTTCATGGCGCTGGCATTTCTTGAATTGCCTTAACATTATAAGGATCAACCTCAATTCCTTTTTGGCTGACAATGAAACCTAACAATTTTCATGATCGAACACCAAAGGTGCATTTATTTGGATTCAAGCGGAGACGATACTTCCTCACACACTGAAACAATTTCAACAAATCCTCTATATGCCCTTCTTCAGTCTAGGATTTGGCAATCATATTATCAACATATACCTCAATTTCCTTGTGCATTAGATCATGGAATATGGTTGTCATAGCCCTCTGGTACGTTGCACCAGTGTTCTTCAACCCGAAGAGCATCACTCTATAACAGAATGTTCCCCAGGGTGTGATAAACGTTGTTTTTTCCATGTCCTCAGGAGCCATTCTGATTTGATTATATCCGGAAAATCCATCCATGAAGGAGAGTACTTTGAATTTTGTTGTACTATCAATCAACATATCAATATGTGGCAATGGAAAGTCATATTTTGGACTAGCTTTGTTTAAATCTCTATAATGAATGAAAATGTGAACTTTTCCGTCTTTCTTTGGTACTGGGACAATATTAGAAATCCGCTAAGAATACACTGACGTCACAAGAAAATTGGCATTAATCTGCTTTAAAACTTCTTCTTTAATTTTCACTGCCATATCAGAGTGATATCTTTGCAACTTCTGATTGATTGGAGGGTGTTGTACCCTAAAATTTTCCCTCCCATATTTCTCAAAACATTTCAAGAAAGATCCCCAAGTTGCTCAAGGTAGTCCAAGGGTTGGCCAAACAAGCTCTCTCCTAAGGCAGTCTACCTAAAATTAGGGTTTCATGTTGCATCAAGATACTTGAGTCCAAGGGACCCAAAATGCTCAACATTGTCCTAATATGTTCTCAAGATCATCCATGTCAAGTTTCAAGCCTTGTAGAGGAAGTTTGCTCAGTCAATTGCTCAAAGGCCTGAAAATCGACTGTGCTAGGGCAAAAGTCAATTGTGGCCCACATACAGTCAAACTTCAATATTTTTGGTCAACATCCTTATTTTGAAGTATATTTAATCATTTTATCAAGGGTTGATCATGATTCATCAAGGATTGCTCATAATTTATCAAGACTCAAAAGTTGCTAAATTAGGGTTTTGCAGGAAAAGTCAACTCAACTTTGACCAAGCATAACTTTCTCATACTTTATGAGAAATGACCCATCTAAATCTCATTTTGAATAGGATGCAATTCCATACAATCCATCTTCATCCCCAAAGTTCAAAATATGCACTCACAAGAAGTTATGAATTTGGACATTATAGGTCATTTTGAAAAGTCAACAAAAACACCTTTTTTGTAAAAGCTTCATACATGAGAATGGAATATCAAATTGAAATGAGACCAAAAGGGTTGCTTATAGTACATATCAAGCTTTATAAAAAGTCCAAGAACACCTCCAAAGGTTCAAAATTGTGGAAGTTATGCATTGATGAGGTTGACCTTTTTTGTAAAATTGCCAAAAGTCAACTATGCCCAAAACTTCAAATTTTGCCAAATGTGCCCAATCTTTTTCACTTGTTTTGAGTTTGCAACATAGCCCACGTGCTCTAGCCTTTTCCACTTGTCCATATCTTATTTTTATTATTTATTTTGATTTTTATTTAAATTAATTTGATTTAAATCAAATAAAATCAAATAAAAATCCAAAGCATTGATAACAAGGGATTTTGTGCTTGTTTCAGGTTCCAATTACATAGCTAGCATCATTCAAATTCGTATCAAGGCTTGTGTGCACAAAAAGATTGGAAATAAGCCAAATTTGGAAGGTTTTCAAAGTGAATCAAATCAAATATCAAAAGCATTGAAGGAGAAGGATTTGGATACAACTTTCAACCCTAATGCATTCACTCATACATATAGACTGCGTGCAGATCTAAAAGGAGGTTAGAAAGAGGCGTGAGAGCAAGAACCAGACTGGAAAAAAAATGTAAAAAGTGTGAGATCGAATTGATAGTTAGAGGCATCCTCAAGGCTTGATATCAATCCCAATCGCTTCTTGGCACTCTCAATAACCTAAAGCAATCAAGAACTAAGTCGTTCAAACCCCAAATCACTCTGTAAGTCGTTCATGTTACACCCCTGTTCTTGAATTCGAAACTCACGATTTATGCATTGTTAGGTTGAAATAATTGTACATTCTTGATCACCATAACATTTACAAACTTTCTGCATTATTCAATTTCATTTATGTGGCATGTAGCATTAATCACCATTGCTAGGTTTTCGAGCTTGGTTTTAGGGCTTTCAATTTCAAGGACAATTGGCCTTGGTAATGGGTGCGGTTGTGATCAGGAGGACGAGACGAATCTAACCATGGGGTTAGATGTTATTTATTTGGCCTGTGGAGAATTTTGAGAACACGCAGTCTGTAGCAACGGACATTTGTCCGTAGGTATAGGCTAATGGACTTTTAGCGACAGTGCTAACAGGGACAAAGACGTGGCCAGCCTCCATTGGCTTGTTTGAATTTGCACGCAAAAATTCCATCAATGTGCTTGTTTTATATATTATTATTATTGCGTATTTTATGAACATATAAAAACGAGTGGCCCAGCGGTAGCCAGCTAAGCGTTAAGGCTTTGGAAGGTTGGAGGTTAGGGGTTCGATCCCTGCCTCCAGCATTTTCTATTTTTCACATTTTCTTGCAGGCAATTTAATGCGCGCTTGAGCCTGATGTCCATCCTACTCCCTCATCATCCAACGCGCCAGATGGCCAGATGGCCAAATCTGGTGGCCACCATTGAAAGCACACCATAAGCCAAGTCAAAGATGCCATACAGAATCACAAAAGTCAAAACGGATCATCACTAATGGGCCCAATTTCCTGCTATTGGCACCCCCTCTAATCAGGCCCATCTCTATCCTTTCACGTTTTTTTTTATTATTCTATTTAATTTATTTGCTATTTATTTTATTAATTTCTTTTTATCAAAAATCACTAAAAATATTTTTATGTCCAAATAAATTTAGAATATTATTTTTTCATCAATAAATTAATTAATTGAATTAGGTTTGTTTAATTAGATAACTTTAATTTATTTTGTAAATAATTAAAATTAATTAGAATCAATAGGTTTTTATTACTAACTTAATCATTTTATTTTTTTCCTAAAAAACAAAAAAAACAAAAACATGTCATTTAATTATTTTCATTAATTAATTTAATAACTAATTAATTTAGCATTTAATTTAGAAAAACGTATTTCTTTTTAATAAAAATAAAACAACAAAAAAACAATTTTCTCTTTTAATTAGGATAGAAGGGTCAAAACTCTAGTTTCGCATTCGATCTAATTTTCTCGCGCGCTTTATTTTTGCCCAATTATTGTATCTGCTCCCGGTTTGTAATAATTTAAATTAGGACATTTATTTATTTTACCGCTTTTAATTTCAAAGGGTTTGTTTTTGGCTATGTAAATACTCGAAGCCTTCTAATAGCTTAGTTAAAATTCCGCACTTTAATTTCGGCAAATATTCAACTGTTAGATGTTTGATAATAGGGTTTGCATGACAAGAATGAATGTCTGAATTTAAAACAGTTAGATCACCCTAGAATGTGCAAAGATAAAATAATCTGAAATTGACACACTCGCACATGCGCACTCCTAGGGTACACTCCCACTTGGTTGCCTTCGTTAAAACGGTTATTGAATATATGATGTTTTAGTGGTCGTCCTTTTGTCCAAAGATCATAGTTGCCTCAGAATGGTTGCCTCAGATATTGTTGCCTCGAATAAATGATCTAAGACATTAGGGTTACTACTAAGTCGTCCTAACATTGCTTTAGTGACCGTACGTCCCTTTCGAATTGACCCTCAAACTCCAACGACGGTGCTACCTACTCACTAATAGTGGAATAACATTGTCTAAAGGAAACAAGCATATAACGATTCCTTTTTCGAGTAGGTAGATTAGTTATTAAGTACTTGCTCAATCAAAACAAAATTTTTCACACTTACACTCTTTTACAAACAAGTTTTCAAAAACACTTCATTACACTCTTGAAGACAGAAGCAAAAGTTAAATCGAAGTTAAAACAAAAACTTTTCAAAACCCACAAACACAAAGAAAACAATTTTGAAAATGATGAGCAAGTACCTAAGAGCCCGTAGATAACTACGGATAGAAATGGTGCTAATACCTTCCCTTTCTATAAATCTACCCCCCGTACTCAGAAATATCTCGAAAAAGGAATTTTTATGTGCTTTTTTCCTTTCCTTGTTGGATAAAATAAAAGTCGGTGGCGACTCTTGCTTACCGCGACATTTTGCGAATACAAACGCAAAACGCAAACCAGCAAATTTCCTTAAATAGGGAAGCCATGTCTCGGTTCTGGACACCGTATCACAGAGGGCATTCTGGCTTTAGCGGCAAATGATGTTCCACAATATCAGTATCCAAACCAGGCATGTTTTGGTATGACCAAGCAAAGATATCCACATACTCTTTCAAAAATTCAATCAACCTACTCTTTACATCGGGATGAAGTAATGCTCCAATCTTGACTTCTTTCGGATCTTCCTCTGAACCTAAATTAATCGTCTCCAACGACTCTTTATATGGCTAAATAGTGCTTTCTTCACACTCAAGCAAGCGTGAAACCTCTTTTTGGATTTCATCATATTCCTCTTCTTCGGCCACATACGCAGGATATTCAAAGTTGGGAGAGGGTGCAGGGTCATTGTACTCAACGGGTTTTTTAATTAATCTGCACATATGATTTATGATTACTTTTAGAAATTGAAACATATAGCAAGTGATTATGCAAATTCAATTATAGTTATTATTTATTTTGAAAGGATTTTTCTGATTACCATTTTCCAAGAAAAAGCAGAAAATAAAGACACAATTTGGGAATCAGAGACAACTTTTATTATTGGTTTTAAAGATCAAAGCAATAGATATGCCCATACAATATCAATACTTTCACGTTGGGATGGGTGAAAGATTTTTTAAAAGATTATCAAAAAATAAATTACTTTGAGATATGAATGCAAGAGGGAACATCAATAGTGACCCAGTTTTGGACTCTAACTCCATGTGTCACGTAGTTCGACATCTCTTGCTCTGATTCACCTTCAAGAATAACATTGATCCTAGGAACAATTGGATGAAGGTAACCTCTACTGTGAAAGATGTCTTGATATTTACCTAAAGAAGACTTCTGCTTCATATTCTCACCTTTACTGTTCTTCACAGATAATCCCAAACCAGCTATATTCTTATTCACAGGCTGATCAACAATCTTCCCTCATGCTTTACTAGGGCCATTATACACTACCTGTTGAGCATCTTTAAATGAGGCTATAGAATCCTCATTTTCCCTCACATTATCAATGGATAAATCTTGGAACTGAGTTCCAACAACAGCTTCATACGCTTCCACAACACTAAAAGAGGACAAATGAGATATTAACAAAGCCTGCTCTCCATTTATGATGACCACATTTCCTTCATGAACAAACTTCAGCTTCTGGTGCAAAGTTGAAGTAACAACCTCTGTCTCGTGGATCCATGGTCGTCCCAGTAAACAACTGTAAGCGAGAACAATATATCCATAACCTGGAAAGTAATCTAAAATAGGTGTGGGCCTATGTGAATAGGAAAATCTACTTCCCCAATGACAGACTTTCTCGATCCATCAAAAGCTTTTACAATTATGCCACTCGGGCGCATGGGAGTTCCTTGGTACTTCAACTTCATGAGTGCGCTCCTCGGTATGACATTTAAAGCGGACCCATTGTCAATCAGCACATTGGACAATGAATCATTCTTACAATTCATGGAGATATGGAGAGCCAAGTTATGATTCCTTCCTTCATCGGGCAATTCTTTATCACAGAAACTCAGGTTATTACAGGATGAAATATTCCCGACAACACTATTGAATTGGTCCAAAGGCATATCACTTTCCATGAAAGCTTAATCCAATACTATCATCAAAGATTCCATGTGGGCAGAAGAGTTCATTAGCAAGGCTAGAATAGATATCTTTGACAGAGTCTGCAACAATTGATCTATGATCCTGTAGTCGCTCATCTTGATAATATTGGATATATCATCCACATCTTTTTCCAGAGTAGTACTACTAGATTCCCCCACTGTTTTCTTAGGTTCAGTACTTTCAACAATCTTTTTATCAGTATTAACATTCCCTCGAATGACAGGTGCGAAAACACGGCCACTGCGGGTCACTCGGCTGGCTTCAGTAATATTCTTGACATCAGATAAAGGTTGGATGAGAACTTCTACACCATCCTCTAGGATTTTAGCATTGTATTTATATGGCACGGCCTTGTCTGATTTATATGGTACAGGGCCTGGCAGGCAAATAACCATAGGAGCAATAGCTGGCTTGCTATGGTACTCAATATCTATAGGTGCGGGAACACCGAAATAAGGCACAATAACATTCACCCCATCTTCAGAATACTTAGACATCACATAATCATTGCTGGAGAACATATCTTCATTTGAGGAAAAGAATTCATCTGCAGAAGTATACTCATCATTTGACACAGTCTTGACTGAGCAATCTTCCATCATGTTAATCCCATTGTAATCATCTATATGGCCTTAGACTTTGATAATAACATTATCCAATAACAACTGAACACCCTTTCTCATAATGGAACAACCACGAGAATCTCTGCAGCAAATCTGGCAAGACCCATACTGATGTTCTTCTTGACCATCCATGTGACAGAAGGTAGTGTGCAACTGCACCAAATCATCATTCATATGATTCACGTCAAAAATCTGGAATTCTCCAAGACATCCAAAGACCATATTCACATCTTCTTCATACTTTGCCCTGGGCTTGATTATATGAATGAGGCCCTCGTCCATCATTTCCTGAAGATCATCTTTTATCTTATCACATCCTTGGATATTTGTACTGCAAATACTACAACCAACATGGTCGTGCGTATAGTAACTGAACTCACTGAGGTCAGCATGCATCTTTACAAAATCTCCTCTAACCAAATTGATATAGAAAATCCGGAAGTCCGCTGGACAACCAGCAACCATGTTTACAACACTTGCTCCTCCATATTTTGGCAAAGGATTATCTTTCACGTTAGGGCCAATATCTTTAAAGGATAGGAGGCCAGATTTCAAAGGATAACAGTTCTCGATGATGTGCCTTGGTGCTCCCTGATGAAAAATGCATGTTTGATCTGCCTTATAATACCAGGGTAAAGGTGAAGGTATAGAAGGGGGCGGCCTTGTCTGAACCAACTTCTTCTGAATCAAATTCGGAAGTAACTCTACATAGCTTATTGGAATAGAGTCAAAAGCCTCTCTCTTCCGACTTTGCCCTTGATTTCCCTGAGGGGATGGTTTCTGATAGGCAACAGTGGTTGGAGCTACATTGACAACTGGAGTCACAGAAGCAACATGTTGTTGGTACTGATGATGTCTTCTAGGTGGCCTAATCTTCCTCTCCCCAATAACAAAATTCGTTTCACTTTCTTTCTTTCGGGAGAACCCGTATGACGACTTCTTTGTCCCTTCATCTTTTGTCAAACACCCTTCTCTAACAGCCTCTTCCAAACGAACACCCATGCTAAACATTTCAGTAAAATCACTCCCTGCACGGGCGACCATCCATTCATAATAAAATGATCCAAGGGTTTTCAGGAAGACCTTGGTCATTTCTTGTTCTCCCATAGGTGGCACCACCTGGGCAGCTATCTCGCGCCAACGTTGCGCATATTATTTAAACGACTCTTTGTCTCTCTGAGCCATTTCCCTTAACTGGTCATAGTCAGGTTCCATGAACATATTGTACTTATATTGTTTGATGAAGGCTTCTTATAGATCATTGAAGGTGTGGATACTGCTACTGTCCAAACTCATATACCACTTTAGAGCAGCACCAGTTAAACTATCTTGGAAGAAATGAATGAACAAACATTGATCATCAGTATGGGTAGACATTTTCCTGATATACATCACGAGGTGGTCACGAGGACAAGAGTTTCCCTTGTACCTCTCAAATTCCGACACTTTAAACTTCGCTGGCACTTTCACGTTGGGAACTAAGAAGAGTTCACTGACGTTCTGTCCAAACAATTCTTTTCTTCGAAAGGACTTCACTTCCTTCTGCATCTTATTGAACTGGTCTTGAAAGTCATCCAACTGGTCATAGAAACCCATAATTTCACTCGGTGGAGGAACATGACGATAAACTTCATCATTAATAAACGGCGCAACATTCACCGAAGGAGGCGCTGTATAGTGGATCTCATTTCTAGCCATAAGAGTAACATACACCACGGGAGGTGCAGAAACAACAACATTTTTAGAAAATGGAGCAACTTGAGTATCAAGATTGTAACCATCTGGCATGCAATTTTCAAGCGTTCCCCACGGGTAACCCTGAGGCAAACGATTATGAGCAACAATAACTGGGGTAACAGGAATGAGAACTAATGGACCTTAAGAAGTAATTGTTGTTTGTTGTGGCTGAGCAGAAGGAGGAACAAGTGGTGGCTGATTCTGAGCAGCCACCAATGATTCCATTAAAGCAGTCAGATTAGCCATATCGACCTTCAAAGCAGTAACCTCTTTGCGTCGCTCGTGATTCTCTTGTTCAAGATTCTCCATTTTCTTCCTGGAATTAGCCCGAGTATTGTACCTGTGAGACAACTTGCTGAATGAAGTAGCAAAACACAGTAAGACACCTGGGTATGAACAAAAATTCAAGAAATATGTACAAGATGATGCATGATATGAAATGCACATGATTTATTTTATTATTAATGTTTCAAGGAACTCAGAGATTTATAGACAATTTGCAAATACTAAAGTACTAACACATTTTGAAATACTGAAAATCTCATTATAATAACTTCAAAATGGATTACAACTTTTTAGTACAAGTTTCAACAATCCCAAGTACAAGAGAAGATAGAATCTAAAACCCTAAGAAGGAAAAGCTTGTTAAGGTCCTGCCACACACTGACGCTTTCCCGTGAATCTTGTAATCTGAGCCTTCAACTGCTTGTTCTCTTCTGCATACCTGTCGACAACCCCTTTCCAATCACCAGAGTCGGGAAGTGAATTACTAAGTCCTGATCAAGCTCTAGAGTAAAATAAATCCTCTTGCTTCTCCATCATCTCTACAACACAACTCTCAAGAATCTCAATCAGGTCATCCTTCTCTTTCAAGTCTGCCTGGTATGAAATCTCTAAAGTTTGACACTTATTCTTTTAGGCCTCTTTCTCCTGCTGCATCCTAACTAGGGCAAGCTGAAGCTCTTCCACTTCATCTAAAAGAGGAGGAGTAGTCCTCATAAACATATTAAATATAGGTTCTTCACGGGAATATGGCATCTTTAACTGAACTGCCCTCGCTTATACCCATCAGAGGTAAGGCTCCAAAGAAATAGCTCCTCTAGGTCCCAAGTCCTTTCTACTCTTCCTGTGAATATGGTGCCAAGCATTTGCAATTTCCTCCTTACCTTTATTATGATCCTCTCCCTCTTTGATAAAGAAACCACTCAGATGAATACTAATTGGCTTATCTCTCATCGGAAATCCATGTTATCGTCGTGCAAGAACGGGATTGTAGTTAATTCCTCCCTTTGTATCGAGAAGAGGTACATTTGGGAAACTACCACAACTATTGACAATCTCCACATCATGGTAAGCCTGATGATACCAAACAATATCTGAATAAGTGAGGGCCATAATCTTCAGAACCCAACGAGCTTCCTTCTTGATATCCCAGAAAGCATCGGCCTGAGGTAAGTGAGAAATAAACCACTGATACAACAAAGGAATGCATCAAATGATCATCCCTCTATGATAGAAATACCAAAGATGAAGGAGTAATAGGCATTTCCTAATAATGTAGGGACTGGATTCCCTATCAAGAAGATCCTGATAGCATTGATATCCACAAATTTGTCGATGTTAGGAAATAAGAACAACCCATATGCAAGTAGAGAAAATATGGCCTCAAAAGCAATTGTACTCTTCATCCTAGCAAAACAACGAGCTTTCTCCAATAAAAATTGAGCGGGTAATCCTCTAATTCCTCCTTTGGTAGTCATGTGGGCCTCAATCTCATATTTCCCCAAATGAACAGTATCAACTATCTCATGGGACTTGGGCTCTCCCTCTAAACTGGTGAAAGGAACAAGATCGATAACAGGTAAACCTAGTAAATAAGAATACTCCTCCAATGTAGGCATTAGCTGATAATCAAGGAAAGTAAAACATCGATACATCAGGTCATAGAATTGGACCAAAGTTGAGAGAATATCCTCTTTCATCTTGAGCTTCATAAGATACATGATGGGTCCATACTTCTTCCTAAAATTAGTAGAACTCTCGATCTCGGGAATCAAACTCATCAGATCATCTATCTTAGGATCCTTTAAACTGTACTTCCAAACCTTTATTTTCCAAAACCCATGGTCAAAAAGTACCTGAGATATTTGCAAAAATTCAACTTTAAGTCCCTTGAAACAAAACGTTTTAAAGGATGCTCGTGGGTGCATGAATGTATGATGCAACAATCACACACATGATCACAAACATGGGGGTTCATAGGTTCGACGTCAAGAGCATGAGGTCAAAGGTACTACCCACAAGGTATGGTCTAAAGTTTATCACCTGCCTAACAAGGTTCTGAGATGTTCCCAAAGACTACATCCTTCCTTCGGATATTACCAACGTCGTGATTGACTCAGTAATTAGTAATATTCTTAGGAAAAACTCGTCTGAATGTAGTATCGCATGACAACCATTTCCGAATTACTTCGTCATAGCTTCCGCACTACACCTAAAAGGCCAAGATGGGTTAAAGGTTCTACGATCCTCAGCTTTAGCAGGCTCCCAGGTCAAAAGCAGCACGTCTTCCTGATTACTCGGTAAACGACACTACAGTCAAAGGGGCATCCACTGAGTGGGGGATCACATGCCTCCTTTTTTGGGATTACTCCCTCAAAGTTAACATGACTATACCGCCCATCCTATCTTAAATTTGCCAAAGTCTGGGTAGAGGACTTATGAGAAATCACCAAGCACTCTGAAAACCAGGAAAATCCAGACAAACATATACAACCCATAATATACAACAAATAATAGCACATACACAAATAAACAGAGATAGGCTCAACCCACTTAAGGATGGACTAACAATTGGTCGATCTTTCCCCAATGAAGTCGCCATTTTTTCTGTAGCGTAGGAATGTTGAGACTAAGCCATTGGATTGACTTGACTCGTACAAATCAAATAAAAATCACCACCGTGCTTTATTGTTTCCAAAGGAATGGGAAAAGAGCGAATAACCCAAAAAGAGGGGGAGAGAATCTAAGTTCGGGGGTTGGTTATGCAAAGGGAAGGTATTTTAGCTATAAGTGTTGTATACAAAAATAGATTGTGGGGATGAGAAAAGAAGTATTTTTTACAATTTTTGGACCTGCCACGGTTGTGAATCTTTAGTGCCTACGTACCACCTTCCGTGCAATAAGGGATAAGGGTACTCATAGTTCACCTTTAAAAATTTAAAACACATGTGTGTTGGTTAATTTTCAGAGACGAAACATCATCATCTTATCCGAGTGAAAGAACATACTTACTACCCACAACTATGAGAAAGGAGAATTTACATCATCTCAAAGTGGAGGATATGGATTGAATTTTAAAATCAACAAAGCCTTGCTCAACACCCAAGTGTAAACTATCTCACTTCACTACATATCATAGAAGTATAGCAGTTCGCATCACTATAAAGATTGACAAGAGTCTAATCTTTTGAAAAAAAATTTAAGGTAAAAAGCCAAAGTGGCAAAATGGTTTAAATGAGATTGATTGACTTTTAATCTTCTCACAAAATTGTCAAAGTATGATTAGGTTGTTTAAAGTTTGATTAAGGAAGATATTTTTGAAAATGCATGGACCTAAGTCCGAGTTTATTATGAAAACGGCTCAAGTTAGAAAACAAGAATAGTTTTGAAAAGGAGGGAGAATATTTTTGAAATTAAAGAAGATGGAAGGAGATGAAGGGACTATCGTAAAGCATAAGGTAAAATCTAGGGAAAAGAACCGTCTAACTAATAAGAAGCCAACACTTATGACAATGAGTCAATGTAGAATTCCAATCCTTTGAATTTGAAATAAAACAAGCAAAGATATTAAACCTCTTAATAAAACCAAGCTTAAAATGCATTAAGTCTTCTCAAAAATTGGACAGAGTAACAACTGTATACAGATAAATCCCCAATTGCAGACAGAGCATATAATCAGAATAACCTGTACACAAAGAAACAAACAACCAAATGTCTTGGGGAAAACCCCCAAGAACTCCAGAAAAAATAGCAATAGAAGTCTGTGATACGGTGGGAGAACTGACTGTGGTTTTGCGTTTGTATTCGCACTTGTTCGGTTGAGCAAGAGTCGCCACCGACTTTTTATTTTATCCTAAAGGAAAGGTTGAAAAAGCACAGCAAAAAACCTTTTGAGATATTTCTTGGGTTTGGGGGGTAGATTATGAAAAGGGAAGGTATTAGCACCCTTTTCATCCATGGTTATCCATGGGCTCTTAGTTACTTGGTTTTTTTAGATCACTTGCCTTGATTTTCGATTGCTTGAAAATGATGTGTGTGTGTGTGTTTTTGAAAATGTTTTGGAAGAAGATGCCTTGTCTTAGGCTAGCCTTGTAACAATTCTTTACTTGAATATTTTACAAAGGCGTGTATCTTTTCGAAAAGATGTTTCAAAAATGTTTTGAGAGTTTGTTTTGGAAGTGCTTGTGGAAGGTGGTTTTTGAAAAGAAGGCAAGCGTTTTTGCAAGTTGATCTCAAGTAACTAAGAGTTTTATCTACCCTATTGTACTCAAAGGTTTTCTCTATGTTTTCAACCCTTTTTAACAATTTTGTTCCACCATTGAATTTGGTGGACAATCTTGCGTTTAGGAAGTTTATTCGGGACGCGCGCGGGTCATCGTATGGACCATGAATGCAATGGTGCCAAGTGTCTTTGGCAATTTGCTTTGAAGGGACTATGATCATTCCGTTTAGGCAACATTCGAAAGCGTCATCGAGGGACTTATGATCATTTGAATTTGTTTTGCCAAAGATACTCGACGTGCAAGCATGGCCCATTTTGGAAGGCAACATGTGGGATTACCCTAGAGGGTGTAAGTGTGATTGTGTATTGATTTCATGTATTTGTCTTGTATTAGGTTATCTAGCGTTTGATTTTATGTACATGCAAACCCTAGGTCTAACCATGGTATAATTGAAAGCGGTAAATTGCGAAAATGTAAAGTCTACGCTATTACAAAATAAGTATCCGAGAGTGGGGGTACAGATTTATGAATGGGGATGAGACTTAGGAATGTAATGTCCAATAAGTTACAACCAAATCGAATCGATCAAATGTAAATGTAACGAATATACAAATGTAAGCAAATGTGTATAGGGGAAATGTATTGTGTAAGTGTATCATGTATACGCGTATGTGATTATTTACAGGTTAGAGATGTGAAATTGAATGTGTATTAAGTATTATTTAACCTAAAGAAAAATTAAATGTTTATTTAATTTAATTAATAATCTTGTATTTTCTTTTATATGTACAAAAAGAAATGTTTTAATTGAATGTTTTAAATTCTAATTAGGTATATGTATCTTTATTTATTATATACCAAAAGTATGTTTTAAATAAAAAATCAAGAATTAAATTAGAAAAAATGTATTTTTATTTGTTATGTACAAAAGATATTTTAATTAAAAGAAAAAGGTATTTTCAATTTTTATTACATGGTATAATAAAAAAAAGGTTCTTTATTTGTATGTACAAAAATAATTTAATTAAATGTTTTAAAGTTATGTATATAAGAAATGTGTTTTTAAGTATTTTAGCATTAATGTATTATTGTGATAATATACAAAATAAAAAGATATTTTAAGTTAGAGGGATAAAATATATTGTGTTTAAAAAATATGTTTATATGAAAATATGATTAAATAAAAAAATAATATGATATATAAAAGAAATATTAGTTAAAAGAAAATGATAGGTTTTTAAAATTCTAAAGAAGAAAAAGAAAGGTTTGAATGGGCCTTTACCCAAGAGCATTCAGAAGCAAAGGGGGGGTGTGTGATGGAAAAAGGCTTGGGCGCTGGAAAAAATGGGTTAGGCCCATGTTGACACAAAACATTTTAGGGTTTTACTGTGTTTTCATTTGGATGCTTAGGGTTTGTGAGTCGCGCCGCTCATGCGTTCTCCGTTCCTCTTCTCCGATCGTTCGTCCTTTGGCCAGCACCTCCTCTTTGCCCAGCCATCAGCATCTCCGCCTCCTTCCTTCTTCCTTGATACAGTGAAGCGCACAAAAGGGTAATCCTTTCTCTTTGATTTTCGCGTTTAGGGTTTGATTTCTTTTACATTTTTATGGATTACTGTCTTCTTTGATTGAACATTTTGATTTTTGTTTGTTTAACGAGGATTAAAAGGAAAGGGAAGAGAACTTGACTACCTTTCGTTTGAGGGAGGAATGGTGGAGGTGCTCGGAGGCTTGATGACGAAGAGGAAAGATGCGTGATGCTGATGATCTCTTTGAGCTTCCTGGTATTTTCGTATATTTCTTTTGGTTTTGTGATGGTTATGAACTGAAAACCCCTTTCTTCTTCTTCTTCCTATTGTATGCTTGTTGCTTCTCTTCTCCGTTTCTGAGTTGCCTTGAAATTAGTATGCTTTTGAATGTTTGTTGCCTATTTACTTCTTCTTTGCCCCATGATGAGCCTAGGGTTCTGAGGGCCTGTGGGTTTGACTTTGAATGCTTTTGGTTGCCTTGAACGATTTGCCTTTTGTATGCTTCTGAATGCCTTTCTTCTTTGCCTCTGAGTTGCCTTGAGATTAGTATGCTTTTGAATGTTTGTTTTTGCTCAATGATGGTTTTTTTTTACTGAGGGCTTGAGGGTTTTGACAGGGTTAAGGGTTTGAAAGGTTTTGATAGGTTTAAGGGTTTTTTTGGCATATGCTGGTCTTACAGGAGCTTGATGGTTTAAGCAGGTGCAGGCTTGGCCTGGTTTCTTGGCCTGGAATGTTTTGAGGCTTTTTTGGTGATAAGGCTAATGCAGGTCTGGTTTATGCAGTAGGCTATAACTTGTTTATGCTTAGGCAGGTTGTGGCAATGCAGTAGCAGGTTTCAGGCTTCATGTTAGGCTTCAGGTAGTATGAGGCTTTGGCATATTTGATGCTTCAGGTTTAGACAGGATGAGGCTTTGAGGCTTCAACTGGTTATTTTTGTGTTTTAGTTATTGACAGGTTGTGTTGGTTTTTGTTAAGCTTGAGGCTTAACAGTTAGTATGCAGGTTTTTGTATATTCTTTTCTTCTGGTTTGAGGTTGGGCTCTCCTGTAGGTCTGATGCAGGTCTTGATCTTTTTATGGTTGAGGCTTATGCAGTTTTGTATATTGGTTTGCCTCCTTGCCTTATCCACTGTGTTTTTGTTTTTGTATTTCTATCTTCCTGCCTAAAAGCCTAAAAACCTGCTTTCTTTTCTCTTCTTCTCTCTCTAGTACACTTCAAAGAATATTAAAATATGTTTTTGTGTGTACTTAGTTCTGAAAGTGGCCACTTTTCTTTTGGGAAATGATGAAAATGCTTGCTTGCATATCACTTTTTCTCTGCATATTTTATCTCTTTTCTTTGACAGCTTGATATCTTTCCAAAATCTTCTTTATTGACAGCTTGGGTACCTTTTGGCATTTTTGACAGAAAGTAGGAATTTGGATTTTTCAGTTTGGTTTGAACTTGGAGTTTGAGATTTTGAACTTATGCAGTTTGACACTTTTCATTTTTTTCTCAACTTTGCATTCATGATTAGCAAATAAAATTCTTCCCTCTTTGTGAACCGGGAGAAATCTCGTGGTTTGCAGAGAGGGTTAACTGATCCCAATCAGTGGCCTTTAATGATGACTGTAATTTTATCTGTCTTTTCAATTCAATTTATCTGTTATTTGACTTTTCTCTTTTCTTTTATTGCAGATGAATATTTGGATGGAGAGGGGTATTTAAATGAAGAATGAAGAATTGGGGACTTAGAAAATATTTAGAAAAATAGGATAGTTTTATTTTCAATTTAATCATTGTAACTATTATTATTATAAATACTTCGTAAATGAATACTTGTATCTAAATAATAATTGTAACAAATATTTAAATATGAAATAAAAATTCTATTGATCCATTTAATTCTTTTTATCCCTTTTCAATTATTTATTTATTATTTATAGTTCTTTAAATTAAAATAACTGAAAATTAAATTCCAGCTTTTTAATCTTTAGAATAATAAATAATTAACTAAACATTGATTCAACGTTGATCAAATAATAAACTCGGCGCTTCCAACATCCAAGGCAAAGCACAGTCAAACACAATAACTGATCAGACGCATTCCCTTTTCACTGATTTTTACCCTACACTGCCAATCCAAACTGCATGTATCTTTTGACTATGTTCAATCAAACAAATGTGAATTCAAACCAAATGCCTTCTTTTACTGATTAAATCAAAACAATGCGAATTCAACCCGAATCTCGGAATAACTTGCAAAGTGCTGTGGAATTTAAATCCTTCTGAGAACGTGCCCAAAAACCCTAATTCCTGATTAAATGCCAAAGAAACGTTCGCCTGATCGAAGTTGAGCCAAAATCAACCAAAAACCCTAAACTAACTGTTTGAAGCAATCCAGAGCCCTGAAAAATCAATGAAACCCTAATTGCGTCTGACTGACGAGAAAAGTCCGTTTGACCGATTCTTGAGCCAGTTTGAAAGATCAGGAAAAGCCTGAAGTTGTTATTTCTTGTGGAAAAATGCAAGGGCAAATTTTGGGGTACAACAGTTGCCCCTGTTCAATCTTCTTGCACCTGAAGAGTTAGATTGGCAAGTTTGCCTTTCGCGACTTGAAGGTAAAAGAAGATTGGACACTAAAGTACCCAGAAAATTTGCACTCGTCGATGTGATGGTAGAGGTGAATGGGCTTAAAGATGCCATTTGGTGATGGGCTTAAAGATGCCATCTGATGCGATAGAATCTTGTCGGGGGATGGGCTTAGAGATGCCATCTAGAAATGGGCTTAAAGATGCCATTCGGTGATGGGCTTAAAGATGCCATCTGGTGACTGCTGGTAGGAGGATGGGCTTATAGATGCCATCTGGTAATGTTGAACTGTATGTCAATGGTGAGTGGACGAGTATCAGAAAGGCACCCATGTTTTGGAACATCTCTGAGTTAGGGGTCTGAATAAGCAATAGATTGACATCCATGTCTGGAGAATCCGTGAACAGTCTTCAGGAGTTGAGAAGAGTCTGAATAAGTGATAGGTTGACCTCCATTACTGGAGAACCCGTGAACTGTTTTCAGCAGTTGCATCTGAACTAGTTGGTAGATTAACATCCGTTGTTGGGAAGAATCCGTAAACTGTTTTTAAAAAATCTTGAAGTTGAAGAGGAACCGGTGTAGGGTTTCTTGATGATACGTCTGAATGGATCTGGAGTAAGTATCAGAATGTCGTTGTGTCTGGGTCACATCTGAACTATTTCTGGATGAATCTCGGGAGAGGATCTTTGTCTGTCGACTGATCTTACCTGAAAAAGTAAAGGGTTAGTTTTATGCAATGTCATGATGCATGATGCAATGTATGTGACATCAATGTTTATGACATGAATGTGATGAATGCGCATGTAAGCTGATGAGCTATCTGGTTGAGGATAAATGAATCTGAGATGGCTGAAGATAAAAGCATCTTGACCGCTGCCGGGAAAATAATTCCTTGGCTGTTGCTGGGGAAGAGAATTCCTGATGACCTCTACTAGGGAGTTCCAAACTAGTAGACTCATGCTGGGGAGGTAAGATTGAGAATCTTCAGCTCGGTGGGAAGTAACTCTGGCGACTTCACTTGACTCTGAGGGGAGTTAGCTTCTGGAAGGTTCTCTGGCTGGGGATTGCGAGAGTCCTCTGATTGCTGCAGGTGAAGGCTTGGAATTTGAACAAGCGATAGATTGACATCCGTTACTGGAGAATCCGTAAACTGTTTTCAGAACGTTGAGAAATGTCTGAACAAGTGATAGGTTAACATCCGTTACTGGAGAACCCGTGAACTGTTTTCAGAAATCTTGAGGTTGAATAAGCAATAGAGCAGCATCCGTTGTTGGGAAGCGTCCGTAAACTGTTTTCAGAAATCTTGAAGTTGAATCAGCAATAGAGCATCATCCGTTGTTGGGAAGCGTCCGTGAACTGTTTTCAGAAATTGCATCTGAACAAGTTGGTAGATTAACATCCGTTGTTGGGAAGAATCCGTAAACTGTTTTCAAACGTCTTGAGAAGAATCTGAACAAGTGATAGGTTAACATCCGTTACTTGGAGAACCCGTGAACTGTTTTCAGAAATCTTGAAGTTGAATCAGCAATAGAGCAGCATCCGTTGTTGGGAAGCGTCCGTAAACTGTTTTCAATGGTTGCATCTGAACAAGCTGATAGATTAACATCCGTTGTTGGGAAGAATCCATAAACTGTTTTCAGAAGTCTTGAAGAGGAACCGGTGTAGGGCTTCCTGAGGATGAGCTTGTGTAAAACTGCATCGGGTTTTTGAACACTTTTGACATTCGAATGCCCCAAGTGGTGATGTAGGTAATTTCCTGGCTTGTTACAGGTGTTGGTCTACAATCGGTCGTCCACAGATGTTTCCTGGCTTGTTACAGGTGTTGATCTGGAATTCTTCAGACGCGCCCTGGCTGGATACAGGAATCGAGTCTGGAAAGGTGATAGTTAACGGATATGCCCTGGCTGGATACAGGAATCGAATCTTCAAACTCTTCAGACGTGCCCTGGCTAGATACAGGAATCGAGTCTGGAAATGTGATAGTTGATAGATATGCCCTGGCTGGATACAGGAATCGAATCTTCAAACTCTTCAGACGTGCCCTGGCTAGATACAGGAATCGAGTCTGGAAATGTGATTTGTTGAACACTTTTGACATTCGAATGCCCCAAGTGGTGATGAAGGAGTCTTGAATCAGATTACTCTACATATTGACAGATTTTTTTTGAACTCTTGACTGGACTGCCCCAGGTTAACTGAACTTTGAAAGATCTGTTGGACCTTGACTGGACTCCCCCAGGTTAATTGGATGGTGACATGTCATGCCCCTTGTTGATAGGAGATTTGATGGAAGTGTTATCCTCTTGAAGTGATTTTTACTTACTGAGAGAGTTTTCGTTCCTCCGAACATTCGTTGTATGAATTTCTCCGCTGTCAAACAAAAAACCAAATGCAGACAGTGATATTCAAGCAATGCAAAGTTTATGTTTGTCTCGATGTTTTGAAAAATGCGTTTTTAGCAGAAAACTTTTCATAAGACAGATCAACACAAGATTTAGAGCAAAGCCCTACAGGAGTCAGGATACCTTTTGTAACAGTATTCTTTCGAACTAACCCATGCTTCAATTAGGACTTTTGAAGGGTTGTAACGTGGCTTGGTTCACGGTTTAAGAAACAAAGGATAAAGGCTCAAAGTATATTTGTACCCACCCGCTCTTCGTGATGTTCTTCACACCTAAGCTCAGTTAATTGTGCGTCTCACTCTGTTTTGAGTTTGGAACGACTTTTGGGCGATGGTTCACCAGTTTGAATTTGGGGAGACAGTCATCATCTCCTTTTTCTTTTTCAACATTTTTCATGTTGTTGAGGATTTTGTAATGACCTCACTATTTTGATTTTGATTTGTTATCCCTAACTTTTGCCTGACTGTTACCGTTTTCCGGGATTACCGTCAGCGGGATGCCCCAGCTTTCTTAAGCCTCCTTTACAGGTTTTGGCTCATTGGGCTTTTCTCTTTTGAGAGATTGACTGTCTATGTGATAGGGAATCACCCTTGTCTTTTGATTCCAAAGGAATGCTTTCTTTTTTGACATCGTTCGTTGTATTATGAACTGAGAGTTTGCGACTTCAATGCGCATCTTCTTTTGAATTAACTGAGATACTACCCTGCCCCGGGTTTATATCAAAGGTTTTGATTTGTTTAGAACAGAAAACTCCTACTTCTTTGGCTCGAAAGGGTTGACTAGGGATTAACTTCCTTATAACTCCAGTGTTTGGGAATTGAAAGAAATGCATGTACATCATCAGCAAGGTCTGTTCAAAAGCATACTGTATAAGATCATGGTATTGTTTCGTCATCCTCCCTCTAAAGGCCTACATCTTTTTATCAAGATTCAAATATCATAAAGAAAAGCATAAGAGTAGTGAAACGAATGGATGAATTCAAGACAAACATATGCAATGCATTAATGAAAACAGAGTTTAACATCAACAAATAATTGTTTGACAGCAAAAGAAATTACAACTTTGAAAATTCAAAAAGAAGCAAAAGTCTTTCAGCTTGAGCTTCGTCACTTCAAGTGGAGAACCCTTTAACGGAAGATTTTCAGCTCGCCGTCTGGCATGAATTCCAGCACCCCAATGTCGATCAGATCTTGAATCTTGTTCTTCAAGGCCCAACAGTCGTTGGTGTCGTGTCCCGGGCTGTAGGAATGGTAAACACAAAATGCGTCGGGACGGTAGTTAGGAGAGGAGGTATTGAGCTTCTGAGGAGGATCCTTTACGGTAAGCAAGTTGACCTCCAACAGGCGCTTCAGTATGAAAAATGATGGTATTTCAGTCTCCGTAAACTGTCTTCCCGACGTTTCTTGCTTACGCCGATTACCCCGTTGACGCTGGCGAGGTTGTTGATGGGCTTGTGACCCTGAAGCGAGCAAAGGAGCTTTTCCCTTGTCTTCCTGAGTGGATGGAGGCTGAGCGGTGACTTGCTCTTCAACCTCAGATGTTTGCCCCAGTTGGTTATTCGGAAGCAGTTGGCGGACAAGAACTCTGAGTTCCTCTTGTCTTTGAGATAGGTCTATGATGAGAGCCATCTAGCCCACCAACTGTCCCATCATTTGGGTCCTCAAGGTTGTCAGATCAAACTGCAGTTCCGCAAGCTGATCACTCCTGGAATTGTTGGAATTCTCCAAGCCCTTTGTGAGGAGAGCTTTCATCTCTTCTTGCCCCAGAGACAAGTTCAGGAACATCTCTTGCAGCTGAGCAGTCTGGTCTTGAATGTCTTTGACAGACCTTTCTAGAGTCATCTCTTACTGAAATAAACAGCAGGAGAGTAAGGAAACCTGAAAAAGGAAAGACTGTCAAAATGCAATGCATGATATATGGATGCATGCTTTCAAGGATCTCTTGGGGTAAACACAAGAAAATGTTAGAGGTTGAACTTTGCTCTTGGATTGGAGATCTCTGCACCGGTGGATGTCTTTCCACGAGAATCAAGCTCACCATGTCAAGTGGGTCATAGCCACTGATTCAAGTTGTTGTATTTGAAATTTGACTGGAGAACTTTGTATCGGTGGATATCTTTCCACGAGAATCAAGCTCACCATGTCGAGTGGGTCATAGCCACTGATTCAAGTTGTTGCACTTGATCTTTGTTTGGAGAACTTTGTATCGATGGACGTCTGGTTCAACGTAACCCTGCATCAAAAGAACCCTCGAGATCCTTGAAATGGTTATTGAAAATGCTATGGTATGATGTCATGATGTTATGTACATGTATGCAAAAAGCAAGTGAGTGTATATACAGGCAAACATATTCACACAAAGCAAACCAGTCCTTAGGTTTAGGCTTGCATGGGGTTCAGGTACTACCCTCTTTCAGTTCGTTGGTTAAAACCTGTCCTATCAAAAGTAACCGGGTTTTAGAGGATCTCAAATCATTGGCTACCCTCGATCGGTCATAACTCCAACATCACTATCTTTTCTTGCGGCCGGAACCATCGCGAGAGTTTAGCCTCAATGAGTGTAGCATACTGCTACTGTTCTAATGGCCAAGTTGGGTCAATTTAGGGTTCTAAGGTCGGTCGGTGCTTAATGACTCCTTGGAAGACCCATATTCTCCCTGTTTCGACACGAGGGATATCGGTACAGACCAAGGTGCCACACCAACGTAGCCACTGCTTCACCCATGTCGGTATACCCCGGACAGGTCCCTCGCAGATTATGCTACCTAAAAAAGGTTTCCCCCAGATCCGGGTTAGGATCTATAAAACTCTGATACAAAGCCCACAAATGTAAAAGCAAACAAAGCAATCAATTGAAAATAAAGGTGATCTAAACCCTAAGGTAACCCCACTTTTAGTAGTAAAATCCCCAGCAGAGTCGCCAGTTCTGTGATACGGTGGGAGAACTGACTGTGGTTTTGCGTTTATATTCGCACTTGTTCGGTTGAGCAAGAGTCGCCACCGACTTTTTATTTTATCCTAAAGGAAAGGTTGAAAAAGCACAGCAAAAAACCTTTTGAGATATTTCTTGGGTTCGGGGGGTAGATTATGAAAAGGGAAGGTATTAGCACCCTTTTCATCCATGGTTATCCATGGGCTCTTAGTTACTTGGTTTTTTTAGATCACTTGCCTTGATTTTTGATTGCTTGAAAATGATGTGTGTGTGTGTTTTTGAAAATGTTTTGGAAGAAGATGCCTTGTCTTAGGCTAACCTTGTAACAATTCTTTACTCGAATATTTTACAAAGGCGTGTATCTTTTCGAAAAGATGTTTCAAAAATGTTTTGAGAGTTTGTTTTGGAAGTGCTTGTGGAAGGTGGTTTTTGAAAAGAAGGCAAGCGTTTTTGCAAGTTGATCTCAAGTAACTAAGAGTTTTATCTACCCTATTGTACTCAAAGGTTTTCTCTATGTTTCAACCCTTTTTAACAATTTTGTTCCACCATTGAATTTGGTGGACAATCTTGCGTTTAGGAAGTTTATTCGGGACGCGCGCGGGTCATCGTATGGACCATGAATGCAATGGTGCCAAGTGTCTTTGGCAATTTGCTTTGAAGGGACTATGATCATTCCGTTTAGGCAACATTTGAAAGCGTCATCGAGGGACTTATGATCATTTGAATTTGTTTTGCCAAAGATACTCGACGTGCAAGCATGGCCCATTTTGGAAGGCAACATGTGGGATTACCCTAGAGGGTGTAAGTGTGATTGTGTATTGATTTCATGTATTTGTCTTGTATTAGGTTATCTAGCGTTTGATTTTATGTACATGCAAACCCTAGGTCTAACCATGGTATAATTGAAAGCGGTAAATTGCGAAAATGTAAAGTCTACGCTATTACAAAATAAGTATCCGGGAGTGGGGGTACAGATTTATGAATGGGGATGAGACTTAGGAATGTAATGTCCAATAAGTTACAACCAAATCGAATCGATCAAATGTAAATGTAACGAATATACAAATGTAAGCAAATGTGTATAGGGGCAATGTATTGTGTAAGTGTATCATGTATACGCGTATGTGATTATTTACAGGTTAGAGATGTGAAATTGAATGTGTATTAAGTATTATTTAACCTAAAGAAAAATTAAATGTTTATTTAATTTAATTAATAATCTTGTATTTTCTTTTATATGTACAAAAAGAAATGTTTTAATTGAATGTTTTAAATTCTAATTAGGTATATGTATCTTTATTTATTATATACCAAAAGTATGTTTTAAATAAAAAATCAAGAATTAAATTAGAAAAAATGTATTTTTATTTGTTATGTACAAAAGATATTTTAATTAAAAGAAAAAGGTATTTTCAATTTTTATTACATGGTATAATAAAAAAAAGGTTATTTATTTGTATGTACAAAAATAATTTAATTAAATGTTTTAAAGTTATGTATATAAGAAATGTGTTTTTAAGTATTTTAGCATTAATGTATTATTGTGATAATATACAAAATAAAAAGATATTTTAAGTTAGAGGGATAAAATATATTGTGTTTAAAAAATATGTTTATATGAAAATATGATTAAATAAAAAAATAATATGATATATAAAAGAAATATTAGTTAAAAGAAAATGATAGGTTTTTAAAATTCTAAAGAAGAAAAAGAAAGGTTTGAATGGGCCTTTACCCAAGAGCGTTCAGAAGCAAAGGGGGGGTGTGTGATGGAAAAAGGCTTGGGCGCTGGAAAAAATGGGTTAGGCCCATGTTGACACAAAACATTTTAGGGTTTTACTGTGTTTTCATTTGGATGCTTAGGGTTTGTGAGGCGCGCCGCTCATGCGTTCTTCGTTCCTCTTCTCCGGTCGTTCGTCCTTTGGCCAGTACCTCCTCTTTGCCCAGCCATCAGCACCTCCGCCTCCTTCCTTCTTCCTTGATACAGTGAAGCGCACAAAAGGGTAATCCTTTCTCTTTGATTTTCGCGTTTAGGGTTTGATTTCTTTTACATGTTTATGGATTACTGTCTTCTTTGATTGAACGTTTTGATTTTTGTTTGTTTAACGAGGATTAAAAGGAAAGGGAAGAGAACTTGACTACCTTTCGTTTGAGGGAGGAATGGTGGAGGTGCTCGGAGGCTTGATGACGAAGAGGAAAGATGCGTGATGTTGATGATCTCTTTGAGCTTCCTGGTATTTTCGTATATTTCTTTTGGTTTTGTGATGGTTATGAACTGAAAACCCCTTTCTTCTTCTTCTTCCTATTGTATGCTTGTTGCTTCTCTTCTCCGTTTCTGAGTTGCCTTGAAATTAGTATGCTTTTGAATGTTGGTTGCCTATTTACTTCTTCTTTGCCCCATGATGAGCCTAGGGTTCTGAGGGCCTGTGGGTTTGACTTTGAATGCTTTTGGTTGCCTTGAACGATTTGCCTTTTGTATGCTTCTGAATGCCTTTCTTCTTCGCCTCTGAGTTGCCTTGAGATTAGTATGCTTTTGAATGTTTGTTTTTGCTCAATGATGGTTTTTTTTACTGAGGGCTTGAGGGTTTTGACAGGGTTAAGGGTTTGAAAGGTTTTGACAGGGTTAAGGGTTTTTTTGGCATATGCTGGTCTTACAGGAGCTTGATGGTTTAAGCAGGTGCAGGCTTGGCCTGGTTTCTTGGCCTGGAATGTTTTGAGGCTTTTTTGGTGATAAGGCTAATGCAGGTCTGGTTTATGTAGTAGGATATAACTTGTTTATGCTTAGGCAGGTTGTGGCAATGCAGTAGCAGGTTTCAGGCTTCATGTTAGGCTTCAGGTAGTATGAGGCTTTGGCATATTTGATGCTTCAGGTTTAGACAGGATGAGGCTTTGAGGCTTCAACTGGTTATTTTTGTGTTTTAGTTATTGACAGGTTGTGTTGGTTTTTGTTAAGCTTGAGGCTTAACAGTTAGTATGCAGGTTTTTGTATATTCTTTTCTTCTGGTTTGAGGTTGGGCTCTCCTGTAGGTCTGATGCAGGTCTCGATCTTTTTATGGTTAAGGCTTATGCAGTTTTGTATATTGGTTTGCCTCCTTGCCTTATCCACTGTGTTTTTGTTTTTGTATTTCTATCTTCCTGCCTAAAAGCCTAAAAACCTGCTTTCTTTTCTCTTCTTCTCTCTCTAGTACGCTTCAAAGAATATTAAAATATGTTTTTGTGTGTACTTAGTTCTGAAAGTGGCCACTTTTCTTTTGGGAAATGATGAAAATGCTTGCTTGCATATCACTTTTTCTCTGCATATTTTATCTCTTTTCTTTGACAGCTTGATATCTTTCCAAAATCTTCTTTATTGACAGCTTGGGTACCTTTTGGCATTTTTGACAGAAAGTAGGAATTTGGATTTTTCAGTTTGGTTTGAACTTGGAGTTTGAGATTTTGAACTTATGCAGTTTGACACTTTGCATTTTTTTCTCAACTTTGCATTCATGATTAGCAAATAAAATTCTTCCCTCTTTGTGAATCGGGAGAAATCCCGTGATTTGCAGAGAGGGTTAACTGATCCCAATCAGTGGCCTTTAATGATGACTGTAATTTTATCTGTCTTTTCAATTCAATTTATTTGTTATTTGACTTTTCTCTTTTCTTTTATTGCAGATGAATATTTGGATGGAGAGGGGTATTTAAATGAAGAATGAAGAATTGGGGACTTAGAAAAATATTTAGAAAAATAGGATAGTTTTATTTTCAATTTAATCATTGTAACTATTATTATTATAAATACTTCGTAAATGAATACTTGTATCTAAATAATAATTGTAACAAATATTTAAATATGAAATAAAAATTCTATTGATCCATTTAATTCTTTTTATCCCTTTTCAATTATTTATTTATTATTTATAGTTCTTTAAATTAAAATAACTGAAAATTAAATTCCAGCTTTTTAATCTTTAGAGTAATAAATAATTAACTAAACATTGATTCAACGTTGATCAAATAATAAACTCGACGCTTCCAACATCCAAGGCAAAGCACAGTCAAACACAATAACTGATCAGACGCATTCCCTTTTCACTGATTTTTACCCTACACTGCCAATCCAAACTGCATGTATCTTTTGACTATGTTCAATCAAACAAATGTGAATTCAAACCAAATGCCTTCTTTTACTGATTAAATCAAAACAATGCGAATTCAACCCGAATCTCGGAATAACTTGCAAAGTGCTGTGGAATTTAAATCCTTCTGAGAACGTGCCCAAAAACCCTAATTCCTGATTAAATGCCAAAGAAACGTTCGCCTGATCGAAGTTGAGCCAAAATCAACCAAAAACCCTAAACCAACTGTTTGAAGCAATCCAAAGCCCTGAAAAATCAATGAAACCCTAATTGCGTCTGACTGACGAGAAAAGTCCGTTTGACCGATTCTTGAGCCAGTTTGAAAGATCAGGAAAAGCCTGAAGTTGTTATTTCTTGTGGAAAAATGCAAGGGCAAATTTTGGGGTACAACAAAGTCACCAAGGTCTCCAGGTAGGTCAAAGTCTCTAATTCTAAGTCCAAGAAGTCCATAACTCCTTCATGCCAAGGATAGTAACCAATTCGTCCAAGTAACATTAAAGTTTTTTATTATTCAAGTTGGTTATTAAGTATCTTCGAAAAGAAAATGAAAGTACAAGTGAGAAAAATAAGAATGACATAAAGAAAAATGCTCAAGTGAGCAAAGAGGAAAATAGAATGAAATGAAAATGCTAAAATAAATGGTGCTTAAAGTAAAAGCATAGAAATAAAAGTCAATTTTTAATGAGTTAGAAATTAGTGATTAGTTGAATGACCATATTGAAACTTGCATTTGAAAACTCATTAGAAGATTGATAAAATCAAAGTCTCTCAACAACAAGTTTCATTTGTTTTTTGTCAAGTATATCATTCATTTCAAATTCTCAAGGAAATAATCAAATGATTAGCGATGTTTAAATGATTCACTTAGACCAAAGTTTATGAAGGCTCATTAGAGGATTGATAAGACAAAAACCTCCTAACAATGAACCTCAATGTTATTAGATCAAAGGTTTCAAATTAAACATACATGAGCTTGCAAACATAGGTTTGGGCCACGAATGATCATTTATCGAATCGGGATAAAATTTAGCACTATGTTAAGCAAACGTAAATGGACTTATATAGAAGTCGCACCTATTTTTAAGCCGGTCAATAGCAATCTATGTGCCACATGTTTAGAGTGATGATATGTAGATCATCCTCTAACAACATGTAGTACAAGTAAGAAAGGGATAAGATGAAGAGGGAGGGGAAATATTTGAATAAAAAAATTTAATCAAACTATCATTAAAATAATCCATCCATTTTAGTAGAGCTAAACTCAACACCCGAGATCCAATGATGTTAATGAAGTTTATGATCAACAACCACATAGTCAAAATATATTAAAAAATAAATTATATTTAATGAATAAAATAAAAAAGGAAAAATGATTTTTAAAATGAAAATAAAAGGAAAAATAGAAAACTATATTCAAAGTATCAAAGAAAAATTAGAAGAAACCATAGAAAAGTCTGAAATGGTCTCAAATATTTTTATAAAATTTTTGCTAATTTTTTAAAATAGAACATAATTTTTAAACTAATTAAAACCACTCAAATAAGTGAAAAAAGATCAAAAGTGGAAGAAGTCAAGATAAAATTCTGGAAAATTTTCAGAAAAGTCAGAAATAAGGAAAATGATCTTGATAAAAAATTTTAGAATTTAAAAAATGCCAAGAAGTATTTTTAAAATAATTAAAATAAGGCAAACAAAACAAAAATTATGAAAAATATGAAACATTAAAATAAAAATATAAAAAAAATTTCACAAGATCAGAAATTATTCAAAGTATTTTGTATTTTTTTAAAAATAATTTTTGGATAAAAAATAAGAGTTATGAATTTTTAAAGATACAAGAAATTTAAAATTAATTTTGTAAAATAAAAACAAATCAGAGAAACCACGCGCGTTAGATTTCTCTCCCTTATACATACTGGCGGGTCTAATGGATATGAGGTGAGGGAGTATCATGGACCCAAGCTAAAGCGCGCACATACCACACAAGAAAGTCCAACCAATCAAAATAAAATAATTGCTTAATGTCATTGGTTGAAGAGTGACACGTAGGTCGTCTTCAACCTCCATCCTCTTGCAAGTAGGGCAAATCCAAGATCCTTGATTCTGTAAATTTACGCTTTCATAGTGGTACCATTAGATGCGTCTACTTGAGACGATCACAACCATATGTTCACGAAAAATTTATATAAAGCACAACATAGTCGATTTGGAAAAAACCAGAGATGCTTAAAAATGTTAAAATTGAAAATCAGAAGCATCAAATGCATTGTTTCACCAAAATTGAGTTAAGAGCAAACATCAGTGAACATCATAGACCATTCTAGTAATTTGAGTTAGAGGATTTGGTGCCTTAAACTACCTGAACGAAGTCAGGTGAACTTGCTCTGTAAATGGACTTGGCTAGCGCAATTCAGGGGACCTCAAGGCTTGATTTTTCTTCTGTTAACTTCAGTGAGTTTCAAGGATGAAGGATCAATTAAGAAATTGGATTGAAAAGTGGAGAAAAGAGGAATTCGAAATCTCAGAAAATTGAATTATGGAGGGAGTTTGACATAGTGATTTTGGTTGTTCAAGCTTGAGAAAATGAGAGGAGTGAGGTCCTCTATTTATAGGGAAGCGAATGGTGCAAAGAATTAAGAGGAAATTTGAAGTTTGGAGGGAAATTGAATCAAGCTCGAAAGTGAAAAAGTGTAACCCCATGTGCATCAAAACTCACTTAATTCCTGAGTTTGGATCTTTAATTCAACTTTGGGAACTTTGTTAAACATGTTTAAATCAAAAACGCCTGATAAATTGGTGATTAGAAGCCATATTATGAATTTCAAATTCTGACTTTGGAGAAAACTTCAGTTTCAAGGTACCATCTTTGAATCCATGGTGTTCACAACTGAAGGAGTCTTAGGGCATGATTCTTGAAGTATTTGAAAGATAAGGTCACAAACTTTACAATGTGCAAAGAGTGAGATCAATTAGATGCTTGAGCTAAAAGTTGTGATGAGTCAAAGATGAGAAAAAGATGCTCACTTTTGGTACTTAGAAAAATTCAAAGTTTTTCTTCAAAAGTGACCTATAATGTTTTGAGTTCAAACAAAGTCTTCTCCCAAAATTGAGTTTTGATCATTGATGCTAGCTTAAAGTAGACTTCCCAAAGAGCATTGTGAAACTTGAATCACTCAAAAATACTAAGTATTGAAAAAGTTATAGCCTTGTAAAATTGGTGAAAATTTATGAGATGGCCTATAATCTTTTGATTTCTTAGGGCATCTTCCACTCATTTTCAAGCTTTCCACATAAAAGAAAGGTTGAAGTTATTGTGAATGATAACAAGAACCCATAGAAATAATGACCACTTCTAAATATTAATAATTTAAAGAGTTATGCACTTGTGATCAAGGAATCAAGAACTTGTCCAATTAGGTCAAACCTCTTCAATCAATTCTTGCATCTTTTGACTTCCTTTAACAAATTGAGGCATGATGAATCATAGTAGACCTTTTCATGATATTACTTTAAAGCATATTCAATGATGAAGCTTGAATCTCAATGAAGCTTTGTTGAAGAAGGCATGGAAATAAACTTATGAACCTATAAATCAATCCGATGAAATGTGTTGTGCCCTCACCTATAGTATCATCAATTAGAGCAAACATTCATTGCATTTGTTAGTTAAAAGTTAATCAGTATAAAACAAATATGATCACAGTATATCAATCAAGGTGCTTGGTGATTCCTCATGAGCAATTCTAAAGATAGAGAGAAGAACCAAACCCTAGTGGGATCTTGTTGTGATTGAGTTGATATGAGATGATAGAGGATCTTAGAGGCAAAAATTGGGGTACAACACTAACATCAATAACAGAATAGATAAATAACAGAAAGCTACCTCTCAATCTTGATTCTTCAAGTTCTCACAGAAAAAAGGCTCTCTTCTCCTCTCAATATTCATTCTTCATTCTCCTTAGAAAATCACAAAAAACCAGAAAAAGCTTCTTTGAACTCTCTGAATTCAGCATAGCATCATGGTCTTCCATGTTTAATCATTTTCATTCTCTCTCTGCCTCTTCGACCTTCTCATCACCATCTTCAACCTTTTTTCGTTATTCACGACTACAGATAAATCACTAAGAATCGATTCCAGAAATCTCCCTCATTTCTTTGCACCCTCAAAACTGCATCTTCTTTCTTTCTCTGCAAGAACTATATCTTCAAGCTCCTCTGCATCACTCCTGCTCAACACTCACCATTAATATCTAAATCACATAGCAACACACACTTCATTGTTTCATAGCGAGAACCATACACAAAAGTAGAGGAAAAGTACAAATCGAATAGTGGAGAGAAGAATGAGTTAACGCAACACACACGCGGAAAGAAGATCATAAAATAAAGAAGAATAAGGAAGAGAGTTAAAAGCGATAAGGTAGAGGACACGCCCCTGGACTTCAAGTTCTCCGAATTTTATTACCGAGCACCACCTTTGAGAAGAGCCGCCGGAGCTTCTCCGGCAAATAAGTGACAATATTCTATGTTCTCCATCTTATTGAATCATCCAATTTCCATGTGAAGTGTGTCTGTTTGATGAATATCAACCTCGATATTGCGTTGCCGGATACTGCTCCATGAAGTTGAAATTTTGGTTTTCCATAGATCTAGGGTTTATACTTTGGCAAATTGAAAAGTTTGGTTTAGAATCAAAGAAAACGAAGGTGGAATTTGGAGATATGGGTTGATCATAGAGGGATTGGTGGCGTTGTTTCCTTGTGTCACACCATGCTACTGCCGGAGACGAAGGCACGGCGGTGCAAAGGGGAATACGTCTAAGAATTGAAAACAATGAGAATGAGTGAAGGAGGGAAGTTGTGTACGAAAGTAGGTCAGGAGGCACGCGAATATGACGATGTTTTGTACTTGAAATTTTCATATTTTTTGTTATCTCATAATAAAAAAGAATTGAATAATAAATCTGATAATGATAGAGTGTTGATGGATCATTGTTGTAATGTTACTTGGGCCTAGAACTGTGATACACTATGTATACCCCTCAGGCCCATTACATCCTTTTTGGCATAATTAGACTTGGAGAACAAAAACTCTCTTGATGGATTTTCTGGAATGGGACTTCAGCGCCTAACCTTTCATATTCCCCACCACTAGATCTTGGCTTCACACTCCTTGGGTTTAGTTTTTATATTTCCATTGCATTTTATTTATTTATTTTGTTATAGATTGTTTGTGATAATAATATAATAAAAATAGTAGGATATTTTATAATGTTTTAGGATCTCTCTTTAGAATTTTCATTCGATTTTTTTATCTTTTTTTGTGTGTTTGGTAATCATTTTTGTTGTCATTTTTAGTCAAGATTTTTGTGATAGCATTAATGCAACTTTTGTGATGTGGAATGCTTGGAGATTAATTAGTTTGATCACTTATGCGAAGTAGCTTCTGTGGAGTTTTCTCTTCTCCTGCGTGGTTTTGAAGAGGCAACAAACCTTCTCTGTTTGGTATCATCATGACCTTATTTTATTCCTCATTTCTGCACTTATTCATACTTCTTTACCGCTTTTCTAGAGATCAAGAGAAGTATGGCTTTACTGCTTTATGATGCCATGAGAAGTAGGGTAGAGATGTATGACGGGGATCTCCGCTTCTGATCATGTCAGGAATCCCTCTGGTTTATTTAAAGACCCGTTTAGGGAAATTCCGCATTGTGTGCATTCTATATGCTATTTGTGTTTGTTTAAAACCCTACCTTTGAAGTAGGTATTTTGCACGTGTGTTTACATTTGTGCCCACATTATATTGCAGATGATAAGTCCTCAAAAGAAGGCAAGTGGGAAGGGTCAATAATCGACCCACACACATTTTAGTATGTGTCATCCTTAGCTCACTTAGTACGTTGATGCTTATGAGTCGTGCAGATCATGTGTATCATGTCGGCCATGTGGGGAAGGGTTTTGCAAACAAACCCCTGCGTTTTGTCAGGAATTTGCATTGGCCTATGCTGACACTCTGTGATTGTTCATATTATTTTCTGTCGCCTACCTCGATCTTTTATATCTTGGTTAGGTGTTTAGTCGCTTTGGATGTCACATTTTTGTTTTACGTCCTACTCCAGCTTGTTTGTCTCAGGTGATACGCTCCTCTTGACTAAAGCATTTCACTTATTTTCTTTACCATTTTATGCGTGCGCTCCTTCGAGCTTGCTTGTTTTATCCTTTTACATACCATGCTCCCTTAGAATAGGAATTTGTATGCTCCCTTAGGATCACTCGATTAGAGTAGCTCTCGAGCTAGATATTAGGATAGGAATCCATGCATGCTAACATAGGATAGAGTTTTCCCTTTAAAAACTCAACCTTAGAATTAATCATTGTATGGTAACATTAGGGATAGAACTAGATAGTCTCCCTTATATGTTTTTCTTTCTTTAGCATCCTTGCATTAAAACTCTTTTTTTTTTTTAAAAAATGCACAAAACATGTAACAATTTTCAAACCCTTCTTTAAGGTAAAAGATATCAACCAATTCAAAACTTTTTCCGCCTTCGAGACTTTCTTAGGAACTTGAAAAGGATGTGTTATTTTCCTTCCCTATGCAATACGATGCATAATTCCCCAAGCGTCGGGTTGTATCATGTCTACTTGCTAAGATTCATGAATGTAACATCATCCGCCTTCGGGCACCTTTTCTTTTGAAAACACTTGTTTAGGTGAGGGCATTTTATTTCCTTTCCACTACAGATGTGTGGGTCTCCAATGGTCGAGCAGCGGTGTAATGATTGAATTTAACAGTGTTCATTAAAAAACATAAACAAACCAAAACATGTGATCCGAACTACGGTTGCTCTGATTCCTTAAAAGGGATATGTAGGCATTGGGGTCAGGCCCGAACGAGCACAACTTTATTTTCCCCTATATTATTTTCTCTTTTCTTTTGTATGCATTTCCTATACACCTTAGATATAGATTCTTACACACCCATTAGATATACAACAAGAGTGGATACCGTAGATTACTACGGGCGTGTGGGGTGCTGATACCTTCCCCTCGCGTAACTGACTCTCTTACCCGATCTCTCGGTCGTTTGATCGTGATTTCACCCTTATCAGGTTTACTCGATGTTTACCTTTCCCTTCGTATGGGATAAAAGACGTTTGATGGAGACTTCATAAATTTCATCTCGATGATTTGTTCAGCCAGTTGTTTCAACAGGAATTAGAAAAAGAAAAGAATAAATCAAAAGAATTGAGTAAACTCGCTAAGTTGAAAACATAAAAAGGCAACCTAGGAAAAAATTTGTATCCCGGTGGATTGAAAACCCAAAAGGGCGATCCAGGAAAAAGTTAGGGATTTAAAACGAAAGGTTATGATCTACGTTGGATATGTGATATCATATCATTACAACTGTTGAGAACCCCGACGGGTAGGAATCAGTCCAATCATCTTCTTTAAGAAAGTGAAGTATTGAGAACGTCGAGGACATGAGCGCTATAGCAGAATCAGAACCCGATGGAAATATGTGATCACATTGCCATCTTTGTATTTTCCTGTTGCTATGTGTATGCAATTACCTCTTTTAGGAATTAATTCATGACGTAAATTCCTATTACAGGCCAATAAATCAATAAAATTCTTTTTTATGTAAATGCCTGTTTTGTTTACAAAAATGTCTAAAGTTTTTTTATAAGCATTGCATTTAAAAACATTAAAGCTTTACAAAGCATGATTAAAGCAGTCGAATTTTATTGAGATTTTAAGTGTCCAGGGTGGTAGCCAAAGCTGCCATACCATACCTGGGGCACGTTAGTGTGATTTGTTTAACAGGAACTGACGTTTGCTTGTGTTAAGCAGCATACCAACAATTGAGTGAGAGTCGTCAGGGTTCACCAGTATGAGGTTCTTGATTGCTTCGCCTAGCAGGGCATTGAAGGAAGCTTCCTCAGGCAGAGTATTTTATCCCCAATATAATTGGCAATTTTGAGGAATCTTTAAAAAGCTTTTCATTCCCCAGTTGGAGCTTGTCTGTTAAGAATTTATGTTAAGGAATTCTTCCACCCCCAAGCAAAGGATACTTCCCCAGCAGAAGTTTATGGTTGATCAGTCCCCAATGGAATTCCTTGATTTAAGATTTAAGTTTCTTTTTTAAGAATTCTTCTAGCCTCGGCAGTGGTGTAATGTTGAGATTCTTGTTCTCCTATCTCCAACAGAAGCCTGTCTATAAGAGTTCTTCTTCAAGAATTCTTTTATCCCCAATGGAGGTTGCATTTCTAAGAGTTTTATACCAGAGTTCTCTTATCTCCTAGAAATCTAGAAGGAATCCTTATCCCCTAAGGTGTGAGATAATGGGTTGTTCCTCAAGCAGCTTGAAGCCTTTAACGTATAGAGTTCTTTTCCATGTCCCTTGATTTTTCTTTCTTTTCCTTTTTTTCGTGTTTGTTGAGATCATGTTCTTGAAGCTTACCAAACAATGTTGTATTATAAAGTTTCATTAGATCATTAGCTTCCATAATCTTCGTAACGTTAGATTGCCATTCCTTGCTAAGACATCTCAAAATTTTATTAGTAGCAACAACATTGGAAGTGGTATGACCAAGTGAATGTAAGAGATTGATTATATGAGTGGATCTCTTTTGCATCTGCAATGGTTTTACCATGCTTCATGTGAAAGAGATCAAATTCTTGAGTTAAGGTATTACTTCTAGCTAATTTCACATCATTAGTTCCCTCATGGGCAACTTGTAATGCGTCCCACATTGCCTTAGCAGTAGCACAATGAGAGAGTCTAAAATACTCATCAACACCCAAAGATTCTATGAGCATATTCTTACCTTTCCAATCATAGCTATAATTTTTCTCATCATCCTCATCCCATATTGCTTCCGGTTTAGGTATGGTGGCACCAGCCTCATCGGTAATGGTTATTGCTATAGGACCATTCTCGGTGACTTTCCATATTTTTCTATCAACAAAATTAATATGCACACGCATACAATCTTTCCAATAATTATAATTTTCACCGATAAAAATAGGCTCTCTATTGTACTCCCCTTTTGGATCGTTCTCCATTTTCTAAAATGTTATATACGAAGCACTAGGTAAACCAGTGCTCTGATACCACTTGTTAGACGATGAGATGGATCTAGAAGGGGGGTTGAATATATCCTTTATTTAAAAATTGCGCTTTTAAAATTTGTTTTGAAATGATGCGAAAGCTTCTTGAGTTAAAATTGTCTAAACGATCCGTTATTGAAATATCGGATATGTGAAACCGAATGGAATTCTTATGATGAAAAATGAATCAATACAATTACTTATTAATCAACCACTTAAACAATATCAATGAGTACTTACTACTTCCAATGAACCGTTTAAGATAAAACTTGACAAAATCATTAATTTGTGTGTTAGTCAATTTATCAAACACTTGGTGTGCAAAAACACAACAAGTTAAATTTTACTTAATTGTAGTGATGAATTTTTCTTGATAAAAATCAAATTGATTGCTATGACAATTGTAAACAAAGTTTGACTCACTACAATCACAGTAAAATGAATTGAACAATCGATATCACACAAATTATGACAAACAAAAATAAAAGGATAGGGAAAGAGAAATAACATACGATTTGTTACGGCAGTTCCCCTTGTCGTCCTCACGTAGGGTAAATCTTCCCCTAATTCTAAAATCTATAATTGAGATATAAGATATTAAGTTGCAAAGTGTTACAAGAGAAACAATAGTCTTCACTACATACAAACCAATTGTTGACGATTAAACTATTTCCTTCTCTCCCCTTGGTTCAAACGAAACTAAGTATGCCAAACTCTTCAAACAAACCTCCGGTTACCGCTACTTGATTGCATGAACTCCTCGTTCTACAAATCTTTCACTTGGCTGATTTCGATCGCAAGGAGTTTGACCCCAAATCTTTCTTCACAATCCTCCAGTTATCGTTACTTGATTGAGCAAACCCACTATTTCTCAACCCTTTCACTCTGTTAAATTTAATGAAGCAAATACTTGTGCAAAAAACCCCTCATCAAACGGAATCTTAGAGGAGAAAACCCTAAAAAAATTATTCAAGAAAGAACCCACTCAATTCTCAACCCAAATCTGAAATCAATCTTCAATTTGAACGTTATTACTATAACTCTTCACATTAATAAACAAAAATTGATATGTGTAATTGTTGAAGAATGCAAGGAGAGGATGAAGATGATGAGAAGTTGTGTGTATATCTTTCACTTTTTCTTGTTAACCCTTAATGGTGTATGAGAACCAATATATATATATATATATATATATATATATATATATATATATATATATATATATATAAATTAACCAAAAATGGTTTGACCTAAATTCAAGATAAACAAGCATAAAAATGGACAACACTAATCACACTTGCACCCCTAGGGTATTCCACTTGTTGCCTTCAATAATGGGCCATATTGCATGTTAGGTATCTTTGGCAAAAACAAAACAATCAAATGATCATAGTCCCTCGATGACGCTTTCAAAAGTTGCCTAAAAATGATCAAGTCCCTTAACGGAAAAATTGCCCAAAGATACTTGGCACCATTGCAATCATGGTCTAAACGATGACCCGCGCCAGTCCCGTTCACATCCTAAGACAAGATTGTCCACCAAATACAATGGTGGAACAAAATTGTTAAAAGGGTTAAAACATGGCAAATCTTTGAGAAATTTAGAGTAGACAAACTCTTGGTTACTTGCCAACTTGCAAAACAAAAACACTTGCCTATTTTTTCAAAACCACACATCACTACACTTTCAAAACAACTTTCAAAAACATTGAAAACCTTTTCAAAAGACATACACCTTTGTATACATCCCAACATGGATCATTACAAAGGTTGCCATCACATTGGCCTCTTTTCAAATCATTTTCAAACCCACACACAAAGCACCATTTCAAACAATTGAAAATCAAGGCAAGTTGATCTAAGCAAATAACTAAGAGCCCATGGATAACCATGGATAGAAAGAGTGCTAATACCTTCCCTTTCTATAATCTACTCCCCGAACCCAAGAAAACATCTCAAAGGTTTTTGCTGTGCTTTTTAACCATTCCTTAGGATAAAATAAAAAGTCGGTGGTGACTCTTGCTCAACCGAAACATTTGCGAAAACAAACGCAAAACCCAAGTCAGTTCTCCCACCGTATCACAGTTTGCTATGTTGATAGTTGGATCGTGAATTGGTCGATTTCTGGTTGAATCATCGTTGGTTGGATCTAGGGTTGTGATTTTCCCCTTTCTCGATCTAACCTAATGCTCAGTCCCTTAGGGTTTCAAGTTTGAATTTGTGATCAGAAGGTGAAACAAGATAAGGTTTATATTTGTGATATGGTGGTCCAACGTTAGAAACGGCGGAGATGGTTGAGGCGATTCGCAGCGGCCGCGTGTATTGAAGAAGAGAATTGAACGTTGATTCCATGAAGAAGTTGAATAGTTACAAACCGTATAACCCTAAGTCCACTAAAATAACGTTACCCCTCACAATGTTCTTCTTTTTCTTTAATCTAGTTTCTTTTTTTATATTAAGTGTATAATGAATAAAAATCGGGTCTAGCTGGGTTTGAAGATTGGACCAAACCAAATCCTTTGCCCTGGCCCATGGCATTTTTGTGCAGCACAAGGTTTAAGAACAAAACAAAAACTGGATGGGCCTTATTGTTGATGGGCCCATGCGTCTGGCAGCACTACACTCCCTCTGAAGCCCAGCATGCGTTTTTGACTAGAAGCTATTGGTACAAAAAATAGCATTTTGGACTTTTGTTATTGGGCTTAGTTCTTCATTCTTAGTGTTGGACATAGTCCCTGGATGTCAACTCACACTCCCCCTGATTCATTGGTTTTGTTTTAATTTTGTTGTTTTAATTCTTTTACCAATTTTTCTTTGGCTATATTTTTGTTATGATAAAAATTGTAATAAAATCAATAAAATTAGTTAGTTTTTCCTAATCGATTTTTGGAATTAATTTTTAATGGAATATTTTCACACATAAAAAACTAATAAAAAATACTTTTTTCTTTTAGTTTTTATCCATATTTTCATACCGTCGGGCCTCGTTATTTTTGACAAGGTACATTTGTATCTCTCCCGATCATGTAACATAACAAGTTATTATGTGATCGAAATATATGGCTTATGCTCGCTTCTGATGCGACACGCCTTATTTCTCATTGTCTTGAGAAATTCATATCATATTATATGTTGTCCAGATGCATGTGATATTTTGTGATGCTTTGTGCAGGAACTTTTGATTACGCGTTGCATTCGTAACACGCGTTTGCTTTTATCTTAGTTGGATATCATTTCTGACTTTGTTTGTTTCTTGGTGGAGCTCGCTCGACGCGTACTTCCTGCTTCTCCGCTGCTTTCGTCTGCCTTCGACAATGTGCTCGCTTGTGGTAGTCGTCGCTTCTATCCTCGTATTTCTCTGCACTTTATCGCATTTCTTTACCTCTTTTCTAGAGATCATGAGAAGTAGGGATTTATTGCTTTCTGATGCCATGAGAAGTATAGTAGAGATGTATGAAGGGGATCTCTGTTGCTGATTATGTCAGGAATCCCTCTGGTTTATTTAAAGACCTGTTTAGGGCAATTCCGCATTATGTGCTTTCTGTCTGCTATTTGTGGTTATTTAAAATCCTACCTTTGAAGTATGTATTCTGCACGTGTGTTTATATTTGTGCCCGCATATGTTACAAATGATAAGTCCTCAAAGAGAGGCGAGCGGGGAGGGTTCATAATCAACCCCTGTAATTTTTTATGTGTCATTCTTAGCTCGTGACGCACCATAATGCTTCGGAGTTGTGCATGCTCTTGTTATCAAGTCGTCAAGTGGGGAAGGGTTTTGCAATCAAAACCCCACACTTTACCAAGAGTTCGCATTGGTTGATTCTGATACTCCTTGATCGTTCATATTGTCTTCTATCGCCTGCCTCGATCTCTTATATCTCTGTTAGGTGTCCAGTCTCTTTAGACTTCACATTTTTGTTTTTTCATCTCACTCTCGCTTGTTTGTCTCGGGTGATACGCTCCCCTTGACTAAAGCATTTCACTTCTTTTCTTTACCATTTTATGTGTGTGCTCTTTCGAGCTTGTTTGCTTATTTGATTTCTATACCATGTTCGCTTAGGACGTGCTTGTTCCTTTCGGATGTAACTTAGACCTTAGGTTGTGAACCATGCATGCTAACATTAGGTAGACATTTCCCTTTTGTTGATCTAAACCATAAGACTACCATTGTATGATAACATTAGGATTACAAATTGGCTACTCTCCCATAGACTCTTTTCTTCCTCTTTTGCATATTGTTGTACCCAAAAAATTTCCCTCCCATTTGTCTTCAAGATATTCTCAAAATGTCCTCAATTGCTCAAGGTGGCTCAAGAATTGATCAGACAAATTATCTTCCTAAGCAATGGGTCCACAACTAGGGTTTGGTATTTCTCAAGGAAGATTGGGTTTCTAAGGTCTCAAGTGGTTTTCATGGTTCTTCATATGTATTCAAGAATTCTCATACCAAGTTCCAAGCGTTGCATCATAAGTTTTCTCAGTCAATGACTTAGATGACTGAAAATCAATTGTATTGGGTAAAAAGTCAATTATGGTCAACATATAGTCAAAACTCAAGATTTTTGGTCAACATCAAAATTTTGAATTGATATTCATCATTTGATCAAGGTTTTATCATGATTCCTCAAGAAAAGCCCTCAAATCATCAAAAGTCAAAAGTTGCCAAATTAGGGTTTCTTTAGGAGAAGTCAACTGAACTTTGACCAAGCATAATTTTCACATGCTTCATCAGCTTTTCCCTAACCAAAGCTCATTTTCAAGGGAATTAAAATCTCTATAACTTGTTCTCTCTAAGCTCAAGTCCAAAAAATGCATCATTTGAGAGATATAAGTCAATACATTACATGTCATTTCAGAAGTCAACAAAAAGACACTTTTTGTCAAGGAAACTTAAATCAAGATAAATTCTTCAAAATCAACAATGATCAACATAGAGGTTGTAGAGGAAATCTTGAGATTTCCAAAAAGTTAGAGATCACATTCAAAATATGAAAATTGAGTAAGTTATGACCATTGCAAGTTGGGAAATTTTGAGCAAATGCATGAAGTTCAAATTGAGAAAGCTTGATATTTTGGACTATTGGGCCATGGTTTACGAGTCCAAACGTGTATTATACTCTTCATATACCTCAAAACTTACCCTTACACCCCTTGACCTATTTTTTATTTTAACTATTTTTTATTTATTCATTAATATTATAAAATAAATAAGATAAAATCATATCTTTTTACACAAGGCCCAAGTCCACTTGTCCTTGACCTAATCTTTCACTATATAATCTCATTCATTCTCATACAAAGGGACACGAAAAAACCTTGCCACAAATTTCCAAAAAAACATCAAACTTTTTTCAAGAACCCTAGACTTTCCAAACTCTTGTTGCAACCCATTTCACTATGAAACCTCTATTCTATTCTCTTCCAGCAAACATATAGAGTAAGTTTGGACCAAATTTGATGGTCCAAAACATGTGAATCGCATTACATGGCATCGCCAGTTTTCATAATGTGCATGATGTTCATAGCTTGATTTTTTTCTTTGCTTTAACAGGTACTAACGTCCCTAATATGTTTATGAGGTTTGATAGTGCAGGTTTGAACAATCATGGAGGTCCTATGCATACTGAATCGTGAACCACCATACTAGGACCGATTTCACATGTTTTCATTGTAGCTCTTAATCCCTTGCGTTTTAGCCTTCAAAAAGGCCTCATACCCAGGCTATGAGTGAATTACATAGGAACTAGGAATAGAGTGGCAATGGCGGCTATGAGGCGTATGTCTTGTAGACCCTACCATGAGACCCATGACTTCAGAGGAGGATCAGATAGGTGTTATCGTATGAAGATACCGACAGATGAGCTCTTTGACTCTGATTTAGCCTTTGACCTTACCATGACCTAGTCTTCACCGTGAGTATGGCGGGAAATCTTTTCTTACAGGTACATGTATTGTTGGTTACTGTGTGTTTTTTATGGTGACTTGATACTCTCAATGACTGTGTATCCTCTCGGTTTTGTTCCGGACTTCTCACCTTATGATGGCCGTTTATTTCAGCATCTCAACAATCATCTTTTATGACAGGGAGATTTTGGTCTTATACAGTTGTTGATCTACTTGGTACTTGGCTCTTTTGTGTTCCAAGGTGGTGTTGGACCTTTGATCCGGTGATATTCATCATTCAGTGTAGAGACAGTGCAACCATTTTCCATGTTTATGGGACCTTGATCCTATGTTATCACACATAATTTGTTAACATTATTTTGACACACATGTTCTTCCTATTTCCAAGGAATCGTGCTTGTGAGCTTGGCATTTCAATTTTCCTAATCTCTTATTTACAAAAAAAATTTAAAACATGGTGATTCCTTGGAAATGATCGAACATGGAATTGCATCCACTCATGCACCTCATGCATATTCATGCATTCATAACAGGTACTCAGAGTTTGATATTCATATTCAGACCTGGTATTCTCATCAGAGTTTCAGACTTGGAATCTTGTTGTCACATTTTCAGATATCAGTACAGAAAAACTTCGTGGGGTATTGGTCGGGATGAAGATTCAGACGTGGTTGTTTGTGGTATATATGTAAACCTTGGCTCGTGATAGGGAACCCTTCGAGAAGGAAGATAATCAGTTGAAGACCCGGTTGAGTTAGATCACAGAAGTCTTGATGATAGTGTCAGCAATCCTACACCGACTATTGCAACGCGAGTTATTCTCTTATTCTCATCTTTTGGGATTTCTTTCAAACCACTGAGTGCCTTGTGGATTTCATCCACTATCTTGAGTGCTTGGAACATATTTTCAGCAGATGGTTCCCATTTACCAGTTGAGTTCAAGAGGTTTGTTTTATCATCAAGAACAGAAGAATCCTGGAGAACGATTTTGATCCCAGCTCAGTGCTTTATTCTCATTTGTTTCCACACTTGTTTGAGCTTCAGTGGGTTAGGCTACGTACTTCAGTACCGTCTACAAATCCCCTTCCAAATACTGTCATCAATGCCATATGTGGATACCACGCCGGGGCACCTGATTATTCAGTCAAGGGCAATCTTCACTGTTTTGTGTTCCCTGATCTTCTCATCAGCAGACAATGCTTGTTTCCCAAGTGAATCCATGGGGAAAATTTCTTAAGAAGAGATAGAAGAAGCCTGGAGAGTATGTTGATACCATCTCAATGCCTTACATCCTGACACTTCCTTGTCTATTGGGAATTCAGTTGATTAAGCTTCGTGCTTTGGAGACTATTCAGTTGATTATTCTCTCTCCCAATATCACGGCCAAGTGCCCTAGGCGTGTCTCTCATTCTAGGGCACTTGGCCGTGATGTTGAAGATTTCAATAGGTTTAACCAAAGTCTAGCTCCTGCCTGGCATTTTTTTCAAAGTCCAATTTCTAACGTGGCAGACAATTCCGAACTTTTTGCTTGGTATAGCTTTCACCCTCTCTTTTGAGAAAATCTTTTGTGAACATCATTCTGGGGCACTCTGCTATTTAGTTGAAGATAGTTTGTCATCCAGAGATAAAGTCCAAGCTTGGATCAATTCTAAAACTGTTGTGTATATATCAACAGAGAATCTCTTATCCAAGTGAGCCTCGAGGTTGCTGAAGATCGTTTGAAGCAATCAGTCCATACGGAGACTAGTCTCCTTAACATGGAAATTTCAAATTTCATTTGCATTTTCATTTGCAATCTTAATTTTTTTTGTTAGTACTTTCTTGTATGCAAACTTGCTCATATTTTTGAATATTAAATCATAATACATTGAATATGTTTGTCTTGAATTAATCCATTCGTTATCACTCTTGTTTTACTATGTTTTTGATATTAAACTCTTGTTAATAAAGCAATAGCTCTGGAGGGAGGATGACGAAAATTTACCTGGAATTCCAAAATGGTATGCTTTCGAGTAAAAACCTTGCTGATGATGTACAGGCCTTGTTTCAATCCCCAAACACTGGAGATATAAGGGAGATAAACCTTCATTAGCCCCTCTGAGCCTTCGAAGTAGGAGTTTTTTTTTTGTTTGAAAAAAAAGCCTTATTTTTAACCCAGGGCAGGGTAGATGTTCAATTAATCTGATCGAGCATTCAAATTTATGAAGAAGTGTCCCATATGAGGATCATTGCATTTTATACCTCACATTATGAGGACAAGAAAAGATCAAAACCATAATGGTTATTTCCTCACAAAATCCTGAGGTCGAGATCAAATCGATACAACAATGGTTATCCCTCGCCGACCAAGGAATGAGGCAGTCACTTTTCTTCCAAAAAGTTAAAAGACTTAGGGTCACACAACTTGTTCAAAATGGAAAATATGAATAAGAAATAAACAAAAAGCCCCGCTATGTCGAAACTTGAAAACAACTCGCTTAGGCAAAAGTTAGGGCATCCCGCTGGACTTCCAAATTGAAATTCAAAAGAATTTGTCGAGGAAAATGTTAGGGAAAGCGAAAAGGAATTTAAAAAGCTCGGAAGAAGAAAAAAAAGGATTATCCATTAAAAATTCTCATTGTTGTACCCCAAAATTTTCCCTCCCATATTCTTCAAGATTTGCAAAGAGCATGCTTCAATCTCCCCAAGGGTTGCACAGTTCAAGGGCCTCCTAACAGTCAAAAATTAGGGTTTTTGGTTCTGACAAGGTAATTGAAGTTTCCAAGGGTCCAATCAAGTCCCACATGCCTATAAACATGGTCAAGCATCTTCATTCCAAGTTTCAAGACTTACAGCACAAAATTGCACAGTCAAAAACCCTAATTGCTCAACAGTCAACTGCAGGGGCAAAATGGTCATTTGACAGTCAAAAGTTCAAATTTTTGGTAAACATCTCATTTTGAAGCCATAAACATCATTTGATCAATTCTTGATCATGATTTTCAAGGCATGGCTCAAAAAGTCCCAAGATGCAAAAGTTTCCATATTTGGACAGTTGAAAAAGTCAACTGTAACTTGACCAAGGCATAACTTCCACATGGATTATCAGAAAAATTCCATCCAAAGCTCATTTTGAAGAGAAAGACATTTCCTACAACTCCTCTTCACACTTAAAGTCCAAGAAATGCTCTCACAAAAAGTTATCAATTTCAACATTATAGGTCATTTTCAAAAGTCAACAAAAAGGGACTTTAAGTCAAAGGCCATAACTTGAGATTGGTAAATCAAAATGACATGGGACCAAAGGCATTGGTTAGAGGACTTCAAGACCTTTCCAAAATGTCCAAGAACATGAGTAAAGCTTAAAAATTGAGCTAGATATGCCTTGTGGAAGTTGGGAAATTTTTGGGTATTTTGAAAAGTCAACTTTGCTTCAAATGTCTTAAAATTGCTAATGGGCCTCTTTTTCTTCCAAGATTCATCATCCAAAACATGTGCACGACCATTGGGCCCAAAGGGAAGTTATTCATCATTTTTATTTATTTATTTGAATTTTTAATTGCTAATAATTCATTTAATTAATTAAAATATGGAAAAAAAATACCAAAGCAAACTTTTTAAAGCTTTTTATGCATGAAATATCTCCAAGATTTCGTGCAAATCAGATAGGGAAAGAATCAATGTGAATTGAACATGATTAGTATCAAATATGCATGGAAAAGATTGAAAAAATCATGCATGAAAATCAAATATCTTGTACATCAATGCAAAGGTATTTTGGATCCAATTTTCAACCCTAATCATTCCATACATAAGCCTAATGCCAACCCTAGTCCAAAACACCTGAATGCTGCGCCTCCTCTCAAGAACAAAGTTGCACTTTTTTTGTGAAAAATTCAAAACTGAAAACACCATTCCAAGGCGTTTCAAGGCCATATAACCATTCCACTAGCTTGCCAAGGCCACGAGGAGACTATTCCAATCAAGAACATTGTCCCATACTCAAGGAATTGGTATATCAAAGTCATACTTTTCACGAAAATATTCATAATCGTATCATGAATTCTGTGCATTTTTCATATGTTTTTGATGTTGATTTATGCTAATTGGATCATTCTAAAGCTAACCATATACATCAATTGAGTTTTCGTGCACTATAGGAGAATTCACCATGGAAGATGGTTAGGGTTACGAAACTGTGAAATTGGGGGTTTACTCTTATGGAAAAATTAAGACCTGAGACCCATACCATCAGATTCAGAAGCTTCATGCCAATCGATTCCACACCTCGCGCCTAATTTATGTAGCAATATGGGCTAATCGCTATTTCTAAAAAGGTTGCATTTTGGGGGGGTTTAAAACCCCCGTTAATTCTTTTTTATGTTTCAGGTAAAAAGCAAACGTGGAAGAAGAAGACTAGGTGGCAAGGCATGGTTGGCTCGTTTGAATTTCGCGCTAAAAATGTCCACTAACTCATGATTTGCATTATATTATTTGTCTTCTATACAATATTCAAAACGCGTTAATAGCTCCAGTGGCAAGGCATCAGTATGGTAACCTCTGGGACCTGGGTTCGAACCCCAGGTCCCCCTCCCTTTCTCATATTATTTTCCATTACATCTTCCTATGCAGCGCTCCCTCCAAACATCCACCATACGCCCACAATCTCAGCTTGCCACGCATCCCATGATCCTAATCCAAAGGTCCAGATTTGAAGAATATCCTAGGCCTCAGTCAATGCACGCACATGCTACCCTGGAAAGTCAACAAAAGGCCTCCAAAGATGGGCCAAAAATGCTAAATTATACCTCCCAATTGGGGACAGAACCCCCTAAGGTTTTTGCAATTCTTTTCTTTTTTTATTTTATTTGTTTCAATTATTTCTTTTTTAATTATTTAAATTAATTTATTTTCATAAAACATAAAAATAATAAAAAATTAGAAAGTCATAAAAATAAAATATATTTCATTTAAACTTATTTTTGTAAATTAATTAGTTTTATTCTTAAACTTAATTTTGACATTTTTCAATAAACTTAAAATTTTTAGAATTAGGTTTTAATTACTTTAATTACTTTTTCTTTTATTTTCTCCTCACTAATAATTAATTAATTATTTTTATAAATCAAATTGCATTAATTAATTAGGTTTAATTTTAGGTTTAATTTTCATATTTTCTTAATAAATTAAAAATAGCTAGAATTAGGGTTAATTAACTTTTTAATTTCATTTAATTCTCATTAAAACCATAAATACAAAAAACTCAAAAAGATAATTTCTTTTCATTTTAATTTAATTAATTTGTTAATATAATTTAATTTCATTAAAAAGGGTCCAACGCCCTCGCATTCGCTAATAATTCCAATTCGCGCATTTATTTCCTTTCTTATATTTTTCATGTAATTCTCCCAAAGCCATGTAATTCGGACATTTTATATTTCTCGCACTTTATTTCTTTATTTTTTATGTCAAATCGGGTCCTGGATTTAATTTGGCGATGTGGACCCGCGCCTTTGTAATAGTTTAGGAACTTTATATTTCTCGCAACTTTTTAACTGTTAATAATTGCATGTAAGAATGAATGTTAAATTAAAAGCAACGCGTAGATCACCCATGACATGACAAGACAAAATATCTGAAAACGACACACAAATCACACACCACCCCTAGGGTACGCCTCACTGTTGCCTTGCCTCTCGAAAGGTGATCGTCGAGTAGAAGATGTTTTAGTAAGTCCTCATGATCCGGGAACCTGGCATGAGGGTAGCTTCTAAGGTGTCTTCCTATTGCTCTGGTGATCACCATGTCCCGAATCTTCGAATTGACCCGAACACCTCCAACGGTGGTGCTACCTACCTCTCAATGGTGGGATGGCACTACTTTAAAGGACATATACACAGACGAATTCCTTAGGGTAGGTAGACGACTCTAGATACTTGCTCTAATTTCAAAAACAAATCAAAAATACTTTTCACACCGACACCTTTTCAAAAAGCTTTCGAAAGCGATTTTTCAAACACTCTTGAGGACTGATACAAGAGTCGAACTGAAATTTTCAAAGAAACTTTTTTTTTAAAACCCACAGTTGAAAAGCAAACAAACCATTTTTGAAAACACAAGTGAGCAAGTATCTAAGAGCCCATGGATAACCATGGATAGAAAGGGTGCTAACACCTTCCCTTTCTATAATCTATCTCCCGAACCGAGAGCAATCTCCATAAGGAATTTTTTCTGTGCTTTTGTCCTTTCCATTTGGAGAAAATAAAAGACGGTGGCGACTCTTGCTTCCGCGACATTTCGCGAACCAGCGTTAAACAGTCAGTTCCAGATCCACCGATCACAGAACTGGCGACTCTGCTGGGGACCCTTTATAAAGTGAGGTGTACCTTAGGGATAGTTCATAACTGTGTTTTCAATTGTATTGATTTGTCTGCTTTAAATTTGTGGGTTGCATGGGAGTTACATAGATCCTAACCCGGATCTGGGGATACCTTCTTAGAAAGTAGCAACAAGGCTGTGAGGGAACTGTGCGGGGTATACCGACATGGTTGAAACAGTCTGCTACGTTGATGTGGCACTTTGGTGTGTACCGGTAACCCTTGAGTTCAGTCAAGGAGAGTACGGGGCCTCCGCGTGGTGTCGTGAAGCATCAACAGACCTTAGGAACCTTAATTGAACCATCTTGGCCTCTTTAGGGTAGTGAGATAACTGACTTTGGTGCAGTCCGAGGTTGGTTGATACTCGATACTACACTCAATTGAGGGTTGCTTTCTTGGAATATTTCGGTCGCCAGTTCAGTGGCTAAATCGAAACGATGAACAATGAAAGCAATCCCGTGATATTGGGACCCTTAGAACCCGGTTACTTTTGATAGGACAGGTTTTGAGCCCACCAACTTCAAGAGGGTAATACCCAGACCCCATGCTGGCCTAAACTCTAAGGGTTTCTCTTGTGTGACTTGTGTGCCTTCCAACTTGACTACTCGCATGCTTATCTGACACTTGAGTTTCTTGTAGGTTTTGTTTACAGTCCTTAATTCGGACTCATAACAGGGTTACTCACATTACCCCATGCATACCATAACATCATACCATTGCATACATCCTAACCCATTTCAAGGATCTCAAGGGCTTGTGATGCAGGTCATGATGAATCAACTATCCCAGCAAGGGGCAAAGAGGATTTATTTTCCTCTAGCCAAGGTTGTCAGGGGCTATGACCCACTGGATATGGTGAGCCTGTGACCCTTGAAGAAGGACTCTCAACAATATGCAGTTCCTTCAATCAAGCTACCGGTTTCAAATTTTAACAAATTTCTTGTTTACCCCGCGAGGTCCTTGAAAACATTACATGCATGTCATACACATCATTGCGTAATAGGTATCCTTGTTGCAGGTCACTTACCCTTCTCGCTGTTTATTTCAGCAATGACTTCCCAACAAGATAACCAGGGACCTCATGCTCAAGAGACTCAGTTCAAAGAGATCTTCCTAAGCCTATCCAAGGGGCAAGAAGAGCTGAGAACACTCCTCACGGGGACTTTGGTCAGGAACAATGCTGAGGACGACAAGGACGAGCGGATGAAACGTCTACAAGCTGAGGTAGACACATTGAAAACCCAGATGCTGGGGCAAAGGACTCTCATCCAAAGTTTAGCTCAGGAGCAAGGAGAGCTGAGGGCCATGATCAGTCAGCTTCATCAAGACATGAAGTAACCAGCCCAAGTCAGGGACCCAGTCATTAATCAACTTCCAAGAAGTCAAAGGTTTGGGCCTCTCCAAGCTGCTATTACTTCACAGGTCCAACAACGACCTCGCCAAGAACAACGGACTGATCAGGGCAAACCAGACAGGCCTAAAAGGCAGTTCACCAAGCTCAACGTGTCACCATCTCAAGCTTTACAACAATTGTTGAGGTTGAATCTGGTGACGTTAAGGGACCCTCCTAAGAATCTCAACACAGCCTCCCCAAAATACAAGTCTAAGGAAAGATATGCATACCACTCTGGCAGTCTAGGCCATGACACCGACGACTGCTGGGCTCTGAAGAATAAGATCCAAGACCTGATTGAGGAAGGAGCTGTGGATTTCACCCAGATGGGCCAGGCTGAATGCTTCTGCCATCCCTATCGGATGCACCATTTGAAGTGACAAGCCCTGAGACTAGGAAACTTTTGTTCATTCGAACATTCAAGTTGTAATTTTCTTTTGTTCAAACATTTACTCATGATAAACGTTGTTATTCCATTAATGCATCACATACGTCTGTTTTGAAGCAATATATTCGTATTCACTATATGCAAATTATTTTCATATTTTTTCTGATGATCAACTCTCAATAATTCTAAGCCTCTTGAGGGAGGATGACGAAAACGATACCACAATCTACAATATGCTTTTGAACAGACCCCGCTGATGAGGTACAGGCATTGTTTCAATTCCTAAACACTGGAGTTATAAGGAAGATAATACCTCGTCAACCCCTCTGAGCCAAAGAAGTAGGAGTTTTTCTTTTCGAAATTTAAAACCCTTAATCATAACCTGGGGCAGGGTAGTCTCTCAGATGATCCAAGTGCACGACAAATAGCATCAAAAGAGGTCCTTACAAAAAAAAAAAAAAAGACAGTGATGGTTCCGAATAATCAATAAAGACAGGCAGTCATTATATCTCAAAAAAAAATAATAATAAAAACCCATTAAGTCAAAACCTATGAAGGAGACTTACGAAACTGGGGCATCCCGCTGACTGTAATTCCAAAAAGGAAACAGCTCAGGCAAAAAACAAGGACAACAAAATCAAGGAAAAAAGAGGTCACACAAACCCTCAACAAAAACAAAAATGACTGTCTATTCAGAATAAATCTGTCAATATCCGAACCATCATTGGAACATCAGGACAAAAACTCAAACAAGGTCTAACGCACGATTAACTGAGTTTAGGTTTGGAGAACATCACGAAGAGCGGGTGGGTACAAATAAAATTTGAGCCTTTATCCTTTGTTTCTTAAACCGTGAACCAGGCCACGCTACAACCCTTAAAAGTCCTAGCTGAAGCATGGGTTAGTTCGAAGGCATACTGTTACGAAAGGTATCCTGACTCCTTAAGGCTTACGGTAAAATACGGAGTTGACATCACGTTTTACAAACAATCACTTGTTTTATGAAGAGAATGCATTTTCAAAATCTTCAAGACAGACATAAGCTTTGCATTTTTAACATAATTTTGTTTGCATATGACTTTTTGTTTGAACAGCATAGAAGTTCGCACGACGAAGTTTAATGAACAGAAGCACTTCCAATCAAGGGGCATGGCATGAGCATGGTCCATCATCTGGGGCAATCCAATCAAGATTCGGAGAATCTCTCAAAGGCCAAATAGCCTGGGGCAAATCTCCGCCTGAGTCACTTGGGGAATTCCAACAACGAATCTTGCCTGATCAAACACTTTCTGGTGGCATGACAAAACACTTCTAACAGGGGCAACTCCCTACATTCTGAGAACATGGACATAGTCGAAAAGATACTGCGCAAAATTAAAGACCCGCTAGGCTGACATGCCTAGGCAAAAATAAGGGCTTCCCGGCGAACCAAAAGGGTTCGGGCAAAATAAGGGATGAAAATAAAAAAATCTGTACACCCGGCAAGTCGAAAACCTGAAAAGGCGGCTTGGACAAAAATGGGTATCCCGGTGGACTGAAAACCCGAAAGGGCGGTCCAGGCAAAAGTTAGGGATTTAAGCGTACGACTATGTCCCGGCATCTAAATCACCTGTCTACCAGAAGATTTGTCAACTACCTCCACAATATATCTTTCCCCCTCACCTCAGAACCAGGGGCAATAATGAGGCGTCCAGGCGATCCAGTTGCTCTGTCAACTAAAGTACCAAGGAAAGGTTAATACGAAGATGATTACCATCTACCTTTACAAATTCCAGATCATGGGTTAACATCCGAAACCAAACAGGACAGTCATCCACTTAATCATCATCAAAGTAACCCTACACCGGTTCCTTTTATTTCAGAAAAAGTCTTACACGAACTTATTATCAGAGTAACCCTACACCGGTTCCTTCTAAATTTTCAGACGAAGTCTTACACGGACTCACCCTCCACAAGTAACCTTACCCCGGTTCATCCAGAAGTCTTACACGGACTTATCTCAAGATAACCTTACCTCGGTTCATCCAGAAGTCTTACACGGACTTATCTCAAGATAACCTAACCCCGGTTCATCAAGAAGTTTCACACGAACTTACCCTGCAGTAACCTCACCCCGGTTCCCCCAGAAGTCTTACACGGACTTATCATCAAAGTGACCCTACACGGGTTCCTCCTAAAGTCTTACACGGATTTATCAAGAATTTTTACACGAACTTATCCCGCAGTAACCTTACCCCGGTTCCGCCAAAAGTTTTACACTAACTTATCCCGAAGAAACCCTACACAGGTTCTCTCTCCCCAAAGATGCAGTTTTACATGGACTCGTCCTAGGTAACCCCACACAGGTTCCCCTCTATTTTCCAAGACGTAGTTTTACACAAACTCGTCATCAGTAACCCTACACAGGTGTCCTTCTTTCCAAGATGCGGTTTTACACGAGCTCATCATCAGGCAACCCTACATAGGTTCCCTCTTTCAGCTTATAAAAATTACAGTTTAAAACTTCCCTAGGAGAGTCCAATCCAGTTTCCCCAGAAAAGTTGGAATCCATTTCCCCAAGCAGAAAGCTTATTCCCCAGTAGATTCTGGAAGTTTATCTCTCGCAGAGCACGAACGCGTCTCCCGGCTTTATTCAAAGAGTTATTTCCCTACCAGGATATAACTGGGTTATCCTCAGCCAAAAGCCACGGAAAGACCGTCCTCAGCAAAGTCTTCTTATCCCCAGCGAAGTCTATTAACACTTCCAACACAACAAGGGTATCCCCAGCAAGTTATTACCATTAGCATTCCCGCAAAGTACCTCTCTCCCCACAGAGTATTGCTCCCCCAGCAAGATCGTTAGAGTATTTTCTCCTCGCAGAGTAATCCATTCGCCAAGTCTATTCCCCAACGGAGTCATCTTCTCCTAACCGGTATTCTTGCAATTATCACCCCCAGCGGAAGCAAAAATCTGTTCTCCAACATCAGCCCAGGAGTGACTTCCCGGCACCCGTCAAGGATTTATTTTCCTAAAGACGAAAAGATACATTCATAACCATCGCATCACATACATCATTATAGCATGCATATACGCATCATACCTTGCAAATCTCATTTATGTTGAGAACATCATCGCTTGATCCACATCATGCCTTGCATATGACTGACCTTTACCTTTCAGGAAAGATCCAGTTAAGTTCGCAGCTATACTTCAAGACCTAGACCGGTTCAGTTAAATCGACCCTAAGATTTTTCTGTTTCTTATCCAGTCAAAGGCCTTCTCTGGTTCAGTCAGATCGACCCTAAGATCTCCCTGTTTCTTATCCAGTTGAAGATTTCAAGACCTAGACCGGTTCAGTTAAATCGACCCTAAGATTTTCCTGTTTCTTATCCAGTCAAAGGCCTTCTCTAGTCCAGCTAAATCGACCCCTAATAGATTTTCCTGATAAAGACTCAGTAGAAGATATCCAAGATTCTCTCAATGATACTGTTGAGGTTGTAGTCGCCTATGGTTCTCTCCCCGTTACTGCGGAGGTAGTAATCGCCCCAAGATTCTCTCAGCGTTACTGTTGAGGTTGAAGTCGCCCAAGATTCTCTCAATGATACTGTTGAGGTTGTAGTCGCCTATGGTTCTCTCCCCGTTACTGCGGAGGTAGTAATCGTCCCCAGATTCTCTCAGCGTTACTGTTGAGGTTGAAGTCGCCCAAGATTCTCTCAATGATACTGTTGAGGTTGTAGTCGCCTATGGTTCTCTCCCCGTTACTGCGGAGGTAGTAATCGTCCCCAGATTCTCTCAGCGTTACTGTTGAGGTTGAAGTCACCCAAGATTCTCTCAATGATACTGTTGAGGTTGTAGTCGCCTATGGTTCTCTCCCCGTTACTGCGGAGGTAGTAATCGCCCCAAGATTCTCTCAGCGTTACTGTTGAGGTTGAAGTCGCCCAAGATTCTCTCAATGATACTGTTGAGGTTGAAGTCGCCTATGGTTCTCTCCCCGTTACTGCGGAGGTAGTAATCATCCCCAGATTCTCTCAGCGTTACTGTTGAGGTTGAAGTCGCCCAAGATTCTCTCAGCGTTACTGTTGAGGTCGAAGTCGCCCAAGATTCTCTCAGCGTTCCTGTTGAGGTGGTAATCGTCCAAGGTTCTCTCAGCATTCCTGTTGAGGTAGTAACTATCCCTGGTTCATTCATCACCTTTTGAAGATCCAGATCCAGCTCCTGTAACCAGTCAGGACATGTCTATACAAAGAATCTGAAGACCAGCCCCTGCAACAGGTCAGGTAATCGTTTTCTTTTTCAGGTACGCAAGTTCTCGCTAAGGAATCTCTTACGCGATCGACGCCCAGATGGCATCTATAAGCCCATCATCCTATCCATCAATCTCCAAATGGCATCTATAAGCCCATTCCCATCATCACACTGTTAGAACAAAGTTTGAATCTACTACCCTATATTTAAGTTTTGATGATAACAAAGTGAAAAGATATAGTATTTATAAGTTTCATGTATGAACTATCTGCTGCCTAAAATTATTATGTTCTGACTTGTAGATACTCTGATTGATATAAGCAAGATCACATCTATTCAGCATCAGAACTTGATTTCAGACACCAGCATCAGAAGTTGCCATATCAGAATGTCAAAATCAGATGATCAACTCACGTACATGCTGAAGCCTGATGAACAAGACTGCGCTCAACACTCTGATAAAGAAACACAAACAGTTCATCAACAGCGAAGCAGAGTCAGAATGAGCCAAGCCAGAACTTGCATTAAGTAAGCAACGGTACTGTGCATTGAAAGCAAATCAATTCCAACGGCCTCATTCCAGACAAGATCTGCTCAATAAGGAAAGCTTGTTATTAGCATTGAATCAAGAATATTGCATCCAACGTTCATCATCTCAGTGCTATATAAACAAGGCTTTGAAGATTGAAATGGCTAATGCTCTCCAAATCTCTACACGCACAAAAGCTTATTATAATCTTCTTTCTCTCAGTTTTGCTAAACCATACACTCTGATATTCTATCATTGTTTAGCAATCTAGTTTCTAAGCTTCAATTTGTGTATACATCACAGTTGTGATAAAGTTTTGTAGAAAACATCCACACACTTAGTTTTATCTCTTTGTAAGAAAGTGTTACCTTGACAAACCGGGTTGTGGTTTGGATCAAGAAGGCTTTAGCAGTTGTTAAAGCAGTCTGTAATATTCAGTTGAATATAGTGGATTAAGACCTCGTTGGAGAGAGGCGAAATCACCTTGACGGGTGGACTGGAGTAGTTTGAGATCAAACGAACCAGGATAAAAATATCTTGTTCATTGCATTAGATTTCAGTTTTACAATTCAATACCCCCTTCTTGTGTTTTTCACCACTTCAATTGGTATCAGAGCGCCTGGTTCTGAGCTAAAACACTTAACCGTGTCAGTACAAGATCCAGCGTCAGAAAAACACAATGGCAGGAAACAATTCTCACATCAGCAATGACAACAATGAGGACAGAGACAGATTCAGTGGCAAACCTCCAGTCTTTGATGGAGAAAACTTTGATTACTGGAAAGACAGAATTGAAAGCTTCTTTCTGGAACATGATGCTGATCTGTGGGATATGGTGACAGATGGATACACGCACCCTGTGAATGCAAGTGGTCAGAAGATTGATAGAAAAACAATGTCTGATCAACAAAAGCGTGACTTCAAGAATCACCACAAGGCCAGAACCATCCTCCTCAGCGCCATCTCCTATACTGAGTATGAAAAGATCTCCAACAGAGACACATCAAAGAATATTTTTGACTCACTCAGAATGACGCATGAGGGCAACGTTCAGGTCAAAGAAACAAAAGCTCTGGCGCTCATTCAGAAGTATGAGGCGTTCAAAATGGAAGAATCTGAATCCATTGAAACCATGTTCTCTAGATTCCAGATTCTGGTAGCTGGTCTCAAAGTTCTGGACAAAGGATACTCTACTGCTGACCATGTCAAGAAAATCATCAGAAGTTTACCCAAGCAGTGGAGACCTATGGTTACAGCTCTGAAGCTAGCTAAAGATCTCAACAAAATCACTCTGGAGGAACTTATCAGCTCCCTCAGAAGTCATGAGATAGAGCTAGAAGCTGATGAGCCTCAGAAGCAAGGTAAGCCTTTAGCATTAAAATCTAACAGAAAATTTGAGTCTAAAGTTTTGCAGGCAGTTGAAGAAACATCTGATGGATCCTCATCAGAAGAAGACGAACTCTCCCTTCTCTCCAGAAGAGTAAATCAACTGTGGAAGCAAAGACAAAGGAAGTTCAGGAATCCCAGAAGATCTGATCAGAACGAGTCTTCTTCCAGATACAGAAGGACAGATTCTTCCTCTGGATACAGAAGATATGAAGGCTCCTCCAGTAGCAAAAAGCCAAACACCAAAGACATCATCTGCTATGAGTGCAACGAGCAAGGACACTATAAGAGTGACTGCCCAAAGCTTCAGAGGGAAAAGCCCAAAAAGAAGTTTGGAAGAGAGAAGAAGAAAAGTCTCATGGCTATATGGGATGACTCTGACTCGTCTGAAGCTGACTCAGAATCAGATGATGAAAGGGCAAACATAGCTCTCATGGCTAACATTTCAGAAGATAGTGAAGCTTCTGAATCAGACTCAGAATCAGACACTGAAGAGGTATTTCCTAGCTTTGCTGTTAACTTTACAAAGGCTGAACTTGCTGAAAGCCTTAATGAGATTCTGGAACGTTATCAGCAAATTAGAGCTAAATTCAGAGACCTGAAAAGGAATCTTGAGTCTGACTCTAATAAGACTGAGAGTCTCAAATTGGAAAATTCTGAGCTGAGAAATAAGATTTCAAAATTAGAAAACACTTTACAAAACTCTCAGAAGGAACCAATTTCTGAAACTCCCAGCAACGCTGATGAGATCATCAAGGAGTATGATCACAGTTTCCAGAAGTTCCTAGCTAAAAGCATAGATAGAAGCAGAATGGCTTCAATAATCTATGGAGTTAGCAGAAACGGAAGGAAAGGAATAGGATACCAAGGTAAGGTTCCTACACCAAAGAATGTCATGGACTTAACCATTAAACACACTCCTCTGAGTTCACATTTTGTATATGGTCACACACATGATATCAAATACACTAGCAGTAAGCACTCTGTGAAACCAAAATTCAACCAGAGTTTTGGTAAAACTAACAAATCAGGACCCAAGAAAATCTGGGTACCTAAGGATAAAATAATACATGTTGCAGATATCTTTAGCAGCAAGTCAGAAACACCAGTCATGGTACCTGGACTCTGGCTGCTCACGACACATGACGGGAAGAAGGCATATGTTCCAAAGCCTGGAACTTAAGCCTGGAGGCCACGTTGGCTTTGGAGGCAATCAGAGGGGAAAGATAATTGGCTCTGGAACTGTAGGTAATGGAAATCTTCCCTCTATCAATAATGTTCTGCTAGTAGATGGATTGATGCATAATCTGTTATCCATAAGTCAATTAAGTGATAACGGTTATGATATAATCTTTAATCAAAAATCATGTAAAGCTGTTAGTCAGAAAGATGGGACTATCCTGTTTAATGGTAAGAGGAAAAACAACATTTACAAAATCAAACTTTCTGAACTAAAGAGTCAGAATGTAAAATGTCTTCTGTCTGTTAACAACGAGCAGTGGATCTGGCACAGAAGATTGGGACATGTTAGTATGAGAAGAATATCTCAGATTAACAAACTCAATCTGGTCAGAGGACTTCCTAATTTGAAGTTCAATTCAGATGCTCTGTGTGAAGCATGTCAGAAAGGCAGATTTGCAAAACCTTCTTTTAAATCCAAAAATGTTGTTTCTACCTCTAAGCCATTAGAACTTCTGCACATTGACTTATTTGGACCAGTTAAAACTGCTTCAGTCAGTGGTAAGAAGTATGGGTTAGTAATCGTAGATGACTATAGCAGATGGACATGGGTAAAGTTCTTAAGACACAAGGACGAGTCACACTCTGTGTTTGTTACCTTCTGTAACCAAGTTCAGAATGAAAAGGATCTTAGAATCGTTAAAGTCAGAAGTGATCATGGTGGAGAATTTGAAAACAAAGATTTTGAGTCATTCTTTAATGACAGAGGCATTCTGCATGATTTCTCTTGTCCTAGAACTCCCCAACAAAATGGAGTTGTAGAACGAAAGAACAGAACATTGCAAGAAATGGCCAGAACCATGATCAATGAGACAAACGTTGCTAAGACCTTCTGGGCAGAGGCAATAAACACAGCGTGCTACATTCAGAATAGAATCTCAATAAGACCTATTCTGGAAAAGACTCCATATGAATTGTGGAAGAACAGAAAGCCCAACATTTCATATTTTCATCCATTTGGATGTACTTGCTTTATATTAAATACAAAGAATTATTTGAACAAGTTTGACTCTAAAGCACAGAAGTGTATTATGTTAGGATACTCTGAACGCTCAAGAGGGTACAGAGTATACAATACAGAAACACAGATTGTGGAAGAATCAATCAGTGTTCGTTTTGATGATAAGCTTGACTCTGAAAAGTCAAAGCAGAATGAAGTTTTTGCAGGTATAGAAATTGAATTTGCAGGTTCTGAAGACAAGTCATCAGAAGCTCTCAACACAGACATTCCTTCAACGTCTGAAAGGAGAACTGCTAGCAATCCTACAACAGCTGCTGATCAACCTCAGAAGAGATTACCCAGAAGCAGCTTGGATCACCCAGAAGAGACTATCCTAGGAAGAAAGGAAGATCCAATCAGAACAAGAGCAAGCTTCAGAAACTCTGAAGAAACACTTATGGGACTTGTGTCTCTGATTGAACCTTCTTCTATTGATGAAGCACTTCTGGATAATGACTGGATTCTGGCAATGCAAGAAGATCTGAATCAATTCACCAGAAACGACGTATGGGATCTCGTTCCCAGACCAAAAGGATTCAACGTTATTGGAACAAGATGGGTGTTCAGAAACAAGCTAAATGAACAAGGTGAAGTCATCAGAAACAAGGCACGACTGGTTGCACAAGGTTATAGTCAGCAAGATGGGATAGACTATACAGAAACCTTTGCCCCAGTCGCCAGGTTAGAATCTATCAGACTTTTAATTTCATTTGCTGTTAATAGAGGCATCACTCTGTATCAGATGGATGTCAAAAGTGCATTCTTAAATGGTTATATAGAAGAAGAAGTTTATGTACACCAACCCCCAGGTTTTGAAAATACAAAACATCCAGAACATGTTTTCAAACTAAAGAAGTCACTGTATGGTCTGAAACAAGCTCCCAGAGCTTGGTATGAAAGGCTAAGTAACTTTCTGCTGGAAAATGAATTCACCAGAGGGAAGGTAGACACTACTCTCTTCTGTAAATCAGTTAAGAGTGACATCTTAGTTTGTCAAATTTATGTTGATGATATTATTTTTGGTTCTACTAATCCTTCTCTTGGAAGAAAATTTGCTAAGTGTATGCAGGCAGAATTTGAGATGAGCCTCATGGGGGAACTGAAATTCTTTCTAGGAATTCAGATCAATCAAACTCCAGAAGGAACTGACATTCATCAGAGCAAATACATCAGAGATCTTCTGAAGAAATTTGACCTCTCAGAATGTAAGCCATCAAAGATTCCAATGTATCCCACGTGCATTCTGGAAAGAGAAGAGGTGAGCAAAAATGTAGAACAGAAAGTCTACAGAGGTATGATTGGTTCTCTCCTCTATCTGACTGCTTCAAGACCTGACATATTATTCAGTGTTTGTATCTGTGCTAGATTCCAATCAGATCCTAGAGAATCTCACTTAACAGCTATTAAGCGAATTTTCAAGTATCTGAAAGGTACTACTAATCTGGGTTTGTTCTATAGAAAATCTAGTGATTACAGCTTAGTAGGCTACTGTGATGCTGATTTTGCTGGAGACAGAGTGGAACGTAAAAGTACTTCTGGAAGCTGCCAGTTTCTGGGAGAAAATCTGATCTCTTGGTCCAGCAAAAGGCAATCAACAATTGCTCTGTCAACAGCAGAAGCTGAGTACATAGCAGCAGCAGGATGTAGCACACAAATGCTCTGGATGAAAAGTCAGCTTGAAGACTTCCAGATTTTTGAGAGTAACATTCCTATACTTTGTGATAATACTTCTGCTATTTGCTTAAGTAAGAATCCCATTTTACATTCTAGAGCTAAGCATATAGAAATAAAACATCACTTCATTAGGGACTACATTCAGAAAGGTATTTTGAACTTAAAATTTATAGATACAGACCATCAATGGGCTGATATCTTTACTAAACCCCTTTCAGAAGATAGGTTTAATTTCATTCTGAAACATCTCAGCATGAAAGTGTGTCCAGAGTGAAAATGTTTTAATTCCATATATTTACCTTCAGAATGTAATTATTTTACTGTGAACTTCTGATCAATCTCCTTTCACAAAGATAGAACATGCAGATTGTATCAGATGCAAGTCTAAAGATCTGAGAGTCTAAGCTCAAAGACACACGTGCTGAGCACTACATCAAACAAGTGTCATCCAATCATCAGCATATCTCTGAAGCAGAACGCGTGCACGCTTCTGAGAAGGCAAAGCGCTGATTGGGTGCATTGAGACACATGTCTGGTAACCGTTTTTAAGTATCTTTCTCAAATCCCCCAAAATCAGCAAGCATTTAATGAAAAGTAATCATGCTTTTAAAATGCAATCATGATTTTTCTCTCTCTTAAAAAAAAACGTTTATCTTTTCAAAACAGTTTTGAAAACTCTATTTAAGCACATTAATCTCTCATTCTCATTCTTTACGCTTTCTCACTAATACTCAAGCTTTTCTGCATATTTCTGTGTTCATCTCTTGCAACCTATTTTCCTCAGTTTATTCTCAAAACCCTTTTAGTGTGAACATGGCAACCTCCAGCAGCGCTTCTGCAGGTCCTCAGAAGAAAGCATCATCTGAGCAATATCAAGTGCCATTCTGAACTCTCTCAATATGATTAGTTTTTCTGATCTTAATTGTTTTAGCACATCACCTACACTTTTTGATTGCTGACAAAAAGGGGGAGAACAAGAATGATATTTTAATCAATAACGGCTAACTAGACAGAAATTCTCAAACATTCTAACTCTATTTACTTGAAAATGTTTTTCTGTTTTGCTTAAAGTCTACAGGTACAAGGAAGCTCCTGGACACTCTGAAGACTAGAAGCTCTGAAGCTCTGATCACTATGAAGTTCTGATCCGCTCTGATATTCTGATCCAAAGCAAAGCTCTGACAAGAAAAACTCTGAAGCTCTGCTCTGACATAAAGCTTCTGATAAGTCAAAGGCTCTGATACTCTGATGTTCAAAGAAATGAAAAAAGATCTGATCCTGAAGAACACATGTAATCAAAGGGAAGTAATAAACTCAGGGGGAGTATCTCTCAACTCTGATACATATTCCAGATACCTTTTCACGTTATTTTCATTTAAAATATCTAGTTTTTGTCATCATCAAAAAGGGGGAGATTGTTAGAACAAAGTTTGAATCTACTACCCTATATTTAAGTTTTGATGATAACAAAGTGAAAAGATATAGTATTTATAAGTTTCATGTATGAACTATTTGCTGCCTAAAATTATTATGTTCTGACTTGTAGATACTCTGATTGATATAAGCAAGATCACATCTATTCAGCATCAGAACTTGATTTCAGACACCAGCATCAGAAGTTGCCATATCAGAATGTCAAAATCAGATGATCAACTCACGTACATGCTGAAGCCTGATGAACAAGACTGCGCTCAACACTCTGATAAAGAAACACAAACAGTTCATCAGCAGCGAAGCAGAGTCAGAATGAGCCAAGCCAGAACTTGCATTAAGTAAGCAACGGTACTGTGCATTGAAAGCAAATCAATTCCAACGGCCTCATTCCAGACAAGATATGCTCAATAAGGAAAGCTTGTTATTATCATTGAATCAAGAATATTGCATCCAACGTTCATCATCTCAGTGCTATATAAACAAGGCTTTGAAGATTGAAATGGCTAATGCTCTCCAAATCTCTACACGCACAAAAGCTTATTATAATCTTCTTTCTCTCAGTTTTGCTAAACCACACACTCTGATATTCTATCATTGTTTAGCAATCTAGTTTCTAAGCTTCAATTTGTGTATACATCACAGTTGTGATAAAGTTTTGTAGAAAACATCCACACACTTAGTTTTATCTCTTTGTAAGAAAGTGTTACCTTGACAAACCGGGTTGTGGTTTGGATCAAGAAGGCTTTAGCAGTTGTTAAAGCAGTCTGTAATATTCAGTTGAATATAGTGGATTAAGACCTCGTTGGAGAGAGGCGAAATCACCTTGACGGGTGGACTGGAGTAGTTTGAGATCAAATGAACCAGGATAAAAATATCTTGTTCATTGCATTAGATTTCAGTTTTACAATTCAACCCCCCCCCCCCCCCCTTCTTGTGTTTTTCACCACTTCACACACTACTATGTGAGCGCAAATTTCTGGGCACTCTAGTGTTCAATCATCTTCCACCTTCGGATTACGAAAGACACGTCAGCCAATCTGCATCCTCAGGTTTAAGAAGATTGAACAGGGGCAACTGTTGTACCCCAAAATTTGCCCTCCCATATTCTTCAAGATTTGCAAAGAGCATGCTTCAATCTCCCCAAGGGTTGCACAGTTCAAGGGCCTCCTAACAGTCAAAAATTAGGGTTTTTGGTTCTGACAAGGTAATTGAAGTTTCCAAGGGTCCAATCAAGTCCCACATGCCTATAAACATGGTCAAGCATCTTCATTCCAAGTTTCAAGACTTACAGCACAAAATTGCACAGTCAAAAACCCTAATTGCTCAACAGTCAACTACAGGGGCAAAATGGTCATTTGACAGTCAAAAGTTCAAATTTTTGGTCAACATCTCATTTTGAAGCCATAAACATCATTTTATCAATTCTTGATCATGATTTTCAAGGCATGGCTCAAAAAGTCCCAAGATGCAAAAGTTTCCATATTTGGACAATTGAAAAAGTCAACTGTAACTTGACCAAGACATAACTTCCACATGGATTATCAGAAAAATTCCATCCAAAGCTCATTTTGAAGAGAAAGACATTTCCTACAACTCCTCTTCACACTTCAAGTCCAAGAAATTCTCTCACAAAAAGTTATCAATTTCAACATTATAGGTCATTTTCAAAAGTCAACAAAAAGGGACTTTAAGTCAAAGGCCATAACTTGAGATTGGTAAATCAAAATGACATGGGACCAAAGGAATTGGTTAGAGGACTTCAAGAACTTTCCAAAATGTCCAAGAACATGAGCAAAGCTTAAAAATTGAGCTAGATATGCCTTGTGGAAGTTGGGAAATTTTTGGGTATTTTGAAAAGTCAACTTTGCTTCAAATGCCTTAAAATTGCTAATGGGCCTCTTTTTCTTCCAAGATTCATCATCCAAAACATGTGCACGACCATTGGGCCCAAAGGGAAGTTATTCATCATTTTTATTTATTTATTTGAATTTTTAATTGCTAATAATTCATTTAATTAATTAAAATATGGAAAAAATACCAAAGCAAACTTTTTAAATCTTTTTATGCATGAAATATCTCCAAGATTTCGTGCAAATCAGATAGGGAAAGAATCAATGTGAATTGAACATGATTGGTATCAAATATGCATGGAAAAGATTGAAAAAATCATGCATGAAAATCAAATATCTTGTACATCAATGCAAAGGTTTTTTGGATCCAATTTTCAACCCTAATCATTCCATACATAAGCCTAACGCCAACCCTAGTCCAAAACACTTGAATGTTGCGCCTCCTCTCAAGAACAAAGTTGCACTTTTTTTGTGAAAAATTCAAAACTGAAAACACCATTCCAAGGCGTTTCAAGGCCATATAACCATTCCACTAGCTTGCCACGGCCACGAGGAGACTATTCCAATCAAGAACATTGTCCCATACTCAAGGAATTGGTATATCAAAGTCATACTTTTCACGAAAATATTCATAATCGTATCATGAATTCTGTGCATTTTTCATATGTTTTTGATGTTGATTTATGCTAATTGGATCATTCTAAAGCTAACCATATACATCAATTGAGTTTTCGTGCACTATAGGAGAATTCACCATGGAAGATGGTTAGGGTTACGAAACTGTGAAATTGGGGGTTTACTCCTATGGAAAAATTAAGACCTGAGACCCATACCATCAGATTCAGAAGCTTCATGCCAATCGATTCCACACCTCGCGCCTAATTTATGTAGCAATATGGGCTAATCGCTATTTCTAAAAAGGTTGCATTTTGGGGGGGTTTAAAACCCCCGTTAATTCTTTTTTATGTTTCAGGTAAAAAGCAAACGTGGAAGAAGAAGACTAGGTGGCAAGGCATGGTTGGCTCGTTTGAATTTCGCGCTAAAAATGTCCACTAACTCATGATTTGCATTATATTATTTGTCTTCTATACAATATTCAAAACGCGTTAATAGCTCCAGTGGCAAGGCATCAGTATGGTAACCTCTGGGACCTGGGTTCGAACCCCAGGTCCCCCTCCCTTTCTCATATTATTTTCCATTACATCTTCCTATGCAGCGCTCCCTCCAAACATCCACCATACGCCCACAATCTCAGCTTGCCACACATCCCATGATCCTAATCCAAAGGTCCAGATTTGAAGAATATCCTAGGCCTCAGTCAATGCACGCACATGCTACCCTGGAAAGTCAACAAAAGGCCTCCAAAGATGGGCCAAAAATGCTAAATTATACCTCCCAATTGGGGACAGAACCCCCTAAGGTTTTTGCAAATCTTTTCTTTTTTTATTTTATTTGTTTCAATTATTTCTTTTTTAATTATTTAAATTAATTTATATTCATAAAACATAAAAATAATAAAAAATCAGAAAGTCATAAAAATAAAATATATTTCATTTAAACTTATTTTTGTAAATTAATTAGTTTTATTCTTAAACTTAATTTTGACATTTTTCAATAAACTTAAAATTTGTAGAATTAGGTTTTAATTACTTTAATTACTTTTTCTTTTATTTTCTCCTCACTAATAATTAATTAATTATTTTTATAAATCAAATTGCATTAATTAATTAGGTTTAATTTTAGGTTTAATTTTCATATTTTCTTAATAAATTAAAAATAACTAGAATTAGGGTTAATTAACTTTTTAATTTCATTTAATTCTCATTAAAACCATAAATACAAAAAACTCAAAAAGATAATTTCTTTTCATTTTAATTTAATTAATTTGTTAATATAATTTAATTTCATTAAAAAGGGTCCAACGCCCTCGCATTCGCTAATAATTCCAATTCGCGCATTTATTTCCTTTCTTATATTTTTTATGTAATTCTCCCAAAGCCATGTAATTCGGACATTTTATATTTCTCGCACTTTATTTCTTTATTTTTTATGTCAAATCGGGTCCTGGATTTAATTTGGCGATGTGGACCCGCGCCTTTGTAATAGTTTAGGAACTTTATATTTCTCGCAACTTTTTAACTGTTAATAATTGCATGCAAGAATGAATGTTAAATTAAAAGCAACGCGTAGATCACCCATGACATGACAAGAAAAAATATCTGAAAACGACACACAAATCACACACCACCCCTAGGGTACGCCTCACTGTTGCCTTGCCTCTCGAAAGGTGATCGTCGAGTAGAAGATGTTTTAGTAAGTCCTCATGATCCGGGAACCTGGCATGAGGGTAGCTTCTAAGGTGTCTTCCTATTGCTCTGGTGATCACCATGTCCCGAATCTTCGAATTGACCCGAACACCTCCAACGGTGGTGCTACCTACCTCTCAATGGTGGGATGGCACTACTTTAAAGGACATCTACACAGACGAATTCCTTAGGGTAGGTAGACGACTCTAGATACTTGCTCTAATTTCAAAAACAAATCAAAAATACTTTTCACACCGACACCTTTTCAAAAAGCTTTCGAAAGCGATTTTTCAAACACTCTTGAGGACTGATACAAGAGTCGAACTGAAATTTTCAAAGAAACTTTTTTTTTAAAACCCACAGTTGAAAAGCAAACAAACCATTTTTGAAAACACAAGTGAGCAAGTATCTAAGAGCCCATGGATAACCATGGATAGAAAGGGTGTTAACACCTTCCCTTTCTAAAATCTACCTCCCGAACCGAGAGCAATCTCTATAAGGAATTTTTTCTGTGCTTTTGTCCTTTCCATTTAGAGAAAATAAAAGACGGTGGCGACTCTTGCTTCCGCGACATTTCGCGAACCAGCGTTAAACAGTCAGTTCCAGATCCACCGATCACACTCATCAAAAGAAAAGTCATGTGATCGAACACCCAAAAAACCAAAGGTTAAGTGACTGCTGTGTCCAAGAAATCGATGTGGTTCCTCAACCATCATAAAATCTTTTGAGAGATGAGTGCTCGTATTGAGCTAACTGAATATAGGACTGGAGAAAATCATGGAGAATGGGTGGGCACCAAATAATTTTGAGCCTTAAAAACCTTTTTTCTAAAAACCGTGAATCAGACCACGTTAAACCCTTAAAAGTCCTAATTGAAGCATAGGTTAATTCAAAAGCAAAACTGTTATAAGAGTACGGTAACCTGACTCCTAGGAGACTTGCTAAAAACTTTTTGAGTTGGTATCACTCCCTTTTTTATTTTCTTTGTATAGAAAAATTTCGATGTTTCAACATCTTTTCAATAAAAGTTTTCTTACTTCAAGACAAGCATATGATTTGCATTAGATTTATCATTCATAGGATAAAACATCATTTACATATGAAAAAGTGCTTAAACATCAAGCGAGCTTTCATAATGAACTTCAAATGAAGAGTTTGATTATCTTGAGGGACGAATTGCTTCAGGAATCTGTTGAAAAGAATAATATTAATCTAGGGCATGCTTTCTGGCTACTCCTTTAAATTGAAGAAGATTGGTATGAGAGATTAATAAAGAATTATTTGTTTAATGATTGTGCGAAAATTTTGTCGGCCAACAAGTCTCTGTTGAGCAATGGCGTATCGTTTCCAGTTGGTCCCGAAGGACAATTTTATTCAAGCATCTGCTTTAGCACGAAGTAGTTCGAGTTGAAAAGCATGATTGTGTACCAGCTTGTTTTGAAGACGTAAGTCAATCATCCTGAGGAGGTGTTGTCTTCCAAACTCCGTGAATTTCTCATTCCGCTTGGAGCATGAGGTAAGGAAATGGTTTTCCAAGATTCTGTTAATATGGGGCAATCAAGTCAATATCCATTTACTCTCAAAGTTTCATTAATTTTAGGCAGATATGTCGAGATTCGATAAATCTCTCAAAGTGTCGAGTGATCAGTGTCAATTACCCAAGATTTATTGAAGCCACGTCTAATTTTGATTAGTCGGAAGTCGTGTTTCAAAGTTTGTAACATTGGGGAAGTTTGTGTGGATGGTATAGATCTCAGGAAGTCCTTTCAAGGAAAATTCTCTAACAGCTCTACAGATTGGGACAAGGCATTATGCAGGGGCATTTCCCCCATTTTATAGTTAAACCCTTCATCAGAAGTTGAGATCTTTATCTCCAACTAAAGTCAGGAGTGTTATTCTCAGCATAATTCTCAAGAAGTCCTCTCGAGGATAATCTCTTCAAAGGTTAGTCAACCTGAAATAGATACGTCGAAATTTGACGAATCTCTCCATGGACCTGGTGTGTCATAGAATTATCCAGAGCTCGAATAATCTGGGGCAGATTATCTCAAGTCAAAAGGACCCTCTCCAGCAAAGTTATCACATTATTCCCAAGGCACGTTCAGTGGTCTATTTCGCATAAGTTATCATTTGCTTTGCTTATCTGTGTAATTCACCATTACAAGAGCAACATCCCTCAAGATGATTAAAGTAACCCTAACCTGGATCGTTTCCTCCGAAGCAACACTGAAGTTTCTACTTCTCCCAAGTAAGTCTTCCCAAATGAGAAATTTTAAGAATAACTAACTGGAATTCTGGATTAAAAAAGTCTCGTTCTCTGGATGCATAAAGCTTTTTCTCCCATTATCACCTAGAAAAAAGTCTTTTGAATGACAGTTGTGATCTTTTGATTTGGAATTTCCATTTCCCGACAATCCTAACATGTTTATGTTCATAAGAGAATATCTATTCCTCGGAGTAGAGCATCATTACCCTGACTGAAGATTTGGTTAAATATATTCTTATTCCCCGATGAAGTCGCTTCAAGAAGACCAAATTTATTTGAGATTAATCATGGGTTTCTACGGAGATCTGAAGTTTCTATTGCTCCCCAATGAATCTCCCAAAGCGGAGAAATTTTAAAGATTGACTAATTGGAATTTCAGATCAAGAGAGTCTTATCCTCCAAGTGCTTGAAGTTTAGTCTTCCCAATATCACCTAATAAAAGTGGAGTGTTCTCTTCCCCAGCTGAAGTCGACAGTTCCTTCAGAAATTTCTCTTGTTCCCCGGTAAAGTCACTTCATAAATATTTCTTGTTCAAGAATTCTCTAATCTCCATAGCAGAAGCATGGTTTGAAGTTCTTTATGTTTAGAATCTTTTATTATCCTCAGTAAAGACTATTCAAGCATGTCATGTGTCTTAGCAAAGTCATGAGAGCATCATCTCACTTCCTTAGAGGAGGCTATTTATGAGGATATCTTGTCCAAGATTTCTCATTCCCCAATGGAGCTACCTTATTGAGATCTCGTTCTCAGGAATGTTCATTCCCCTAGCTGATTTGTGTTGAGGTTTATTTCATCTCTCCAGTGAAGACCTTTGTCTAAGATCTCTTATGCCAAATTTCTCATTTCCCCCAGCGGAGCTGCCTTTAGAAATCTCTTATTCCAAATCCTCATCTCCCCTATGAATTTGCCTTATCAAGAAATATCTTATTCAGGAATTCTCATTTCTCCATTGGAGTCGCTTCATCGAAAGTACTTATTCACAAATTCTCTCTTTTCCCAGTAGGTCTCAATCCTGGATGTTGATAAGTGTTACTTCTCTAAAAGAGTATGCTATTATGGTTGCTAGCCCCAGGATAGAGCATCATAGCAGGATTTCATTCTGATTGAAGCATATTCTCATTCCCCAGCGGAGCCGAAGATCCTCATATTTCCAGCAATAGCATATCTTCTAAGGCCGCTTACCCCAGCATGGATCCTCATATCCTTTGTAGTATAAGGGCTCTTTATCCCTAGTGATAGAGTATGGCTGAAATATTTCCTCAGTCGAGTTCTGAACCTCAAGCTTATGATTCAAAGATACTCTCTTCTTCCCCAAGTAAAGATTGTTCTCCCCAGTGGTAGTATCCCCGGGTTGGTCTGGTTAGATTTCTTTTGTTTAAGAATTTTCACGTTTCCCCAGTCGCAATTGCTTTCATTAAAGACTTACATCAGAAGGTCCAACTCCCAACAATGTTCTCTTTATTCGTGGAAGAAGATATTTTATATCTTCCCCAGAAGGTTAAAAGGTGGAACATAGGTCAATATTTCTTCTGCACTTAATTTATTTTTGCAGTATTCTCCCCAGGAAGTTATCCTCGGTAAGAAATTGACAAGTTATCAAACAAAAGTCAGGTGAATTTTGATTTCCCGCAGGCTCCACTTTGTCGGTGTTCTCTCCAGCAACGTCAAGTATCCATTTGGCGTTTCCTTGCATATGTTATAGTTTTGATATGATCTTCTCTAGCGGAATTTGAAATTTATTTTTGCAAGTTTTATCAGGGTTCGGCCTATGGTTATTGGTTTTTTTGTTTTTCCGATCGGGGGCAATCAAGTTGAGAATCGATCTCTCAAAGTTCCACTACTCTGAGACAACATATCAATAATAGTACGGATCCCATAAAGTCCTCTCGAGGAATTTTTGTTCACTCTGTAAGGTGCAGCTTGTTAGCACCTATGCAAGATTCTTACTTATAACTTTTAAACTATGGAACAAGGAATTCCCCACAGAGTTAGTTCTCCTCAACATTGTCATGTGAGGGATTCTCGAGGACGATAAGGTTATTTTTGGATACTTTCATTCCCCAACCAAGTCTATATGTGCATTATCTCATTTCTTAATAAAGACTACTCTCAAAGGAGTTTACCTTCTGATTTGAATTATCATTGAAGTTTGTAGTCATAAATTCTCGTTTTCTCATCTAGGTTGTGACTTGGGGCATTTAATATCAAAAGAATATTTTATCATCCTCAGTAGGGTTGATGTTGGCTGAGATTTCCATTTCCCCATTAAAGTTGATACTGTTTGACTATCTTCATGGTCTATTTTATGACTGCATATCCAAGGTTCCTTTAATCCCTGGCAATCGGGTTGTGAAGAAATCCATGGAAGAAGCATTCCCAGCAGGGGTTGCCACTTTTAAAGTTTTGTATCTCTTATCCCTAGTAAAATACTCCCCGACAGAGTTTTATATCCTCAAGTGGAGTTTTGTTTCCTCAGCAGAGTTTTGTTGCCCATAAATCGTTTTCAAGAGAAAGGCTTCATTCTGAGACTTCAAGTTTGAAGACGTCTCATGTCCCCAGTGGAGTTGCTTAAATGAGAATTCAAAGTTTGAAGAAATTTCAACTCCCTAGCGGAGTTGCCAATAAGAGATTCCTCGTCCTGATCTCTCATTTCCCAGTTAGTTTGTTGCTTAGGGCATCCTTATTTAGGGATATTTCCTTATCCCCAGTATAGTTGATGCTGGTCAATTAATTGAGATTTTCTTAATCTTCGGCAATCGATAAAGGATTTTCTGATGGAAGTTTCCCCAATAGGTTTGGCCATTTTTGAAGAGTATCGTCAGTCTCCATCAGTGTGGTTCTAACTATATTTTTTGTTTGAGGATTTGTGTACCCCCAACAGTAATATTTTTGATCGAGTTTTCTTATCGAAGAATATCTCATCCCCGACAAGGTTGGCCTTGACAAAGTTTATTTGATTCCCCAACGAGGTTTTCACTTCTCACATTTGGTTTGTTATCTTGGTATCATCCTTAACACGATTGCACGTTGTCTGTTCTAGAGATTACAGTCTTGCCCTGATCTTCTCCAGCAACAGCCGATTTCTATTTGGCATTCTCCTTCAGAAGCTACAATCTTTCCTTGATCTTCTCCCACAACTCCCAATCTTCGTTTGGCATTCCTTCTTGAAGATGATCAGTTTCGACCCGATCTTCTCTAGCAGAGTTCACAATTTATTTTTGCAACTCCTCTCAGTGTTTGTATCCTGTTTCTATCGGTTATTTGTTTTGTTACTCCCCACAGAGTTTCATCTCTTCAAGGGTTTCTTTCTAGCGGTTCCTTATATTTTCTCTTCTCCAGCAGATTTTGCATTTTATTTTTACAAGTCTTGTTTGATTTCGACTTCTTGGTTGTTGGCTTCTCGATTGGCCATTCCCCAGTGAAGAATTTAAACATGCATCATTACATTGCATCTACCAAAATGCGTAGCATTTCCATTATATGGAGCATTATGCTATAAAAAAATTCAAACATGCATCAGAACATAAGCCATTACTGTTTTTGTTTCCCCAAGTGAATTTGCTAATACTTCAGATTATATCCCCAGCAAGGTCTTCATTCTCAGTAGCTCAGTTTCACCCTATACAAATATACAATTGATGTTAATCATTTGAATGGTTGAGTGTCTACTCTTGATTGTAGTCCAGTTTTATCTTGTCGCGGTTTTCTTGGGTTTAGTCTTTACCACCCTCGTTGTTTCATTCCAATGTCTATTGATGTACCTTTTGAATACCAGTTTCGTCTTGATATTAGCTTTTAGAAGGTTTTTAGTAGTACGCCTTAATCACCTTGCTTTGGGTCAAGTTTTGAGTTTCGTCTCCTCACCCGCGCATGAAATCCAATTTTCGTCCTGGTACTCATCTATCTTAGTTTTGTCTAACTAGTTATAATGAGTCGAGTTTTGCCTTGTTTTGTTTTCATACCTTGGACTTCCATTAGTGTTTGTTTAATGAACCCTTTATCAGTTTTCGTTTAACGAGTCTCTTTGCAGTGTTTGTAACTGCGTCCCTGGTTGAAATCAGTCTCCTTTGTTCCTTGGATTCTTCTATCAGTTTTCGTTACTGTTTATCCATTGATTTGAGACCAGCAAGTGCTTTTAGAAACATGTGCTCTCATCACTTTGCTTTGGGTCGAGTTTTGATCTCGTCGCTTGTGCATGAAATCCAGTTTCATCCTGGTACTCATCTAGTTTAGTTTTGTCTAACTAGTTATAATGAGTCCAGTTTCGTCTCGTTTTGTTTCTTACTCCTAGGATTCTTTCAGTTCCTTCATACTGTCTATCTTGGGTTGAAACTTGTCTGTTTTGTAACTTTTGGGATCTTTCAGTTCCATCTCATTGTCTTCCCTTGGTTAGAGACCAGTAGGTGCTCTGAGAAACATGCACTCTCATCACTTTCACTATGGTTCGATTTTTACCTCGTTACCCGTGCATGAAATCCAGTTTTCGTGCTGGTACTCATCTAGTTTAGTTTTGTCTAACTAGTCATAACGAGTCGAGTTTCGTCTCGTTTTGTTTCTTACTCCTGGGATTCTTTCAGTTCCTTCATATTGTCTATCTTGGGTTGAAACGTGTATCTTTTATAATTTTTGGGATCTTTCAGTTTCATCTCACCGTCTTCCCTTGATTGAGACTAGCAGGTGCTCCTAGAATCACGCAATCTAGTCACTCTGCCACGCGTACTTTTCCAGAGTTTAGTTTCGCATATTCTTTGGGGTTTAAGTCTTATCTCACCCCTTTTGTGGTTCGGTTTTATCCTGACACATTTATTCTGAAGTTTAGATTCGTCTACTCTTCTAAGTTTTAGTTTTGTCTCAACTTTGTTAAAATTTGCGTTACAGCTTCATTCTGACGCATGTCTTGAGAGGTCTAATTTTCATTAAACCCTCTGTTTGCTAAATCCAATTTCGTTTGGTATCTTCTAAATCCTGCTTCTACTGGAATTCTTTATCTTTGGGGGGTTCTATTTCTTTTTTTCAAGAGTGTAAATTTTTGGGTTCTTTTGTATTCAATCATCTCCAACTCTGAACGCTCGAAAGTTGTCACTTTTCTCACTTATCATGTTAAAGATAATTGAATAGGGGAAGCTGTTGCAATCCAAAATTTACCCTCTTGATTTAGGCTTATGTTTCATCATAAACATCATATTGCATTGCATTCATACATTCTGATGGGATCAAAGTATTTTAGTTATCAAGTCTTCCTCAAGCTTTGGAAGTTGATTGTATTGACAAGTTGCTCAAGGAGAGCCTTTTTATATAAACCTTTGGATCTTTCAAGCCCAAAGATATCACATATCTCAGGATATCTTATCCACCTCATTGGATCCCCAAAAGATTGAATATTGTGTTGTTTATAAGGAGAATCACATCCTTTTGATTCATCGGTCAAAATTAGGGTTTTGTCCAAATTGGAATAATTGTGGTCTATATGAGCCAAGTTTTGAAGCATAATTCAACTATAATCATTGGAATCAATTTTTTTAAGGAGTCTCTCATGATGCCCAGTGGAATTAGGGTTTTGAAGCTTGATTAGTTATCTCCTAATGCAGAGTGCAAAACTAGGGTTTTGGATTTACTCAGGATTTTTCTAAATTTTTCATCCAAGTTTGTTTCCATGCTTCACCATATGTTATTAAGCATCTATGATTGAAAATTTTAGGTTTAATTTGGATTTAAGGTGACTCAATTAAATCAAAGGGGCAAAACAGTCATTTCACTCAAAAGTCAACCAAAGTCAAAGTTGACCAAGTGAACTTTTGGTCAACATGAGGCATTTAACATGTATTTCATTGAGAATGATCATTTATGATTGATTTTGATGGGAAACACAAATTTGAGAGGTTACTTGATTTTGAAGTTACTTTGAAGTTTGAAAATTTCTCTAAGTGTCAATGATTTTGGCCTGACTTTGCAAGGGCATAACTCTCTCATTTTTTATTGGATTTTTGTGGTTCTTTTGGACAATTGAAGAGAAGAAAGAGATCTACAAGTGATCCTCAGTGAACCAAAATGGAGTATAGGGCATAAAAATGAAAGTTATTGGCCTTTAAAGTTGTGGGCAAGTTAGGCAATAAATGGAAGAATTTGATGCATTTGGCCAGGCAATCTGGACGCCTCTTTGTGGCATTCTATCAAACAGTTGGTGACAAGCTTATTTATTTTAATTTTAGGCATAATTCAAAAGTGTGCCTCGTGCATTTTGAAGAGGGCCATGAGAGCTTTTCATCAAGCTCGAAATCACTTTAAATGGATTAAAAGTGGAAAGTTATGATTTGGGCAAGTTGGGTGTCAAAACCGGAAATTTAAAGGCATCTAGCCAAGCAGGCACGCACGTATTTTTGGGCAAAATAACTTGATTTGCCCAGGAATCCTAACCCTCGTATATTGCTCATCTCTCCATCATTTTGTTTGAACTTTAGCTTGTTTTGAAGCTTAGGACATGTTCTTTAATTGGCTCAAGAGAAATTTGAGAATGCACGAGCCAATTTCCAAAAGAATGCATGAGAAGTCAGTTGTTTTTGGTGCATGCATGGTTATAAATTTTTAGAAACTTGAAAATTATGTTTTGATTGGTTTCAATTTGTTTTGGCATGCGACTTGCACGAAATACTCCACTCCTTCCTTGCCTGAAAAAGCCAAACAAAGTTCACATGTGCCATGCACGAGTTTGATGAGAAATTACCAAATATGGCAACATTCTTTCCTTGCTCACATTTTCATACCATGTGCAAATAATACAGCTCAACAATCACACGCATTATACTTCATTTCACTCATTCTTTGATCCTCAAAAAAACACAAAAACTCAGCTAGGCAAGGCATGAAATGCAGGCACATGCTCTCATACTCTCACTTGCATGTTTTGGAAAATTTTCCCTCCAACAGATTCTTTTGAGCATTGTCCATCCTACCCTCACTTCAGGTGTCCTATTTAAGAAATGCCTCACCTCTCATTACACGGACACGATCCGAAGGCAGGCAAAGAATTTCTGAAGCCCTCTCTCTCTCTCTCTCTCTTATTTTTTCTGGTTTTTTAATCGAGCAAGCTTCATCCTCAGTTCTAGATCTCATTTCTCCTTCAAATCAACTTTATTGAAGTTCAAGGAGCAAGATCAGAGGGGTTTCTTTGTTGTTCAGAGGCCATAGTTGAATTTATTTTTCAACTGGAAAGGTAAGCTTACATGAACTCAAATCCATGCTCCCAGCTTGTTTTGATGTTTGATTTTGTGTTCATTGAGTTGCTAGCTGGCCAATCACTAGGATTGATGTATAAATTGGTTTGAATTGAGTTGGAATGATGTTTGAGTGTTTCTGAAATTTCGTATTCGGTGAGTTTTCATAATTTTCGCGTCCAGATTTCTAATTACCTAGTGAATCTTTTTAAAATCTACAAGAAGTATGATGTAGAGCTTGAATCCGACTGTGTTTTGGGCATCGAATCATTAATTTTGGTGGAGAAACAAAGTAGAAATCGCAAGTAGAACATAGGGTTTGGGAATGAGAAGACGCGTGTTTAGGGCTCTGTCTTCAGGAAGAAGATGATGGCATGGCTGGATCTGATTGGTCCATTTGAATTTTATTACAATTTCATAATATTTCTTTTTAATTGTTTTCCCTGATTTCATAATATTTGAATTTTAATTGTTTCCTTTATTAAATTTTTTTTCTGACTCTTCCTCTACACAAAAATTATATAAAAAATATTTTGAACACTTTGATTAGTCTATTTTAGGACTATGATTTTTATTTTAGAATTTTCTTTATTTTAGTTGATTGATTAATTAATAGGATTTAATTAATTCTTTTGTTTTCTTCAATTATTTTAACCATGCTCATAATGTATAAAAATTCCACAAAAATATGTCACACTGTGCTAATAATACATTTTCACATTTTTATTTTGTAATTTTTGCATTTTTTAATTCATTTTTGAATTTTTGAGAGTATATTGTTTTTTCTTATCATAATATTCAAATTTTTGCTCCATTTTCCATTTTTCTGGGACATAAAAATTGTTAAAAATATTTTCAGAAGTCCTTAGGCCTTGGTGTTAATTATTGAATTTTCTTTGGGATTTTATCATGCTCAAATATATGATTTTAAATTAATGAAATTTGTAAACTTTTTTCTACATTTTTGTTGCATACACCACAAGTTTTGACTTAGTTTGCTAATCCTTAAGAATTGTAAAGGGAAATGATTCTTGATTAGGGTTCTTGATGTTTTAGGTCCTTAGAAATCTATTTTCTCCAAAATATTTGGTCAAGGGTGTCCATTTTGGAGTTTTGCCTCAACTAGTGTTAAAATGAATTTTGTTTCACATTTTTCCTAGGCATTCAAGAAGGCAAATTAGTTTATCTTGACTTTTATAAGTCTTGAGCACTTAAAAAATTTCTCATTTGATTTTTAAAAGTTTCCTTCTATTTTTGCTTATTTTAAGTTTGTAATTTAGGTCTTTGAGTTTTGCCTCAACAATTTGACTTTTACTTGTTTGTTCTTGTGCATGTTTGGGAATCAATATTTTGAGTATTTGACACTACTGACTCCATTAGTTTGTGTATGATTTTTCATGATTTTCTAGTACCTATAACTATTTTTTCCCATTTAATCAAACTAGGGTTCCCATTTAGAGGCCTTTTTAGGGTTTTTTTACCTTGTTTTGATTTGTTTTTCCAGTTGAACCTTATTACTTTTGCCTTAAGCTTGATGTTTCTTATTTCATGATGTTTCGTGAGCCTTGAATTAATTTTGTATAATTTTTACAAGCTTTGTTTCCATTTTTGGTCCACTAATCTCACATGTATGCTTATATGATCTGTTGAGCTAGAGGTAAAGGGAATGCACTTGTGCAACCCATAAAGGATCAATATCTTTTATTTTCGTCATCCTCTCCCATGTTTTGGAGACTTGAGTTCATCATTGAACCATTCGAGTTCTCATTACTTGCCTATCCTTGTCAATTTGGTTTATCATTTGTCAATATGTTTAAAAGGATACTTTTGTGCTTTATCTTTTGAATTCATCTGGAGTTCATACTTTTTAGATTGAATTGCTTGTGATTCTGACTTGTTAGAGATTATTTGATGTCATGCAAATCTCCTTTGATCCTTTTTTAACATTCCATTATTAATTCAACATGGGGACAAGAAAGGAGCAACAGTTAGTTAGCTTTGACCTAATTGTTGTATGTGCTTGCTTGAGATTTCTTACATTCACTGCTTTGATGTTTTGCCATCACGTTTTTTCATTGTCATGTTATATCATCATTCATCCCTTATTGATTCATCATTTCTCCTTGTAATCACTAATTTGTCTTTTGAATGTGTGAGGTACTCTGAGAAAAGTTTTCCATTTTTGACTTGATGTTGTAGCGTTCCACTTTATTTGTGGAACACAATTGGTTGTTGTGATACGGTGGCCAAAACCGAACTGTTTTGAAATGCTGGTTTGCGTTTTGCGTTTGTGTTTGCAAAATGTCACAGTAAGCAAGAGTCGTCATCGACTTTTATTTTATCCAACTGGAAAGGAAAAAAGCACAGAAAAATTCCTTTTTTCGAGATTTTGAGTACCGGGGGGGGGGGGGGGGGGGGTAGATTATAGAAAGGGAAGGTATTAGCACCCTTTATAACTGTAGTTTTCTACGGGCTCTTAGGTACTTGCTCATCATTTTCAAAATTGCTTGTGTGTGTTTGATTTGAAAAAGTTTTTTGTTTTACTTTGATTTAACTCTTGCTTCTGTCTTCAAGAGTGTTACGAAGTCGTTTTGAAAACTTTGTTTGAAAAAAGTGTAAGTGTGAAAAAGTTTGTTTGTTTGAGCAAGTGCTTAAGAACTAATCTACCTACTCGAAAAAGAGAATGTTCTTGTTCTTGTTTCCTTTAGACAGTGCTATCCCACTATTAGTGAGTAGGTAGCATCGTCGTTGGAGTTTTAAGGGTCAATTCAAAAGGGACGTATGATCACTGAAGCAATGTTAGGACGTCTTAGTAATAACCCTAATGTCTTAAGATCAATATTCGAGGCAACAATATCCGAGACAACCATTCCGAGGCAACTTTTCCGAACGGGGCTTTGATCTTTGTTTAGACAAGAGAGTGACCACTAAAATACCATATACTTAATGATCGTTTACCGAAGGCAACCGAAGTGAGAGTATACCCTAGGAGTGCACATGTGCGAGTGATTCAATTTCAAATTATTATCTTTGCATATTTAGGGTTTGCTAATCGTTTTAAAGTTAATCATACATTCTTGTCATGCAACCCTAATATCATACATCTAACAGTTTAAAACTTTGCGGAAATTAAAGTGCGAAAAGTAAAGCTACGCTATTACAAAGCTTCGGGTATTAATTACATAGCCAAAAACAACCCATAAAAAAACGATAAATGAACGAAAAAGTCCTAATTAAGCTATTACATCCCGTGAGCAATTACAACAATATTGCAAAATAAAATAATAAAGCACGCGCGATGAATTTAAGAACGATAGGAAATTAGGGTTTTGACCCCGTCTAACCTAATTAAAATAAAAAATTATGTTTGTTGTTTTTAATTATTTTAAAGAAAAATAAGGTTTGAATTAAATATGCAAAAACCTAATTACTAATGAAATTAAATTTAATAAAATTAAATTACATGACCTATTTTTGTATTTTGTTATTTTTAAGAAGAAAAAAAAAGAAAATAGATTTTAAATTAAACAAAACCCTAATTTCTAACTTGTTTTAATTTATCTACAAAATAATTAAAGTTACCCTAAAATTAATTAAACTAATTAAATTAATTTTTTTGATAAAAACCTAAACCTAATTGGATGAAAATTGATTTTATGTTTTTTTTATAAAGAAAGAATTAATTTGGTGTTAATAAAAATAATTTAAATAAATTAATTAAGAAAATATAAAAGAAAAGGAGGAGAAAATGGGCATGAGAATCAGCAAATTGGAGGGTGTTGATAGCAATTTTTGGGCCTAAACAAATCTGACCCATGTTGGCTTTCAAGGTTCCCATGTTATGCGTTGACTGAAGCTTTTGGTGGACCATCACATGATAGCCCTCAGATCTGGCTTGTGGATATCTGGTTGATTGGATGATGATGGTCCATGGTGATCTCCCTGCCTTGTGAGCACGCCTGATCATATGAATGAAAATAATATGAAATAATGGGGGGACCTATGATTCGAACCCAAGCCCCATAGCCTTTTCCACTCACCTTCACACCAACTGAGCTACGCGCTTGCTTTGTATATGAAACAACAATAAATCAATATATAAAAAACATGCAAAAATCCAAAGTTATCCGCGCGTAAATTCAAATGGGCGAATAGGGTGATGCCAAGCCTTCATCCCTGTCCTCTCTCCGTGGCTAAAAGGTTCAGTGACCTTTACCCACTGACGAATGCCTGTAGCTATACACCCTGTATCTCAAAATCACACACATGCATAAAAAATGAAGCCTAATGCCATGAATCAACTCGTCTTGGCTTGCTGAGCATTATGGTGCCCTTCTTGGGGCCCAATTTTTCCTGCATAAAAAAGACCTAAAACGAGACCAGAAAACCTAGCAATGGCAGATTATAGTATAGACAATAAAAATGCAATTAATTGTTATGAGTAGCTTGCAAATGCCTCAAGGAACAAGAATATGTAAGTATTTCATGCTATAAGTTTCAAAATCATGTTATTCGATTTCAAGAAAAAGCCATGGTCGTGGATCACTTACAGTGAGTTCTAGCGCACGAGGATCCTTGTTTCTGATTGCTATGGCTTCCTTGCAATCCCAGGAAGTGAATGGAATAGCTTATGAGTCTTGAAAACGCCTGGAAGTGAAAAATCTCACTTTCTTTGAATTTTTTCAAGTTTTGTTCTCTCTTTGTGTGCCTCCAAACCTTGTTCTTTCTGGCTGCAAATGTTCACTATATACCAAGGGATGAATTAGGTTTACAAATATGATCTCAATCCTTGCCAATTATGATTTGTGATCTTAATTTGATTCACTTGAAAATCTTTCCAAAATAGGCCAAAATCAATCTTTTTGTGCCCACCTATGCCTTGCATGAATTGATTCACTTGCTAGCTGGATATAGGACCTGAAATATGCACAAGATCTTGAAGTTTGAATGATTTGGATTTTTTATGATTTGTTTTGATTTAATTTGATTTAATTATAATAAAAAAATCAAAATAAATAGAAAAAATAAGATAAAGACAAGTGGAAAGAGCTAGGGCTCGTGGACCATGCTACCAACTCAAAACAAGTGCAAAAACTTAGGCCCATTTGACAAAAAATGCAATTTGAGGCACTTTTGACTTTTGGCAATTTTGCAAAAAAGGCCAACTTCACCAATGCATAACTTCCTCAATTTTGACTCTTTGAAGGTGTTCCTGGACTTTTTAGAAATATTTAGATGTCCTATAAGCAACCCTTTTGGTCTCATCTCAATTGAGTCTTCCATGTTCATGTATGAAGCTTTGACAAAAAAGGTGTTTTTGATGACTTTTCAAAATGACCTATAATGTCCAAATTCATAACTTCTTGTGAGTGCATATTTTGAACTTTCGAGCTGAAGATGAATTGTATAGAATTACATCCTCTTCAAAATGAGATTTGGATGGGTCATTTCTCATAAAGTATGAGAAAGTTATGCTTGGTCAAAGTTGAGTTGACTTTTCCTACAAAACCCTAATTTAACAACTTTGGTTCTTGATGAATTGTGAGCAACCCTTTATGAATCATGATCAACCCTTGATAAAATGATGAATAAAACTTCAAAATGATAATTTTGACCAAAAATATTGAATTTTGACTGCATATGGGCCACAGTTGACTTTTGCCCTAGCACAGTTGATTTTCAGGTCTTTGAGCAATTGACTGAGCAAATTTCCTCTGTAAGGCTTGAAACTTGACATGGATGATCTTGAGAACATATTAGGACAATGGTGAGCATTTGGGATCCCTTGGACTCAAGTATCTTGATGCAACATGAAACCCTAATTTGAAGTAGATTGCCTTAGGAGAGAGCTTGTCTGGTCAACCCTTGGACTTTTCTTGAGCAAATGAGGATCTTTCTTGAAGTGTTTTGAGAAATATGGGAGGGAAAATTTTGGGGTACAACAGCTGCCCCTGTTTAATCTTCTTAAACCTGAGGATGTAGATTGGCTTTTCTGCCTTTCGTGATCTGAAGGTGGAAGATGATTGAACACTAGAGTGCCTAGAAATTTGCACTCGCATGAAGTGGTAATTGTCTTGTGACGTCGGGAATGGGCTTACAAATGCCATTTGGAGATTGATGACAGAAGATAGGCTTAAATATGCCATCATAAGAAGTGTCGATCGACTAAGAGATTCCTTAGCGAGAGTCAGTATACCTATTGTTGAGGAAGACTACGCTGGGGAACGCTGATCTCTGTCTTGGGAGAAATAGAATTTTAGGAGCTTCAGTCGTCCGTTATTCTACTGCGGAATCGTCTCTTAGTCAAAGAGGTGAAAATGAACTACTATCTGGTCGTAATCCAGGCTTCATAGTGATAAGACAAACTGCTATCCGGTTGTAATCCAGGCTTTACAGTGACTTACTGGGGAGATGAGATTAAACTTGCTATCCGGTCGTGATCCAGGCTTTGCAATTTCTGGATTCTTATCTGGTCGTAATCCAGGCTTCAGAAGGAATTAAGTTGTTATCCGGTTGCATCCGGGCTTCAACTTGAATTTAGGGCACACTAATATCCGGTCGATTCCGGGCTTCTTAGTAATTGTCCAGGTAAACTGCTATTTGGTCGAAATCCAAGCTTCATAGTGTCTTGTACTGTTATCTGTTCGTAATCCAGGCTTCAGTCCTTTTATCGTTATCTGGTTGTAATCCAGGCTTCACGATATTTTATACGATTATCTGGTCGAATCCAGGCTTCATGGTGTCCTGTACTGTTATCTGGTCGTAATCCAAGCTTCACAATACCTTACTTCTTATCTGGTCGTAATCCAGGCTTCAGAAGAAATCAAGTGGTTATCCGGTCGCCTCCGGGCTTTCCATTTGACTTTTGGGCCTACTAATATCCGGTCGAATCCGGGCTTCATAATAATTGGCCGGGTAAACTTCTATTTGGTCATAATTCAAGCTTCACAGTGTCCCTCACTGTTATCTGGTCATAATCCAGGCTTCAGTGTCTCTTGCCCCTATCTGGTCGTAATTCAGGCTTCACGATGTCTCATACCATTATCTGGTCGAATCCAGGCTTCATGGTGTTTGGAGAAATCAAGATATTATCCGGTTGAATCCGAGCTTCATAACTTGCATTAAAGATATACCACTATCTGGTCATAATCCAGGCTTCGCGGTGTCTTTGGCTGCTATCTGGTCATAATCCAGGCTTCACAACGTCTTGTACTGCTATCTGGTTGTAATCCAGGCTTCACAGTAACTTGTATTGCTATCTGGTCATAATCCAGGCTTCACAATAACTTGCTGAGCTGTTATCCGGTCATAATACGGGCTTCACGGCTTGTGTTTATGATATACCACTATCTAGTCGAATCCAGGCTTCATGGCGTCTCGGACTGCTATCTGGTCGTAATCCAGGCTTCATAGTAACTTGCTGAGCTGTTATCCGGTCGTAATCCGGGCTTCACGGCTTGTTGGGGATTAAACTATTATCCGGTTGAATCCGGGCTTCATAGCTTAGAGATAACCACTATCTGGTTGATTCCAGGCTTCGTGTATTTGATACTGTTATCCGGTCGTTCTTCGGGCTTCACAATATGATGTAGAAATCAAGATACTATCCGGTCGGATCCGGGCTTCATAGCTTGAACTTTGTAAGAGTTTGATTGTACTTTTCCTGAAAGGTAAAGGGTTAGTCATATGTAATGCATGATATGTATCAAGCAATGATGTTCTCAAAATAAATGAGATTGTGTTGTATGATGCGTATGTGCATGTCATGATGTATGGACATGCAATGTTTTTTATGATATTCTCTAACTGGGGAAAATAAATCCCGGACTGCTGCTGGAGAAAAAAGAGTTGAATTCTTCGTCCTCGCTGGGGATAATGACCGGAGATGGTTGTGAGAATAATCATGCTGGAGAATAGACTGACGAGAAAATGACTCTGTAGGGAAGAGATGCTTTGTTAGAGGACCTGTTGATTTGGAGGAACAATCTCGGCTGAGGATGAATTATCATTATTGGAGATAACAAAACCTGCCGGGGATTGAGTTTCTGCTTGTGGAAGAAATAAACCCCGCTGGGGATAATCTTCTAGTGCTGGTGATAGATAAACTCTGCTTGGGGAGAATCACTGCTTTTAGATACCTTTTGCTCTGCGAGGAGTGAATGTACCTTTAGCCGTATTCTCCAGCTAGGTCTATCCCTATACCCGGTGGATAGGGAAACTGTAAGGTTTGGACATTTCTTGTTTGCCCCTGTTCTTGATGTTACGAGTAATCGTCTTTCGTTTCGTATGCACATATTTATGAGCAGCAATTATTGTCAAATGCATATATAAAAAATGAACCATTGGACGTTCTTGCAAAACAAAACAGAAAAAAGAAAAATAATTTGAAATTTCTTTGCGAAAATGAATTGTATTGATTTTGAAATTGGTCTGTAAATAGGCGTTTTTGTACAAGAGGTTGACGTCCTAGTAAGAGAACACCGCCGAAAGAGAGAATTTATACAATTTGTGAAAAACAAAGAAAAACAACTATGTGAACAATCCCACTGGGTTCCAACTCTGCTATTGCCTTTATATCTTCGAGCATCTCATCACTTTGCTACTTGGTTGAAGGTAAATTAGATTGATCAGCGTCGTCTGAGCCTGATAGTCGATACTGAAGTCTGGTTGCAAGATGACCCAATGAGACATAGTGTTACGCTTCAATCCCTAATTTTTGCCTGGACCGCCCTTTCGCGTTTTCAGTCCACCAGGATACCCTTTTTTCCCAAGCCGCCTTTTCAGGTTTTCGACTTGCCGGGTGTACAGTTTTTTTTCATTTTCATCCCTTATTTTTTCCCGAACCCTTTTGGTTCGCCGGGAAGCCCTTATTTTTGCCTAGGCCAATCGACCTAGCGGGTCTTTGATTATGCGTAGTATTTTTTCACTATGTCTGCATTGACGGGGTGAGGAAGGTCGTCACCATCCATGGTGGTTAGAATCATAGCTCCTCCTGAGAAAACATTCTTAACCACAAATGGCCCTTCGTACGTAGGGGTCCATTTTCCCCTGGGATCACCTTGCGGTAGTATGATGCGTTTGATCACCAGATCCCCGACTTGATACTCTTGTCGTCTAACTTTCTTATTAAATGCCTTGATCATTCGCTTTTGATACGTCTGACCATGACAAATAGCAGTAAGTCTCTTCTCGTTGATTAAGTTCAGCTGATCAAGCCGGGTCTGGATCCAATCATCCTCGCTCAAACCTGCATCCTTCATAATCCGAAGAGAGGGTATCTGGACCTCGATAGGTAAGACTGCTTCCATGCCGTACACCAAAGAGTAGGGTGTTGCCCCTGTTGAAGTTCGCGCTGAGGTTTGGTACCCATGAAGAGCAAATGGTAACATCTCGTGCCAATCTTTGTATGTCACCGTCATCTTCTGCACAATCTTCTTGATGTTCTTATTAGCTGCTTCAACAGCTCCATTCATCTTTGGCCGGTAAGGAGAAGAGTTGTTATGCTGTATCTTGAACTGTTTGCAGAGCTCAGTGATCATCGTATTATTTAGATTTGTACCATTGTCTGTAATGATCCTCTCTGGTACACCATATCGACAGATCAAATTGTGCTGAATAAACCGTGCCACGACGTTCTTGGTCATTGTAGCAAAGGAAGCTACCTCAACCAACTTTGTAAAGTAATCAATAGCCACTAGAATGAAACGATGCCCATTGGATGCAGTAGGTCTGATCTCACCAATCATATTGATGCCCCACATTGCAAAGGGCCAAGGAGCTGTCAAGATGTTCAGAGGAACTGGAGGCACATGCACCTTATCAGCATAGACTTGGCACTTGTGACAGGTCCGAGAGTGTTGATAACAATCGGCTTCCATAGTAGACCAGTAGTATCCTGCCAGTAGGATCTTCTTCGCCATGGTATGTCCACTGGAATGAGTCCCAAAAGTACCTTAATGTAACTCTGCCATAATCCTTTCTGCCTCGTTCTTGTCCACACATCGCAGTAAGGTTGAGTCATGGTTACGCTTGTAAAGGACACCATTGCTGATGAAGAACTTCGCAACGAATCTCCTCAGAAACTTCTTATCATTAACAGATGCACCCTCGGGGTATTCTTGAGCCTCAAGATACCTCTTTACCTCATGAAACCAGGGTTTATCTGCTACTTCTTCAGTCTAAATGTCACAGTCATGTGCGGGTTCGTCTAACCTCTCGATGGTAACATGGGGAGCCTCATTGTCCCACCTAACCTTGAACATATAAGACATGGTAGCTAGCGCGTCCGCCAACTGATTCTCCTCTCTCGGAAAATGTTCAAAGGTTATCTCCTCAAAGTGTGGAAGCAACGTCAATTCATACTCTTTGCAAGGAATAAGATTCGGGTGCTTCGTATCCCACTCGCCTTTAATCTAACTGATCACGAGAGCGGAATCTCCGAATACACTCAAGAACTTAATCCTCAGGTCAATAGCTGCTCGAAGGCCCATGATACACGCTTCATACTCCGCCATGTTGTTGGTGCAGTTAAAACATAATCGGGCGGTGAATGGAGTATGACAGCCCTTAGGAGATATGATCACGGCGCCAATGCCATTTCCCAACACGTTTGAAGCTCCGTCAAAATTCATAGACCATCGGGATCCCTCCTCAGGTCCTTCATCCGATCCAGGTTTCTCACAGTTGGTCACCAACATGATATTCTCATCCGGAAACTCGAAATTCATAGACTGGTAATCATCCACGGCCTGATGCGCTAAATGATCTGCCAACACACTTCCCTTGATTGCTTTTTGGGTTGTGTATTGGATGTCATACTCAGTTAAGATCATCTGCCATCTTGCTATTCTTCTGGACAAGGCAGGCTTTTCGAAGATATACTTGATTGGATCCATCTTTGATATCAACAGGGTAGTGTGAGTCAGCATATACTGTCTCAGCTGGCGAGTAGTCCATGTCAAAGCGCAGCAAGTTTTCTCGAGCAGTGAGTATCGGGTCTCACAGTCGGTAAACTTTTTGCTAAGGTAGTAAATAACGTGCTCTTTTCAGCCAGACTCGTCATGCTGCCCCAGCATACACCCCATTGAATTGTCGAGTATTGTCAAGTATAAGATCAAAGGTCTTCCTTCGACTGGAGGCATCAGAATAGGTGGCTCTTGGAGATATTCCTTGATCCGTTCGAAAGCGGCCTGACACTCATTATTCCACTTTACCACTTGATCTTTCTTCAGCAGCTTGAAGATTGGCTCACAAGTAGCAGTCAGGTGTGAAATGAATCGGGCAATGTAGTTCAGACGTCCCAAAAAGCCTCTGACTTCTTTTTCTGTTCGGGGAGCTGGCATTTCATGTATAGCCTTCACCTTTGCAGGATCCACTTGAATACCTTTATCACTAACGACAAAACCCAGCAGCTTACCAGACCTTACCCCGAAGGTGCACTTGTTCGGGTTTAACCTCAGCTTGTACATCTTTAACCTTTCGAATAGTTTCTGGAGATGGTAAAGATGTTCTTGTTCAGTCTAGGACCTTGCAATCATGTCATCAACGTAAACCTCAATCTCATGGTGAATCATGTCATGGAACAAAGCGACCATGGCGCACTGATACGTTGCCCCAACATTCTTCAATCCGAACGACATGACCTTGTAGCAAAAGGTACCCCACTACGTAACGAAGGTCGTCTTCTCCATGTCCTCGGGAGCCATCTTAATCTGATTGTAACCAGAAAAACCATCCATAAAGGAGAAGATCTTATGCTGCGCGGTGTTGTCGACCAGAACATCGATGTGAGGGAGTGGGAAATCATCCTTGGGGATTGCCCTATTCAGATCCCTATAATCCACACACATTCGCACTTTACCATATTTCTTCGGCACCAGAACCACGTTGGCAACCCACTATGGGTAAGAAGTGACAGCTAGAAAACTGGCATCAAACTGTTTCATGACCTCAGCTTTGATTTTCTCAGACATCTCTGGGCGCATACGGAGAACTTTCTGCTTTACTGGAGGACAATCTTCTTTGGTTGGCAAGCGGTGAACCACAATGTCGGTATCCAACCCAGGCATATCTTCATAAGACTAAGCAAATATCTCAACATAGTCGTGTAGCATCTGTACCAACCGTTGCTTGACGCTAGGCTCCAGATTTGCACCGATCTTGACCTCTTTCTTGCCTTCCTCTGTACCCAGATTCACTAATTCCACTGGCTCTTCATGGGGCTATATGGCCCTCTCTTCATGTAGTAACAGTCTAGAAAGTTCCCCAGACACTTCACAATCATCCTCACCTTCGTCCTCGGCTTGGTTGATCGGACTTTAGAAGTCATAATTGGCAGTAGCAGAGTCGTTATCAATGGGATCCGGAGTGGATGTGGATCTGCATTATGATATGTGAGTGTGTGTAAGACAATAGCTGTTTTAATAAAGTGCAAGATAGAAAAGAAAAACAAGGAGCGCAAAATTTGTAATGCAAGAAAACGTCAATGCTTTATTGATGATATATGAAAATTACAAATAGTAACCCCTCACAACAAAGCCAAAGTGCCTCGGGCAAGGCACCGGGCCGTAAAGTTTCAAATTATCTATTACAAATCTTAAAACAAAAGTCTATTACTGTGTAATAAAAGAAACGGGCACGGAGTCCTTCACCGTCCAATTGTTCAATCCACCATCGGTAGTCGGGTAAATCCAGCTGTCAAACTCTGACTCTTCTTCGTCGTCTTCAATTCCATTCACTCCTGGATTACTGATGCACAGAGGAGGTCTTCCAATCCGCGCGCGCCGGACAGTTCTTTGAGCCTCTGCAGTAAAGCCCAAACCAAACTTGTCAGTTTTGTGCGCGAAGTCAGGGAGTTTACCCAAATTTGCACACCCATCTTTTTCAATAACAGCCTTGGCATCCTTGAGGGAGGCCATCTTCATCGGAGGTTCTTCAATAGCAACTTCAGTCGACGCCAGAGTCTGGGGGACCTCTTCAAGGTTCTGACACGGGGTTTCGATGAACTCTCCATCCATCTCCACATAGCGAAAAGAATTAAGATGACTTACCATGTACTCCTCTTCTCCTCGTACTGTAACAATCTTCCCCTTCACTGGATATTTCAACATCTGATGGAGCGTGGAAGTCACTGCCCCAGCCTTATGAATCCACGGGCGACCCAGCAAGCAAGAATAGGATGGTCGGATGTCTATCACATAGAACATAGATGCAAAAGTATGAGATCCAACTTTAACAGGGACATCCACTTCCCCGTGCACCATCCTTTTGGACCCATCAAAGGCCCTAACCATAATATTACTCGGCTTCAGAACTAACCCTTCACAGTCCAATCGATCTAATGCTTTCTTGGGTAAAACATTCAATGAGGACCCAGTATCCACCAGTACATGGGCCAGAGTAGTCCCCCTGCACTCGATCGAGACGTGAAGAGCATCATTATGATTTCTTCCCTTGGCAGTCAGATCTGCATCGGAGAAACCCAACCCGTTGTCAGCAGTCAAACTAGCCACACAGTCTTTGAATTGATCAGCAGATGTTTCCTGCGGCACATGCGCAGTTTTAAGGAAAGCAATTAAAGCCTTTGCATGGGCTTCTGAGCATAACAATAAGGATAACATGGAGATCTTCGACGGGGTCTTCCCTAGCTGCTCGACTACATTGTAGTCGCTCTTCTTGATAATCTTCAGAATTTCCTCTATCTCCTGCCTAGAGGTTTCTACAACAATCTTCTTAGGTTCCTCCGTCCGGGCAGGCTCACCTATGATCTCTTTGCCCTGAGCGTCAGATGACTCGGCGACAAGGGTGATAATTGGAATATGTACTGGGACAGTAGCCGACGTACTGTCAGGTGGAATAGCGGCAGACTTTTGAAGAGTTGGAGGGGAAATCTCAGGAGAGAAGAGTATTTCGTTTCGGGTGACCTTGCTAGCCCCGACAATATTGCTGACATCAGTATCAGCTTCTTCAACCTTCAAGTCTTGTTTGAGCCCATGATAATACACATCGGCCCCATAGTGCCACGGGATAGCCTTATCCGAAGTGTATGGGATAGGACCAGGAATAGTAATGATCAATGGAGCAACTCTTGGAACAGATGTATTCCTAACAGGCTTTCTCGAGGAAGCCTTGGAAGAATTGGCGGAAATGGTTATGATGGAAACATCTTCAACAGGAATCAACATAATCAAAGTTTTCTCGAATAGGATCTCTTTGTTATCCATCAGGAATTGAACACCTGACTTCAATAAATGGCAACCAGTAGGCAGGATTGAACATAGGTGGCAACCCTCGCCACAACCCGGAAATAAACCATCCAACAATAGGTTCTTCTTTACTGTCATCAATGGAGTAGAAATGTCTTCCATAGAGATCACAAATGAATCATCGTCCACGAAATTTACTTCATGCTTGGGCATAGGAGCAGTCATGACGTTAGGCTTTTCCGGTGCGTCAAACTCAATTTCTTAGCTTCAATTAAATCTTGCACCTTATTCCTCAAGGCCTAGTAGTTGTTGGTATCATGCCCTGGGCTATCGGAGTGATAGGCATAGCGGGCGTTCGGATTATACAACAGAGATGTGGTGTTGGGATTCTTTGGGGCCTCCCTCAGAGTCACCAGGTTGGTCTTCAATAACTGCGGCAGAATTTGAGATAAGGTCATACTGAGCCGAGTGTACTGTCTTTGCGGTCTCTCCATTCTTTGCTGATTGTTGCATTGTGGGGCAACGGTGGATCTTGATATTACTACCGCATTCACTGCTTGGCAGCGTTCAGGTCGGTTTTGGCTCCTTGAGCTGTAAACTGCACTAGCTTCTTTCCTGAAAGGCTTCTTTTCTATACTTGATGAAGCACCTTTCTGTATCTTACCACTTTGATACCAGCTTCTACCCTCTCCCCAGTCAAAATTAATTCAGTGAACCCTGATGACAAACTACCGATCAAATGGTTGAAAAATGGACCAGACAAAGTCCCAAGAAACATATCCACCAACTCCCTATCAGACAGAGGGGGTTGGACTCTTCCAGCCAGATCTCTCCACTTCTGAGCATAGTCCTTAAAGCCTTCACCTGTACCCATAGACATACCCTAAAGTTGAGTACACGTGGGAGCAAGGTCGGTGTTATACTGGTATTGCTTGTAAAAAGCAGCAGCAAGGTCCTCCCAGTTGCGGACATTAGCTCCTTCCAATTGATAGAACCATTCAAGCTGAGTCCCTGATAGACTATCTTGAAAGAAATGAACCCACAGGTTTCTATCAGCAGTATAGGGTTGTATTTTTCTGACGTATGAGCGGAGATGGAGCTTTGGACAGGATACCCCATCGTATTTAGCAAAAACAGGAGCTTTAAACTTGTGAGGGATCACCACCCCAGATGCCAGTCCCAGATCTCCGAAGTCCAAACCAGGTATCTTTTGAATCTCCATTGCAATCAGCCGGTCTTCGAGTTGCTTGTACCTATCTTCAGCAAGAGGATACTGTTCTTCATCAAAATTAGTGTCGTTATCAGAGACTACAGGACTAGGCCCCTTTTCCTCCTCTTTATTCTCTCATCCTTTAGATGAATGAGACAAATCAGTTTCCTGTCGTAACCTATTCCCAAATATGTGACCCATATTCAGAAGAACCACCTTCTTCTTCTTCTTCTCCTTCATGATGATAGTCTTCAAATCCTATTGTCTTTTATCCAAGTTCAAGAATAACTCTTGGAATTGAGCATTCTGTTCTTGAAGAGTTTTGATGGCTTGATCGGTAGGTATTTCACAAGACATGTTATGCTGAAATAAACAGCGAAGTAGATGAGAAACCTGTAATGATACCTGTAATGAGGTGCATGATAATGGAATGCGTATGAAATGATTTCAAAGACTTTGGGAGATTTAAATTTGCAAACCAAGAAATAAACAAACTTTATTAGATTCAAACTTGTAAGATGTTTAACAATGCCTTCGAGGCGTTACAAAAGAAATAAACTGAAAACAAATCTAAGCTAGAAAAAAGCAAAAATCAGAAATCCCATGGTCGCTTTCCCTTCGTGCCGACATAGTCGTTGATCATCCTTTCATTCTCAATTTGCCTCGTAAGCTTCAAGATCTTCCTCTCTTGCTCATGATACTTCTCCCTGTAGGTATCCCTCTCTTCCTTCAGCTGAATCCAGGATCTCTTTAATGCCCCAAGATCAGTAGGCATGTAAGGATAAAGGACCGTATAAGGAACACCTTCTTCATTAGTATTCTCCACAATCACTGGAAATACAACTTCATAAGGCATCCCAAGGTTCTGAGCCCGAGCTCAGACCCACTAGAGGTAAGGTTGCATAGGGAGATAAGTCCTTGGTCCTAGCTCGTGAGGGTCAGACCTGTTCACCATGCCCCAGGCTCGTATAAACCTTCAGCGATGCTCTTCAACGTCTTCCTTATAGTCAAACACAATGTCTGCAAGAAGTAACTCATGAGGACCGTCTCTATGAGCGCGACCAAACTGTCGTAAAGCCAAACAAGGATTTTAGAAGAAATGATACATCCGAGAAGGTGAAGCAATGATACATTGGATCGAAGAACTGGAAAAGCACACTCATCATTTGCTCATCAAACCTGGAGGTAACCAAACTAAGAAGCTGACCATGTCTTCTAATGAATGAAGAAGTATCGGAAACTCTCGAGGCCAAATCTTTGAGTTGAGCAGGTATTTGCACAAAGTTAACTCGGATGGTGTTTCTGCGCATGAAAGTCATAATCTGCAAAACAGAACAAAGATAAATCCCCCTGGTCTTTGAAATGGTTAGTATAGTGAAGTATGCATGCTATGTTATGATGCATGATGTCATGATAAAACACACAACAGGTATAGCAAATAACAGACATGGTAAAGGCAAACAAGTCACAATAGCCCTTAAGTTTAAGGCTTGCATGGGGTCTAGGTATTACCCTCTTGAAGTTAAGTTGGTTTCAACCTGCCCTAATAATAGTAATTGGGTTCTAGAGGTTCTCAATATCACTGACCATCCTCCATCGGTCATGGTTTTAGCTTACGCAATCTTTTCTTACAACCGGAACTATTGCGAGAGTATGGTCTCAATGAGTGTAGTATCGTGTATCAACCAGTTCCCAGCTTTACACCGAGACCGGCTATCTCACTACTTCCTATGGCCAAGTTGGTCAATTATAGGTTCTAAGGTCAGTTGATGCTTAACGACCCATATAGCAGCCCCGTATTCTCCTCGTTTCTCCACAAGGGATACCAGTACCAACTAATGTGCCACATGAACGTAGCTACTGCTTCAACCGTATCGGTCTACGCCGTACAATTCCCTCACAGTTTATTTCTACTTACCTAAAAGGTGTTCCCCATATCCGGGTTAGGATCTATAATAACTCCAAATACAAAGCCCTCAAAGATAAAACAATCAAATCAAACAATAGAAGCAAATATAATGAACTAATCCTAAGGTATACCCTACTTATTAATCCCCAACAGAGTTCCAATTCTGTGATACGGTGGCCAGAACCGGACTGTTTTGAAATGCTGGTTTGCGTTTTGCGTTTGTGTTTGCAAAATGTCGCGGTAAGCAAGAGTTGCCACCGACTTTTTATTTTATCCAACTGGAAAGGAAAAAAGCACAGAAAAATTCCTTTTTTCGAGATTTTGAGTACAGGGGGTAGATTATAGAAAGGGAAGGTATTAGCACCCTTTCTATCCGTAGTTTTCTACGGGCTCTTAGGTACTTTCTCATCATTTTCAAAATTGCTTGTGTGTGTTTGATTTGAAAAAGTTTTTTGTTTTACTTCGATTTAACTCTTGCTTCTGTCTTCAAGAGTGTTACGAAGTCGTTTTGAAAACTTTGTTTGAAAAGAGTGTAAGTGTGAAAAAGTTTGTTTATTTGAGCAAGTACTTAAGAACTAATCTACCTACTCGAAAAAGAGAATGTTCATGTTCTTGTTTCCTTTAGACAGTGCTATCCCACTATTAGTGAGTAGGTAGCATCGTCGTTGGAGCTTTAAGGGTCAATTCGATATGATCACTGAAGCAAAGTTAGGACGTCTTAGTAATAACCCTAATGTCTTAAGATCAATATTCGAGGCAACAATATCTGAGGCAACCATTCCGAGGCAACTTTTCCGAACGGGATTTTGATCTTTGTTCAGACAAGAGAGCGACCACTAAAATACACTATACTTAATGACCGTTTACCGAAGGCAACCGAAGTGAGAGTATACCCTAGGAGTGCGCATATGCGAGTGATTCAATTTCAAATTATTATCTTTGCACATTTAGGGTTTGCTAACCGTTTTAAAGTTAATCATACATTCTTGTCATGCAACCCTAATATCATCATCTAACAGTTTAATATTTTGCGGAAATTAATGTGCGAAAAGTAAAGCTACGCTATTACAAAGCTTCGGGTATTAATTACATAGCCAAAAACAACCCGTAAAAAAAACGATAAATGAACGAAAAAGTCCTAATTAAGCTATTACATCCTGTGAGCAATTACAACAATATTGCAAAATAAAATAATAAAGTGCGCGCAATGAATTTAAGAACGATAGGAAATTAGGGTTTTGACCCCGTCTAACCTAATTAAAAGAAAAAATTATTTTTGTTATTTTTAATTATTTTTAAGAAAAATAAGGTTTGAATTAAATATGCAAAACCCTAATTACTAATGAAATTAAATTGAATAAAATTAAATTACATGACCTATTTTTGTATTTTGTTATTTTTAAGAAGAAAAAAAAGAAAATAGAATTTAAATTAAACCAAACCCTAATTTCTAACTTGTTTTAATTTATCTACAAAATAATTAAAGTTACCCTAAAATTAAATAAACTAATTAAATTAATTTTTTTGATAAAAAATAACCTAAACCTAATTGGATGAAAATTGAATTTATGTTTTTTTATGAAAAAAGAATTAATTTGGTGTTAATAAAAAAAATTTTAATTAATTAATTAAGAAAATATAAAAGAAAAGAAGGAGAAAATGGGCCTGAGAATCAGCAAATTGGAGGGTGTTGATAGCAATTTTTGGGCCCAAACAAATCTGACCCATGTTGGCTTTCAAGGTTCCCATGCTATGCGTTAACTGAAGCTTTTGGTGGACCATCACATGATAGCCCTCAGATCTGGCTTGTGGACATCTGGTTGGTTGGATGATGATGGTCCATGGTGATCTCCCTGCCTTGTGTGCACGCCTAATTATATGAATGAAAATAATATGAAATAATGGGGGGACCTGGGATTCGAACCCAAGCCCCATAGCCTTTTCCACTCACTTTCACACCAACTGAGTTACGCGCTTGCTTTGTATATGAAACAATAATAAATCAATATATAAAAAACATGCAAAAATCCAAAGTTATCCACGCGTAAATTCATATGGGTGAATAGGGTGATGCCAAGCCTTCATCCCTGTCCTCTCTCCGTGGCTAAAAGGTTCAGTGACCTTTACCTACGGACGAATGTCTGTAGCTATACACCCTGCATATCTCAAAATCACACACAGGCATAAAAAATGAAGCCTAATGCCATGAATCAACTCGTCTTGGCTTGCTGAGCATCACGGTGCTCTTCTTGGGGGCCAATTTTGCCTGCATAAAAAAGACCTAAAACGAGACCAGAAAACCTAGCAATGGCAGATTACAGTATAGCCAATAAAAATGCAATTAATTGTTATCAGTAGCTTGAAAATGCCTCAAGGAACAAGAATATATAAGTATTTCATGCTATAAGTGTCAAAATCATGTTATTCAATTTTAAGAAAAAGCCATGGCTGTGGATCACTTACAGTGAGTTCTAGCGCGCGAGGATCCTTGTTTCTGATTGCTATGGCTTCCTTGCAATCCCAGGAAGTGAATGGAATAGCTTATGAGTCTTGAAAACGCCTCGAAGTGCAAAATCAGTTTGTCACTTTCTTTGAATTTTTTCAAGTTTTGTTCTCTCGTTGTGCGCCTCCAAACCTTGTTCTTTCTGGCTGCAAATGTTCACTATATACCAAGGGATGAATTAGGTTTACAAATATGATCTCAATCCTTGCCAATTATGATTTGTGATCTTGATTTGATTCACTTGAAAATCTTTCCAAAATAGGCCAAAATCAATCTTTTTGTGCCCACCTATGCCTTGCACGAATTGATTCACTTGCTAGTTGGATATAGGACCTGAAATATGCACAAGATCTTAAAGTTTGAATGATTTGGATTTTTTATGATTTGTTTTGATTTAATTTGATTTAATTATAATAAAAAAATCAAAATAAATAGCAAAAATAAGATAAGGACAAGTGGAAAGATCTAGGGCTCGTGGACCATGCTACCAACTCAAAATAAGTGCAAAAAGTTAGGCCCATTTGACAAAAATTGCAATTTGAGGCACTTTTAACTTTTGGCAATTTTGCAAAAAAGGTCAACTTCACCAATGCATAACTTCCTTAATTTTGACTCTTTGAAGGTGTTCTTGGACTTTTTAGAAATCTTAAGATGTCCTATAAGCAACCCTTTTGGTATCATCTCAATTGAGTCTTCCATGTTCATGTATGAAGCTTTGACAAAAAATGTGTTTTTGTTGACTTTTCAAAATGACCTATAATGTCCAAATTCATAACTTCTTGTGAGTGCATATTTTGAACTTGGGAGCTGAAGATGAATTGTATAGAATTGCATCCTCTTCAAAATGATATTTGGATGGGTCATTTCTCATAAAGTATGAGAAAGTTATGCTTGGTCAAAGTTGAGTTGACTTTTCCTGCAAAACCCTAATTTAGCAACTTTGGTTCTTGATGAATTGTGAGCAACCCTTGATGAATCATGATCAACCCTTGATCAAATGATGAATAAAACTTAAAAATGAGAATGTTGACCAAAAATCTTGAAGTTTGACTGCATATGGGCCACAATTGACTTTTGCCCTACACAGTCGATTTTCAGGTCTTTGAGCAATTGACTGAGCAAATTTCCTCTGTAAGGCTTGAAACTTGACATGGATGATCTTGAGAACATATTAGGACAATGGTGAGAATTTGGGATCCCTTGGACTCAAGTATCTTAATGCAACATGAAACCCTAATTTGAAGTAGATTGCCTTAGGAGAGAGCTTGTCTGGTCAACCCTTGGACTTTTCTTGAGCAACTTGAGAATCTTTCTTGAAGTGTTTTGAGAAATATGGGAGGGAAAAATTTTGTGTACAACAGTTATGCTTGCACCATTCGTGTGTTTTGTATATTTGTTATTCTCTTGCAGGATATATATGTGATTGTGACTGCTATACACCACATGTGGGACATGTTCATATTTGAAGCCCCAATGCTTATATTTGATGGCGTGATTTCTAACTTGATTTGTTTACTGATGCTAGCTTGCTTGAAGTTATATGGGTTCTTTTTCCTTTCTTAGTTGTTGCGGATAGTTATCCGTTTTGGGTATTGCACTATTTCCTTTTTACCGTTTCCGCCCTTTATTACTTTCTATTGCATGATGGGACCTCTGTTGCTGATATATGTCAAGAGTCCCTCTGGTTTATTTAAAGACCTGTTTAAGGCAATTCTGTCAGTGTGTTAATTGTGATTGTTTAAAATTCTACCTTCGGAGTAGGTATTATGCACGTATGTTTATATCTGTGCCCACATTATATTATAGATAATAAGTCCTCAAAAGACGCGAGCAGAGAAGGGTCCGTAATTGACCCCTGCATATTCCAGTCTGTGTCATCCTAAGCTCATGTGGTACATCGATGCTTCGAAGTCGTGCAAATCATATGTATCAAGTCCGTCAAGTGGGGAAGGGTTTTGCAATCAAACTCCCATGCATTGTCAGGAGTTCGCATTATCCAATACCGACACTCCGTGATTGTTCATATTGTCGTCTATCGTCTACCTCGGTCCTCTATATCTTGGTTAGATGTTCAGTCGCTTTGGGCGTCACATTTTTATTATTTCATCCGTCTCCCGCTTGTTTTCTTCGGGTGATCCGCTCCCCTTAACTAAATCATTTTCTCTTTATACCCCCATCCCCTAAGTCAGTATACCCCGATTGTGTGCTTTTGCCAAAGCACTTGTTTGGTATTTACCATGCTCTCTTAAGATTGCTTGTGTAGGGTTAGTCTTCGAGCTAGACATTAGGATATTTACCCATGCATGCTAACATAGGGTAGAAACTTCCCTCTTTCATTCTCAACCTTAGTGTCAATCATTGTATGATAACATTAGGGATAGTGCTAGGCTAGTCTCCCTTAGTTATTTTTCCTTTCTTTGCATATTGCATCTTAAACTAAAACTTCTTCTTGGCAAATCATAAAACGTCTCTAATGAACTTAAATCCTTCTTCAAGGTAAAAAATATAAACCAATCTTAATTTTTTGTGCGCCTTTTGCCTTTGTTTTAAACCTTGTCAAATTGATGTTTTGCCATCCTTGCCATGATATTTTGTCATCTTTTCGTCGATGTTTCGCCATCGCACATGTTTGCTATCTTACTTTGATTCTCAATATCATTGTTAGGTGTGATGTTTTATCATCTGATTGTGATGTATCTCCATCTTTGCCATGTTACCTTGCCATCTTTTAGCCGATGTTTCGCCATCCCATATGTTTGTTTCTGATGTTTCGCCATCACACATGTTTGTTATCCTAGTTGGATTCTCAATATCATTGTTAGGTGTGATGTTTTATCATTTGAATTGTGATGTCTCGCCATCTTTTCCATGTTATCTTGCCATATTATAATCGATGTTTCACCAGCGCATATGTTTGTTGCTGATGTTTCTCCATCGTGCATGTTTGTTATCCTACTTTGATTCTCAATATCATTGTTAGGTGTGATGTTTTATCATCTAAATTGTTGATGTTTCGCTGTCCTTGCCCTGTTATCTTATTATTTTTTAGACGATGTTTTGCCATCGCATATGATTGTTGCCGATGTTTTTCCACCGCGCATGTTTGTTATCCTACTTTGATTCTCAATATCATTGTTAGGTGTGATGTTTTATCATCTAAATTATTGATGTTTCGCCATCTTTGCCATGATATTTTGTTATCTTTTTGCCGATGTTTCACCATCGCATATGTTTTTTCCGATGTTTCGTCATTGTATATGCTTGTTATCCTACTTTGATTCTCAATATCATTGTTAGGTGTGATATTTTATCATCTGTATTGTTGATGTCTCGCCATCTTTGCCATGTTATCTTGCTATCTTTTTGCTGATGTTTCGCCATCTCATATGTTTGTTACCGATATTTCTCCATCGCGTATGTTTGTCATCCTAATTTGATTTTTGATATCATTGTTAGGTGTAATGTTTCATCGTCTTGTCTGATATTTTATTATCATGCTGACGTTTTATCATCTTATCTGAGTTTGTGTTACCATCATGTGATGTCTTGTCATCCTTTTTTGTTGCTTTATCATCGTTGTTGATGTTTTGTCGTTTTATCTGATGTTTTTCCGTATTGATTATTGCTTTTGTCTTCTTAACTAAAAAACACAAACCAACCAAAATATATGAGCCAAACTACGGCTTCTCTGATTCCTTAAAAGGGATACGTAGGCATTGGGGTAGGGCCCGAACGAGCACAACTTTTATTTTCCCTACATTGTTTTCTCTTTTCTTTTACATGTATTCCCTCTTTGCATTTTTCTTTTAGCTCTTAAACTTTAGATATAGATTTATACACCCATTAGATTAGACAACAAGAGTGGATACCGTAGAGTACTACAAGCGTGTGGGGTGCTAATACCTTCCCCTCGCGTAACATACTCCCTTACCCAATCTCTCGGTCGTTCGATCATAATTTCACCCATTCAGGTTTTCTCGATGTTTACCTTTCCCTTTCGAAGGGATAAAAGACGTTCAGTGGCGACTTTATTAATTTTATATCAGATGACGGTTCGGTCGGTTGTTTCAGTACCCAACGGAGATGAGGCTCTAAGGAAACATCTCCTCTTGGTCCCAAATCTTTTTCTATTCTTCTTATGAATATGGAGCCAAGCCTTTTCAATCACTTCTTTAGTCGCCTTGTGATCTTCTCCTTCTTTGATAAAGAAACCACTAAGATGAATGATTTTTGGCTTATCTATCATCATATATCCAAGTTGGCGACACACAAGAACGAGATTGTAGTTAATTCCTCCCTTTGTACTAAGAAGAGGCACATTGGGGAAACTACCATAGCTATCAATAATATACATATCATAATAAGCTTGATGATACCAATAAATGTCATAATGGGTGAGAGCCATAATCTTCGGGGCCCAACATGATTCCTTTTTGATGTCCCAAAAAGCAATAGTCTGAGGTAAGTGAGAGATAAACCGCTGATATAACAACGGTGTGCAACAGATGACCATCCCTCCCTGATAGAAATTCTGAAGATGGATGGAATAATAAGTATCTCCTAGCAGCGTAGGGACTGGATTCCCAATCAGAAAGACCCTAATGGCATTAACATCCACAAATTTGTTGATGTTAGGAAACAAGAACAACCTATAAGCAAGCAAAGCAAAGATAGCCTCAAAAGCAATTGTACTCTTCATTTTGGCGAAGAACGAGCTTTCTCCAATAGAAACTGAGCAGGTAAACCTCTCATTCCTCCTTTAGTAGTCATGTTAGCCTCAATCTTAGACTTCTTTAGGTAAGTCATGGTAGCAATCTCATGAGACTTAGGCTCTCCTTCTAAGCCGGTGAACAGAACACAATCAGTAATAGGTAAACCAAGTAAGTAAGAATACTTTTCCAATTTGGGCATCAGTTGATAATCAGGAAAAGTGAAACACCGGTATGACAGATCATAGAACTGGACCAATGTAGAAAGAATACCCTCCTTCATCTTGAGCTTCATAAGAGGGACAATGTCTCCATACTTCTTCCGGAAATCTGTAGGACTCTCAAACTCAAGAATAAAACTCATCAGTTCCTCTATCTTAAGATCCTTGAAACTTTACTTCCGAGTCTTTCTCTTTCCAAAATCCATGGTTAAAAAGTACCTGATATATTTTCAAAAGTCAACCTTAAGTTCCTTGAAAAATTGTTTAAAGAATGCTCATGGGTACATGAATGCATGATGAAACAATCACACACAAGAACACAAACACGGGGGTTCATAGATTCTACGTCACGAGTATGAAGTCAAAGGTACTACCCATAAGGTATGAACTAATGGTTTATCACCTTCTAAACAAGGTTCTAAAAAGTTCCTAGAATCTACATCCTTCCTTCGTATATTTATGACGTCCCGATTAACCCGGTAATCGGAAATATGCTCAGGAAAAACACATTTGAGTGTAGAATCGCGTGACAACCACTTCCGGATTGCTCTGTCATAGTCTCCGCACTACACCTGAAAGGCCAAGATGGGTTAAGGGTTCTACGGTCCTCAGCTTTAGCAGGCTCCAAGGTCGAAAGCAGCACATCTTCCCGATCGCTCGGTAAATAAATACTACAGTCAAAGGGTCCTCCACTGAGTGGGGGATATCGTGTCTCTTTTTTTAGGATTCCTCCATCAAAGTTAACATGACTATACCACCCGTCTTATCTTAAGTTTGCCCAAGTCCGGGTAGAGGACTTATAAGAGATCACCAAGCACCCTGAAAACCAGAAAAAATTCAGACATACATATATACAAATATACAACATATATAGCACATACACAAGTAAACAAAGATAGGCTTAACCCACTTAGAGATGAAGTCCCCTACAAAGTCGCCAGTCTTATGTAGCAGTGGAAATATTGAGACTAAACCATTGGATTGACTTACCTTGCATAGATCAAATAAAAATCGTCACTGTGCTTTATTGTTTCCAAAGGAAATGGGAAAAGAGAGAATAAACCCAAAAAGATAGGGGAGAGAATCTAAGTACGAGGATTGGTTATGCAAAGGGAAGGTATTAGAACCCTAAACATCTACGATACTCCGCATGAACCTCTTTAGAAATATGTGTATTTTGGCTATAAAAGATGTATACAAAAATAAATGTTGGAGATGAGATAAGAAGTATTTTTTACAATTTTTACACCTACCGCGGTTGCAAACCTTTAGTGCCTACGTACCACCTTCCGTGCAATAGGGGATCAGGGTTCTCGTAGTTCACCTCAAAAAATTTTAAACACGTGTGTGTTGGTTTATTTTAAGAGAAGAGACATCATCGTCATATATGAGTGGAAGACATACTTACTATCCATGATTATGAGAAAAGAGAAATTGCATCATCTCAAAGTGGGGGATATAGCTTGGGTTTTAAAATCTACAAAGCCTCACTCAACACCTGTTGTACCCCAAAATTTGCCCTCCCATATTTCTCAAAATATTTCAAGAAAAATTCACAAGTCCAACCCGGCGCGTCATATTCAGGTATTCTTTCACCAAGATATCTCTGATAACGTATTCTCAAATTCAGGTTCGGCTCAAGAGTCAATTCTTTAAAGAAGGTATCCGAATGTGTGAGTTTTCTCGAAGAAATATGGTGAAAAAGTGTGCTGAAAGTGCAGTTTTTACGCGCTAAAAAATTCATAACTTGAAGATCGTGGCTCGTTTTGAACCCGTTCCGGTGGCCAAAATTCCGTCTTGACATTATCTACGTTTTCATCTCTCACGGCTGGAAGCCAATTTCAATCAGAAGGTCTTCAAAAATGTGGATTTATCAAGTATTTTCATACAGAAAATTTGTGACAGAAGTTTATTTGCGTCATGTTCAGAAAATCATAACTTGGTCGATTTTCATCGTATCGAGCTGGTTCCGGCGCCAAAATTTCACAAATTGATTTGGCTACATTTTCACAGAAGGTATTGAGTTCAAAAGGTATTCAAAAGGCCTTCGTTTTTTGCTCAGAGTGCGTGACACACCGAAAATCCTGAATGCTGAATATTATTTCATCTGGGCCGAAACTTCGAAAATTCATAACTCGGTCAATTTTTATCGGATTGGGCTCATATTTTTATACAAGGTCCCTGACTCGTAGATCTACAACTTTGCTTCAAAAGTCGAGACCGGATTATGCTCTGATCAATACCAGTTTTTTATTGAAGAACGTGTCAGAGTCGACACTGGAGCCCAAAATAAGTTTGTCTGAGCTGAAACTTCAAAAATTCATAACTAATTCACCGTTTATCCGATTGAGCCGATTTTCGGACAGGAGTTAGTTATCGATGTCGGCTACATTTTGTTTTCACATTTCAACTTCAAAAATTGCACTTAAGTTCCTGCGATTTAGCCTGGAAAGTGACGAACTCAAGTGAACATTGGAGGCCCAATTGCACATTCAAAGCCCATTTTCTTTACCCTAATTTCCATTATATAATCACCTTCTTTTCACACAAACCAGAGGGGAGAAAAAAAGAGAGAAAAAACCTTGCCACAATACTGTTAGAATATCAAATTCTTTCAAGAACCCTAAAACCTTGAAATCCTTATTACAAATCCCTCTCTCACTACGAACAAGCCATCACAGTTACAAACCAACACCTCACTACTTCTTCAGTAAGGGTAAGGCTGGCTTGATCTCCATGATCCAAAAGGCATAAAAGCATTCATGTCACTAATTTTCCAGTAAGGGTAAGATTGATTTGATCTCCATGATCAAAAGGGTATAATCATTCATACATGTCATATTGTGCCTAAACATTAAATTTCTTCATATATTGGCTTTATTTGCATTTTATGATTTTATTTAATGTGTTCATGAGATTCAACACTGCAGATTTAGACAGGATCCCATGCAGGAAGATTAAGAAACGTTGAGGCCAAAACACAAATGGCCAAAAGCCAAAAGTCAAATGGCCAAAGTAGAACAACTTATGCATGACACCAATACATGGCGAGACAGACATCCTGAGAAGATTAAGGAACGTGGAGGCCAGAACATAAATGGCCAAATGGCCAAAAGCCAAATGGCCAAAACAAAACAGTTTACACATGACGCCAATAGCTGTTTCACCCCTCCAATCAGGCTCGTATACTCCTAAACTCTCTCTCTATTTTTATTATTTTCCTTTAATTAATTAATCGTTATTCTTTTTATTAATCACTAACCAATTAACATTTTTTTCATAATAAAATTCAGAAAACTAACATTTTTAGTATTATTATTATTTAGTAATTTCACTATTAATTATTTTTTGTAAATAAACTTTAACAATAAATTTAGTTAATTTAGGTTTTCAATTTTAACACTTTTTCTTAAATAAATAAAATATGTAGAAATTAGGGTTTTTAACCTTTTTATCTTTTTTTCAATAAATACTTTTCTCTCATTATTATTATTATTATTAAATATCTTTGTAAATAAATATGTAAATAATTAATTAGTATAAGTTAGGTTTTAAACTTTCACCTTTTCTTTAATAATTAAAAATATTTAGAACTAGGGTTTCCTTCTAATTTTAAATTCTTTTTTTTTATTTCATAAATACAAAAAACATAAAAAAATATTTCTTTTCTTTAATAAAATAAATAATTAACTTTCTTATTTCAATTTAATTTCAAAAGGGTCCAACGCCCTCAGACATTCAACTTTAATTCTTTCGCGCATTTATTCTTATTTTTTCTTTGCAAATATTATGTAATTGCTCAAGCCATGTAATAGTAATTAGGTCTTTTATTTTCCGCATTTTTATTAAAACGGGTCTTTGTAATTTGGCGATGTATAGACCCGCGCCTTGTAATAGCGTAGGATTTTACTTTCCGCATTTAAACCTCCGCACTTTTAAATTATAATTGCATGAAAGAATGTATGGCCTAAATTAAAAACAATGCGTAGATCACCATGATACATGTACAAGATAAAACATAACATGAAAATAACACACAAATTCACACACCACTCTTAGGGTACACCTCACTGTTGCCTTACCTTCGAAACGTGGTCGTCAAGTATATGACGTTTTAGCGGTCCTTATGTCCATGATCCGGTTGCCTCGGAAAAGTTGCCTCGGAAAAGTTGCCTCGAAACGGTTGCCTCGGAATAGTTGCCTCGAAGCGGTTGCCTCGAAATAAAAAAAGGATCAAGGACATAAGGGTAGCTTCTAAGGTGTCCTAACTGTTGCTTCGGTGACCACACTGTCCCTACAAACGAATTGACCCGAACACCTCCAACGGTGGTGCTACCTACCTCTCAATGGTGGGATGACACTACCTTAAGGACATTTACACAGCCTAATTCCTTAGGGTAGGTAGATGACTCATGGATACTTGCTCTATTCAAAAACAAATCAAAACTCTTTTCACACCGACACTTTTCAAAAAGCTTTCAAAACATTTTTTCAAACACTCTTGAGGACTGATACAAGAGTCGATCTGAAATCTTTAAACGAAACTTTTTTCAAACTCACTCACAATTGAAAAGCAAACATTTTGAAAACACAATGAGCAAGTATCTAAGAGCCCATGGATAACCATGGATAGAAAGGGTGCTAACACCTTTCCTTTCTATAAATCTACCTCCCGAACCGAGAAACTATCTCATAAGGAATTTTGCTGTGCTTTTGTCCTGTCCATGTTGGAGAAAATAAAAGACGGTGGCGACTCTTGCTTCCGCGACATTTCGCGAACCAGCGTTAAACAGTCAGTTCCAGATCCACCGATCACAGAACTGGCGACTCTGCTGGGGAATCTTATAAAGTGAGGTGTACCTTAGGACTAAGATCACTTGTGTTTTCAATTGTCTGAATTGTTTGCTTTATTATTGTGGGCTATTTCGGAGTTACATAGATCCTAACCCGGATCTGGGGATACCCTTTTAGGTAGCATAAGCTGTGAGGGACCTGTCCGGCGTAGACCGACATGGGTGAAGCAGTGGCTACGTTGGTGTGGCACCTTGGTCTGTACCGATATCCCTTGTGTCGCAACGAGGAGAATATGGGTCTTCTGAGGAGTCATTAAGCACCAACCGACCTTAGAACCTTAAATGACCCAACTTGGCCAATAGAACAGTAGCAGTATGCTACGCCCATTGAGGCTAAACTCTCGTGATGGTTCTGGCCGCAAGAAAAGATTGCGATGCTGGAGTTATGACCGATTGAGGGTAGTCAGTGATATTGGGATCCTCTAGAACCCGGTTACTTCTGATAGGACAGGTCTTAACTAACAAACTGAAAGAGGGTAATACCTAGACCCCATGCTGGCCTAAACTATAAGGGTTTCTCTTGTGTGACTTGTGTGCCTTCCAACTTGACTATTTGCATGCTTGTTATCTGACACTTGAGTTCCTTGCAGGTTTTGTTTACAACCCTTAATTGGGACTCATAACAGGGTTTACCTACATTATCCCATGCATAGCATAACATCATACCATTGCATGCATCCTGCATAAAGACTAACCCGTTTCAAGGATCTCAAGGGCTTGTGATGCAGGTCATGATGAACAAAATGTCTAGCAAGGGGCAAAGGGGATTTATTTTCCTCTAGCCAAGGTTGTCAGGGGCTATGACCCACTCGATATGGTGAGCCTTGACTCTTGAAGAAGGACTCTCTACAATATGCAGTTCCTTCAATCAATCCAGAAAATTCAAATGCTAACAATTTCTTGTTTACCCCGCGAGATCCTTGGAAACATTGCATGCATACATACATATCATTGCATTACAGGTACCCCTTTCACAGGTTGCTTACCTTCTTCGCTGTTTATTTCAGCTTGCCATCATGAATCCTGAATCATCTACCGAGCAATCCATCAAGGCCCTCCAGGCTCAGAACGCCAAGTTCCAAGAGTTGATCATGAGTCTAGCCCAGGGGCAACAGGATTTGAAGACTCTGCTCTCGAAGAGGAAGAAGAAGAGGACAATGATGTTCAACCCGAGACGCAAATCTGGGAATGGATCACAAAATGAAGTTGAGAAGACTACCCCATCTGTTGGGAAAGAAAGTCCCCATGAAAGAGAGGTTCCTAGTCTAGTGGTCTCCGACAACGAGACCGATTATAATGATGAACAGTACCCTCCAGCTGAGGACAGGTATAAACAGTTGGAAGACCGGCTAAGTGCTATGGAAATACAAAAAGTGCCCGGCCTGGACTTCGAAGATCTAGGCCTGTCTTCTGGGGTAGTGATCCCGCACAAATTCAAGGCACCTGCCTTTGTAAAGTACGACGGGGCATCTTGTCCCAAGCTGCATCTCAGATCTTACACAAGGAAGATCCAGCCCTACACGGCTGACAAGAATTTATGGATTCACTTCTTTCAGGATAGTCTGTCTGGAACCCAACTCGACTGGTTCTATCAACTGAATGGAGCTAACATCCGCAGCTGGGAGGATTTGGCCACTGCATTCTACAAGTAGTACAAGTACAATGCCGACCTTGCTCCCACGCGCACTCAGCTTCAGGGAATGTCTATGGGTGCAGGTGAAGGTTTCAAAGAATATGCTTAAAAATGGAGGGACCTTGCTGGAAGGGTACAACCACCTCTGACTGACCGCGAGCTCATCGACATGTTCTTGGGGACCCTGTCTGGTCCATTCTTCAACCACCTGATCGGGAATTCTGCTGCTGGGTTTACAGATCTGATCTTGACCGGGGAAAGAATAGAAGCTGGCATCAGGTCGGGGAAAATACAGAATGGTGACTCCTCGAACACTGAGAAGAAACCATCCAAGAGAGAATCTAGTGCTGTCTATGGCTCAAGAGGGCAGAATAGGTCCGAACACCGCCAAGATGTCAATGCGGTGGTTATTGCAAAACTGGCCGATGCTCCTCAGCGTCACAATCAGCAAAGGGAAGAAAGACCCAAAAGGAAATTCACTCCCCTTGGCATGACCTTGTCACAGATATTGCCACAGTTGCTGGAAACCAAGTTGGTAACTCTCATGGACCCTCCAAAGAATCCCAACAGGACGCCTTCAAGGTATAACCCCAACGTTCGTTGCGCTTATCATTCTGACAGCCCAGGGCATGCTACAGATGATTGTTGGACTTTGAGAAACAAGGTTCAGGATCTGATTGACGCAAAGGAAGTCCAACTCGGCTCTCCAGAGGCTCCCAATGTGACCACTGCTCCCCTTCCCAAACATGGCTAGGATTGGAAACTTTTGTTCAGATTGTAATTTTCTTTGATTGTTCAAACATTTTATTTCATGTCAAACTTGGTTATTTCATTAATGCATTACACATGTCTGTTTTGAAGTAATTATTTCGTATTCACTATATGCAAATTGTTTTCATATTTTTGTGATGATCAACTCTTGATTGAAAATTCTAAGCCTCTTGAGGAAGGATGACGAAAACGATACCACGATCTTTACAATATGCTTTTGAACAGACCCCGCTGATGAAGTACAAGCATTGTTTCAATTCCTAAACACTGGAGTTATAAGGAAGATAATCCCTCGTCAACCCCTCTGAGCCAAAGAAGTAGGAGTTTTTCTTTTCGAAATTTAAAACCCTTAATCATAACCTGGGGCAGGGTAGTTCTCTCAGTTGATCCAAGTGCATAACGAATGGCACCAAAGAGGTCCTTACAAAACAAAAGACAGTGATGGTTCCGAACAATCATACAGACAGGCGGTCATTACTTCTCAAAATAAAAACCCATTAAGTCAAAACCTATGAAGGAGACTTACAAAACGGGGGCATCCCGCTGACTGTAATCACAAAAGAAAGAGTTCAGGCAAAATTTAGGGATAACAAAATCAAGAAAGAAAAAGAGGTCATACAAACCCTCAACAAAAAAAGGAAATGACTGCCTGTTCAAAATAAGTTGTCAACATCCGAACCATCACCAGAAAATCAGAGCAAAGACTCAAACAAGGTCTAACGTATGATCAACTGAGTTTAGGTTTGGAGAACATCACGAAGAGCGGGTGGGTACAAATAAAATTTGAGCCTTTATCCTTTGTTTCTTAAACCGTGAACCAGGCCACGTTACAACCCTAAAAAGTCCTAGCTGAAGCATGGGCTAGTTCGAAAGCATACTGTTACAAAGGTATCTTGACTCCTTAAGGCTCGCAGTAAAATAACGAGTTTGACATCACAGTTTACAAAAGAACTCACTTGTTTTATTAAAAAAAATGCATTTTCAAAAACTTCGAAACAGACATGAGCTTTGCATTTTTAACATAACCTTGTTTGCATACGACTATTTGTTTGAACAGCATAAAAGCTCGCACGACGAATGTCTAATGAACAAGAGTACCTCCAATCAAGGGGCATGGCATGAGCATTGTCCATAATCTGCGGCAGTCAAGTCAAGATTCAAGGAATCTCTCAAGATGCCAAACAGCCAGGGGCAAACCTCCGCCTGAGCCACTTGGGGCATTGGACATGAATTCCCAGCAACAAATCTTGCATGACCAAACATCTTCTGGTAGCGTGGCAACACAATAACAGGGGCACCTCCCTACATCCTGAGAGCATGGACATAGTCGGAAAAAATACTACGCGTAATCAAAGACCCGCTAGGTTGACACACCTAGGCAAAAATAAGGGCTTCCCGGCGAACCAAAAGGGTTCGGGCAAAAATGAGGGATGAAATGAAAAAAATCTGTATACCCGGCAAGTCGAAAACCTGAAAAGGCGGCTTGGGCAAAAATGGGTATCCCGGTGGACTGAAAACCCGAAAGGGCGGTCCAGGCAAAAGTTAGGGATCAAAGCGTACGACTATGTCCTGTTATCTCGTCACTTGCCTACCAGAAGAAGATTTGTCAATTGGAAGTCATCAAACACCTTCACAGGTACCTTCTTCTCCAATAGAAACTGGGGCAATAATGAGTTGTCTAAATGATCCGGTTGCCCTGTCCACCGAAGTGCCAAGGTAAGTTCAGCTGAAGAATGCGACCAAGATACCTTTATTTCCAACAGAGCACAACAACGAAATCCCCAGCGGAGTTATCATCAAATCTCAGCGAAGTATCTCTTCCCACAGAGTAATTCCCCGCAGAGTAATCTCTTCGCCAAGTTTATTCCCCAACGGAGTTATCTTCTCCGACCGGTATTCTTGCAATCATCATCCCCAACGGAAACGAAGAATCTCACTCTTTAACATCAGCCCAGGATTTGACTTCCCGGCATCCGTCAAGGATCTATTTTCCTAGACGCAGATACATTCATAAACATCACATTGTTATACATCATGATACATGCATATACGCATCATATCATACAATCTCATGTGTTGAAAAATATTATTGCTTGATCCATATCATGCATTGCATATGACTGACCTTTACCTTTCAGGAAGGATACAGTTAAAAGATCAGCTATGTAGACGAATACAGTCAAAAGAGACCAACCCAGTCAAAGAATACAAATCCAGTTAAACCAATGCTTAGAGATTTCTCTGATACAACTCGTCGTTATAGACACTCGTCGTCATAGACACTCGTCGTCATAGACACTCGTCATCATAGACACTCGTCGTTATAGACACTCGTCGTTATAGACACTCGTCGTTATAGACACTCGTCGTTATAGACACTCGTCGTTATAGACACTCGTCGTTATAGACACTCGTCGTTATAGACACTCGTCGTTATAGACACTCGTCGTTATAGACACTCGTCGTTATAGACACTCGTCGTTATAGACACTCGTCGTTATAGACACTCGTCGTTATAGACACTCATTGTTGTAGACACTCGTCGTTGTAGACACTCGTCGTCATAGACACTCGTCGTCATAGACACTCGTCGTCATAGACACTCGTCGTCATAGACACTCGTCGTCATAGACACTCGTCGTCATAGACACTCGTCGTTATAGACACTCGTCGTTATAGACACTCGTCGTCATAGACACTCGTCGTCATAGACACTCGTCGTGATAGACATTCGTCGTCATAGACACTCGTCGTCATAGACACTCGTCGTCATAGACACTCGTCGTCATAGACACTCGTCGTCATAGACACTCGTCGTCATAGACACTCGTCGTCATAGACACTCGTCGTCATAGACACTCGTCGTTATAGACCCTCGTCGTCATAGACACTCGTCGTCATAGACACTCGTCGTCATAGACACTCGTCGTCATAGACACTCGTCGTCATAGACACTCGTCGTCATAGACACTCGTTGTCATAGACACTCATCGTCATAGACACTCGTCGTCATAGACACTCGTCGTCATAGACACTCGTCGTCATAGACACTCGTCGTTATAGACACTCGTCGGTATAGACATTCGTTGTTAAAGACCACCCGTCCATGGAAATAACCTGTCAGTAGAGACAACTCACCAACCTCTCTGAATTCCAGACTCGATTCCTGTATCCTGCCAGGGCACGTCTGAAGAGTTCGAAGATCCGATTCCTGTATCTTGCCAGGGTGTATCTGTTGACGACTAACATTACCAGACTCGATTCCTGTATCCGGCCAGGGCACGTCTGAAGAGTTCGAAGATCCGATTCCTGTATCTCGCCAGGGTGTATCTGTTGACGACTATATTCTCCGGACTCGATTCCTGTATCTCGCCAGGGCACATCTACATAAAGAGTTTGAAGATCAACTCCTGTAACAGGCCAGGTAATTATTTTTCTTTCTCAGGTACGCAAGTTTCTCGCTAAGGAATCTCTTACGCAATCGACAACCTCCCGATGGCATCTATAAGCCCATCTCCACAACTATCCATGACAGTCTCCAAATGGCATCTGTAAGCCCATTCCCACCATCACACTGCTGACATTCTACTATGTGAGTGCAAATTTCTGGGTACTCTAGTGTTCAATCATCTTCCACCCTCGGATTACGAAAGGCACGCCAGCCAATCTACATCCTCAGGTCTAAGATTGAACAGGGGCAACTGTTGTACCCCAAAATTTGCCCTCCCATATTTCTCAAAATATTTCAAAAAAATTCACAAGTCCAACCCGGCGCGTCATATTCAGGTATTTTTTCGCCAAGATATCTCTGATAACGTATTCTCAAATTCAGGTTCGGCTCAAGAGTCAATTCTTTAAAGAAGGTATCCAAATGTGTGAGTTTTCTCGAAGAAATATGGTGAAAAAGTGTGCTGAAAGTGCAGTTTTTACGCGCTAAAAAATTCATAACTTGAAGATCGTGGCTCGTTTTGAACCCGTTCCGGTGGCCAAAATTCCGTCTTGACATTATCTACGTTTTCATATCTCACGGCTGGAAGCCAATTTCAATCAGAAGGTCTTCAAAAATGTGGATTTATCAAGTATTTTCATACAGAAAATTTGTGACAGAAGTTTATTTGCGTCATGTTCAAAAAATCATAACTTGGTCGATTTTCATCGTATCGAGCTGGTTCCGGCGCCAAAATTTCACAAATTGATTTGGCTACATTTTCACAGAAGGTATTGAGTTCAAAAGGTATTCAAAAGGCCTTCGTTTTTTGCTCAGAGTGCGTGACACACCGAAAATCCTGAATGCTGAATATTATTTCATCTGGGCCGAAACTTCGAAAATTCATAACTCGGTCAATTTTTATCGGATTGGGCTCATATTTTTATACAAGGTCCCTGACTCGTAGATCTACAACTTTACTTCAAAAGTCGAGACCGGATTATGCTCTGATCAATACCAGTTTTTTATTGAAGAACGTGTCAGAGTCGACACTGGAGCCCAAAATAAGTTTGTCTGAGCTGAAACTTCAAAAATTCATAACTAATTCACCGTTTATCCGATTGAGCCGATTTTCGGACAGGAGTTAGTTATTGATGTCGGCTACATTTTGTTTTCACATTTCAACTTCAAAAATTGCACTTAAGTCCCTGTGATTTAGCCTGGAAAGTGACGAACTCAAGTGAACATTGGAGGCCCAATTGCACATTCAAAGCCCATTTTCTTTACCCTAATTTCCATTATATAATCACCTTCTTTCCACACAAACCAGAGGGGAGAAAAAAAGAGAGAAAAAACCTTGCCACAACACTGTTAGAATATCAAATTCTTTCAAGAACCCTAAAACCTTGAAATCCTTATTACAAATCCCTCTCTCACTACAAACAAGCCATCACAGTTACAAACCAACACCTCACTACTTCTTCAGTAAGGGTAAGGCTGGCTTGATCTCCATGATCCAAAAGGCATAAAAGCATTCATGTCACTAATTTTCCAGTAAGGGTAAGATTGATTTGATCTCCATGATCAAAAGGGTATAATCATTCATACATGCCATATTGTGCCTAAACATTAAATTTCTTCATATATTGGCTTTATTTGCATTTTATGATTTTATTTAATGTGTTCATGATGCAGATTTAGACAGGATCCCATGCAGGAAGATTAAGGAACGTTGAGGCCAAAACACAAATGGCCAAAAGCCAAAAGCCAAATGGCCAAAGTAGAACAACTTATGCATGACACCAATACATGGCGAGACAGACATCCTGAGAAGATTAAGGAACGTGGAGGCCATAACACAAATGGCCAAATGGCCAAAAGCCAAATGGCCAAAACAAAACAGTTTACACATGACGCCAATAGCTGTTTCACCCCTCCAATCAGGCTCGTATACTCCTAAACTCTCTCTCTATTTTTATTATTTTCCTTTAATTAATTAATCGTTATTCTTTTTATTAATCACTAACCAATTAACATTTTTTTCATAATAAAATTCAGAAAACTAACATTTTTAGTATTATTATTATTTAGTAATTTCACTATTAATTATTTTTTGTAAATAAACTTTAACAATAAATTTAGTTAATTTAGGTTTTCAATTTTAACACTTTTTCTTAAATAAATAAAATATGTAGAAATTAGGGTTTTTAACCTTTTTATCTTTTTTTCAATAAATACTTTTCTCTCATTATTATTATTATTATTATTATTATTAAATATCTTTGTAAATAAATATGTAAATAATTAATTAGTATAAGTTAGGTTTTAAACTTTAACCTTTTCTTTAATAATTAAAAATATTTAGAACTAGGGTTTCCTTCTAATTTTAAATTCTTTTTTTTTATTTCATAAATACAAAAAACATAAAAAAATATTTCTTTTCTTTAATAAAATAAATAATTAACTTTCTTATTTCAATTTAATTTCAAAAGGGTCCAATGCCCTCGGACATTCAACTTTAATTCTTTCGCGCATTTATTCTTATTTTTTCTTTGCAAATATTATGTAATTGCTCAAGCCATGTAATAGTAATTAGGTCTTTTATTTTCCGCATTTTTATTAAAACGGGTCTTTGTAATTTGGCAATGTATAGACCCGCGCCTTGTAATAGCGTAGGATTTTACTTTCCGCATTTAAACCTCCGCACTTTTAAATTATAATTGCATGAAAGAATGTATGGCCTAAATTAAAAACAATGCGTAGATCACCATGATACATGTACAAGATAAAACATAACATGAAAATAACACACAAATTCACACACCACTCTTAGGGTACACCTCACTGTTGCCTTACCTTCGAAACGTGGTCGTCAAGTATAGGACGTTTTAGCGGTCCTTATGTCCATGATCCAGTTGCCTCGGAAAAGTTGCCTCGGAAAAGTTGCCTCGAAACGGTTGCCTCGGAATAGTTGCCTCGAAACGGTTGCCTTGGAATAAAAAAAGGATCAAGGACATAAGGGTAGCTTCTAAGGTGTCCTAACTGTTGCTTCGGTGACCACACTGTCCCTACAAACGAATTGACCCGAACACCTCCAACGGTGGTGCTACCTACCTCTCAATGGTGGGATGGCACTACCTTAAGGACATTTACACAGCCTAATTCCTTAGGGTAGGTAGATGACTCATGGATACTTGCTCTATTCAAAAACAAATCAAAACTCTTTTCACACCGACACTTTTCAAAAAGCTTTCAAAACATTTTTTCAAACACTCTTGAGGACTAATACAAGAGTCGATCTGAAATCTTTAAACGAAACTTTTTTCAAACTCACTCACAATTGAAAAGCAAACATTTTGAAAACACAATGAGCAAGTATCTAAGAGCCCATGGATAACCATGGATAGAAAGGGTGCTAACACCTTCCCTTTCTATAAATCTACCTCCCGAACCGAGAAACTATCTCATAAGGAATTTTGCTGTGCTTTTGTCCTGTCCATGTTGGAGAAAATAAAAGACGGTGGCGACTCTTGCTTCCGCGACATTTCGCGAACCAGCGTTAAACAGTCAGTTCCAGATCCACCGATCACAACACCCAAGTGAAAAATATCTCACTTCACTACATATTGTAGAAGTATAGTAGCTCACATCACTACAAGAATCGAAAAGAGTCTAATCTTTTGAGAAAAGTTTTAAAGTAAAAGACCAAAGTGGAAAAATGGTTTGAATGAGGTTAATTGGCTTTTAGTCTTGAGAAAGATGTCAAAGTATGGTTAAATTGATTAATGTTTTATTTAAGAAAAGATTTTTGAAAATGCATGGACCTAAGTCCAAGTTTATTATGAAAGTGGTTCAAGTTAGAAAACAAGAAGAGTTTTAAAAATGGGGGAGAAGAAGATAGGAGGAGATGAAGGGACTATCCTAAAGCATAAGGTAAAAGCCAAGGAAAACAATGATTTAACCAACAAGAAGCCAACACTTGACATATGAAGTCAATATAGAATTCGCATCCCTTGTACCCCAAAATTTTCCCTCCCATTATCCAAGACATTCTCCTAGGGTTCCCAATTGCAAGGTTGCTCAATGTTTGATCAGACAAATTCTCCTCATAAGCAGTTGACCTACAACTAGGGTTTCACTTCTCTCAAGGAAAATTGGACTTATAATGCTTCAAGTGGAGTTCATGGTTTATCATATATCACCAAGAATTTGCATGTCAAGTTTCAATCCGTGCATCACAAGTTTTCTCAGTCAATTGCTCAGATGGTTGAAAATCAACTGTATTGGACAAAAAGTCAACTATGGTCAATTTACAGTCAAACTTCAAGATTTTTGGTTAACGTCAACATTTTGAAGCCACGTTTATCATCTAGTCAATGGTTTATCATGATTCATTAAGAAAACTCAAGATTCATCAAAAGTCAAAAGTTACTAAATTAGGGTTTTCTTTAGGAGTAGTCAATTGAACTTTGACTAAGCATAGCTTTCACATACTTCATCATAAAATTCTCGACCAAAGCTCACTTTGAAGGAAATACAATTCTCTACAACATTGTCTCTCTAAGCTCAAGTCCAAAAAATGCTTCATTTGAGAGATATGAGTCAAAACATTACCGGTCATTTTAAAAGTCAACAAAAAGACACTTTTTTCAAAGAAATTTACATCAAGATAAAGTCTTCAAATAGAAAAATGACAAACATAGAGATTTTAGGGCACATCTTTAGATTTCCAAAAAATCCAAGATCACCTTCATATGACAAAAATTGAGGGAGATACGATTTGTGCAAGTTGGGCAATTTTGAGAAAATGCATGAAATCCAATTTGAGCAAATTTGAATTTTTTGGCTAATGGGCTTATCTTTTAAGGTCCAAACATGTTCCTGACCTCATAATAGACTCCTAAATCCATTCATTTATTTTTATGGTTTTTATTTATTTTGATTTTGATTTTTATTCATTTTAAAGCAAAATAAATCAAATAAAATATCAAATAAATGATACAAGGTGTGGGATCTATTTTGAATCAAATCATGAGTCCAATATCATATAATCATGCTAAAAAATCGTGATAGATCATGAAGATTGGATTTGGCACAAGATTGAGCTCAAAAAGATATGTTTCCATGCAACAAAAAAATTATTTTGTCATGAAATACAAAGATTTGATTCATGTCTGTTGACCTAATTCATGGCCTATAAATAGAGGACACATTCATACAAGGGGATCACGAAATTTCCTCCAAAGAAAGTCTCAAGAAGAACCCTAAAAAATCTCAAAATCTCAACTTTTGTCAAAACTATGGCAAACTTGAAATCAAAGATCCAGCCATCTTTAAGGCCAAACGACCATTAAAATCAATTCTTGAGGTACCATAGAGTAAGTTTGGATCATTCTTAATGATCAAAAGTTCCTGAAAACAACCACTTCCATGCATCGCCAATTTCATGTTTTTTTGTGAAATTCATATTTTAATATTCATGAAGCTTTGATTGAAACTAACAATTCTAATGTGTTCCTGAGATGAATTAATGCAGATTTCACATATATTATGCAGCATCTATTCTCAAACACCAACGAGCGCCTGGCTTAGTGGCAAGTGATGTAGTAAAAATCTAGGAGAGCGTGGGTTCAACATCCACCCCATGCGGTTTTTTTCTCCTATATTTGTCTTAACCTAATTTCTTTCCTTTTCTCTTTTCTAACCCTATTTTTTTAATTAACCAATTATAAAACTAACCTAAACTTTTTACTAATAAATTAGGATTAGGTTTTTTTAACTAATACTTAATTTTCAGGATATACTAAATTAATTAACATTTTTCTTAATATTAAAAATAATTAGAATTAGGGTTCTTTTAATCAATAATCAATTTTTGACATATGTTTTATTTATTAATTAATTAGGATGATTAATATTTTATTAAATATTAAAATTAATTAGAATTTAGGTTTTAATTACTATTACCATTTAAATTATTTTCTACAAAAAATATCAAAAACATTAACACTTAGATTCTAGGTCTTAAAGATTTTTCAAACATTTTTCTTATTTCTTTTGCTATTTAAAATTCCTAGAAAAATGTATAGGTTGCACTCTTCAATTGTAATAGCTTAGATTTATTTTCTTACACTTTTTTTTCCTGATTATGTAACTGCTCACAGGATGTAATAGCGTAGATTTATTTTCCCGCAAATTTCTATACTTATGTATCTGCCCCAAAGCCATGTAATAGCTTAGGTCTTTACTTTTCACAATTTATTTTCCTATACATGTTTAAATGTTAGTAACTAGGGTTTATATGGCAAGACTAAAAACAAACGTAGAAAACCCTAATTTCAAGATTAAATAACTGAAATTAATACACTCTTCACACTTGCACCTCTAGGATATCCTCTCTTGTTGCCTTATGAAATATTGGCCACGTCCCTCGAAAGTAAGGATACTTTAGCAAAATAACCTTGATCAAATCATCATCATACAAAAAATCATAGTCCCTCAATGTCCCTAGAGTCTCCTACGGAAAAACGATCTAGTCCCTCAAGTTGCCTATGAATAATATGATGACAGCCCCTTACGAAATTGCTAAAGTATCCTTACATGTTGTCTTCGATGACCCTTCGTTTGTCCCTCCACATCCAATAGATAGGGCTACCTACTAACTAATGGTATGGATAGTACTATCTATAAAGGAGAAGGAAAATAATAAGAATGACCTTAGTGGGTAGGATGCGCTTAATTACTTGCTCATAAACTTTTTTTCAAAACATTTCTCACATCACACTTTCAAAACAACAAATATTTTCAAACACTTTGTGTACATTCTTGAGGATTGATACAAGAATATTACAAAGTCAGCGTTACATTGGCATTTTTCAAAATATTTTCTAAGAAATCACACACATAAAGCAAGTTTCAAAGTGAGCTAAGTAATTAAGAGTCCATAGATAACTATGGATGAAAAGGGTGCTAACACCTTCCCTTTTCATATCTTACCCCTCCGAACTCAAAAACTATCAAGCTCTTTCCTGTTATTTTCACCCTTTCTATGTTGGATAAAAGAAAAGTCGGTGGAAACTCTTGCTATCTGCAACATTTGCGATAAAACGCAAAAACAAGTTAATCATCCCACTGCATTATAGAACTGGCGACTCTGCTGGGGATATACTTAAAAAATAGAGTTTACCTTAGAGTTTAGATAACTTTTTGCTTGATTTTACTATTTGCATTATTTGCTTTAAATTTAAGGGTTGATTGGATTTATTTACATGCAAAGATCCTACACACGGATCTAGGGATACCTTAGGTAAGTAGAAATAGATCATGCAAATTATATGGCATAGACCGATATGGTTGAAGTGATAGCTACGGTTAGTGCGACACTTTGGATTATACTAATGTTCCTTGAGTCAGTCGAGGATAACATTAGGCTTCTGCATGGTGTCATTAGCACTAACTAGACTTTTAGAATCTTAATTGACCCATCTTGGCCATTAAAAGGTAGTGAGATGGCCGACTTTGGTGCAGTCCAAGGTTGGTTGATACTCGATGCTACACCCATTGAGATACGACTCGCGGGATGTTTTGGTGGCAAATCAGTTATTTTACTAAAATAAAACCTTTGAGAAAGATCCATGATATGAGATCCCTAGAACCCAATTACTATTTTAGGACAGGTTGAGCCAACTTAACTTCAATAAAAAAGGGTACTTACCTACGGACCTCATGCAAGCCTTTAAACCTAAGGCTCTTGTGTGATTTGTTTGTGTTTTCTATCTATCTAACATAAACATGACATCATAACATCATATCATCATAAAAAGGCATTTTTACTAACCATTTCAAGGATCTTAGGGACCTTTGGTGCAGGTTTATCATGAGCCAAATTTCTAGCAAGGGGTAAGAGGATTTATTTTCCTCTAACCAGATGTCGTCAAAGATAAAAGTACATTCCCTTGAGTAAGAGGCTAGGACCCACTTGACATGGTGAGCTTGATTCTTATAGAAGGACATTCAAATATGAAGACTCAAAATTCTTCTGACAAAGTTACATCTAGACTCAATTTCTAATATTTCAATTTTTATCTATCCCGCGAGATCCTTGAAAACATTGCATATGCATCTACATGTCATGAATATCATTACATAACAGGTTTCCAAGACAGGTTTTCTCATCTTCTTGTTGTTTATCACAGAAAACAGAAAATGTCTCTTGAACAGGCAGTCAAAGATCTCCAGGCTATAAATGCTCAGTTCTAAGAGATGTTCCTAAACTTAGCCAAGGGACAGGAAGAGCTGAAGACCCTCATCGCCAAAGAGAAGAAGAAGAAGAAGACAAAGAAACCAATTGGCATACTTAACATTGGGAGGAGGTTCAGAGGTCCAGTCAAGCGAGTTCAAGATCTTGATTTCCCGTCGAACGAAGATGACAACTAGAATGAAGATGGTAAGAGTGTTAAAACTGAGAAACAAAGAAACTATGGTTCTCACAAATTATCTGATGAAGATGAAGAAGATTATTTGCATGAGCAATATCCCCTGCTGACAAGAAATATAAGTTGTTAGAAGAGCGACTGAAAGCTATGGAAATCCAGAAGGTGCCTGGCTTGAACTTTGAAGATCTGGGTTTAGTCTTAGGAGTTTTCATTCCTTATAAGTTCAAAGTCCCCACTTTTGAAAATATGACGGTGTTTTTTGCCCAAAACTTCATTTGAGGTCATATGTCCGGAAGATTCAACCATACAATACTGACAGGAAGTTATGGGTGCATTTCTTTCGAGAGTTTGTCTGGAACACAACTAGAATGGTATTATCAACTTAAAGTTACCAGTATCCTTACCTGGGAAGATTTGGCTGCAGCTTTCTATAAACAGAATCAATACAATTCTGATTTTCCACCAACCTGCATGCAACTACAGAGTATGTTCATGAGTTTTGAGGAAAGCTTTAAAGAATGCGCACAGAAATGTAGAGATCTTGCAAGCAGAGTTCAACCTCCTTTGGCTGATAGGGAATTGGTTGACATGTTCATGAGCATGCTAACAGGTCCTTTCTATAATCACCTTCTTGGAAGTTCTTCAGCCGGTTTCATTGAACTGATATTAACAAGAGAACATGTTAAGAATGGAATCAGAAGCGGTAAAATTCAGGTGGCTACATCTTCGAATACTGTGAAGAAGTCTTATAATGGTAAGAAAGAATCAAATGTTATGTACAGCCAAAAGGGTTGTAATAAGGGTGACCGCAACCAATCTGTGGGGGCCGTTCTGATTTTTAATCAAGCGCTAGTGCAACAACAACAACAGAATAATCAGCTTAGGCAGGTCGCACCCATGAGACGGTTCATAAGAATAAACATTCTGTTATCTCAAGAATTATAACACATGTTAAAGGTAGATATGATTACAATAAAGGATACTCCTCATAATCCCAATACCACTTCCCCCAGTTATAACCCCAATGCAAGGTGTGCATATCACTCTAATAGTCCCAGACATGATACTAACAATTGTTGGGCTCTAAAGAATAAGATCCAAGATATGATTGATGCTAAGGAGATTGAGTTTGACACTCTTGAGACTCCTAAACATGATCATTTCTCCCATGCCAAATCATGACTAAGATTGAGAGAGTCCAGTTCATTTGAATTTTCAGTTGTAATTTCTTTTGTTTGTTCAAACACTTATCTTTATGTTAAACTTTGTTTTTTTTCCATTAATGCATTGCATATGTTTCTCTTGAATTAATTAATTCGTTTTCACTATATTGAAACTATTCTTTTTACTTCCTTTTTATGATATTCAACTCTTGTTAAAAGCTATAAGCCTTTAGAGGGAGGATGACGAAAATGATACCATAATCTCCCACAGTATGTTTTTGAACAGACCTTGCTGACGATGTACATGCGTTGCTTCAATTCCTAAACAATGGAGATATAAGGAAGTTAATCCCTAGTCAACCCCTTTGAGCCTAAGAAGTAGTAGTTTTCTTTTTCACGCAAATTGAAACCCTTAATCATAACCTGAGGCAGGGTAGTTTCTCAGTTAATTCAATTGTTCATTCAATCGCAAGCTTCTCCTTTATACACAACATGTAATATCGAATACATCCTTCCAAATCAAAAGTTGATGATGGTTCCCCGTAATTATTAAATAGGAAAGTAATTATCTTTCAAAATAAAAGTCCGCTAAGTCAAAACCTATGAAGGAGACTTAGGAAAAACTAGGGCATCCCGCTGACTATAATCTCAAACAAAACAGTCAGGCAAAAGTTAGGGATAATAAAGTCAAAAAGAGGTCGCTACAAATCCTCAACAAAAGAAAGATGTTACAAAAAAAAAGATTGCCTTCTCAAATAAACTTTCGGTTTCTGAACCATCACCAAGTATCAGTGTTATAATTCCAAACTCTATTGGAACCTAAATGCATAATTAACTAAGTATAAGATTAAAGGACATCATGGAGAATGAATTGGGTACAAATAAACTTTGAGCCTTTATCCTTTGTTTCTTAAACCACGAACCAGGCCACGTTACAACCCTTCAAAGTCCTAACTGAAGCATGGGTTAGTTCGAAAACATACTGTTACCAAAAGGTATCCTGACTCCTGTAAGGCTTACTATAAATCCTGAGTTGATATCACATTCTTACAAATTTTGTTTTACTAAAAATGCATTTTTTAAACTTCAAGACAGACATAAGCTTTGCGTTTTAATACCACTGTTTGTATATGACTAAGTGTTTGACAGCAGAGAAATTCGCATGACAAATATTCAATGAATGAAAATCCTCCCAATGGATAGAATTACTTCAGAGGATGGGTCAAAGAGAAATACACTTCCAGTAACAGGCCTTTCTTGTACACAATTGGTTATAAATAAAGGGGCATGACATGTTATTGTCCAACTCATATGTGGCAGTCAATTCAAGATTCAAAGAATCTCTCAAAAGTGATGAATAGCCAGAGGTAGAACTCCATCTGAATCACTTGGGGCATGTTACATTGATCATTACTTTTAGCAAAAGCCAATACCTTCGATATCACCAAATTTCTTGTCTATGTCAGTAGTATCAGATGGTGTCATTCTGCTGTGATAGTTCTTAGAAAAATATTGAGGAAGGTCAAGACTATCAAAAAGTTGGCAATCAACGATTGATCAATAACTTCAAACATTGGGTGCACCAGACTAATCCAAGGGGCAAATGGACTCCCGCATACGAAGGGCCATGTATGATAAAAAATATTTTCTGACAGTGCTACAACACTTACTACCATGGACAGTGAAAACTCTCTGCACCCTGTGAATGCGAACATAGTCAAAAATACTACGCATGAAAAAGAAACATGCTAGGTTGATTGGCCTAGGCAAAAATAAGGGCATCCCGGCGAACTAAAAAAGGTTCAGGAAAAAATTAGGGATATATAAATAAAATTGTAAACCCGACAAATCGAAAACCTGAAAAGGCGGCTTGGAAAAAAAAGGGTATCCCGGTGGACTGAAAAGGAGGTCCAGGTAAAAGTTAGGGATTAAAGCGTACGACTATGTCCCGTTATCTCATCGCTTGTTTATCACTCTGATCAGCATTTACAAAAGACTCTAGGAGTTGGGATAATTTCAATTCATCCACAAATCCCCATAGTGAAATCCCTGCAGAGCTACCTTTACAAACTTATCCTCAACAGAGATATATTCCCCAACGAGTCCAATATGCCTTCAGATAGAAATTGGGGCATCTTACAGCAGTTCACCTCCATATCTCTGAAGAATAGCTTAACATGACCATCTTCCCCAATAGGTCCCCTAGCATATAAGGAAGTTTGATCATTTTCCCAAACATACCGTGGAGACTTCCTCAATGCAGCCTATGAAATTCCAATCCCTATCAGAAATTATTTCCTCAACACAGTTTACAGGAATTTAATTCTCCAGCGGAGTTTATTTCTCCAATACCATAAAATCCCCAGTAGAATTCTCTTCTCCAGCGAGTTTATTTCTCCAACTCTGTAAGGTCCCCGACAAACTTCTTTTCTCCAGAAGGGTTTATTTCCCCAACAGAGTTTATCTCTCTGATTATCGCACTTACCTGACAGGATTCTCTTCCCGGGCCATATGTCATTCAACTTTGTCCTCCACATAAGAGTTGACATCTATATCTCAAACTTGGTTAGACAACACATCATAGGAGTATTCGTCTCTTTTATCCCCAGTCAGGGTATATGAGAAAGAATGATGAACGATCAATGTTTCTAGAATTATTCTATCCCCAAGCAGAAGTCGAACATCCCCAGCGGGATATCCTCTAACAGAAAGCGGGAACCCATGGCGAAGAAATTCTAAACAAGATTAAAGATTCATATTATTCATCCCTAGCAACAGTCAGGGATTTATTTTCCCCAGCCAAAGATGTTATACGAAGCTACCATTGTCGTCAGCGACATCTTGCATCCATACATCATTTATAAAATATCATAACATATGTATATGAAACGCATATAACACTCTTATTTACTTTGAGAGCATCATTACACAATGCATACATCATGAAATTGCATAAAACTAACTTTTGTCTTTTCAGGTAAAGTTTGCAAATAGACGAATATCATCAACAATTTTTAAACAGGTCACAGATAAATTCCCGAAACAGGACGGGGAAACTATCTATATGACCAGGCGGTATGAATTCCCCAAACAGGATGGGTTTACCAACAATAAGTCAGAGATTAATTCCCGAAACAGGACGAGGCAAGTATCTATACGACCAGGCGGTATGAATTCCCGAAACAGGATGGGTTTACCAATAAAAATCATATCAAAAGTTAATTCCCGAAACAAGATGGGGCAACTATCTATACGACCAAGCGGTGTGAATTCCCGAAACAGGACGGGTTTACCAACAAAAAACATGTCAAAGATTAATTCCGGAAACAAGGCAGGGCAACTATCTATATGACCAGGAGGTATGAATTCCTGAAACAGGATGCGTTTACCAACAAAAAACAGGTCAAAGATTAATTCCTGAAATAATACGGGGCAACGCTGTTTGTACGACCAAGCGGTATGAATTCCCGAAACAGGACAGTTTTACCAACACAAAAGCGGGTTAGAGATTAATTCCTAAAACAAGATAGGGCAACTATCTATATGACAAGGCGGTATGAATTCCAGAAACAGGACAAGTTTACCAATGAAGAACATATTGTAGATCAATTCCCGAAACAGGACGTGGTGACTATCTGCATGACCAAATGATTTCCCTTAGAGACTGAATTCTGAAAAGAATCTCCCTTCAGAGACTGAATTCTGAAAAGCATCTCCTTTGGGGCCTTCGTTCTGAAAAGCATTCTTCTTCGGAAATGTTCTTTCCATCAGATCAAGTCAAGCGTGGACTCGTTCAGATACTCCTATCAACAGTAAATTTGGATGGCATCTTTAAGCCCATCCCCGAAGGAATTCTATCATTTCTCCAAATAGAATCTTTAAGCTCATTCAAACAGTACTATCAACCAACAGCATCACTTCGTGTACATGCGAGTGCAAATTTCTGGGCACTTAAGTATTCAATCCTCTTCTACCTTCATATCACGAATGGAGGACATGCCAATATAAATCTTTAGTTTTAAGAATATTGAATAGGGGCAGTTCTTGTACCCCAAAGTTTTCTCTCTCATTATCCAAGACATTCTGCTAGGGTTCCCAATTGCAAGGTTGCTCAATGTTTGATCAGATAAATTCTCCTCATAAGCAGTTGACATACAACTAGGGTTTCACTTCTCTCAAGGAAAATTAGACTTATAATGCCTCAAGTAGAGTTCATGGTTTCTCATATGTCTCTAAGAATACTCATGTCAAGTTTCAAGCCTTGCATCACAAGTTTACTCAATCCATTGCTCAAATGATAGAAAATCAACTATATTGGACAAAAAGTTAACAGTGGTCAATTTACAGTTAAATTTCAATATTTTTGGTCAACATCAACATTTTTAAGTCACATTTATCATTTGATCAAGGTTTGATCATGATTCATCAAGAAAACTCAAGATTCATCAAAAGTCAAAAGTTACTAAATTAGGGTTTTCTTTAGGAGAAGTCAACTAACCTTTGACCAAACATAACTTTCACATACTTCTACAGAAAATTTTCAACCAAATCTCATTTTAAAGTAAATTCAATTCTCTAGAACTTTGTCTCTCTAAGCTCAAGTCCAAAAATGCTTCATTTGAGAGATACGGGTCAAAACATTACAGGTCATTTTAAAAGTCAACAAAAAGACACTTTTTGCCAAAGAAATTTACATCAAGATAAATTCTTAAAATGGAAAAATGACCAACATAGAGATTGTAGGGGAAATCTTCAGGTTTTCAAAATATCCAAGATCACCTTCATATGACAAAAATTGAGAGAGATATGATTTGTGAAAGTTAGATAATTTTGAGAAAATGCATGAAATCCAATTTGAGAAAATTTGAATTTTTGAGCTAATGGACTTATCTTTTAAGGTCCAAACATGTAACTGGCATCATTATAGACCCCTAAATCCATTCATTTAGTTTTATGTTTTTTATTTCTTTTTATTTTGATTTTTATTTATTTAAAAGCAAAATAAATCAAATAAAATGTCAAATAAATGATACAAGGTGTGGGGATCTATTTTGAATCAAATCATGAGTCCAATATCACATAATCAAGCTATAAAATCGTGAGAGATCATGAAGATTGGATTTGGCACAAGATTGAGCTCAAAAAGATATGTTTCTATGCAAAAAAAATCAAATCAAATATTTTGTCATGAAATACAAAGATTTGCTTCACGTTTGTTGACCTAATTCATGGCCTATAAATAGAGAACACATTCATACAAGGGGTTCACGAAATTTCCTCCAAATAAAGTCTCAAGAAGAACCCTAAAAAATCTCAAAATCTCAACTTTTGTCAAAACTAGGGCAAACTTGAAATCAAAGATTCAGCCATCTTCAAGGCCAAGCGAAATCAATTCTTGAAGTACCATAGAGTAAGTTGGGATCATTATTAGCGATCAAAAGTGCCTGAAAACAACCACTTACATGCGTCGCCGATTTCATATTTTTTTTGTGAAATTCATATTTTAATATTCATGATGCTTTGATTGAAACTAACAATTCTAATGTGTTCCTGAGATGAATTAATGCAGGTTTAACATATATTATGCAGAACCTATTCTCAAACACCAACGAGCGCCTGACTTAGTGGTAAGCGATGTAGTAAAAAACCAAGAGAGCGTGGGTTCAACACTCACCCCGTGCAATTTTTTTTCTTCCTATTTTTGTCTTAACCTAATTTCTTTCCTTTTTCTCTTTTCTAACCCTGTTTTTTTTTTTAATTAACCAATTATTAAACTAACTTAAAATTTGTACTAATAAATTAGGATTAGGTTTTTTAACTAATATTTAATTTTAATAATATATTAAATTAATTAACATTTTTCTTAATATTAAAATTAATTAGAATTAGGGTTCTTTTAATCAATAATCAATTTTTAACATATTTTTTATTTATTAATTAATTACGCTAATTAATATTTTATTAAATATTAAAATCAATTAGAACTTAGGTTTTAATTACTATTATCATTTAAATTATTTTCTACAAAAAATATCAAAAACATTAACACTTAGATTCTAGGTCTTAAACATTTTTCAAACATTTTTCTTATTTCTTCTTGCTATTTAGAATTCCTAGGAAAATGTATAGGTTGCACTCTTCAATTGTAATATCTTAGATTTATTTTCTCGCACTTTTTTTTCTGATTATGTAACTGCTCACAAGATGTAATAGCGTAGATTTACTTTCCTGCAAATTTCTATACTTATGTATCTGCTCCAAATCCATGTAATAGCTTAGGTATTTACATTCCACACTTTATTTTCCTGTACATAGTTAACTGTTAGTAACTAGGGTTTGTATGGAAAGACTAAAAACAAACGTAGAAAACCCTAATTTCAAGATTATATAACTGAAATCAATACACTCTTCACACTTGCACCTCTAGGGTATCCTATCTTGTTGCCTTACGAAATATTGGTCACGTCCCTCGAAAGTAGGGATACTTTAGCAGAAGACCCTCAATCAAATCATCATCATACAAAAGATCATAGTTCCCCAATGTCCCTCGAGTCTTCTACGAAAAAATGATCTAGTCCCTCGAGTTGCCTATAAATAATATGATGACAGTCCCTTACGAAATTGCTAAAGTTTCCTTACATGTTTCCTTTGATGACCATTCGATGACCCTTTGGTTATCCCTTCACATCTAATAGATAGGGCTACCTACTAACTAATGGTATGGATAGTACTATCTCTAAAGGAGAAGGAAAATGATAAGAACAACCTTAGTGGATAGGATACGCTTAATTACTTGCTCACAAACTTTTTTTCAAAACATTTCTCACATTACACTTGTAAAACAACAAATATTTTCAAATACTTTGTATACATTCTTGAGGACTGATACAAGAATTATTAGAAAGTAAGCCTTACATTGGCATTTTTCAAAATATTTTCAATTAAATCATACAAATAAAGCAAGTTTTCAAAGTGAGCTAAGTAATTAAGAGTCCATAGATAACTATGGGTAAAAAGGTTCTAACACCTTCCCTTTTCATATCTCCCCCCCCCCCCCCCCCCGAACTCAAAATCTATCAAGATCTTTCCTGTTATTTTCACCCTTTCCTTGTTGGATAAAAGAAAAGTCGGTGGCGACTCTTGTTATCTGCAACATTTATGAAAAATGCAAAATCAAGTTAATTCTCCCACCGTATTACAACATCCTTCGGATTGAAACCCAGCAACCAAAAATACTAAACCTATGATAAATACCAAACTATAGATTAATTAAGTCTTTGCAAAAATTTGGCAGAGTAACGGTTGTATACAGAGGAATTCTCAATCGCAAGCAAAGCATATAATCAGAATAATCTGCACAAAAAGAAAAACAACACAATGCCTTGGAGTAAACCCCAAGAACTTTAGACAAAATAACAACAGAGCCATAAGGTCCCAAATATCAAGGCTTCTAATCCTAAGTTTGAGAGATCCACAACTCCTCAATGCCAAGGATAGTAACCAAGTAGTCCAAGTAACCATAATTTTTTATTGTTCATGTTGATTATTAATTATCTTTAAAAGAAAAGAAAAGCTCAAATGAGCAAAGATAAAATGGCATAAAGATAAATGCTCAAGTGAGCAAAAGGAAAATGGCATGGAATATAAATGCTAAAATAAATGGTACATAAAATTAAAGGCACAAAAATTAAAAGCATAAAGTAAAGTTAATTGTTAGTGAATTAGAAGTTAGTTGTTAGTGAGTTAGAATTTAGAAAGTTAGTTGAACGACCATCTTGAAGCTTGCATTTGAAAACTCATTAGAAGATTGATAAAATCAAAGCTTCTCAACAATAAGTCTCATTTGCTTTTTGTCAAGTATATCATTAATGTCAAATGCTTAAAGCAACCACATATGATCAACGATGTTCAAATGATTCACTTAGACCAAAATTTAGGAAGTTCATTAGAGGATTGATAGAACCAAAGCCTCCTAACAATGAACGTCAAAGTTATTGGATCAAAGTTTCAAATTAGACATACTTTGGCTTGTAAATATAGGTTTGGGCCACAAATGATCATTTTTCGAATCGGGGCAAATTTAGCGCTATGTTAAGCAATCGTAAGTGGACTTATGTAGAAGTCATACCTATTTTGAGGTCGATCAATAGCAACATATGTACCAACATATTAGAGAAATAATATGTAGATTATTATTCAAAAATATGTAGCACAAGTAAAAATGAGAAAACGATAAGATGAAGAGGGAGGGGATGTATCATATAAAATTAGGGTTTCAAATATCATCAACATCATATAAAATTAGGGTTTCAAATATCATCAACATTTGGTGGATTTGGTTTTTCAACCTATCAACACCCAAGATCCAATGAGGTTGAGGAACTTGTCCCAAAATAATACTCAAATCAGGACCAAACAAAAATAATAAAATATATTTAATAAAATAATATTTAAATATTTAACAAAAGGGAAATAATTGGTAAAATACACAAAATGTATTAAAACACAAAATAAAGATTCTAGAAAAATATCAGAAGTCAAACATGAGTCAATAAGTGTTGACAAAAATTTTTAGAATTTTTTAAATTAATAAATTATTTTTAAAATTTAAAGAAATAAGCAAAACAAACCAAAATTTGTGAAAAATAGTAAAATCAAAAATAAAAATAAAATGAGGTCACCAATATTTGTCAAGAGGTCATTGGATCCTTCAATTTTTTTCCAGAATTTAAAAATCAAGAAAAGTATTTTTAAACAATTAAAACAAATCAAATAAAGTGAAAAATCATAAAAATATCAAATCACAAAATAAAATTGTGAAAATATAAAAATCAGAAAGAGAAAAATCAAAAAAAAAATTGAGAATTTTTTTCATTATTTTAGAAGTTGAAATAAAATTTTTATGAATTTTTGAAGTTTAAAACAATAAAAATATAAAATCAGAAAATAAAAATAAAACCAAAATAATATGGACCATCTGATCAATATCAAACACATTAATAATCAAATCCAAGGGATATGGCACGTTGGGCGTGTTATGGACCTTATTGAAAAAACACACAGAATCAAATAAATTTGGGCCAATCAAAATAAAACAATTGGCACGCTCTGATTGGTTGAGACGAAACATGTCATCGTCTTCAACCTCCAGCCTTTAGAAATAAACCAGAGAAATTGTGATTCTACAAATGGAAAAATTAGAAGTTCAGACCAATGACATTCACTTCGTCTCATCAAGACGAAGACAATTATACCCTCGCGAAAAATTTATTAAACTTGTAGTTTAGTCGATTTGAGAAAAACCAGAGAGTTTTGAAAAAAAAATAAATTGGAAACAAATACATTAATTGCATCAATTAATCAAAATTAAACCATCAGCGAGCATCAATGAACATCATAGATCATTCTAGTAATTTGAGTTAGAAGAATTGATGACTTAAACTACTTGAATGAAGTATGAAGAAATTTCTCTGAAACTTGACTTGGCTTGCACGATTTAGAGCATCTCAAGAATTAATTTTTCTTCTGTTAGCTTTAGTGAAGTTCAAAGAAGAAGAATCAATGAAGAAATTGGAGTTGAAAGTACTCTAGGTAGGAATTTGAAGTTACATAAGTGGAGCTTTGCAAGTGAGTTTGGCCGAATGATTTTGGCTGTTCAAGCTCGTCAAAATGAAGTAGAGGATGGCTCTATTTATAGGAGAATATAATGAAATGTTGAGAGAGGGTGAATGATAAGTAATCATGTGAAATCGTGTGCACCCTGAATATGACAAAAGTGTGACTTCTAACTCATCAAAACTCAGCTAATTCTTGCGTTTCAACCCTTAATCTAGCCTTAGCAACTTTGTTAAACAAGTTTAAGTGGAAAATATGCACAAATTTAATCATTAGAAGCCACATTATGGAAATTGCAATCAGACTGTAAGTGAAACTTCAGTTCCAAGGTACCAACTTTGAATCCATGGTGCACACAACTCAGAAGGTTTTAGGGTATGATTCTTAAGGCATTTGAAAGACAATGTCACAATATTTACAATGAGCCAAGAAAGACTCCATTTGGATAATTGAGCTGGAAGTTATGTGCTCTTGAAATCGTGAAAAACAAACTGATTTTTATACCTAGAAAAATTTCTAAGTATGGGACCTCAAAATTACCTATAATGTTCTTCAAAGTTACATGACCTTCCACTAAAAATTTGGTCTTGATATCTGAAGATGACATGAATTAGACCTCTTGAAATAAATGTGGAATTGAGATCACTCAAAAATCATAAAAATTGAAAGAGTTATGGTCTTTGGAAAATGATGAACAAATTTGGGAAATTTACAAAAGACATATAATATTTTCAATTCTTCAACAACTTTCCAAGCATATTAAAGCCTTGAACATTGAATCAAAGTTTTAGTATACATCCTAAATAGTATTATGGAAAAAGAATGGGCTCAAGTAGATAAAATTGACCAAGTTATGATCATTTGAAGTCAAACCCTAAGATTCAAAGGCTTTTCAAAGAGACTTGTAATTTTTCTCAGCCATGAGTGATCTTCCATTCAAAATTAGCCTTATATCCTTGAAGAAAACTTGTTGATGAACATTTAAAGAGAATCATAGCTTTTGATTCAATCAAAAATATAAAAAAATGAGCAATATATGGTCCTTGGAAGTCAACAAACCCTAGCTCAGAGAGTGTCAAAATGACTTGAAACCCCTTTCAACTTTTGATGATTTTTATTGCACAATTGGATCTTGTCATGTGAATATAGGTAGTTGTAGATGATGATAAAAATCCATAGAAAAAAGAACCAACTCAAAATTTTGAAAATTGAGAGAGTTATGCACTTGTGATCACTGAATCAAGTACTTGCTCAATTAGGTCAAACTTGTTGAACCAACTTTGAATCTTTTGAACTTTCTTGGTAAATTAAAGCATTATGAATCACAATAGGCCTTGATATGATGTTGACTTGAAGAATACTCAAATATGGGGCTAAAGTCTTAATGAAACTTGTTGAAGAAGGCATAGAAATAAACACATGAACCTGTGAATCTTCTTGATGAATTTCACCACCAACTTTAAGGAGAACTTGACCTAAATAAAGTGAGGAATCCCTTTGAACCAAAAATATTTGATATCATAGACATAACCTTGAATATTTTAACTCTTGCAATCCATTGAAGAACCATTTAACTGAGGACCACCCCTTAAAACCTAGGTTAGATGGTGAGATGAATGCAATTGTGTCATCACCTACAATATGAACATTAAAAGAGACATATATACACATATTGATGTAAGTTAAAGAAAAATTGTACAAGATACACAATTCAAGGTGCTTGGTAATCCCTCAAGAGCAAACTTAAAGATACAATGAAATAAAAAGGGAGAACCAACCCTAATGTGTGATCTTGATGTATTGATAATATGAGATGATGAGAGATCTTATGGGCAAATATTTGGGTATAATAGAACCATTATGTCCTCATCTGTAAACCCAAACCACATTGGCTTGTAGTCTTCCACCAATTGATGGGCGAGGTACTTTACCAACACTCTCCCTCTAGTGGCTTTCTGTGTGACATAATGAATGTCAAACTCTGATTAAAGAATTTGCCAATGATAAATCCTTCCGATAAGAGTGGGTTTCTCAAAGATGTACTTGATTGGATCCATCTTTGATATTAACCAAGTGGTATGGGTCAACATATAGTGTCTTAGGCAACGAGTGGCCCATGCTAGTGTGCATCATATTTTCTCGAACAATGAGTATATGGTTTGAAATTCTATAAACTTCTTATTCAAGTAGTAAATCATGCTCTTTCCTATCGTTTTCATCATGTTACCCCATCATACATCACATTGAATCTCAAGTACTATCAAGTACATAATAAGGGGTCTCCCTAGAACAATGGGTATCAAGATTGGTGGTTCCTGCAAGTACTATTTGATCTTTTTAAATGCCCCTTGGTAGTCTTCATTCCACTAGGTAGCTTGATCTTTCATGAATAGTAGTAAAATTGGTTCACAGGTTGCATTAAGATGTGAGATAAACTTGTAAAAATATAATTCGGTCTGCATAAAAAACCATAGAGTTCCATTTTGGTACTCTTTGATGGCATATTTTGTATTACCCTGACCTTGTCAAGATTGACTTTGATTCCTCGCTTACTAACTATGAATCCTAGCAATTTTCCAAATATGACCTTAAAAGTGAACTTAGATGGATTCAATTGTAGTCTAAACTTTCTTGAAGGTGGGAATAACCTTTACAAAAAAAGAATGTGATCTTCTCATGTCTGAGATTTGGCGATCATGTCATCGACATAGACTTATATTTATTTATGTATCATGTTATGAAAGAGAGTCACCATCTCGCTTTTATAGGTTTCCCCAGTGTTCTTCAAGCCTAAGGGCACCACTTTGACACAAAAGTTCTCCATGGGGTGATGAATGTAGTTTTCTCCATGTCCTCGGGAGCCATCTTGATCGAGTTATAACTAGAGAAACCGTTCATAAAGGAAAATACCAAGAATTGAGCGGTGTTATCCATCAATACATAAATGTGAGGTAAGGGGAAATCATCCTTCATGCTCGCTTTGTTTAGATCTCGGTAATCCACACACACTCGCACCTTGCCATCTTTCTTTTTGGACTAGCATAATATTGGCAACTCACTGTGGGTATTTTTCTACAGCTAAGAAGCCAACATTGAACTATTTCTTGACCTCTCCTCTGACCTTGAGAGATATATCAGGTCTGGTTCTTCTTAGCTTTTGCTTCACTGGAGGACATTCTTTCTTGAATGACAATTTATGCACGAATATGTCCATATCTAGTCCTGGAATGTCTTGGTATGACAAGCTAACACGTCCTAATACTCATAAAGGGTTTGACCAACTTCTATTTTCACTTAATTTTAGGGAAGCACCAACCTAAAACTAGTTCCAGTTCTCTTCAATTCATAAGTTGATCACTTCCACCATCTTGATGTGGATGAATTACTTTGGAATTTTGCAATAGCAACATGGCTAGCTCTTTAGGGAGTTCAAAATTATCCTCCCCATCCTCTTCGGTGTGGTAAATTATAAGATTGAAGTCATGTAATACCATAACAATGTTGTTTTCAATGGAATTGTTTATGGATCTTCATATTTAATGATGGTTTTATTTTTAGATAAAAGGAAAATAAGAAAGTGTGTGAAGGAAAATTTTCCATTTTTATTTTTTTGAAATATGAAAGAAAAGCAAACACAATTAAACATAAAATACATTTATTGATGATAATTAAATCATTAAAACAAGGGGTTCCCTACAAGTTATACTTATGCCTTGGGCAGAGCAAAGTGATTTGAAAAAAATAGTAAATAAAGTGAAATGATTTACGGGATCTCGATAGCCTTCTAATTGATGAGGTTTGCATTCGGAGAGCAACGAAAAACCAAGTTAGGTAGCTCTTTATCTTCATCTTCAATGGGGGAAACTTGATCACCATAAACAAATATCACGATAAGGAAATTTTCATGAATGCTACGAGTATGCCCCTTGTCCTCATTTGGAGTTAAGGCCTCCTCCATATACAGTTAGTACCCCAGTCCAAACCAATCTCTATTTTCAAGCACATTCAACAACTGTACCCAACAGACAGCTGTAAGCAGGATGAATATCCATTACCTGAAAGTTGATCTTAAAGGTATGAGGGCCAATTAGATTGGAGGCTTAATTTCCTTAACCACTAATCTTTTTGAACCATAAAAAGCTTTCACCACTAGCACACTCTACTTCATAAGGGCTCCTTCAATAATACGCTTCATGAGAGTTGCCTTATACATGCAATTAAAGGATAAGCTAGTATCAACTAACACTCTAGAGAGGATACTGTTGAGGCATTTTATAGATATGTGTAAAGATTTGTTATTATCTGGCCACTATGCTGGAAGTTTTTCATCACTAAAACCTAAGAAATGGTTGGCAAGGATATTGGCAACCAACCTATCAAACTGATTCACAATTATATCTTTTGTTACATGAGCATCATTTAGGATTTTTATCAACGCTTCCCTATGTGCCTCAGAACTTATTACTAGGGGAAATGGATGTTTTGTAAGGGGTTTAATTAATTTGATCAACTACCATGTACTCACTCTTTTTGATAATCCTTGTTAGATATATGGTTTTAGGATTGGCAGCAATTTTGCTAAAACATAGTTCATGACAGATGTTGAGCCAAATGCCATGACATCTTGACCAAGCTGATACAACAGAGTGTGAGCTTACATTGAAGACAAATATTTTAACAGATGTTGTGACATGTTATACCAGAACATCAGTACAAGATGTTTTAAATCTTGACATATTTGATTTAATTTTGTAATATTTCTTTTGGATATATCTCAATGATTTATGCAGGTCAAGAAGATTTAATCTAGAACAAGTGATCTAATCTTCGACTGTACATAATTTTATAAAATTGGATTTTGAGACAATTTGGGAAACTTTATGTTTTGTTCCAAGATTTAAGGAGATTTTTCTACATAATTGGTTCAGCCCTCGGCTTGTGGATCAAGAAATATTTGGGTGAAAATTTCGAAGCCTGTGAACTACTGAGGTGTATTTAAAGAGAAACCTAAACCTAATGTAATTTAACTTTTCACAATTGTAACATTTGGGGAAGTCTAAAGTCTTAGGTTTTGAGAGTCTCTTGTGTGTTTGTAAGTCACCCATGTATCTTTTGATACAGTGAGGTAGACTGATTGTTACTTGATTGTTTATCAAGTTATTATTCTCACTCTTAAAGCTTTTAAGCATAGAGTTGATTATTGTTCATTGTTCTTGGTTGAATATTTTAAGAAAAATTGAGTATTGTTTATTGGAAGTGTAATCTTCTGGTTTTGATTAGTCACAAGGTTTGTGACTTTATTGTATCACTAAGGTGATTGGTAGGAAGTTAGAGGGGTATCTCACATCTAGAAGGTTTTTAGGTAGAAGTTGCACAAGAGGTTATTAGGCGAGAAGTTTAAATGGAGATTGTTTAGGATTTGAACTAATGTTGTCATAATGAATTTCCTTCCTGACTTGGTAGTCCCCCAGAGTAGGTGATGATGCACCGAATTGGATTAACAATCATTTGTGTTATTTATCATTCTGTAATTTATTTCGGTATATTTTACAGTTTGATATTATTTTTCTTTCAGTCAGATGATGTTATAACATTTGTCTTTGTTGTACCCCAAAATTTTCCCTCCCATATTTGTCAATACATTTCTAATGAGGTCCTCAAATTGCTCAAGGAAATCCAAGGGTTGACCAGACAAACTCTCTCCTAAGGCAGTCTACCTCAAATTAGGGTTTCAGTTTGCATCAAGATGTTTGGATACAAAGGATCCCAAATGCTAACCATTGTCCTAATATGTTCTCAAGATCATCCATGTCAAGTTTCAAGCCTTGCAGAGGAAGTTTGCTCAGTCAATTGCTCAAAGGCCTGAAAATCGACTATGCTAGGGCAAAAGTCAATTGTGGCCCACATACAGTCAAACTTCAAGATTTTTGGTCAACATCCTCATTTTGAATTATTATTCATCATTTGATCAAGGGTTGATCATGATTCCTCAAGGATTTCTCACAATTCATCAAAACCCAAAAGTTGCTAAATTAAGGTTTTGTAGGAAAAGTCAACTCAACTTTGACCAAGCATAACTTTCTCATACTTTATAAAAACTGACCCATACAAAGCTCATTTTGAAGAGGATGCAATTACCTACATTTCATCTTCATCTCACAAGTTCAAAATATGCACCCACAAGAAGATATAAATTTGGACATTATAGGTCATTTTGGAAAGTCAACAAAAACACATTTTTTGTCAAAGCTTCATACATGAACATGGAAGACTAAATTGAGATGAGACCAAAAATGTTTATTAGAGGATATCTTAAGCTTTCTAAAAAGTGCAAGAACACATTTCTAGGGTCAAAATTGATGGAGTTATGCATTGGAAAAGTTGACCCTTTTTGCAAAATTGTCAAAAGTCAAAAGTGTCCAAAATTGAATTTTTTGTCAAATGGGCCCAACTTTTTATGCTTGCACTGAGTTTGTAATGTGACCCATGACCCATGAGCCCTTCCACTTGTCATTATTTTATTTTTGTCATTTATTTTGATTTTATTTCAATTAAATCAAATAAAATCAAAATAAAATCATGAAAATATCAAAAACTAATCAAAGCTTGAGATTTTGTGCATGTTTAGGTTTATTATACAGCTGGAAGTGAAATCAAATCGTGCAAGGTTCATTTGGACACAAAAATATTGCATTTTTCTTGATTTGGAAATATTTGCACAAGGATCAAATCATGAATCAATGATCATAATTGGAGAAGATTTGAAACAAGTTTGCAACCCTAATTCATTCTAGGGTATATAAGGAACATTTGCAGATCAAAAACAAGGGATTTGGAGGCGTGTAAAAGAGAAAGCAAGTTTCAAAAAATTGAAGAAAAGTGGCAAACTGATTTCCACGTTTTAGACCAATTCAAAGCATTCTAGCCATCCCAAACGTTTGTTGGACATCCCAGGAACGTGTTCAACCATTAACAAGCTTTCCCATGTTCAGAATTGCACTGTAAGTACCACACGGTTTTCATATTTTCTTGAAATCTAATACCATCATTCTGGCATCTTTAACGTGATTCATTAGCATATTCTTAATCCATGAGTTATTTGCAAGCTAATGGTTGTACTTAATTGCATTTTTATTGACTATACAGCAAGTTGCCATGGCTAGGGTTCTAGTTTCGTTTTTAGGGGTTTTGTGTACATGAACAATTAGGCGTGGATAGTGGTACCATGATGCTCGTGAGGTTGCAACGAGTTGATTGGTACCACTGGTTATGATTTATCATGTAGGGACAAGGTTTTGGAGTGGACAAGGGTTGTACCTACGCCCAGTGTCCGTAGGTAAAGGGTTTTGTCTAAAACGACAGAGCCAAGGAAGAAGAACGATAACGTGGTGCTCCATGACTCGCCCATTCAAATTTCGCACGTTGTTTGATTTTAACCACTTGTTTTATCATATAATCTTTGCTTGTTGTTATTTGTACAAATAACGTGGCCAACTCAGATGGTAAGCATGCAGCGTGATAGTACTCAAGGGCCTGGGTTCGACCCCTAGGTCCCAACATTGTTTCATATTATTTTGCTTTACATAATCAGGCGTGCAGGTACCCTCATGAGTCCACCATACATCCTCAGTATCCAACCATTCCATCCATCCACACTCCAGATCCAAGGCTTATCCTTGAGAGTCCACCATAAGCATGAGTCAAGCGCCTGCATGGGATTGGAAAAGTCAAACGGGCCATCAGCATTTGGGCCTAGAAAGTTGCAAACAACACCCCTCCCTTTTGCTATTTACCTCAGGCCCATTCCTATTCTTTTTATATTTCCTTTTATCTGTTTAATTTGTTTAAAATATTTTCTAACACAAATAATTTCTTTTTTCACAAAAAATCATAAAATCAAATTTCACAAATTTAGAATTAGGTTTTTTTAATTTTATTTTATCAAATTAAATTTAATGTTAGTTTAATATTTTAGGTTAATTCTAACTTTTTTTATATATATTTAAAATCAATTAGAAAATTAGGGTTAGCTTGACTTAATTTTTATTTCTTTTCATAAAAATAAAAAAAATACAAAATAAGTTAATTTAATTATTTTTCTTAATTTAAATTAATTAGTAATTAGGTTTTTTTATTTATTCAATTGAACTTTATTTTCTCAAAATAATAAAAAACAACCAAAAAATGATTTTTCCTTTTAAATTGCAATTAGGTATAGTAGGGTCAAAACCCTAAATCTCTCGTTTTCTATTCATCGCGCGCGTTTATTATTAATTTTCGCAATATTAATGTAACTGCTCACGGTATGTAATAGTTTAATTAGGATTTTCTTTTATTTATCGTTTTTACGGGTTTTTTGGCTATGTAATTAATCCCTACCCCGAAGCCTTGTAATAGCGTAGGTTTTATTTTCTCGCATTTTAATTCTCGCAAATATTAACTGTTAGATGTATGTTAATAGGATTGTATGACAAGATTGCATGATAATTTAAAATGGCTAGAAAACCCTAATGTGCAAAGATAATAACTGAAATCAAATCACTCGCACATGCGCACTCCTATGGTATACTCTCACTTCGGTTGCCTTCGGTAAACGGTCATTAAGTATAGGGTGTCTTAGTGGTTGCCCTCCTGTCTAAACAAAGATCAAAAGTCCCGTTCGGAAAGGTTTCCTCGAAAAGGTTGCCTCGAAAATGTTGCCTCGAATATGATCTTAAGACATTAGGATAATTACTAAGACGTCCTAACATTGCTTTAGTGATCGTACGTCCCTTACGAATTGACCCTTACAACTCCAACGACTGTGCTTCCTATTTCTCAATAGTAGGATAGCATTGTCTAAAGGAAACAAGAACATAAACAATCTTTTTTCGAGTAGGTAGATACTAGTAGGTACTTGCTCAAAATAAACTTTTTCACACCAAACACCTTTTTCAAACAAAGTTTTCAAAAACACTTCGTAACACTCTTGAAGACAGAAGCAAGGGTTAAAACGAAGTAAAACAAAAACTTTTCAAAACACAAACACACAAGCAATTTTAAAAAGATGAGCAAGTACCTAAGAGCCCGTGAAAAACCACGGATAGTAAGGGTGCTAATACCTTCCCTTTCTATAATCTACCCTCGTACTCAAACTCTCGAAAAAGGAATTTTTCTGTGCTTTTTTTCCTTTCCAGTTGGATAAAATAAAAGTCAGTGGCAACTCTTGCTTACCGCGACATTTTTCAAACAAAAAATGCAAAACGTAAACCAGCATTTTCCAAATCAGTCAGTTCTGCCACCGTATCATAGAACTGGCGACTCTGCTGGGGACTGAATAAGTGGGGTATACCTTAGGATTTAGTTCATCATAAATTGCTTCTCTTGTTTGTCTTGGTTGCTTTACTTTTAAGGGTTGTTTGGGAGTTACTATAGATCCTAACCCGGATCTGGGGACACCTTTTAGGTAAGTAGCAATAAATTGTGAGGGAACTGTACGGCGTAGACCGATACGGTTGAAGCAGTAGCTACGTTGATGTGGCACATTGGTTGGTACCGGTATCCCTTGTGGAGAAACGAGGAGAATACGAGGCCGCTATGTCTGTCGTTAAGCATCAACTGACCTTAGAACCTTTAATCGACCAACTTGGCCAGTAGGAAGTAGTGAGATAGCCAGCCTCGGTGTAAAGTTGAGAACTGGTTGATACTCGATGCTACACTCATTGAGACCATACTCTCGAGATAGTTCCGGGCGCAAGAAAAGATTGCGTGAGCTGAAACCATGACCGATGGAGGATGGTCGGTGATATTGAGAACCTCTAGAACCCGGTTACTTTTGCTAGGACAGGTTGAAACCAATTGAACTTCAAGAGGGTAATACCTTTGACCCCATGCAAGCCTTAAACCTAAGGGCTTTTGTGTGACTTGTTTGCCTTTGCCATGTCTGTTATCTGCTATACCTATTGTTTGTTTTATCATGACATCATGCATCATAACATAGCATGCATACTTCATTATACTAACCATTTCAAAGACCGAGGGGATTTATCTTTGTTCTGTTTTTCAGATTATGGCTTCCGTGCGCATAAACACCATCTGAGTTAACTTTGTGCAAATACCTGCTCAACTCAAAGAGTTAGCCTCAAGAGTTTCTGAGACTTCTTCATTCATTAAGAGACATGGTCAGCTTCTTAGCCTGGTCACCTCAAAGTTTGATGAGTATATGATGAGTGTGCTTTTCCAGTTCTTCGATCTTGTGCATTATTGCTTCACCTTTCCAAATTATCAGCTGGTTCCAACTTTGGAAGAGTTTTCTCACTTATTGGGCATATCCATCCTTGAGCAGATGCCCTTCACAGGTATGGAAGAGAATCCTAGACCAAAAGACATTGCCTCATCTCTGCATCTGAAACAGGCTGATGTAGTATCCAACTGGGAAACACGAAGCAGGGTCAAAAGTTTCTTAGCCAAGTTTCTGATAGATCAGGCTCAGCTATTCTGGGATAGTTTGGATTTTCAGGCTTTCGAAGATATCTTGGCTCTCCTTATCTATGGTTTGGTTCTCTTCCCGAATCCGGATTCATTTATAGATGTGAATGCGATTAAGATCTTCCTGTCTCGCAATTCAGTTCCTACTCTATTGGGTGATATCTTGCATGCCCTCTACACTTGTACCGTGCGAAGAAGAGGGACTCTTATGTGTTTCATGCCATTGTTGTCGAGGTGGTTTATTTCGCACCTCCGTAAGTCCGTGCTGAAGAATGAGGAAGGTTTGGGATGGTTCTATAGAATAATGTTACTTGCCCATACAGACATTCTTTGGAGCTCCCGGGTTATGGAAGACACTACAGTCATTGATTGTTGTGGGGGATACCCTAATGTCCCGTTGCTTGGAATCAGAAGGGGTATAACCTACAATCCTTGTCTAGCTTTGCGAAAATTTGGTCATGCTCAGAGAGATGGTCCCCATGAGTTACTTCTTACGGATATTGCATTTGACTACAAGGAAGATGTTGACAAGCATCGCCAGAGGTTTATACGAGCTTGGGGCATGGTGAACAGATCTGACCCCCAAGAGCTGGGACCAAGGACTTCCCTTCCTATGCAGCCTTACCTCCAATGGGTCCGAGCTCGTGCCCAGAAGCTTGGGATGCCCTATGAAGCAGTATTTCCAGTGTTTGTGGAGCCCACCAATGAAGAAGGCATTCCTTACACAGTTCTATATCCTTACATGCCCACTGATCTTGGGGCATTGCAGAGGTCCTGGATTCAGTTGAAAGAGGAAAGAGATACTTACCGGGAGAAGTACCATGAGCAAGAAAGGAAGATTTTGAAGCTCACCAGGCAGCTCTAAGAAGAAAGAACGATCAATGATTACGTCAGCACAAAGAGGAAGCGTCCATGGGACTTTTGATTTTGCTTTTCTAGTTTTAGATTTGTTTTCCATTTATTTCTTTGTAACGACTTAAAGGCATTGTTGAACCTTTTTACAAGTTAATATAATAAACTTTGTTTATTTTTGGTTTGCAAATTTAAATCTTCCAAAGTCTTTGAAATCATTACATACGCATCCCATTATCATGCACACCATTACAGGTACCATTACAGGTTTCTCATCTTCTTCGCTGTTTTTTTCAGCATGAAATGTCTTCTGATCAAGCCATCGAAGATCTTCAGGCACAAAACGCCCAATTCCAAGAGATGTTCTTGAGCTTGGCTAAAGGGCAAGAGGATTTGAAGACTCTCATTCTGAAAGAGAAGAAGAAGAAGGTTGTTCTTCTAAATATGGGTAAAAGGTTTGGGGATAGGTTGAAACAACAAGCTGATCTGACCTCTTCATCCAAGGAAGGGGAGAACCAAGAAGAAGAAAAGGGCCCTAGTCCTGCCATCTCTGATGATGATACAAATTATGATGAGGAGCAATATCCTCCTGCCGAGGATAGGTACAAGCAGTTAGAAGACCTTCTGAGTGCAATGGAGATTCAGAAGATCCCTGGGTTGGATTTCGGAGAACTAGGATTGGTGTCGGGAGTGGTGATCCCTCATAAGTTCAAAGCTCCAGTTTTTGCCAAGTACGATGGAGTATCCTGCCCAAAACTCCATCTTCGCTCGTACGTCAGAAAAATCCAACCCCATATTGCTGATAGAAATTTGTGGGTGCACTTCTTTCAAGATAGTCTGTCGGGGACTCAGCTTGAATGGTTTTATCAATTGGAAGGAGCCAATGTCCGAAACTGGGAGGACCTTGCTGCTTCTTTTTACAAGCAGTATCAATATAACGCTGACCTTGCTCCCACTCGTACTCAGTTTCAGGGTATGTCTATGGGTGCAAGTGAAGGTTTTAAGGACTATGCTCAAAAGTGGAGAGATTTGGCTGGAAGAGTCCAATCCCCTTTGTCTGATAGGGAGTTAGTTGACATGTTTCTAAGGACGCTATCTGGTCCATTTTTCAATCATCTGATCGGAAGTTTGTCGTCTGGGTTTACTGAGTTGATTTTGACCGGGGAGAGGGTAGAAGCTGGTATCCGAAGTGGTAAGATACAAAAGGATACTTCATCAAGTGTAGTAAAGAAGCCTTTCACCGGTAAGAAGGAAGCTAGTGCAGTCTACGGCCCGAGGGGCCAAAGCAGACCTAAACATCATCAAGCAGTAAATGCGATAGTGATATCAAGACCCACAGTTTCTCCATAATGCAACAATCAACAAAGGGTGGAAAGACCGTAGAGGCAGTACACTCGACTCAATATGACCTTGTCTCAAATTCTACCACAATTAGTAAAGACCAATATGGTAACTCTGAGGGAGGCCCCGAAGAACCCCAACACCACATCTCCTCACTATAACCCAAATTCCCGCTGCGCCTATCACTCCGACGGCCCAGGTCATGATACAAACAATTGTTGGGCCTTTAAGAATAAGGTGCAAGACTTGATCGAAGCCAAAGAGATTGAGTTTGACGCTCCGGAGAAGCCCAGCGTCATAACCGCTCCTATGCCCAAACATGGTCATGGAGTGAATGCTGTGGACGATGATTTATTTGTGACCTCCGTGGAAGAAATTTCTACTCCTTTGATGATAGTTAAGAAGAATCTATTGTTGGTCGGTTTATTTCCGGGTTGTGGAGAAGGTTGCAACAAGTGTTCAATTCTGCCTGCTAGTTGCCACTTATTGAAATCAGGTTTTCAACGCCTGATGGATAACAAAGAGATCATGTTCGAAAAGACTATGATTCCGTTGGTTCCAATTGAAGATGTTGCCATCATAACCATTTTCACCGATCCTTCCCAGGTTTCCTTGAGAAAGCCTGTTAGGATTACACCCGTCCCAAGAATTGCTTCGTTAATAATTACTATCCCTGGTCCTATCCCATACACTTCGAATAAGGCTGTCTGTGATGCGGTAGGAGAACTGACTTGAGGTTTTGCATTTTGTCGCAAATGTTGCGGTTAGCAAGAGTCGCCACCGACTTTTATTTTATCCAAAAGAAAAGGTAAAAAAGCACAGGAAAGACCTTTGAGATGTTTTCTTGAGTTCGGGGGGTAGATTATGAAAAGGGAAGATGCTATCACCCTTTTCATCCATGGTTTTCCATGGGATCTTAGTTACTTGTATAGATCACTTACTTTGTTTTGTTTGAAATGGTGTTTGGTGTGATTTTGAAAGTATTTTGTAAAAGAGGTCAATTTTTAGGCAATCTTTGTAATGATTCTCGTTCGTAAGAATGTATACAAAGATGTTTGTCTTTTGAAAATGTTTTCAATGTTTTGTAAGATGTTTTGAAATGTGTGTGTTTGTTTTTGAAAATAGCAAGGATTGTTTTGAAGTGGAGCAAGTAACTTAGAAGCTATCTACCTACTCAAATGTCTTTCTTGTGCATTTTTATTCCTTTGACATTGTTGACTTACCATTGATTTTGTAAGCAACCCTATCTTTGGATGTAAACGGGGCGGGCGTGGGTCATCGTATAACCATGATAGCAATGATGCCAAGTATCTTAGCATTTTTTGAGGGACCAAGATCATCTTTGTTTAGGCAACCTTTTGATAGCGTCATCAAGGGGCTATGATCTTTTATTTGTTTTGTTTTGCCAAGATACTTCGCATGCGTAACATGGCCATTTTATTTTAGGCAACCAAGTGGGAGAAACCCTAAGGGTGCTTATGTGCAAATTGTATCATTTTCATGCTTTTGTCTTGCATTTAGAGTTTTCTATTTGTTTTGTTTTTGTTCTTGTCATGCAAACCCTAATTTATTAATCATGGCATATGAAAGCAATAAATTGCATAATGTAAACTAAGCTATTACAACAATTTTTATGGGAGGGGGGAATACAAATTTAAATTGGGATTTACACAAATATAAAGCTAAATATATTATTACAACCAAATTGAATGTGCGTGAATTTAAATAAATACAATACAAATATTTAAAATGCAATGCAATGTTCATGTTAGGAAAATGTTTTTATGTCTTGTTTTTGTGTAAGAAATATATTTAATTTAAACCCTAAAAATTATAAGGAAAAAATATATTAATTTTATTTTGAAAGGGGGTAAACCCTAGTTTTCAAATTAAAAGAAAATAATGCTTCATGTTTATTATTTTGTACATTTTTTGTATAAAAATAAATAAATAATATTATATTTAAATATTAAAAATTAAGTATGAGTAAAAATAAGTATTTACAAATGTAAAATGTATAATAAAAAAAATATTAAGTATTTTTAAATATATTTATAAGTTATTTAAGAAAATAAGTTCTATTTATCAAAATAATCTATGTTTCATGTGAGAAAATAATAAAAAAATAAAATAAAAGTGTGAAAATAAATAAATCATATTTTGGTATTTTTTATCATTAAGAAAAATAAATGAAAATATTAAATATAAAAATATGAACAAAAATGCAAAAATATAAAAAATTAGCCAAGGGGGTGCAATAGTAAGTCAGGGGGTGTGATTAGTAAAAACAAAAAGGCCAAAACTGCCAAAAAGCCCAGGAGCCACTTCATCCCTGTCCTTCACTCTCTTCTTCATGCTTCCATGTTCAAACCTGTAACTTGCTTATGCTTGCATAAAAACAAAAACTCATAACATGAAAAGTGTGGCATTTGAGCTCACGATTCCAACCATATAAATCATGTAATCTAACTCTTAAAGATCAGAGAGAATTTCTGAATCCCTAATTCGTGACCTAACTTTTTCAGAGTTTTCAATCTTCAAATTCTCTTAGCACAAGCAATATAAATGAAAAGTAATGATATGTACAGCTTCGTTATGATGAGAGCTACATTTTTTCTTCATAAATCGTGGCTTGAAGTTGCCTATTCTGAGAGATAGAGTTTAAGAAATTACCTCCTTCAGCTGGAATCGAGTAGGGCAATGTAGGGACTTTAATGGAGGCCTGATGATTGTTTAAGCTTCCTTGAACTTCCCTGGACCTATTCCAATGCTTATCTGGCTTTGAGGATGGATGGAACTCTCTGACCAAGTCCAACTGCAAGCTTCCAAAGTGAAAATGGCAAATGCTGAAACAGGGGTTACAGAACCAGGGTGATGGCTTGGATTGATTAGGTAGTAAGTGTATGAGATGCTTGAAGTGATTAAACACAAAACGCACGAGCCAAATGAGAGTTGGCTGTGCTTTTGCAGAAACTGTGTTTTGGCAGTTTTGTGGTGTTTTTCAGTTTGAGAGAGTTTCAGGTACAAGCAAATCGTGTTATGCCTTGTACCAAGTTTGTAAATATGTAAAGAAGTGATACAAAGTCAGCCCTTACTAGTTGTGCAAGCTCTAGCCCCTTTTGCAACTTTTCTTGCATTTGAAGCAAAGTTGACATGACCAATCCCACATGCTTGTATTAGCTGGCTTGAGGGCTGAAATGAGCTTGTACCATTTTCTTGAGAGCTGTGTAGATTGCTTGTATCAAAGGGCAGGTTCAATGCTCAAGATTGACAAAGTTGCAAAAGTTGCCCTTTATGAAAATGGCATTGTAACCTTTTGGCCAAAAATTGAAATATAACTTGTGTAAAGCTTTAAAAGCAAAGATAAAGGCTTTAGCTTCTGAGTATGCATTTAATTAAGGAGTGTATATCAAGCTTAGGACCTGTAAAGCAAGATATAACCAGCATAGGTTGTATTTGCAACTTGATTCTATGTGAAAATGGCTTGAACAAAAGTGAGAAAATGCCAACTTCCCTTCTTCGATTCTCCCTACTCAAAAATGATATTGGAGAGTTCTTGGACATTTTGGAAAGCTTGAAATGTGCTATATAATCCATATTTGAAATGAAATTTGAGATACCTCTTGGAACTAGGTGAAAAATGTCCATGAAGTTGGGTCAAAAACCTGCCTAAATTAGGGCAAAATTTCACTAAGTTATTTAGTTCATGGCCCTATGTTCATAAATTTATAACATGAGATCCAAGAATGTTTAGGGAAAAGGTTGTGAAGTAAAGTTGTAGATTTCATGGAGGACTACAACTTTCATGTTGGAAACTTTTCTTGAATCAAAATGCATCATGGTGAAAAAGTGGTGAAAAGTTGAGAAAAAATAAGAAAATTTTTATACTTCAAAAAATTCTAAGTTATGAAAATTTTCAAATTAAAACTCGAATTTTCAAATTTGGTTTTCTTGGTGAACAAGTTTCATATTTTGACACATCTTGATGAATCATGACCCTTGGTACTTGATTTTGACCAAAAAGTCAAAGTTTGACCTTTCAGTGTACAATTGACTTTTGATCAGTTGACTGCAAATTTCATCTGTCAATCCAATGAACTTGAGATCTTTTGAACCATGTAATTAGGTCAAGATGATGCCATTGAACCCTTGAAATCATGTTTGAACTCAATTGGTCATTGGCTAGGTTAAAAATCAAAAATTGCCCTTTCTCAGTCAAAACCCTAATTTTGACCATTTTGCCCTTTTGATGATTTGATCAAATTTCTTAAGGAGTTGTGATCCAAACTTTATCAAATGGTACATATGAGTTTAAAATGTTGATGTGGATCAAAAATTATGAAGTTTGACTGTAAAGTGGCCATAGTTGACTTTTTCCCTAATACAGTTGATTTTTAGGTCAATTGTCCAATTGACTGATCAAAAATGTGGTTCAAGGCTTGAAATTTAACATGAGCAATCTTAGGGGTCCAAAATGATGTATGAAAGTCACATGAAGCATTGGTGGTCCAAAAATCCTTGTGCAAACTCAAACCCTGATTTTGGGTTATCAGTGCAAGATGAGATGTCTTGAGCTGACCAAACCCTAATCTTGTCTTGAGTCCCAAAAGTCTTGTGAGAAAAACCTTTATAAGTGAGAGGGAAAATTTTGGGGTACAACAGCTGCCCCTGTTCAATCTTCTTGAACCTGAAGAGTTAGATTGGTGAGCTTTGTCGTTCGTGACTCGAAGGTAAAAGATGATTGGACACTAGAGTGCCCATAAATTTGCACTCGTCGAAGTGTAGTTGAGGGAATGGGCTTAAAGATGACATTTGGAGAGGTTATAGAATCTTGTTGGAGATGGTCTTGTAGATGCCATCCAAGAGTGTTTGCTGAATTGTAAGTTGTAAGTCAGAAGAATAAGTATCAGAATGATATCCGTATCTGGAACGTATCTGAACTATATCTGGAGACTTGAAATCTGAATGAGAAACAGAATAGAATTCGTGCCTGGAGCGTATCCGTACTGTATCAAGAGTGTGAAATCTGAATGAGTATTAGAATGGATTCCGTGTCTGGAGCGTATCTGTACTATATCTAAAAATTGAATCTGAATAAGTATCAGAATGGCATCCGTATCTGGAGCGTATCTGGACTGCATCTTAAAGTTGAGGTCTGAATGAGTAATAGAATAGCTTCCGTGTCTGGGGAATATCTAAACTGTATCTGAAAGTTGAATCTGAATGAGTATCAGAGTGGCATCCTTGTCTGGAGCGTATATGTATTGTATCATGATTGTTGAAGTCTGAATAAGTAACAAAATGGCTTCCGTGTCTGGAGCGTATATGTACTGTGATACGGTGGGAGAACTGACTTGAGGTTTTGCGTTTTTGTTCGCAGATGTTTCGGTTTAGCAACAGTCGCCACCGACTTTTTATTTTATCCAAAGGAAAGGTCAAAAAGCATAGGAAAGACCTTTGAGATGTTTTCTTGGGTTCGGGGGGTAGATTATGAAAAGGGAAGGTGCAAGCACCCTTTTCATCTATGGTTATCCATGGGCTCTTAATTACTTGTTTAGATCACTTGCTTTTGCTTTTCAATTGTTTGAAATGTTGCTTTGTGTGTGGTTTTGAAAATGTTTTGAAAAGAGGCCATCGTTGTGGCAACCTTTGTAATGATTCTTGCTTGAATATATACAAAGGTGTTTGTCTTTTGAAAAGATGTTTCAATGTTTGAAAGTTTGTTTTGGGAAATGTTTTGAAATTGTGTTGTGAGGTGTGTTTGAAAATAGCAAGGATGTTTTTGCAAGTTTTGATCAAGTAACTAAGAGTTGTCAACCCTATCTACTCAAGAGTCTTTCCTACACATTTTTAACCCTTTTAACAGTGTTGTTTTACCATTACATTTGGTAAACAACCTTGTGTTTGGATGTTAAACAGGACAGGCGCGGGTCATCGTATTGACCATGATAGCAATTGTGCTAAGTATCTTTAGCAATTTTTTTGAGGGACTAGATCATTTTGTATAGGCAACCAAGATAGCGTCATCGAGGGACTATGATCTTTTGTTTTGTTTTTTTTGTTTTGCCAAGATACTCAACACGCATACCATGACCATTCTAAAGGCAACAAGTGGATGAAACCCTAGGGGTGCTTGTGTGCATTGTGTTATTATTTTCATGCATTTATGTCTTGTATTAGGTCTAACTATTTGTTTTGATTTTGGATATTGCATACAAACCCTAATCTCTATCATGGCATATTTGAAAGCATACAATGCGTAAAATAAACCTAAGTTATTACAACATTGATATAGGGAGGGGGATACAATTTTGAATAGGGGATTATTTGCAAGAAATTAAAAAAAACCTAAGTTATTACAACCAAATTGAATTTCTTTGTACAAATGATAAATAAGCAATATTTAAAATAGACAATTTAAATAAATATGCAATATATTATAAATATGCAAAAAAATGTTTTTGTTTATTTTCATGTGTGTAAAAATGTAATATTTAATGTATTAAAAAAGAAAATAAAAAGTTATTTTTGTTAAGGGTAAAACCCTAATTTATTTTAAGAAAGTATATATATGTTAATTATATTATTTATGTACAATAAAATAAAATAATAAAATATATACAAATGTTCAAAGAATAAAAATATATTAGAAAAAAAATATTATTTAAGTATGTAAATAATAAAAATAAAAATATAATATTTTTATGTATTATTTTCAAGTTTTTTTTATTAAATAAAATAAAAGTATGTCATTTAATAATTATTTTTATGTTAGAAAAAAATAATAAAAAATACAAAATAAAATGTGAAAATTTATGAAAATGTTTTTGGTAATTTTTTACGTTTAGAAAAAATAAAATAAAATCAGAAATGAAAAAGAAATAGAAAAATATAAAAATATAAAACAATGGGCCAAGGGGGTGTGAGAAGCAAGTCAGGGGGTGTCAAAAGTGAGAAACAAAGGCCCAGCCCAGTTCCAACTTCATCTTCAACCTTTGAATCAGAAAAAACACGCGCCCTGTACAAATGTCCAACTCCTGCATACGTGCTCTAATGCAAAAACTCACAACATGAAAGTTATAGCATTTTTCAACATGATTCCAACCATATAAAGAACTTAATCTAACTCTCAAAGACCAGAGAGAATTTCTCTGGCCCTAATTTCTAACCTAACTTTTTCAGAATGTTCATCAATCAAATTCTCTCAACACACTTAACTTAAATGAAATCTATGCATATGTACAACTTAAGGGCTATGAGTACTACATTTTTTGTTCACAAACCTAAGCCTAATGATTCCTAAATAGAGAGATAGAAAGTTGGAAAATACCTGTTTCAGTTGAACTCGTGTATGGAAATGTGGAGGTTTTCAATGAGGCCTGAGGTGTTTGTGAGCTTTCCTGAACTTCCTCTGACCTTCCCCAATGCTTTATTTGCTTTGAGCTTGCTTGAATAAGCCTGTAGAAGTCAACTTGTACAAGCTGGAACAAGAAATGGTGAAGCTTGCAAATGGAGTTACAGTTAATGGCCTATGGTTGGGATAGTTTAGGTGGGTTATATAGAAGGTATTGGAACTGGTTTGGGGCAAAACGCGCGAGTGGTTTTTGTTTTTGAACTCAAAGTGCAGAAGCTGCCCTATTTTGCAAGAGGAATGTGTTTTTATGTTTTGGAAGGCTTGAGGGTTGGATAGCTCGTGTTTCTGGCTCAAGGCAATGTGAAAAAGTTGTTTGGAATGGTCACCAAGCTTGGTTATAACATATACTCAAGTTCTCTCACTTTTGCAAGCTTTCTTGTTTTTGAAGCAAAAGGTGAGAAGTGACAAAGGGCAGGCCTGTACATGCTAGCTCTAATCCTGCATACATTTTGTGAGCTTCGCCCCAAGTTTGTGGATTTTGTTTTCTGTCCAAGATTTGGTTCAAGGCTCAAGGGATGCAATTTGACATAAAGCAAGTTTTGACAAAAATGGCAATGTTGCCTTTTTGCTATTTTTGGATTAATCCCTTGTGTAAACCTCTAATGATCAGAACAAAGCTTCAATCCATTGAGTTTGAATTTAATTATTGAGTTTGGAAGGGTTTAGATACCTATAAGCAAGTATAAACAATACTGGATAGAAATTGCAACTTGTGTCAACATGAAACATGTCATGGATCAAAGTGAGTTTTTGCCAAATTCAAACCTTCGATTCTCCATAACCATAAATGATTTTGGAGAGTTCTTGGACATTTTGGAAATCTTGTAACATTATCTACAATCTATCTTTGAAATGAATTTTTATATTCCAAGTGGAACTAGGTGAAAAATTGCCATGAAGATAGGTCAAAATCCTGCCTAAACTAGGGCAAAATTTCACTAAGTTAAAAGTTTCATGGACCCTTGTTCCAAAAATCATAACTTGAGATCCAAGCTTCTTTTTGGAAAACTTTGTGAATCAAAGTTGTATATTTTGTGGAGGACTACAACTTTCATTTTGGAAGTTTTGTTTGAATCCAATTGCATCATGGTGAAAAAGTTGGGCAAAGTTGGGAAAAAATAAGAAAATTTCATAACTTAGAAAAAATTCTAAGTTATGAAAATTTTCAATCTTAAACCCTAATTTGCAAAATTAGGTTTCTTGATGAACAAGTTTCATGTTTTGACACATCTTGATGAAAAATGACCCTTGGCACTTGATTTTGACCAAAAAGTCAAAGTTTGACTTTTCAGTGTACAGTTGATTTTTGATCAGTTGACTGGAAAATTCATCTGTCAATCCAATGCATTTGAGATCTTTTGAACCTTGTGAATAGTTCAAGATGATGCCATTGAGTCCTTGAATCCATGATTGAACCCAATTTGCCATTGGCTAGGTTAAAAGTCAGAAATTGCCCTTCTGCAGTCAAAACCCTAAAAATGACTATTTTGCCCTTTTGATGATCTGATCAAATTTCTTGAGGAGTTGTGGTCCAAACTTGATCAAATGGTTCATATGAGTCTATAGTGTTGGTGTGGATAAAAAATTATGAGGTTTGACTATATATTGGCCACAGTTGACTTTTTCCCCAATACAACTGATTTCTAGGTCAACTGTCCAATTGACTGGGCAAAAATTTGATTCAAGGCTTGAAACTTGGTAAAGGAAATCTTATAAGTCTAACATGAAGTACGAAAGTCACTTTGAGCATTGAAATTCCAAAAATCCCTGTGCAAACTCAAACCCTAATTTAGGTCATCAGTGCAAGGAGATGTCTTGAGCAGAGCAAAACCCTAATTTGGTCTTGAGTCCAAAGAGTCTTGTGAGGGGAAATCTTGATAAAATGAGAGGGAAATTTTTTGGGTACAACAGCTGCCCCTGTTCAATCTTCTTGAACCTGAAGAGTTAGATTGGCGAGTTTGCCTTTCGTAACTCGAAGGTAAAAGTGGATTGGACACTAGAGTGCCCGTAAATTTGCACTCGTCAAAATGTAAATGAGGGAATGGGCTTAAATATGCCATTTGGAAGATGTGACAGAATCTTGTCAGAGATGGGCTTAAAGATGCCATCCAAGAAAATTGATCGCATAAGAGATTCCTTTGCGAGAGCCCGTATACCTTTTGTTGAGGAGGACTACACCGGGGAATGCTGGTCTCTGTAGTGGTAGAAATAGAACTTTAGTCGTCCGTTATTCCACTGGGGAGTCATCTCTTGGTTGAAAAGGTGAAAATGAACTACTATCTGGTCGTGCTCCAGGCTTTAGAAGGAATTAAATTGTTATCCGGTCACCTCCGGGCTTCAAAGTACTTGGCCGAGTAAACTATTATTTGGTCAACATCCAAGTTTCACAGTATACCTTACTGTTATCTGGTCAACATCCAGGCTTCACAGTCTTGTATTGCTATCTGGTCAACATCCAGGTTTCACGATACTTTACTTCCTATCTGGTCAACATCCAGGTTTCAGAAGGAAATCAAATGGTTATCCGGTCGCCTCCGGTTTTCCCTTTGATTTTGGGGCCTACTAATATTCGGTTGAATCCGGGTTTCAAAGTAATTGGCCAAGTAAACTGTTATCTGGTCAACATCCAGGCTTCACAGTCTTGTATTGCTATCTGGTCAAAATCCAGGTTTCACGATACTTTACTTCCTATCTGGTCAACATCCAGGTTTCAGAAGGAAATCAAATGGTTATCCATTCGCCTCTGGTTTTCCCTTTGATTTTGGGGCCTACTAATATCCGGTTGAATCCAGGCTTCAAAGTAATTGGCCAAGTAAACTGTTATTTGGTCAACGTCCAAGCTTCACAGTATACCTTACTGTTATCTGGTCAACATCCAGGCTTCACAGTCTTGTATTGCTATCTGGTCAACATCCAAGTTTCACGATACTTTACTTCCTATCTGGTCAGCATCCAGGTTTCAGAAGAACTTGCAGGGGATTCAACTATTTTTCGGTCGATCTTCGGGCTTCAGTATAATCAAGATAAAATATGGTCGAATCCAGGCTTCATAACTGGAACATGAATCTGCACATTGATTTGAATAAGCAGATAGGAAAGCATCCGTGTCTGGAGCATCTCTAAGCCGTTTTCTGAGCTTTGAATATCTATTTTAGGTAGCTATTAATTTCACTCTGAAAAGGGTAGAATGTTAGCTGAAACACAAAGTTATGTTGCATGAAATGTATGATGCAATATATGTGTTTTATCAATGTTCATGATTTATGAATGTAATGTATGTGCATGTAAGCTGATTAGCTGTTTTGCTGAGGAAAATAAATCCTGAATAGCTGGAGATAATAAAATCTTTGATTGTTGTCGGGGAAAATAAATCCATGACCGTTGTTGGAGATTTAAGATCTTTTGACAACCTCTGTGGGGAGGAGCTATACTGCTAGGGAGATCAGGAGTTTGGGTTGTATGCCAATCTACTGGGGACTTCAAGCATGAGAATCTCCGTTCTGTTGGGGGTATCAGGGGAAAACTGAATGGTTTTCACTGGGGATTGGTAGCTCAAAGTTCATCTCCGCCGGGGATCTTAATGACGTGCTGATTTGATCGTGTATGGAAATTTGACTCCGTTGAGGAAGAAGGTTTAAAAATAACTCTCTGGGGAATTATCTGGTTTTAAAGCGACTTTCCAGGGAAATTGGAGGAAACTGGATGGTCTCCAATAATGTTCAAAGGTTGAAGGATTGACTTCTCTTGGGGAAGAAAGTTTAATCTTCACTGAGGGTTTGTAGTTCAAAGTTTTGCTCCGCTGGGAATTGGGAGTTTGAAAACTCAACTCTGATGGGGTTTTTTGAAACTTAACTCCGTTGGGATATGTATTTCAAGGCTTTAGTTCTGCCGAGGATCTGGATGATATACTGCAGGGGATTTCTCCTGGAATACCCTAAAGACATTTTCCTATACTTTCAACCTATCAGTAATTATTCTTTCTCATTTCGTTTTATTTGTAAGCAGTGATTATATTCAAATGCATATGCTTATTTAATAAATCATTGGATGTTTTCAAATAAAACACAAGTGTAAAAAAGAATGAAAAAGCAAACAATTTTCTGCACTTTGAAGTATCTTTGTATTAACTTTGTGTAAGTATTTTATACAAAGGAGACAAACATCCTAGTAAGAGAATGTTATCATAAAATTGAGAAATGTTTATACAAAGAAAGATGGCTATGTGTAACAATTCCATGGGGTTCCCATTCTGCTATAGCCTTCGTGACTCCGAGTATCTTATCCATTCGCTGCTTCGTCCGAAGATGATTGGATTGATCGGAAGCTTGGAGCTTGTCCGTGAAGAGATTATCCTTAAAGTGATCCGATGATACATAGTCATACGCTTTAATTCCCTAACTTTTGTCTGGATCGCCCTTTCGGGTTTTCGATCCACCGGGAAACCCTTTTTTGCCCAAGTCGCCCTTTCGGGTTTTCAACTTGCCGGGTGTACAGATTTTTTTGTTTATCCCTAATTTTTGCCTGAACCTCCCTTTCGGGTTTTCGATTCACCGGGATGCCCGTTTTTGCCCAGGTCGCCCTTTCGGGTTTTCAAATTGTCGGGTTGTTTACGCGTAGTATCTTTTGACTATGTCTGTGTTTGCAGGGTGCGGCAGGTCGTCGCCGTCCATGGTGGTTAGAATCATAGCCCCACCAGAAAAGATGTTTTTGATCACAAATGGTCCTTCATAGGTAGGAGTCCACTTGCCCCTGGGATCACTTTGCGGCAAGATGATCCTCTTGATTACGAGATCTCCGACTTGATATACCTGGCGCCTGACTTTCTTGTTGAAAGCCTTGATCATCTGTTTTTGATACGTCTGACCATGACAAACAGCAGTAAGTCGCTTTTCATAAATCAAGTTAAGTTGATCAAGCCGGGTCTGAATCCAATCGTCTTCACTCAAACCAGCATCCTTCATAATTCTCAAGGAAGGAATCTGAACCTCCATAGGTAAAACAGCTTCCATGCCGTATACCAAAGAATAGGGTGTTGCCCCAGTTGATGTATGCGCCGTGGTACGGTATCCGTGCAGAGCAAACGGTAACATCTCATGACAGTCCTTATAGGTGACTGTCATCTTTTGAATGATCTTCTAGATATTTTTGTTCGCAGCTTCGACAACACCGTTCATCTTTGGCCGATAGGGAGATGAATTATGATGTTAAATTTTGAACTGCTCGCACAGAGCGGTGATCATAGTGTTGTTCAGGTTTGTATCATTGTCCGTGATGATCCTATCGGGGACACCATACCAGAAAATGAGGTGTTTCTTGATGAAGCGGGCGACCACATTATTTGTAACAGAGGCGAAAGAAGCTGCTTCGACCCACTTGGTAAAGTAATCAATAGCCACCAGGATGAAGCGGTGTCCATTGGATGTTGTAGGCTTAATCTCTCCAATCATGTCGATTCCCCACATTACAAATGGCCAAGGAGCTGTTAGGACATTGAGAGGAACTGGAGGAATATGTACCTTGTCTGCATAGATTTGGCATTTGTGACAAGTACGGGAATGTTGATGACAATCAGCTTCCATGGTAGACCAGTAGTAGCCTGCCCGTAGAATCTTTTTAGCCATCGTATGACCGCTCGAGTGGGTGACAAATGTACCATTATGCAGTTCAGTCATGATCTGCTCAGCTTCAACCTTGTCCACACAACGAAGCAGAACGCAATCATGGTTGCGCTTGTATAGGATACCATTGCTCAGGAAGAACTTGGCAGAAAATCTCCTTAAGAACTTTTTGTCGTTGACTGAAGCTCCTTTAGGGCATTCTCGAGTCTCGAGATACCTTTTGACTTTGTGAAACCATGGTCGGTCCACTACTTATTCGGTATTAATCTCGTGACAATGTGCAGGTTCGTCCATCCGCTCAATGGTGATTTGAGGAGACTCATTATCCCAGTTAAGTTTAAACATGGAGGACATTGTAGCTAGTGAATTTGCTAGATGATTCTCTTCTCGCGGGAAGTGCTCGAAGGTAATCTGCTCGAAGTGTGGTAACAATGTCAGGACATGTTCTTTGTAAGGGATGAGGTTTGGATGTTTAGTATCCCACTCTCCTTTGATTTGACTGATAACCAAAGCTGAGTCCCCAAATATAATCAAAGATTTTATCCCCAAGTCTATGGCAGCCTTGAGACCAAAGATACAAGCTTCATACTCGGCCATGTTGTTGGTGCAGCTGAAGCAGAGTCTAGCGGTGAAAGGTGTATGGCAACCTTCTGGAGAGATAAGTACCGCACCGATACCGTTGCCAAGTGCATTTGAGGCACCATCAAAGTACAGGGTCCATCGGGATCCTTGTTCAGGTCTGTCATACGGTCTGTTTTCTTCAATGTTGCTCAAAGTCATGATATCCTCGTCGAGAAAGTCGATCCTCATGGATTGGTATTCTTCGACAACTTGATGGGCCAGATGATCGGCTAGCACACTCCCCTTTATAGCTTTTTGGGTTGTGTACTGTATATCATATTCGGTGAGGATCATCTGCCATCTAGCAATTCTTTCGGATAGATCAGGCTTCTCGAAGATGTACTTGATCGGATCCATCTTAGAGATCAATAAAGTGGTATGTGTCAACATATACTGCCTTAGCCGGCGAGCAGCCCATACCAAAGCGCAGCAAGTTTTCTTGAGCAATGAGTATCGGGTCTCACAGTCAGTAAACTTTTTGCTAAGGTAATAAATAACGTTCTCTTTTCGGCCAGACTCGTCATGTTGGCCCAGTACGCACCCCATTGAATTCTCCAAGACAGTCAGATACATGATTAAAGGCCTTCCTTCGATGAGTGGCATCAAGATAGGAGGTTCTAGCAAATATTCCTTAATTTTATCGAAAGCAACTTGACAGTCATTATTCCATTCAACCACCTAATCTTTCTTCAACAGCTTGAAGATTGGCTCACAGGTAGATGTTAGGTGAGAAATGAACCTTGCAATGTAGTTTAGGCGTCCTAAGAAACCTCTGACCTCCTTTTCAGTGCGAGGGGAAGGCATTTCTTGTATAGCCTTGACTTTGGCAGGATCAACCTCGATGCCTTTGTTACTGACGATGAATCCCAAAAGTTTACCGGATCTGACTCCGAAAGTGCACTTGTTAGGGTTCAGTCTGAGTTTGTATTCTTTCAATCTGACAAACAGCTTTTGCAGATGGTCGAGGTGTTCTTCTTCTGTCTGTGAACGGGCTATCATGTTATCTATGTAGACTTCAATCTCATGATGTATCATTTCATGAAACAAAGATACCATGGCTCGCTGATAGGTTGCCCCGGCATTCTTCAGTCTGAACGACATCACTTTATAGCAGAAGGTACCCCACTGCATAACAAAATTAGTCTTCTCCATGTCCTCGGGGGCCATTTTGATCTGGTTATACCCTGAAAATCCATCCATGAAAGAAAACACCTTGTGTTGAGTTGTATTGTCAACCAAGATGTCAATGTGTGGTAGTGGAAAGTCATCTTTAGGGCTAGCCCTGTTTAAGTCTCTGTAATCCACGCACATTCTGACTTTGCCGTCCTTCTTAGGCACGGGCACAATGTTAGCAAGCCATTATGGATAGGAAGTAACAGCAAGAAAGCCAGCATTGAACTGCTTCATCACTTCAGCTTTGATCTTTTCGGACATGTCGGGCCTCATTCGGCGGACTTTCTGTTTGATTGGTGGACAGTCTTCTCTTGTAGGGAGACGGTGAACCACAATATCTGTATCGAGTCCCGGCATGCCTTCATAGAACCAGGCGAAGATCTCAACATAATCATTCAACAGCTAAACTAAGCGCTCTTTGACATTTGGCTTTAGGTTGGCACCCACTTTAACCTCTTTTCTGTCTTCAGTAGTACCCAAGTTGATAGTCTCTAACAACTCTTCATGGTGGCAGAATAGCCCTTTCTTCCTGTTGTAGAAGTCTAGCCAACTCTCCAGGCACTTCACAGTCTTCATCATCTTCGTATTCGGCATGATTGACCAGATCTTCAGAGTCACTGAAGGCCATAGCAGAATTGTTACCCATGGAATCCGGAGTGGATGGGTACCTGCATTTTGTGAGTCTGGGTGTGTGTAAGGGATAGCCACCTTTAAACAAAATAAAATGTAAAAATAAAGAAAATGAACACAAAAGTTTATATGTGAAAACGTCCATGATTCATTAAAAATGGCATATGAAAATGAAGAATCAAAACCCCTTTACAAATGGACCTATATACCCCGAGTAAGGCATAAGGCAAAAAAAGTGTACGAATTGTTTAATAATTACTACAGACCAACAGAAAATGTTCGAAAGATAAATTACTGATTGACGAAATTAATGGGAACGAAATCTTTTGACTCCCAGTTATTCAGTCCTCATTTAATAGTCGGGAATATCCAATCTTCAAAGTTACTCTAATCTTCACCATCCTCCAAAGCATGAACTCCATGATGAGTGATCTTTAATGGTGGCCCTCCAGCCCGGGAGCGGCGCACAGCCTTTTGAGCAGAAGTGGTGAAACCTAAACCGAACTTATTTGTCTTGAAAGGAAAATCTGGTAGCTAACCCCATACTGTGCTTCCTCCTTCCTCGATCACAGCCTTCGCATCTTTAAGGGATGACATCCAGGACACAGGCTTGGTAATGATGGGTACATAAGTCATTGTCTTGGATGCCGCAACTTCAGGAGAAACCTCTTCAAAGTGTTGGAAAGGGGTTTATATGAATTCACCATCTAACTGAACATAACGGAATGAATTCAGATGGCTTATCATATACTCCTCCTCGCCATTAACCATTATAGTTTTTCCCTGGACTGGGTATTTGAGCATTTGGTGTAGAGAAGAAGTGACTGCCCCAGTGTTGTGGATCCAGGGTCTTCCCAACAAGCAAGAATATGAAGGACGGATGTCCATTACATAAAATGTAGAGTTGAAAATTTTCGTTCCCACTTTAATTGGGATGTCCACCTCCCCATGGACCATCCTCTTAGAACCGTCAAAGGCTCTAACAATGATATTGCTGGGCTTTAGGGTCAAACCTTCACAGTCCAATCTGTCCAATGCTTTCTTTGGCAGGACATTTAAAGACGACCCGGTATCAACCAGAACGTGAGCAAGAGTAGTCCCGCTGCACTCCACTGAGACATGCAGCACATCATTATGATTTCTCCCCTTAGATGTTAGATCGGCATCGGAGAATCCAAGACCATTGTCGGAGGTTAGGCTGGCTACACACTCCTGGAACTGGTCCGTGGAGGTTTCTTGAGGCACATGGGCCGTCTTCAGGAATTTGATCAAGGCTTTGGCATGAGCCTCAGAACAGAGCAATAGGGCCAGCATAGAGATTTTTGAAGGGGTTTGCCCTAGTTGTTCTACGACATCATAGTCGCTTTTCTTAATTATTTTTAAAATCTCCTCCTTTTCCTTTTGAGTGGTCTCGGGGATGACCAAAGGCTGAGCCCTCGTCCTGACGGGCGCTTCTTGGATCCCCTTACCTTTATCAGCAGCAACAGTAGAGGGTTCAACCACGAGAGTAACAATTTCTTCAATCACTGGAGTTCACACAGATGTATTGATTGGCACAGTAGTAACCTTAGGAGCACTTGAGGGTCCGAAGATTTCCCTTGGAGGAGCAATCTCCGGAGAGAAAATTCTTCCGCTGCGGGTGATCTTACTCGTCCCCGCAATATTTCCTACGTCAGGAGTCTCTTCATCGGAATTTTCTTCAACTTATTCAATCTGCTTAACACCGTGGTAGAAGATCTCTCCTCCATAATTCCACAGTATTGTCTTGTTGGACTTGTATGGGATAGGCCCCGACATAGTTATCTTCAGAGGTACAAACTTTGGATCGGGTGTAATCTTAACAGGTCTTTTGGAGACCTTGGAAAGACTGGCAGAAATGGTAATTATAGCAACATCGTTGATAGGAGTTGGAGTAACAGGAGTTTTCTCGAAGAGGATTTCTTGATTATCCATTAGGCGTTGGATGCCTAACTTCAATAACAGACAGTTGGATTGTAAGGACGAACAAAGGTAACAATCTTTTCCACAGCCTGGGAAAATCCCGGCTTTCAACAGATTCATCTTGATTATTGGTAAAGGGGTCATTAAGTCATCAACATCAGCAACATACAGATCCTCTTCAATAGCATGGGCATTGTGACCATGCTTTGGCATTGGAGCGGATATCACATTAGGTTTTTCAGGGGCGTCAAATTCCACCTCCTTGGCATCTATTAAATCTTGGATCTTGTTTTTTAGGGCCCAACAATTGTTGGTGTCGTGCCCTATACCGTCTGAATGATAAGCACATTTAGCGTTGGCATGGTAAAAAGGAGAAGTTGTATTCGGATTTTGTGGTGGCTCTCTCAAGTTTGTAAGGTTTAACTTCAAGAGATGGGGGAGAACCTGGGCAGGCGTCATGTTTATTTTGGTGAATTGCCTAGAAGGCCTTCCCACTCTTTGTTGGTTGGTTCTGGGTTGATCGTTTCTAGGATGATCAGCTGCAGTCTTTTGAATCATCACAGCCCCCACCGCTGGCCGGCGCTCCACTCTTCCTTGACCTCTTTGGGAGTAAACAACTGACACCTATTTCTTTGCTGGAAAAGGTTTTTTAACGGCAGCGGAAACAGATGTATCTTTTTTGAATGTTACCGCTTTTGATGCCAACTTCGACTCTTTCACCAGTCAGAATTAACTCGGTGAACCCTGCAGACGAACTCCCTATCAGGTGATTAAAGAATGGACCTGACAGCATCCCCAAAAACATATCAACAAGCTCTCTTTCAGACAATGGTGGCTGCACCCTTCCAGCCAAATCCCTCCATTTCTGGGCATACTCCTTAAAGCCTTCATTAGAGACCATACCCATACTCTGTAGTTGAGTACGAGTAGGTGCTAAGTCTACATTATATTGATATTGTCTATAGAAGGCAGCAGCCAAATCCTTCCAATTGTGCACATCAGATCTTTCAAGCTGGTAGAACCAATCCAATTGCATACCCGACAAACTATCTTGAAAAAAGTGGACCCATAGGTCCTTATCAGAAGAATGAGGTTGGATCTTTCTGACATAAGACCGTAGGTGCATCTTTGGACAAGACAAACCATCGTATTTAGCAAATGTAGGCACCTTGAATTTAGGGGGAATCACAATCCCAGCAATCTACCCTAGCTCCTCGAAATCCAGCCCAGGTACTCTTTGTACCTCCATAGCTGCCAGCCGCTCTTCCAGATTCTTGTACTTATCGTCTGCAGGAGGGTACTGCTGCTCAGAGTAATCTTCATCCTCTTCTTCTTCTTCCTCTTCTTCAGACTCGGAGGGCACTGCAACTCCCTTTCCTTTGCCAACCCCTTCATCAGATGTTGAGGGGAAATCCAGGACCTTTCTAGCTTGATTCTCAAATCTTCTTCCCAAAGTAGCTACACCCACTCTTTTCTTTTTCTTTTTCTCCTTTTCTTTTTCCTTTTCTTTTTCCAGCAGTGCTTTAAGGTCCTCCTGACCCTTTGCCAAGGTCATGAGTAGTTGTTGGAACTGTGAATTCTGCGCTTGTAGATCTTTGACCGTCTGCTCTATATCCATCTTGCTGAAATAAACAGCAGAGAGATAAGGAAACCTGGTGTGAAGGCCTGTTTATGCATATGATGAATGATATGTATTCATGTAATGCATTCAAGGATTCAGAAATTCAAAGTTGTTGCAAACAAAAAGAACACACGTCATATTAATAAGAAGAATTTGTTAGTACATAAATGCCCCATGGGAAAAATATTACAAAATTCTAATGTAAAAAGACGTTGCGTATCCTCTTTGGTGCGATGTAGGTGTTGAGAGTCTACTCTTCGTGGAGTCGAAGAGTAAGTTCCAAAACCTTCTTCTCACTGGCGTAGAAGCTGGCTTCAAAAGTGTTTCGTTCTTCCTTGAGCTGTATCCAACTCTTTTGCAAATCTTCCAATGATGTTGGCATGTCAAGATGTAGGAGGGTGTATGGGACCTCTCCTTCCATAACAGGCTCTTTGATCACAGGGAGAATGTAGGGGTAAGGCATCGTAAGACTCTGGGCGCGGGTTCGTACCCACTTGAGGTAAGGCTCAAGGGGGATGGAATTCTTGTGTCCCATTGTCTTACTGTCCACCTTGTTGGGCATTCTCCAAGCTCGGATAAACCTTTGTCGAAGTCCTTGAGCATCGTTGTCGAAGTCAAAAACCAAGTCTGGAATCAGCATGTCATGAGGGCCATCCCTTCGGGCATACCCAAATTGTCTCAGAGCCAAGCAGGGGTTGTAGGTAATGCCTCCCCTAATGCCAAGTAGTGGGACATTAGGGAATTCCCCATAACGATCAATGATGATGACATTTTCTCTGGACCGAGAACACCGATGAACATCAGAATATGTAAGAGTCATCAATCGTTATGACCACCTCAAGCCTTGCTAATTCTTCAAGATTGACTGGGGAAGGTGAGAAATAAACCACCTTGCTAGAAGAGGAGTACAACACATGAGAACACCTCTTTTCCTCATTGTTCGTGTGTGAAATGAGTGTAGGATGTTCCCAAGCAATGTAGGCACAGGTTTCCGAGATATGAAAATTTTGACAGCATTCACATCTATAAGCTGGTCAGGGTTTGGGAGCAAGACCAACCCATAGATGAGAAGTGCTACAATCTCTTCAAAAGCTTGCAGATCTAGAGAATTTCAGCAGTCTTGTGCCTTCTCAAACAGAAACTTTGTCAAGAAACCCTTAATACCACTTCTGGTTTCCCAATGACCTTTGATATCAGATGGTTGCAAGTGTAAGGCTTGAGCAACATCTTCAGGCTTTAGCTCTCTTTCCGTACCGTTGCAGGGTAGTTGATGGAGAATAGTAATCCTCAGGAGTTGAGAAAATTCCTCCAAAGTAGGCACTAGTTGGTAATCAGGAAATGTGAAGCAATGGTGTAGGGGGTCAAAGAACTGGAAGAGAACTTTCACCATGTCTTCTTCAATGTTGGAGTTGACCAAGTTGAGAAGTCTACCATGTCTTTCACTGAAGGGAGAATTCTATGGAATCTTGGAAGTAAGCTCCTTGAGTTGAGGAGGAATTCTCACAAGGTTGACCTGAATAGTTTTCCTGCGAAGTGATTCCATGACCTACAAAACAGGAACAAAGATGAAGATCCAAACCCTTGAAATGGTTAGTAGATGCATATGATGCTTTATGATGTTTATGATGTATGCACAAGTATATATGTACAAACAAATCACACAAGATCCTAGTTTCAGGCTTGCACGGGGTTTCATAGGTAAGTACCCTCTTGAAGTTTAGTTGGCTCAACCTGTCCTATAAATAGTAACCGGGTTCTAAGGAGCTCAATATCACTGGATTATTTTCTGTGTTCATTGTTTCAGTTTAGCCACTTTACTGGCGACCAAAATATTCCAAGAAAACAACCCTCAATGAGTGTAGTATCGAGTATCTACCAACTTCAGATTGTACCAAAGTCGGTCATCTCACTACCCCTAATAAGGCCAAGATGGTCAAATAAAGGTTCTAAAAGTCCATTAGTGTTTCATGACATCACTCAGCGGCTCCGCATTCTCTTTTATTGACTCAAAGGCTACCGGTACCCACAAATATGTCGCACTAATATAGTTATTGCTTCAACCATGTCGGTATACCTCACACAGTTTCCACATTGTATTGCTATTTACCTATGAATTTTTCCCAAATCCGGGTAGAGGATTTCAAACCCAAACAATAGAACCAAGTGTAAAGCAATCAAAGCAAACAAGGTAAGCATGTAAAGGTGATCTAAACCCTAAGGTAACCCCACTTTTAGATAATTCCCCAGCAGAGTCGCCAGTTCTATGATACGGTGGGAGAACTGACTTGAGGTTTTGCATTTGTGTTCGCAGATGTTTCGGTTTAGCAAGAGTCACCACCGACTTTTTATTTTATCCAAAGGAAAGGTCAAAAAGCACAGGAAATACCTTTGAGATGTTTTCTTGGGTTCGGGGGGTAGATTATGAAAAGGGAAGGTGCAAGCACCCTTTTTATCCATGGTTATCCATGGGCTCTTAGTTACTTGTTTAGATCACTTGCTTTTGCTTTTCAATTGTTTGAAATGGTGCTTTGTGTGTGGTTTTGAAAATGTTTTGAAAAGAGGCCATCGTTGTGGCAACCTTTGTAATGATTCTTGCTTGAATATATACAAAGGTGTTTGTCTTTTGAAAAGATGTTTCAATGTTTGAAAGTTTGTTTTGGGAAATGTTTTGAAATTGTGTTGTGAGGTGTGTTTGAAAATAGCAAGGATGTTTTTGCAAGTTTTGATCAAGTAACTAAGAGTTGTCTACCCTATCTACTCAAGAATCTTTCCTACACATTTTTAACCCTTTTGACAGTGTTGTTTTACCATTACATTTGATAAACAACCTTGTGTTTGGATGTTAAACGGGACAGGTGCGGGTCATCGTATTGAGCATGATAGCAATTGTGCTAAGTATCTTTAGCAATTTTTTTTAGGGACTAGATCATTTTGTATAGGCAACCAAGATAGCGTCATCGAGGGACTATGATCTTTTGTTTTGTTTTTTTGTTTTACCAAGATACTCAACATGCATACCATGGCCATTTTAAAGGCAACAAGTGGATGAAACCCTAGGGGTGCTTGTGTGCATTGTGTTATCATTTTCATGCATTTATGTATTGTATTAGGTCTAACTATTTTTTTTGATTTTGGATATTGCATACAAATCCTAATCTCTATCATGGCATATTTGAAAGCATAAAATGTGTAAAATAAACCTAAGCTATTACAACATTGATATAGGGAGGGGGATACAATTTTGAATAGGGGATTATTTGCAAGAAATTAAAAAAAAAAACCTAAGTTATTACAACCAAATTGAATTTCTTTGTACAAATGATAAATAAGCAATATTTAAAATAGACAATTTAAATAAATATGCAATATATTATAAATATGCAAAAAAATGTTTTTGTTTATTTTTATGTGTGTAAAAATATAATATTTAATGTATTAAAAAAGAAATTAAAAAGTTATTTTTGTTAAGGGTAAAACCCTAATTTATTTTAAGAAAGTATATATATGTTAATTATATTATTTATGTACAATAAAATAAAATAATAAAATATATACAAATGTTCAAAGAATAAAAATATATTATAAAAAATATTATTTAAGTATGTAAATAATAAAAATAAAAATATAGTATTTTTATGTATTGTTTTCAAGTTTTTTTATTAAATAAAATAAAAGTATGTCATTTAATAATTATTTTTATGTTAGAAAAAAATAATAAAAAATACAAAATAAAATGTGAAAATTTATGAAAATGATTTTGGTAATTTTTTATGTTTATAAAAAATAAAATAAAATCAGAAATGAAAAAGAAATAGAAAAATAGAAAAATATAAAACAATGGGCCAAGGGGGTGTGAGAAGCAAGTCATGGGGTGTCAAAAGTGAGAAACAAAGGCCCAGTCCAGTTCCAACTTAATCTTCAACCTTTGAATCATAAAAAACGCGCGCCCTGTACAAATGTCCAACTCCTGCATACGTGCTCTAAAGCAAAAACTCACAACATGAAAGTTATAGCATTTTTCAACACGATTCCAACCATATAAAGAACTTAATCTAACTCTCAAAGACCAGGGAGAATTTCTCTGGCCTTAATTTCTAACCTAACTTTTTCAGAATGTTCATCAATCAAATTCTCTCAACACACTTAACTTAAATGAAATCTATGCATATGTACAGCTTAAGGGCTATGAGTACTACATTTTTTATTCACAAACCTAAGCCTAATGATTCCTAAATAGAGAGATAGAAAGTTGGAAAATACCTGTTTCAGTTGAACTCGTGTATAGCAATGTGGAGGTTTTCAATGATGCCTGAGGTATTTGTGAGCTTGCCTGAACTTCCTCTGACCTTCCCCAATGCTTTGTTTGCTTTGAGCTTGCTTGAATAAGCATGTAGAAGTCAACCTGCACAAGCTAAAATCAGAAATGGTGAAGCTTGCAAATGGAGTTACAGTCAATGGCCAATGGTTGGGATAGCTTAGGTGGGTTTATGGAAGGTATTGGAACTGGTTTGGGGCAAAACGCACGAGTGGTTTTTGTTTTTGAACTCAAAGTGCAGAAGCTACCATGTTTTGCAAGAGGAATATGTTTTTGTGTTTTGGAAGGCTTGATGGTTGGATAGCTCGTGTTTCTGGCTTAAGGCAATGTACAAAAGTTGTTTGGAATGGTCACCAAGCTTGGTTATAGCAGATACTCAAGTTCTCTCACTTTTGCAAGCTTTCTTGTTTTTGAAGCAAAAGGTGAGAAGTGACAAAGGGCAGGCCTGTACAGGCTAGCTCTAATCATGCATACATTTTGTGAGCTTGGCCCCAAGTTTGTGGATTTTTTTTGCTGCCCAAGATTTGGTTCAAGGCTCAAGGGATGCAATTTGACATAAAGCAAGTTTTGACAAAAATGGCAATGTTGCCTTTTTGCTATTTTTGGATTAATCCCTTGTGTAAACCTCTAATGATCAGAACAAGGCGTCAATCCATTGAGTTTGCATTTAATTCTTGAGTGTGGAAGAGTTTAGATACCTATAAGCAAGTATAATCAATGCTGGATGGAAATTGCAACTTGTGTCAACATGAAACATGCCATGGATCAAAGTGAGTTTTTGCCAAATTCAAACCTTCGATTCTCCCTAACCATAAATGGTTTTAGAGAGTTCTTTGACATTTTGGAAATCATGTAACACGCTTTACAATCCATCTTTGAAATGAATTTTGATATTCCAAGTGGAACTAGGTGAAAAATTGCCATGAAGATAGGTCAAAATCCTGCCTAAACTAGGGCAAAATTTCACTAAGTTAAAGGTTTCATGGACCCTTGTTCCAAAAATCATAACTTGAGATCAAAGCTTCTTTTGGGAAAACTTTGTGAATAAAAGTTGTAGATTTTGTGGAGGAATACAACTTTCATGTTGGAAGTTTTGTTTGAATCCAATTGCATCATGGTGAAAAAGTTGGGCAAAGTTGGGAAAAAATAAGAAAATTTCATAACTTGGAAAAAATTCTAAGTTATGAAATTTTTCAATCTTAAACCCTAATTTGCAAAATTAGGTTTCTTGATGAACAAGTTTCATGTTTTGACACATCTTGATGAAAATTGACCCTTGGAACTTGATTTTGACCAAAAAGTTAAAGTTTGACTTTTCAGTGTATAGTTGATTTTTGATCAGTTGACTGAAAAATTCATTTGTCAATCCAATGCATTTGAGATCTTTTGAACCTTGTGAATAGGTCAAGATGATGCCATTGAGTCCTTGAATCCATGCTTGAACCCAATTTTCCATTGGCTAGGTTAAAAGTCAGAAATTGCCCTTCTGCAGTCAAAACCCTAAAAATGACCATTTTGCCCTTTTGATGATCTGATCAAATTTCTTGAGGAGTTGTGGTCCAAACTTGATCAAATGGTTCATATGAGTCTATAATGTTGGTGTGTATAAAAAATTATGAGGTTTGACTATAAATTGGCCACAGTTGACTTTTTCCCCAATACAGCTGATTTCTAGGTCAAATGTCAAATTGACTGGGCAAAAATTTGATTCAAGGCTTGAAACTTGGTAGAGGCAATCTTATAAGTCCAACATGAAGTATGAAAGTCACTTTGAGCTTTGAAAGTCCAAAAATCCTTGTGTAAACTCAAACCCTAATTTAGGTCATCAGTGCAAGGAGATGTCTTGAGCAGAGCAAAACCCTAATTTGGTCTTGAGTCCGAAGAGTCTTGTGAAGGGAAATCTTGATAAAATGAGAGGGAAAATTTTGGGGTACAACATGTATTGTATCATGATTGCATATTGTTAAATGGTGGTTGTTAATCTTATCCTGAAAAGAGTAAAATGTTAGCTGAAACACAAAATCATGTTGCAGGAAATGTATGATGCAATATATGTGTTTTGTCAATGCTTATGATATGTGAATGTAATGTATGCGCATGTAAGCCGATTCACTGTATTGCTGAGGAAAATAAATCCTTGATTGCTGAGGACATGTGGATTCTTCATGTCTTGAAGTTGTAGTATTGACAAAAAAATTTGTTGTGAGCAACGCCATATACTGCTCGAGTAATCTACTTGGGGAATCCAGAGAATTTTGATGACTTCTACTGAGGATTTAATGAAAACTCTGTGGGGAAGAAAACTTATTCCTGTTTGGAAAAAGTTCGGGAGTTTCGGTCGTCTGCCACTCTACTGGGGAATTATCCTAGGTTGGGGAGAAACAAAAGTTAATTGTTATCTGGTTGATTTTCAGATTTCAAGACAACTTGCTGGGGAACCTGGAGAAACTGGATGGTTTCCGCTGGGGATTGATAGTTGGAAGTTTTAGCTCCACTGGGGATCTTAATGATGTATTGTAGGGATTGCTCGTGGAATAACCTAAAGACGTTTTCCTATTCTTTCAACCTGTCAGTAATTGTTCTTTTCCATTTTGTTTATTTGTAACAACAATTATGTTCAAATGCATATGTTCATTAATGAATCATTGGACGTTTTTGCAAATAAAAAACATAAGTGTAAAAGAAAAGGACAAATAGTTTTCTGTACTTTAAAGAGACGTCTTTGTATTTACTTTGAATAAGTATTTTGTACAAAAGAGACAGACATCCTAGTAAGAGGATGGTGTCATAAAAATAAGAAAAATTTATACAAAGATAGCTATATGTGATAATCCCATGGGGTTCCCATTCGGCTATAGCTTTCGTATCTCCGAATGTCTTGTCCATTTGTTGCTTCATCCGAAGATGATTGAATTAATCAGAAGCTCCGGGTTGGTTAGTGAAGAGATTATCCTCAAAGTGATCCGACGAGACATAGTCATACGCTTTAAATCCCTAACTTTTGCCTGGACCGCCCATTCGGGTTTTCAGTCCACCGGGAAACCCTTTTTTGCCCAAGTCGCCCTTTCGGGTTTTCAACTTGTCGGGTGTACAGATTTTTTTATTTTATCCCTAATTTTTGCCTGAACCTTTTTGGTTCGCCGGGATGCCCTTGTTTTGCCTAGGTGTGTCAACCTAGCGGGTCTCTTATGCGTAGTATCTTTTGACTATGTCTGCGTTCGTAGGGTGTGGCAGGTCGTCGCCGCCCATGGTGTTTAAGATCATTGCCCACCAGAAAAGATGTTCTTGATTACAAATGGTCCTTCATAGGTAGGAGTCCATTTTCCCCTGGGATCACTTTGTGGCAAGATGATGCGCTTGATCACTAGATCTCCAACTTGATATATCTGGCGTATGACTTTCTTGTTGAAATCCTTGATCATCCGTTTTTGATACATCTGACCATGGAAAATAGCAGTAAGTCTTTTTTCATCAATTAAGTTCAATTGATCAAGTCGGGTATGGATCCAATTGTCTTCACTCAAACCTGCATCTTTCATGATTCTTAAAGAGAGGATCTGAACCTCAATAGGTAGAACAGCCTCCATGCCATAAACCAAAGAATAGGGTGTTGCCCCAGTTGATGTGTGAGTCGTGGTACGGTACCCGTGGAGAGCAAACAGTAGCATTTCATGCCAGTCCTTGTAGGTGACTGTCATCTTCTGTATGATCTTTTTAATGTTTTTATTAGCAGCTTCGACGGCACCATTCATCTTTGGCCGATAGGGGGATGAATTATGATGTCGAATCTTGAACTGCTCGCACAAGGCGGTGATCATAGTATTGTTAAGGTTTGTACCGTTGTCAGTGATGATCCTTTCTGGGATACCGTACCGGCAAATAAGATTATGCTTGATGAAGCGGGCAACAACATTCTTAGTAACGGATGCGAAGGAAGCCGCTTTGACCCACTTGGTGAAATAGTCAATGGCCACTAGAATGAAGCGGTGTCCATTGGAGGTTGTAGGCTTGATCTCCCCAATCATATCGATTCCCCACATAGCGAAGGGCCAAGGAGCTGTTAAGACATTTAGAGGAACCGGTGGTACGTGCACCTTGTCTGCATAGATTTGACACTTATGACAGGTCCGGGAGTGTTGATAGTAGTCTGCTTCCATGGTAGACCAGTAATAGTCTGCCCGTAGGATCTTCTTCGCCATCGTATGCCCACTAGAGTGAGTGCTAAAGGTACCTTCATGCAATTCAGCCATAATCTTTTCAGCTTCAATCTTGTCCACACAACGGAGCAGAACAGAATCATGATTACGTTTGTACAGGATGCCATTACTTAGGAAGAACTTAGAAGAGAATCTCCTTAAGAACTTTTTGTCATTGACTGAAGCTCCTTCTGGATATTCTTGAGTCTCGAGATACCTTTTGACTTCATGATACCAAGGTTGGTCCACTACTTCTTCGGTATTAATCTCGTGACAGTGTGTCGGTTCGTCTATTCGTTCAATGGTGATCTGGGGAGCCTCGTTATCCCAATTAAGTTTAAACATAGATGACATTGTAGCTAGAGCATCTGCTAGTTGATTTTCTTCTCGCGGGAAGTGCTCGAAGGTAATCTGCTCGAAATGTGGTAACAATGTCAAAACATGTTCTTTGTAAGGGATAAGGTTTGGATGCTTAGTGTCCCATTCTCCTTTGATCTGACTAATGACCAAAGCTGAATCCCCAAACACAACTAAAGATTTGATTCCCAAGTTTATGGCAGCCTTGAGACCAAAGATGCATGCTTCATACTCTGTCATGTTATTCGTACAGTTGAAGCAAAGTATGGCGGTAAAAGGAGTATGGCATCCTTCCGGAGATATGAGTACAGCGCCGATACCGTTACCAAGTGCATTAGATACCCCATCAAAGAACAGGGTTCATCGGGATCCTTGTCCAGATCCTTCATATGGTCTGATCTCTTCACAGTTGTCTACTGTCATGATGTCTTCGTCAGGGAAGTCAAACTTCATGGACTGATAATCTTCTACAGCTTGGTGAGCAAGATGATCAGCTAGCACACTGCCCTTTATAGCTTTTTGGGTAGTGTACTGTATGTCATATTCTGTTAGGATCATCTGTCATCTAGCTATCCTCCTAGACAGAGTAGGCTTCTCAAAGATGTACTTTATCGGATCCATCTTAGATATCAGCAAAGTGGTATAAGTCAACATATACTGTCTTAGCTGGCGAGCAGCCCATACCAGAGCGCAGCAAGTTTTCTCGAGCAGTGAATATCTAGTTTCACAGTCGATAAACTTTTTGCTCAGATAATAAATAGCATGCTCTTTTTGGCCAGACTCGTCATGCTGCCCCAGTACGCACCCCATTGAATTCTCTAAGACGGTCAAATACATGATTAGTGGTCTTCCCTTGACTGGCGGCATCAAGACAGGAGGCTCTAGTAAATACTCCTTGATTTTATCGAAAGCAATCTGACATTCATCATTCCATCTGACTACTTGATCTTTCTTCAACAGTTTGAAGATTGGTTCACAAGTAGACGTTAGGTGAGAAATGAATCTGGCAATATAGTTTAGGCGTCCCAAGAATCCTCTGACTTCCTTCTCAGTGCGAGGAGCTGGCATTTCTTGTATCGCTTTGACCTTGGCAGGATCAACCTCGATGCCTTTGTTGCTGATAATGAAACCTAAGAGTTTACCGGACCAGACTCTGAATGTGCACTTGTTTGGATTCAATCTTAACTTGTACTCCTTCAATCTGACAAACAGCTTTTGCAAGTGATCAAGGTGTTCTTCTTTAGTTTGTGATTGGGCTATCATGTCATCTACGTAGACCTCTATCTCATGATGTATCATATCATGAAACAAAGCTACCATGGCGCGTTGATAGGTTGCCCCGGAATTCTTCAGTCTGAATGGCATCACTTTGTAGCAGAACGTACCCCACTGTGTGACAAATGTAGTTTTCTCCATGTCCTCAGGTGCCATTTTGATCTTGTTATAGCCTGAGAATCCGTCCATGAAAGAAAATACTTTGTGTTGGGCTGTATTGTCAACCAAGATGTCGATGTGTGGAAGTGGAAAATTATCTTTAGAGCTGGCCCTGTTTAAATCTCTATAATCCAAGCACATTCTCACTTTGTCATCCTTTTTAGGCATGGGAACAATGTTGGCTACCCATTGAGGATAAGAAGTAACAGCCATAAATCCAGCATTGAACTGTTTCATAACTTCTGCTTTGATCTTCTCTGACATGTCAGGTCTCATGTGGCGGACTTTTTGCTTCACTGGTGGACAGTCTTCTCTTGTGGGTAGACGATGTACCATGATGTCTATATCAAGTCTCAGCATGTCTTCGTATGACCAGGCAAAGATCTCAACATAATCATGCAATAGCTGAATTAGGCGCTCCTTGACACTCGGCTCTAGATTGGAACCCACTCTGATTTCCTTTTTATCTTCCTCAGTACCCAAGTTGATTGTATCCAACAGCTCCTCATGAGGTTGAATTGCTCTTTCCTCTTGCTGTAGCAGTCTGGCCAATTCCCCTGGTACCTCGCAATCTTCCTCACCTTCGTATTCGACTTGGTAGATCAGATCTTCAGAGTCATTGAAGGCTATAGCAGTATCGTTACCCATGGGATCTGGAATGGAAGGGTACCTGCATTTGTGAGTGTGGGTGTGTGTAAGGGTATAGCCATCTTAAAACAATAAAATGTAAAAGAAAAACAATGAGCACAAAAGGTTTATATGTGAAAAAGCGTCCATGATTCATTGAGTGTCATATGAAGATGAAATAAAAACCCTTACAAATGGACCATTGTGCCTCGGGTAAGACACAAGGTTTTTAAAGTGCGAATTGTTCGTGAATATTACAAGTCCAACAGAAATGTAAAAGATAAATTACTGAGAGATGAAAGTTATTGGGATGAAGTCTCTGGCTTCCCAATTGCGAAGTCCTCCGCTGACAGTAGGAAATATCCAATCTTCCAAGCTGCCATCCTCTTCATTGTCTTCTACTGCATTGATGCCTTGGTTGCTAATCTTCATAGGTGGCCCCCCAGCACGGGCACGGCGCACAGCCTTCTGAGCAGTTGAAGTAAACCCCAAGCCAAACTTGTCTGATTTATACGGAATGTCTGGAAGCTGCCCCCAGATTGTGCATCCCCCCTCTTCCACTACTGCCTTTGCATCCTTTAGAGATGACATCCGAGGTGGAGGTCTTGTGATCCTAGGAATCGAGGATACCGCCTTGGTCGCCGCTACTTCTGGAGAGACTTCTTTAAAATGTTGGAAAGGGGTTCCAATGAACTCTCCATCTAACTCTACATATCGGAAAGAATTCAAATGACTAATCATGTACTCCTCCTCCCCATGGACAGTTATGATATTTCCCTGGACCGGGTATTTTAGCATCTGATGCAAAGTGGAGGTGACAGCACCGGCATTGTGGATCCAGGGGCGTCCCAACAGACAGGAATAAGAAGGACGGATGTCCATCACATAGAAGGTTAAGCTGAAAACCTGAGTTCCCACTTTTATTGGGATGTCCACCTCCCTGTGGACCATCCTCTTTGAACCATCAAAAGCTCTCACCACTATGTTGCTGGGTTTTAAAGTCAGCCCCTCGCAATCCAATCTATCAAGGGCTTTCTTCGGTAAGACGTTTAAAGATGATCCAATATCAACCAAAACATAGGCTAGGGTTGTTCCTTTACACTCCACTGAGACATGTAATGCCTCGTTGTGATTTCTCCCTCTGGGTGTCAAATCAGCATCGGAGAAACCGAGGCCATTATCAGCTGTCAAATTGGCCACACAGTCCTGGAACTGGAAAGCAGACGTCTCTTGCGGCACATGAGCTGTCTTCAGAAATTTTACCAGAGCTTTGGCATGTGCTTCAGAGCACAGCAGCAGAGCTAGCATAGAGATCTTGGAAGGGGTTTTCCCCAACTGTTCAACCACATCATAATCACTTTTATTTATTATCCTCAGGATTTCTTCCATCTCCTTCTTGGATGTTTCAGGAATAGCTAGTGATTGAGCCTTCGTCCGGACAGGCTCCTCTTGAACGTTTTTTCCTTTATTCTCAGTAGTGGAAGTAGGGATAGGGATTGTATTGTCTTTGTCGGTAGGTACACTTGTGGGTATAATCATTGGTGCAGAGGTAATCTTCAGAATGGCCACGGGTCCAAAGACTGTCGTTGGAGGGGCAATCTCTGGAGAGAAGATTCTACCACTGCGGGTAATCTTGCTAGTTCCGACAATATTGCTAATGTCGGAATTGTCCTCTTCGGAGCTTTCTTCTTTGGTAGTCAGTTCATCCTGTTTAATACCATGGTAGTAGATTTCTCCACCATAATTTCATGGTACTGTTTTATCTGATTTATATGGGGTCGGCCCGGGAATTATAATCTTAAGTGGAGTAGTCTTTGGAGCAGGTTTAATCCTAACGGGTCTTTTAGGGGCCCTGGAAGGATTGGCGTAGATGGTTATGATAGAAACTTCTTTAACTGGAACGGGTAAAACAGAAGCATTCTCAAACAAAATTTCTTGGTTATCCATCAGTCGTTGGATACCTTTTTTCAACAGAGGGCAGTCAAATGATGAGGAAAGGCAAACATGGAAGTCTATGTCACAACCTGGGAATATACCAGCTTTCAACAAATTCAACTTAATAATCGAGAGCGGAGTCAAGAGTTCATCCACGGTAGAAACAAACGAATCTTCTTCAATAGCGTTGGCATTGTGACCATGCCTAGGCATTGGAGCGGAAATAACATTTGGTTTCTCAGGCGCTTCAAATTCAACTTCCTTCGCATCTATCAGGTCTTGAATTTTATTCTTCAGAGCCCAACAGTTGTTGGTGTTGTGCCCTGGACTTTCAGAATGGTACGCGCATCTGGCGTTGGGATGGTAATGTGGATATGCAGTATTGGGATTCTTTGGGGCCTCTTTTAGAGTGGCCAGATTCAATTTCAGAAGATGTGGTAGAACTTGAGCTGGAGTTATGTTAATCTTGGTAAATTTCCGAACTGGCCTTTCTACCCTTTGTTGGTTATTTCTTGGCTGGTCCGATGCAGGCTTCGGAATCATAACGGCCCCCACTGTTGGTCGGTGCTCAGTTCTTCCCTGATTCCTCTGTGAATAGACAGCAGATACTTCCTTTCTTCCCGTGAATGGCTTTTTCACAGCTGTAGAGGCAGACGCGTCCTTCTGAATTTTCCCACTTCTTATACCAGCCTCCACCCTTTCGCCGGTTAAAATCAATTCAGTAAACCCTACAGAGGAACTCCCAATCAGATGATTGAAGAAAGGGCCTGATAGAGTTCCCAGAAACATGTCCACCAACTCCCTTTCAGATAGAGGGGGTTGCACCCTTCCGGCTAGATCTCTCCACTTTTGCGTGTAGTCTTTAAAGCCCTCATTGGAAACCATAGCCATACTCTGAAGCTGAGTACGGGTAGGCGCCAAGTCGGCGTTATACTGATATTGTTTATAGAAATCTGCTTCTAGGTCATCCCAATTGTGGATGGCAGTCCTTTCTAATGGGTAGAACCAATCAAGTTGCGTTCCTGATAAAATGTCTTGGAAAAAGTGGACCCACAAGTCTTTTTCGGCAGAGTGTGGTTGAATCTTCCTAACATATGATCTGAGGTGCATTTAGGGCAAGACACCCCATCATACTTGGTAAATAATGGCACTTTAAACTTCGGCGGGATTACAATTCCTGACACCAGCCCTAACTCTTCAAAATCTAGCCCTGGTACTCTCTGGATTTCCATAGCGCTTAATCGCTCTTCAAGGTGTTTGTACTTGTCATCAGCTGGAGGGTATTATTGTTCAGAGTAGTCCTCCTCTTCCTCTTCTTCTTCAGAATCTGATGGTACTGCTGTTTCTTTTCCTTTTCTTTCCCCTTCATCAGATGTTGTTAGAAAATCTAAGGTCCTTCTGGCTTGTCCCTGAAACCTTCTGCCCATGATTACCACACCAGTTGGCTTCTTCTTCTTTTTCTCTTTTTCTAGCAGAGTCTTCGGCTCCTCCTGCCCCTTGGCTAAGGTCATGAGTAACTGTTGAAATTGTGTATTCTGAGCTTGCAGATCTTTGACCGTTTGTTCGAGATCCATCGTACTGAAATAAACAGTAGAGAGATGAGGAAACTTATTGCAAAGACCTGTTTATGTTTATGATGAATGATATGTATTCATGCAATGCTTTCAAGGATTTAAAAATTCAAATTTGTTTTAAACAAAAAAGAAACATACGTCATATTAATAAGATGGAATTTTGAGTACATCAATGCCCCTTGGGCAAAATAATAAAAAATTCTAAGGTAAAAAGACATTGTGCATCCTCTTTGGTGCAATGTAGGTATTGAGAGTCTGCTCTTCATGGAGTAGCCGAGTGAGTTCTAAAACCTTATTCTCGCTTACATAGAATTGGGCTTCGAAAGTATCGCGCTCTCCTTTGAGCTGTATCCAATCCCTTTGTAGGTCTTCGAGTGATGTCGGCATGTCAGGATGTAGGATAGTGTATGGAACTTCTCCTTCCTTAACAGGCTCAATAATCAATGGGAGAATGGAGGGATAAGGCATCATAAGACTTTGAGTGCGGGTTCGTACCCACTTAAGGTAAGGCTCAAGAGAGATGGAATTCTTGTGTCCCAAAGTCTTTCTATCCACCTTGTTTGGCATCCTCCAAGTTCGGATGAATCTCTGACGAAGTCCTTGATCGTTGTTGTCGTAGTCGAAAACCAATCCTTGAATCAGCATGTCATGTGGGCCATCTCTTAGGGCATAACCAAAATGTCTTAGAGCTAAGCATGGGTTATAGGTGATGCCTCCCCTAATGCCAAGTAGAGGGACATTAGGGAATTCCCCACAACGGTCAACAATGGTAACATTCTCCTTGGATCGAGAGCACCAATGAATATCTGGATGTTTAAGCATCATTAACCTTTGTGACCACTTCAAACCTTGCTCATTCTTCAAGACTGATTGGGGAAGATGAGAAATAAACCATCTTTCCAGGAGAGGAGTACAACACATAAGAACACCTCTTTTCCTCATTGTACGAGTGTGAAAAAAGTGTAGGATATCTCCAAGCAATGTAGGCACCGGGTTGCGAGACATGAAGATTTTGACAGCGCTTACATCTATGAGTTGGTCAGGATTAGGGAACAAGACCATCCCATAGATGAGAAGAGCTACAATCTCCTCAAAAGCTTGCAGGTCTAGGGAATTCCAACAGCTTTGGGCCTTCTCAAACAGAAACTTTGACAAGAAGCCTTTGACACCACTTCTAGTTTCCCAATGAGTTGTGACATCAGATGAGTGCAAGTGCAGGGCTTGAGCAATCTCTTCTGGCTTTGGATCTATTTCCCTATCATTGAAGGGTAGTTGATTGAGAATAGGAATCCTCAGAAGTTGAGAGAATTCTTCCAAAGTGGGCACAAGTTGATAGTCAGGAAATGTGAAGCAGTGATGCAAAGGGTCAAAGAACTGGAAGAGAACCTTCATCATATCCTCCTCTGTGTTGGAAGTGACCAAGTTGAGTAGACGACCATGTCTCTCGGTGAATGGAGAGTTCTCAGGGATCCTTGAAGCTAGCTCCTTGAGTTGTGGAGGAAATCTTACAAGGTTGATTTGGATAGTTTTCCTACGAAGTGAATCCATAACCTACAAAACAAGAACAAAGATGAATCTCCAAAATCCTTGAAATGGTTAGTGAATGCATATGATGTTCATGATGTCCATGATGTTTATGTACAAGCATGCATATACAAACAAATCAAGCAAGTTCTTAGTTTAGGCTTGCATGGGGTTTCATAGGTAAGTACCCTCTTGAAGTTTACTTGGCTCAACCTGTCCTAGAAATAGTAACCGGGTTCTAATGAGCTCAATATCACTGGACTGTTTCCTTGTTCGTTATTTCAGTTCAAGCCTCTTTACTGGAGACCGAAATATCCCAAGAAACCAACCCTCAATGAGTGTAGTATCGAGTATCTACCAACTTCGGACTGCACCAAAGCCGGTCATCTCACTACATCCTAAAATGCCAAGTTGGTCAAGTAAAGGTTCTAGAAGTTCATTAGTGCTTCATGACATCACTCAGCGGCCCCGTATTCTCTTTGATTGACTCAAAGGCTACAGGTACCCACAAATATGTCACACTAATATAGCTATTGCTTAGACCATGTCAGTATACCCCGCACAGTTTCCACAACGTATTGCTATTTACCTATAATGTTTCCCAAATCCGGGTGGAGGATTCAAACCCAAACAAAGAACCATAATGTAAAGCAAACAAGTCAAACAATTGCAAGCAAATAAAGGTGATCTAAACCCTAAGGTAACCCCACTTTTAGAATATTCCCCGGTAGAGTCGCCAGTTCTATGATGCGGTGGGAGAACTGACTTGAGGTTTTGTGTTTTGTCGCAAATGTTGCAGTTAGCAAGAGTCGCCACCGACTTTTCTTTTATCCAAAAGGAAAGGTAAAAAAGCACAGGAAAGACCTTTGAGATGTTTTCTTGAGTTCGGGGGGTAGATTATGAAAAGGGAAGGTGCTAGCAACCTTTTCATCCATGGTTTTCCATGGGCTCTTAGTTACTTGTTTAGATCACTTGCTTTGTTTTGTTTGAAATGGTGTTTGGTGTGATTTTGAAAGTATTTTGTAAAAGAGGCCATTGTTTAGGCAATCTTTGTAATGATTCTCGTTCGTAAGAATGTATACAAAGATGCCTGTCTTTTGAAAATGTGTTGTACCCCAAAATTTGCCCTCCCATAATCCTCAAGATTTGGCAAGAATGATCTTCAAGTTGCTCAAGCTGGCTCAAGGTTTGGACAGACAAATCACCTCCTAAGGCAGTCAACCTCAAATTAGGGTTTTGTGTTGCATCAAGGTCCTTACATCCAAATGACCTCAAGTGCTCCCCAATTCCTTAATATGTTCTCAAGTTCATCCATGTCAAATTTCAAGCCTTGCAGAGGAAGTTTGGTCAGTCAATTACTCAAGAGGCCCAAAAATCGACTGTGCTAGGACAAAAGTCAACTGTGTCCCAAATACAGTCAAACCTCAAGATTTTTTGTCAACATTCTCATTTTGAAGGATAATTCATCAATTGATCAAGGGTTGATCATGATTCATCAAGTATTGCTCAAGATTCCTCAAGATTCAAAAGTTGTTAAATTAGGGTTTTGTAGGAAAAGTCAACTTAACTTTGACCAAGCATAACTTTCTCATACTTTATGAGAAATGACCCATCCAAATCTCATTTTGAATAGGATGCAATTTCCTACAATCCATCTTCACAGCCCAAGATCAAGAAATGCTCTCACAAAAAGTTACAAATTTGGACATTATAGGTCATTTTTGAAACTCAACAAAAATACCTTTTTTTTGTAAAAGCTTATAACTTGAGCATGGAACATCAAAATGAGATGAGACCAAAATGGTTGATTATAGGACATCTCAAGGTTTCTAAAAAGTCCAAGAACACCTCCAAAATTTCAAAATTGAGGAAGTTATGTATTGTTGAAGTTGGGTATTTTTCCAAATTTGCCAAAAGTCAACTATCCTCAAGACTCCAATTTTTGACAAAAGGGCCCACTTTTTTCCACTTGATTTGGTCTTTTTATTCCACAAACGTGTCCCATATTTAATTTCATGACCAAACATTTATTTTTCTATTTTATTTCATTTTTATTGATTTTATTCATTATTAATCAATATTAAATCAAATAAAATCTAAAAATTCATGTAAAGGGATTCTTGTGATTTGTACAGCTTGCAAATATCATATAACACCTAGTCAATTCGCATCAAGTCTCATTCAAGCACAAAATCTCAGATTTGGTGCAAATATGGCAACTTGGTTATGGTGATCAAAATCCAATCTTCAATCTTGAATGCACTTGATTTCAGATTAAAAGACCAACCCTAATTCACTCTATAACACTCACATAAGCAAGCCAAACCTAGGACACACACAAAATACTGTTGGAACGGCCAGAGCAAATTGGTAAAAAAGCATGAAAAGTGAGAGATCAAAAACAACCTTGGAGGCTAATTCAGACAAAAAGTAAAACGTAGCTCTCTTCCTTTACATCTAGTGGAGCTATACCAATCAAAAGGAAGCCTTCTCATCACCTAAAACTCACTGTAAGTCTCCACGAACATTGCTCTAGACATGGTATCGTGAAATCCTTTTCTTGCATTCTCTTGCCAATTTTCTTGCACATTCATATTCACCATTCAATTTCCATTGATTCTGCAATATTTGATTGTGTTTTTATGGCCTCTAACCCCATATCCAGAACCTAGGGTTCTTGTTCTTGTTTTTAGGCGTTTCTTATGCAGGTTAAATTAAGGTTAGTAATTGGTACAGGGATGACCAGGAGGAAGAGACGAGTACGTTGGTACTCTTGGATTTCATTTACATGGCCTGGAGAGGGTTTTTGAGATACCCTACGAAACTTCCTGCGGATGAAAATCCGCAGGTAAATAACCAGGGGTTTATGAAGAAGACGACCACGCGTCCTCTCCTAACCGGCCAGTTCAAATTTCGCGCATTTTTTTTATTTTTCCAGGCATTGTAAATATTTGTCAATATAATATTTGTTTCTTATCATTCTAACAACTAAGCAGGTCAGTTGGGTTGGTAGCGCGTTAGTTGAATTGTCCCTTGGGACATGGGTTCGAATCCCAGGTCCCCCAAAACTTTATTTAATTTTGTTCTTCGGGTATTCCCATGTGACATTCAAAGAGTGGACCATCATGCTCTGCCAAATATCAAACGCCAGATGGCTTGCCAATCAAATCCAGTGGCCCAGGATGGAGGACTACCATGGTCTCTAGTCAACAAGCATGTGGGCAATTCAGAAATTCAAACAGGCTGGGACGAAAATGGGCCAAAAAACTTGCTGATTCACTCCTTTTTCAGGCCCAACACCCCCCTGAGTTTGTTTATATTTTATTTCTTTTCATTTTTTTATTTTATTTTATTATTATCATTACCTTAATTAATTAATTAACCAATTAACTTTTTTCATAAAAAATCAGAGAAGAAAAAAATATTGTTATTTAAATTCCATTAATTTTATTATTTATTTTTGTAAATAAAAATTAACCAATTAATTTAGTTTTAATTAGGTTCAATTTTAATATATTTTGCATTAAATTAAAATTAATATAGAATTAGGGTTTTGATATTTTTTACCATTCTTATTTTATTTCCTTAAATAATAAAAAAACAAAAAAATATTTTCATGTAATTAATTAATTCAATTATTAATTTAGACTTAAATTCTTAATTCAAAAATAACAAAAAATATGCTTTATTTGATAAAAAGGGTCAAAACCCTAGGACACTCCGATTTAATTTTTTTCTCGCGCGCGAATCATTTTGATCAATTTTGTAACTGCTTCGAGGATGTAATAGTCTTTAATTAGGATTTATTTATCGCTTTTATTTACTTTCCGCAATTTAATTTTAAGGGTTTGTTTTTGGCGATGTAAATACCCGACGCCTTGTAATAGCTTAGATTTATTTTCCGCAATTTAATTTCCGCAACCATTAACTGTTAGATGTTTGAATAATAGGCTATGCATGACAAGATCTATCTTAACTTAAAATCAACAGTAGCTCACCATGACATGCAAAGATAATATAACTGAAAAACAAGACACTCGCACATGCCACTCTTAGGGTACACCTCACTTGGTTGCCTCGAACGTGGTCATTGAGTATAGGAAGTTTTAGAGGTCGCCCTCTTGTCTAAAGATCAAAGTTGCCTCGAAACGGTCGCCTCGGATGAAATGATCTAAGACATTAGGGTTACCGCTAAGGCATCTTAACATTGCTTTAGTGACCACACGTCCCTTAATCGAATTGACCCGAAAACTCCAACAACGATGCTACCTACTCCTCAATAGTGGGATAGCATTGTCTAAAGGACATTTGTATAGTCTAATTCCTTTTTGAGTAGGTAGATGTTCTTAAGTACTTGCTCCTTTTAAAACAAAAACAAAACTTTTCGCACTTACACTCTCTTCAAAAACAAAACTCTTTTCAAACCCACAAACACAAAGAAAAGCAAAATTTTTGAAAACATAATGAGGAAGTACCTAAAAGCCTGTGGATAACCACAGATAGAAAGGGTGCTAACCCCTTCCCTTTCTATAATCTACCTCCTGAACCCGAGAAACATCTCAAAAAGGAATTTTTGTGTGCTTTTGTCCTTTCCTTGTTGGATAAAATAAAAGACGGTGGAGACTCTTGCTCACCGCGACATTTTGCAAAAACAAACGCAAAACGCGAACCAGCATTCCAAAACAGTCAGTTATATTCTCACCGATCACAGAACTGGCGACTCTGCTGGGGATTTTTAATAAGTGAGGTGTACCTTAGGATTAGATCACTATGTTTTCAATTGTATGCTTTGTATGCTTTAATTTTGTGGGCTTGTATCGGAGTTCTATAGATCCTAAACCGGATCTGGGGATACCCTTTAGGTAAGTAGCAATAAACTGTGAGGAATCTATCTGGCATAGACCGACACGGATGAAGCAATAGCTACATTGGTGTGGCACCTTGGTCTGTACTGATATCCCTTGTGTTGGAACGAGGAGAATATGGGTCTTCTAATGAGTCATTAAGCACTAATTGACCTTAGAACCTTAAATTGACCAACTTGGCCATAGAACAGTAGCAGTATGCTACACTCATTGAGGCTAAACTCTCGCGATGATTCCGGCCGCAAGAAAAGGTTGCTAAACTGGAATTATGACTGATTGAGGGTAGTCAGTGATATTGAGATCCTCTAGAACCCGGTTACTATTTTTTAGGACAGGTCTTAACCAAATGAAACTGAAAGAGGGTAGTACCTAAGCTTCATGCCAGCCTGAAATCTAAGGGCTCTTTTGTGTGACTTGTGTGCCTTTACCATGTTTGCCTTTTGTGGATACTTGTGGTGTGCCTTTACCATGACATCATGACATCATAACATTGCATACATTCTGCATAAGGACTAACCTATTTCAAGGACAAGAGGGTTTCATCTTTGCTCCATTTTGTAGGTCATCATGATGCCCATGCGTAAGAATACTACCGGATCAACTTTGTCCAAGTACCTACCCTGCTTAAAGATTTGGTTGTCAGGATTCCAGACACTACTTCCTTCATCAGAAGGCATGGTTCTCTTCTCAGTTTGGTCACCTCAAAATTGGACAAACAAATGATGAGTGTCCTAGTCCAGTTTTATGATCCGCTATACCATTGCTTCACCTTTCAAGACTTCCAGCTGGTTCCTACCCTGGAAGAGTTCTCTGAGCTGCTTGGTATCTCTGTTTTGGAGCAGACTCCATTTACTGGTTGGGAGAAGACCCTCAGACCTGAAGAGATTGTTGCACCCCTTCACTTGACCAAAGAGGAGGTAATGGCTAACTGGGAGACTAGAAGTGGAGCTAAGGGTTTCCTGGCTAAGTTTTTGGTTGACAAAGCTAATTACTTCTGGGACAGTTTAGACTTCAAGGCATACGAGGACATTCTGGCTCTCTTGATTTATGGTCTGGTATTGTTTCCGAATCCTGACACTTTTGTTGATATTAATGCCATCAAGATCTTCATCTCTCAGAATCTGGTACCCACTCTCTTGGGTGATATGCTTCATCAGCTCTATGCTCGTACTGCCCGAAAGCGGGGAACTTTGATGTGTTGTGTTCCTTTATTGTCGAGGTGGTTTATTTCGCACCTCCCTAAGTCCGTACTGAAGAACAAAGAAGGAATGGGCTGGGCTTATAGGGTGATGTCTCTTTCTAATAATGACATTATCTGGACTCTCAAAGGTATGGATGAGGTGACTGTCATTGATCGCTGTGGAGAGTATCCTAATGTTCCATTGATCGGACTCCATGGAGGGATTTCTTACAACCCATGCTTAGCTCTCCGTTAGTTTGGAAGAGCCAGAAGAGAAGGGCCTCACGAGATGTTGATGCCTCATATCATCTTTGATTTTCAGGGAGATAGCGACGAGTTGCGTCGTAAATTCATAAGGGCTTAGGACAGAGTTCACCAATCTGACCCACATGAGTTGGGACCTAAGACTTCTCTACCAATGGAACCATATCTCAGATGGGTCCGCATCCGTGCCCAGAAGTTAGGTATGCCATACGAAGCTGTCAGGCCTGTTACTCTCAAAGTTGCTGATGAGGAGGGGGTTCTTCCAACTATTCTCCACCCTTATATGCCCACTGATATTGGGGCACTGAAGAGGTCTTGGATGCAATTAAGGAATGAACGGGATTCTTATCGGGAGAGGTTCAATGAACAAGAGAAGAAGATCCAGAAGCTGACCAGACAGTTGGAGAACGAGTGGATCCTGAATGATTATGTCTGCACTGAGAAGAAGAGACCATGGGAGCATTGATGTACCTTTGATGATTTCTTTTACAGTTTTTGTTCACTTTCTAGTATTTCCATTCTTGTAATGCCTAAGGGCAATTTGTTGAACAATTTAAATTTAGAAATTTAAATCTAATAAAGTGTGTTTCCTTTCTTGTTTACAAATTTGAATCCCGATTGTCTTTGAAATCATAAATCATACGCATTTCATCCCATGCACTTCATAAGCAGGTACCCTATTACAGGTCTCTTATCTTCTTCACTGTTTATTTCAGCAATCATCATGTCTACTGAACCTTCAACTAAGCAAGCTATCAAGGCCCTCCAGTCCCAGAATGCTCAGTTTCAAGAGCTGTTCATGAATCTGGCTAAGGGTCAGCAAGACCTGAAGACCTTGATTCTGAAGGAGAAAAAGAAGAAGAAGAGGACCATCCTGTTCAATACTGGACACAGGTTTGGAAACGGGCTGCAGAATGAAGTTGATCTAACCACCTCATCTGGAGGGAAAGATAGTCCACAAGAAAGGAGGGCTCCTAGCCCTGTGATCTCCGACAACGAGACGGACTACGATGAAGAACAGTATCCTCCTGCTGAGGATAAGTACAAACAGCTGGAAGACCGTTTGAGCGCTATGGAAATTCAGAAGGTGCCCGGTCTGGACTTCGGAGATCTAGGTCTTTCATCTGGGGTGGTGATTCCCCATAAGTTCAAGGCACCTGCCTTTGCCAAGTATGACGGAGCTTTCGGTCCAAAGCTGCACCTCCTGTCATATGTGAGGAAGATCCAACCTTACACTGCTGATAAGAACTTATGGATCCATTTCTTTCAAGACAGTCTCTCAGGGACTTAGCTTGAGTGGTTCTATCAGTTGGATGGAGCCAGTATCCGCAGCTGGGAAGATTTGGCTACTGCATTCTATAGGCAGTATTAGTACAACTCCGACCTCGCTCCTACGCGTACCCAACTCTAGGGTATGTCAATAGGAATGGGTGAAGGATTCAAAGAGTATGCTCAGAAATGGAGAGACCTTGTCGGAAGGGTGCAACCACCGTTGGCTGATCGTGAGCTTGTTGACATGTTTCTGGGGACCCTGTCTGGTCCGTTCTTTAACCATCTGATCGGAAGCTCTTCAGCTGGGTTTACAAATATTATTTTGACTGGTGAGAGGATTGAAGCTGGTATTAAGGCTGGGAAGATACAAAAGGGTGCTTTATCAAGCACCGAGAAGAAACCGTTTAAGAAAGAGTCCAGTGTTGTCTATAGTTCGAGAAGACAGAATAGACCTGAACATCGCCAAGCTGTCAACGCGGTGGTTATTTCAAAACTTGTTGGTGCTCCTCAGTATCACAATCATCAAAAGGATGATAGACCTCGAAGGCAATTCACTCGTCTCAGCATGACTTTGTCTCAGATTCTGCCACAGTTGCTGAAAACCAATCTGGTAACTCTAAAAGAAGCTCCAAAGAATCCGAGTACCACATCACCAAAATACAACCCTAATGCCCACTGCGCTTTTCACTCTGATAGCCCGGGGCATAATACAGATGATTGTTGGGTTTTGAGGAACAGGGTGCAAGACCTAATTGATGCAAAGGAGATTGAGTTTGAGGCGCCCGAGAGGCCTAATGTTGTGACTGCTCCCATGCCCAGACATGGAGTAAATGTTGTAGAGGAAGACTTGTTTGTAGTTTCCATGGATGATATTGTTACCCCTTTGTTGACTGTCAAGAAGAACATGTTGCTAGCCGGTTTATTTCTGGGCTACGACGAAAGTTATCATATGTGTCCTGTTTTACCTACCGGTTGCCCATTCTTGAAGTCAGGTATCTAAAACCTGATGGATAGCAAAGAGATCATGTTTGGAAAGACTGTTGTTCCTTCCATTCCTACTGAAGAAGTTTCCATTATTACCATTTTCGACAATTCTTCCAAGGCTCCCCCGAGGAAGCCTGTTAGAATTACATCTACTCCGAAGATCGCACCCGTAATCATCACTGTTTCGGGGCCCATCCCATACACCTCTGACAAAACTGTCCCTTGGCACTATGGGGTAGATGTTTATGTTCTAGGAGTTAAGCAAGAGTTGGATGTTGATACCGGCATCAGCAACATAACTGGACCTGCTAAAGTCTCCCGCAGCGGTAGACTTTTCTCACCTGATATTGTTCCACCAACTGCCCGAAGACCTGTTGTCATTACACCTGCAAGGGTACCTACTACCATTCCTGATCAAGTTCTTAGTCCTACCCCTGTCGCCGAGTCATCTAACGCTCAGGGCAAAGGGATCACCACTGATGTGCCTGCCCAGACGGAGGCACCGAAGACCATTACTGTTGAAGCTTCCAAACAGGAGATGGAAGAGATTTTGAAGATTATTAAGAAGAGTGATTATAACGTAGTTGAGCAGCTTGGGCAAACCCCATCCAAGATTTATATGTTGTCACTGATGTTGTGTTCAGAGGCCCATGCTAAGGCTCTGATTACCTTCCTGAAGACTGCCCACGTGCCACAAGAGACATCAACTGATCAGTTTACCGATTGCATGGCCAATTTAACTGCTAATAATGGTTTGGGGTTCTCCGAGCGCTGATTTGACTGTTAAAGGGAAAAAACACAATGACGCCCTGCATGTATCCATTGAATGCAGGTGCACTACTCTTGCGCATGTATTGGTTGATACTGGTTCCTCATTGAACTTCTTGCCCAAGAAAGCTCTAGACCGGTTGGATTGCGAAGGGTTGGAGCTAAAGCCAAGTAAGATCATTGTCAGGGCCTTTGACGGATCTAAAAGGATGGTGCATGGTGAGGTTGATATTCCAATTAAAGTTGGTTCTCAGGTCTTCAATTATACGTTCTATGTGATGGACATTCGACCATCCTACTCTTGTTTGCTGGGTCGTCCATGGATCCACAAAGCTGGGGCCGTAACCTCAACGCTCCACCAGAAGCTGAAGTATCCTGTCAGAGGAAAGATTGTGACAGTTCAAGGGGAGGAAGAGTATATGGTCAGCCACCTCAATTCGTTCTGATGCGTAGAGATGGATGGGGAGTTCATTGAGACCCCATTTCAGCACTTTGAAGAGGTTCCTCAGACACTGGCATCAGCTGAGACTGTAGTTGAAAATTCTCCTATGAAGATGGCTTCCTTAAAGGATGCCCAGGCTGTTATTGAGAAGGGTGAGTGTGCAAATTGGGGTCGACTTCTTGATTTCACTCAGAAGACTAACAAGTTTGGTTTGGGTTTCACTACAGAAGCTCAAAGGGTTGTTCGTAGTGCAAGGATTGGAAGACCTCCCGTGTTCATCAGCAACTCGGGAGTAAATGCCATTGAAGATGATGTGGAGGAGTCTGAATTCGACAGCTGGATCTATCCTACGACCAATGGTGGACCAAGCAACTGGACAACAAAGGACTTCATCCCTATTACTTTTGTTACCTGTTGTACCCCAAATTTTGACCTAAGATATCGTCTCCTACTTGCATATTTACATTACATTTGTTTTGATCCATCGATTTCAATTTCATGACTTTTTCGGGCCAGGAGCCATCTATGCTGAGCATTAAATCATTTAATCGATTCGTGCAAAAATGATGTTTATTAATTTGTTCATTATCTAAAATTTAAATAATTGAAGTCCATCTTTTCGATTATTATTTAATTTAAAGAGGTATGGATAATAAAATAAACATCATAGAAGAGGCGCATTAATTGTGCGGACGTTTTATTTATTTACTCATTATTTTAAATTTAAGTAACTAGAATTTATTCTTAGTTATTCTATAATTTAAAGGTTATGAATAATATAAATAAGCATTTGAGGAAATTCATTGGTCAATAACGACTGTTTAATCGTTCGTCGTTCTAGGTTAAATAATTGAAATCCTATTTTAATTATTATAATTTAGTTGAGAATGATGGATTAAATAATCAAAGGTATTAGTTGGTCAATGATAATTATTATTTATCTGTTTATTATTTTGAATGTAGGTAATTGGAGATTTGTTTTCAATTATTATTCGTTTGGATAAAATAATAAACGATAAATAAATAAAGAAGAAGAATTAATGGACAAATAGTTTCTTTTATTCATTTTTTTTTTGGTACAAGTTATTTTGTAAATATTGTATATATTACAGTAAATTACAATAATGAATTGACAAAATTAAAATGAGATAAAAAAAAACTAGTCTATCTTAATTCTAAAGCTTCCAATCCAATGCGTGTCCGCTCATTTAATTTTACCTGCACAATTAAAAGAAAAGAATTAGAATTCAAATAAATAATTAAATGCAGAAAATAAATTTTAATGTTCATCATTAAATGTAATGGCCGGAATCAGTTATTATTTTTTTTGCAAATCACGGGATTACTCCCGGTTCACAAAAAAAAAGAGGAAAAGGATTTCAAAGCATATGCATAAATTATTTTCCAAAAAAACTGCATACTTAAGCTAATCCCATTAGTTTTTAATCCCAAATATATTTTCAAAGCATACAGCATAAGCAACAAATATGTAGTAACCATATGCAAGCATGCCCCTTTTAACGTGGCCTACACATCAAGAAGCAAACAACATTTGGATTAAAAGCAAATATGCAGTTTGACTATTCTTGCAAGCAACAAAATTCCTTTTTCTGTTATCGAGTTATGCCGTTTGGTTTGAGGAATGCTGGTGCAACGTACCAAAGGGCCATGACTGCTTTGTTTCATGACATGATGCATAAGGAGATCGAAGTGTATGTGGATGACATGATTGCCAAATCACAAACTGAAGAAGATCACTTGGAGCATTTGTTAAAGCTATTCCAGCGTTTGAGAAAGTACAAACTCCGTCTGAATCCCAATAAGTGCACTTTTGGCGTTCGTTCAGGAAGACTTTTAGGTTTCATTGTCAGTCAGAAAGGTATTGAAGTAGATCCCGATAAAGTCAAAGCTATTCGGGAAATGCCCGCACCCAAGACGGAAAAACAAGTAAGAGGATTCCTTGGGAGATTGAATTACATTTCTAGGTTCATATCTCACATGACTGCTACTTGTGGGCCAATTTTCAAGCTTCTCCGCAAGAACCAAGGATGTGTGTGGACAGAGGATTGTCAGAAAGCTTTCAATAGTATCAAAGAATATTTGCTCGAGCCTCCCATTTTGATTCCTCCGGTGGAAGGAAGGCCCTTGATTATGTATTTGACCATATTAGAGGATTCCATGGGATGTGTGCTTGGTCAACAAGACGAGACTGGAAGAAAGGAGCACGCTGTATATTATCTGAGTAAGAAATTCACAGACTGTGAGTCTCGTTATTCATTGCTTGAGAAAACCTGTTGTGCTTTAGCCTGGGCTGCTCGCCGTCTGCGCCAGTATATGATTAATCACACTACTTGGTTGATCTCCAAAATGGACCCAATCAAGTATATCTTTGAGAAGCCCGCCTTATCTGGAAGAATAGCCCGTTGGCAGATGTTGTTGTCTGAATATGACATTGAGTATCACACTCAGAAAGCGATCAAAGGGAGTGTTTTGGCCGATCATTTGGCTCACCAACCAATTGACGACTATCAATCCGTCAAGTTTGACTTCCCCGATGAAGATGTTATGTACTTGAAAACTAAAGACTGTGAAGAGCCGTTACCTGAAGAAGGACCTGATCCTGAATCCCGATGGGGTTTGATATTTGACGGAGCTGTGAATTCCTATGGAAATGGAATTGGGGCAATCATCGTTACCCCCCGAGGTACTCATATCCCGTTCACGGCAAGGCTGAAGTTTGACTGTACGAACAACATGGCGGAGTATGAAGCGTGTATTATGGGTCTCGAAGAAGCAGTGGACTTGAGGATTAAGATTCTGGATATTTATGGAGATTCGGCACTAGTGATTAATCAAATCAAAGGAGAATGGGAAACTCGCCATCCTGGTTTGATCCCTTACAGAGACTATGCTAGAAGGTTGTTAACCTTCTTCAACCAGGTGGAATTACATCACATCCCTAGGGACGAGAATCAAATGGCTGATGCTTTGGCTACTTTGTCTTCAATGTTTCAAGTGAATGATTGGAACGACGTGCCTACAATCCGAGTTACGCGCCTTGACCGACCTGCTCATGTGTTCGCAGTAGAAGAGGTCACCGACGACAAACCTTGGTTCTATGACATCAAACGTGTTCTTCAAACTCAAGAGTACCCGCCAGGGGCATCCAATAAGGATAAGAAGACGTTGAGAAGATTAGCAAGCAGTTTCTTTCTCAATGAAGAAGTGTTGTATAAGAGGAATTACGACATGGTCTTGCTCAGATGTGTAGACAGACGTGAAGCAGACATGCTGATGCAAGAGGTGCACGAAGGATCCTTTGGCACTCATGCCAATGGACACGCAATGGCTAGAAAGATGTTGAGAGCTGGTTACTACTGGATGACCATGGAATCTGATTGCTGCAAGTATGTGAAGAAGTGTCATAAATGCCAGATTTATGCGGACAGGATGCACGTACCGCCGACCCTCCTCAATGTTATATCTTCACCTTGGCCTTTCTCCATGTGGGGCATTGATATGATTGGGATGATTGAACCTAAAGCTTCAAATGGTCATCGTTTCATCTTGGTAGCGATCGATTATTTTACTAAGTGGGTGGAAGCCGCATCTTATGCTAATGTAACCAGACAGGTGGTAGTCAGATTTATCAAGAATCAGATTATTTGTCGGTATGGTATCCCGAGTAAGATCATCACTGACAATGGGTCGAATTTGAATAACAAGATGATGAAGGAGCTTTGTGAAGAGTTCAAAATCGAGCATCATAATTCCTCTCCTTACAGGCCGAAGATGAATGGGGCTGTTGAAGCTGCTAACAAGAATATCAAGAAGATCGTCCAGAAGATGGTGGTAACTTATAAGGACTGGCATGAAATGCTTCCGTTTGCTTTACACGGGTATCGTACTTCGGTTCGAACTTCAACAGGCGTGACCCCTTTCTCCCTGGTTTATGGTATGGAGGCAGTACTCCCCGTGGAGGTTGAGATTCCGTCTCTGAGAGTGTTGATGGAAGCCAAGCTTTCCGAGGCCGAATGGTGTCAAAATAGGTACGATCAGTTGAATTTAATCGAAGAAAAGAGATTAACAGCTTTGTGTCACGGTCAGTTGTATCAGCAAAGAATGAAGAAGGCTTTTGATAAGAAGGTTCGGCCGCGCGAGTTCAGAGAAGGTGACCTCGTGCTCAAGAAGATATTATCTTTCCAACCCGATTCTAGGGGCAAATGGGCTCCGAACTATGAAGGACCGTTTGTTGTTAAGAAAGTTTTCTCCGGAGGTGCCATGATTCTCGCCAATATGGATGGCGAAGACCTCCCGCGTCCCCTGAACGCCGATGCAGTCAAGAAGTATTTCGCTTAAGTAAATTTCTGGTCAAATCAGTCTTGGCATCTGAGCATATTCTGGAATTCAAAGTTGTTAGGGAGAATAGTGATCATTGTTTTTGTATGACCTTTTACTTCACATACTATTTCCCCAAACTTTTGTAAACCATTGGAGTCGCATCGTTAGCGAACTACCATCTTATTAATGAAATTTGAGCATTTACCTTTTGTGGGCAAAATTTTAATATTTTATGGAAATACTTGAAACAAATTTACTTAAAATATTCTTATTTCTAAAATGTGTCGTGAATAACGAAAGGAATATTAACAGTCGTTCCGAAAATGGTCAAGCCATGAAATGCAAAACAGTACAGTAATTTATACTTGCATGATGAATTTGTTTTCTTTCAAAATCATCATGAAGTGTTGGCTGTGTACATGCTTGGTTATGGTGGTGCTAAATTTGGTGACTCCCCAGTCGTTCCAGTTAAGTGTGGTTTTAGCTACCTTTGTTTGGGAGATTTTGAAGTGCGGTACACTTCGTCTTATGCCAGTGGTTTATTGGTGCTAGAAGATTGGATTTGATTGTTCGTCTCTTCAGAAGACTTGGGCCTTGTAGCGTGACATCTTCCGACGTTGCTTTGTATTCCGTTTATCTTCCATCTTTTCAAGAGTGGCCGAGCATTTACATTGCTGTGACACCTTATTATCTCCAAGATATCCCATCTGTCTGTTTTGTCAGCATATACATGACATTCATTTATTCATCCACACTCGCATCATGCACACACAGTTGTATTTGTTAATGTCATTAAATTCGTACATCTTAGTTGTGTCTTTTTCAAATAGCGTATTTGATCTTCCCAAATAGGGTGTCAACTTAAGCATAAAGGGCGCCTCCTTTCTAATTCCCCAGCTGAGCTAACCCTCGTGGATGATTTTTGATTCAGCTTACCTTGTCCATTTCTGGATAGGATAAATTCCCCAATCGAGTTACTTTCTCATTGGGTAGAATCTTGTTTGACTGTTTTCTCTCTGGTTACTCCTGGATGAAGTTGTTGCCTCTTGCATAGGCTATCTCTTTGATTTTACCCAATGAAATCGCGACCCAGACGGTTGGTGCATTTATTTTGCACATTAAAGTATATGATCTCCTCGGGGGAGTTTGATTCAAGTTTCTTTTTGACGAGGATTATATTCTCTGCCAGCACCATCGCAGTCCCCCTCTGAGTTATGTTGGAAAACGACAAGCGGTAGCTCTTCACGAGCAACTTGTACGTTACTATCTTCGACAAGCGCCGAGCAGTAGTTCTTCATGAGCTACTAATGCGTTATTTTATCTTTCGGAAAGCGCCAAGCAGCAGTTCTTCATGAGCTACTAGTGCGTCATTTTATTCCGTTGGAAAGCACCGAGCAGCAGTTCTTCATGAGCTACTAGTGCGTCAGTTATGACTTTGTGAAAGCGCCGAGCAGCAGTTCTTCATGAGCTACTAGTGCGTCATCGTCATTTTATCCTTTTTGAAAGCGCCGAGCAGCAGTTCTTCATGAACTACTAGTGCGTCATTTACTCTTTTTGAAAGCGACAAGCAGCAAACTCTTCATGAGTTACCAGTACGTGTTACCAGTACGTTATTATTCTTCGGAAAACAGCAAGTGGTGGCCTCTTTATTTGAGCAGCTTGTATGTTACTGGTATTTTCTTTGGACGGCAGCAAGTGGTAGCCTCTTTATTTGAGCAACTTGTTTGTTATCGGTACTTTCGTCGGACGACAGCAAGCGGCGGCTTCTTTATTTGAGCAACTTGTTTGTTATCGGTATTTTCTTTGGACGCCAACAGCTGGCAATTTTCTTTATTTGAACAACCTTCGTATCTACAGTCTTATCACCTCAGCATTAATGAGTATACCTCTGAAATCTCGCAGAGAAGTCTGGTACGAATCTACACCTCCAGAAGTCGGTAACCAGTTATCAGCAATTCGATACTCCCTGTCTACCGTCGACCTTGAGTTGCGAATTCACTATTTGGATCAATAATCTGTTATGGCCTATGCAAGATGCTCTCTTTGTTAGGGTTAGAGGTCGTATTCCCTCAGTTTTATTCGCTGTCAGGAGTCTGTCGTTTGAAGTCGATAGCTCGTTCTCCCAGTAGCGTACACCTTATGTCTCTGTGTTTTGTTGGTGTTCAGTTCCTCCAGCATTGTTTTGTTTCATACAATATCTTTCTCTGTGAATTCGAGCACTACATTCATACCACCGCATGATGACGGCATCTTAGGACAAAATTTGCGTAATTATGTATTTAAGTACCTTCAATCACGTCGAAACGAAGATTTTAATCTTCATATCTCCGGATAGAAGAAACTTAAATAGGGGCAGCTGTTGTACCCCAAATTTTGACCTAAGATATCGTCTCCTACTTGCATATTTACATTACATTTGTTTTGATCCATCGATTTCAATTTCATGACTTTTTCGGGCCAGGAGCCATCTATGCTGAGCATTAAATCATTTAATCGATTCGTGCAAAAATGATGTTTATTAATTTGTTCATTATCTAAAATTTAAATAATTGAAGTCCATCTTTTCGATTATTATTTAATTTAAAGAGGTATGGATAATAAAATAAACATCATAGAAGAGGCGCATTAATTGTGCGGACGTTTTATTTATTTACTCATTATTTTAAATTTAAGTAACTAGAATTTATTCTTAGTTATTCTATAATTTAAAGGTTATGAATAATATAAATAAGCATTTGAGGAAATTCATTGGTCAATAACGACTGTTTAATCGTTCGTCGTTCTAGGTTAAATAATTGAAATCCTATTTTAATTATTATAATTTAGTTGAGAATGATGGATTAAATAATCAAAGGTATTAGTTGGTCAATGATAATTATTATTTATCTGTTTATTATTTTGAATGTAGGTAATTGGAGATTTGTTTTCAATTATTATTCGTTTGGATAAAATAATAAACGATAAATAAATAAAGAAGAAGAATTAATGGACAAATAGTTTCTTTTATTCATTTTTTTTTTGGTACAAGTTATTTTGTAAATATTGTATATATTACAGTAAATTACAATAATGAATTGACAAAATTAAAATGAGATAAAAAAAAACTAGTCTATCTTAATTCTAAAGCTTCCAATCCAATGCGTGTCCGCTCATTTAATTTTACCTGCACAATTAAAAGAAAAGAATTAGAATTCAAATAAATAATTAAATGCAGAAAATAAATTTTAATGTTCATCATTAAATGTAATGGCCGGAATCAGTTATTATTTTTTTTGCAAATCACGGGATTACTCCCGGTTCACAAAAAAAAAGAGGAAAAGGATTTCAAAGCATATGCATAAATTATTTTCCAAAAAAACTGCATACTTAAGCTAATCCCATTAGTTTTTAATCCCAAATATATTTTCAAAGCATACAGCATAAGCAACAAATATGTAGTAACCATATGCAAGCATGCCCCTTTTAACGTGGCCTACACATCAAGAAGCAAACAACATTTGGATTAAAAGCAAATATGCAGTTTGACTATTCTTGCAAGCAACAAAATTCCTTTTTCTTTCATCATTTTCCAGCCACTGCATTTTCAGAAAATAGACAGCTTATCACTCTTTTGTCAAAGCCATTCTGAGAGAGAAAAAGAGAGGGAGAAGTGTGGGATTTGCAGGCTTAGCTTAGGCAGAAAGAGGTATACAAGACAAACTAAGAAATATAGCCAGTAAGAATAATAGCACAGAAGAAGAATAAAGGCAAACTGAGGGGACAGTAGTGCAGAATGCTCAGGGAGATCCCAAGGGATTTGTTTTCAAAGTTCCTGGCCTGTAGCGCAAGAGAAGAGAGGAGAACTGTTATATTACAACAAAGAGAAAACAAAGGATCCCATCTTCAAAAAACAGCATAAAGAGAAAACGAAATATACAAGTTAGCGAAACATAATCAAAAACCTGCATCAATCTCACACAAACCAAAAAATCTCTACCAGCATCATAACCTGCTAATGCCTTAACATACTGTCAAGAAAACCATAAAACATAGCTCAATCCTCATACCAGTAAAAAAGCCATATCCCTACTGTAAAGGCCTAGTCACATAAACCTGATAAAACCTTTTACAAGTTCAAGCCTTACCATTTTCGTAAATCCAGCATATCCAAGCTTTCAAACCCATTCCCTAGCCTCAGAAAGTTCATTCATCATAGGCGATAAACCCACCATAGGCAACAGCATTCAAGAAGAAGAGAGGGTTATCATCCAATTCTACAAAGTATCCAAAGCAACATTTCAAGGCAAATCGATGAGGCCCTCAGTGTACACATCACTGGGCAACAAGGCAAGCATCTCAAAGTATCCTAGGCAATAATATTCAAGAAGAAGAAGAAAGAGCCAAAGTGCAGTTCAACGGGTTCCAACAATAGCAAACACAGTAACATTCAAGCAAAAGGAAGGAAATCGCAAATACCGTTCACCACCGTGTGCGCCTGCTGTCTCCCTGCTGTCCGGCCTCCATCACCCCAAACCCTCCTCCTTCTCCACCTAGGTAACGCTTTCTTCCATTCTTATTCCTTAAAACGCCATTCAAATCGACATGGACAGTAAAAATGGAAAACTAGTCAGAATCAACCAAGAAACCTCAGAGTCAACTAAGAAATTGTAAATCAACAACGAAACTGTAAAGTTTATACGCGAATTAAATCAAACATTAACGAAAACGTTTTGTCATTACCGTCTCCGCTTAAAGCCGCCGCGTCAACAATGGAGGGAAGAGAGACTTGGCGTGGGTGGCCGGAACAAGGAAACATCAACAATGGAGGCAAAGAAAACGAAGAAGCTGCGCGAGAGAGATGAAGATCGTGAAGAGAGGCGCCGTTCTGCCTTAAACCAAACCCTAAATCCCTTTGTACAAACAAACACAACCCTAATCATGATTTAATCCCTTGGACCCTTAAGCCCACGAATTTGTACACCCCCCTGTCTTCTTCACGCTTGGGCTTTATCCCCAACCATCCAGCCCATTTCTAATTACTGCTCCCACCCCTTTTTCTTTATACACTCTTTAGTTAATTCATTTCATTTCTTAACTTATTTAATTTAGATTAACTAGTTTTAGGAATACACATATGGTTTTAAATAGACAATTTTAATATTATTTACCCAAATCTCATTTAGTTTAAATTTAAGTTTTATTTAATAACCTTAACCTTCCTTGTTTCTAATTCATTTTAAATTCATGGTTTGATTTAATTCAAAGAAAATATTTAATATCTCTAAAAAACATGTAAAAATGAGAAAACTAAAAGACATTTTATTTTATTCCCCTCATTTTGATTAAATACCAATATAATAGAAACATAAAAAAATAGAAACATATAAAACCTTAAAAAATATTTCTATTAATTCTCATTACCTTTTATCATTAAAAATGCGTAAAAAAGTGAAATCAATTAAACTTTTTCTTTTCGCCTATTAAACAAAAATCATATAAAATGCATGTTCACATTTAATTGTTGTGTATCATTCTCTGTCAATTATTTCATTGTACTTGATTATTCGGTTTGCGTTAATCCAAAGGGAATAGTCTAATTTTTGTTGACTTCATGTCCTCAAAAAACGATCGAGCGAATACTCTCATTCATTAAAAACTTAGGTTAATTTTCCTTCAAATTTCAACCTTTTCAAGATTTATACCTTTTAAGTCAAAACTTCAACGTTAGGTTGTCGTATCTTCAAAAAAACCGTCCGTATCCCTTTTTCGGCCAAAACGATTTATCTTCAATCAAGCGATCAATTTTAAATAAAACAGATATTTCAAAAGGTTCCTATAGAGTACTATAGATGCATTGGGTGCTAATACCTTCCCATTGTATAACCAACCCCCGAACTCTCAATCTCTTTTCAAAAACGCTTTGTATTTGTATTTTTATTTGCATTGCATATTTAGGGTTTTATTTCGCTCTTTTCCCTTTTCCTTTGGAAACAATAAAGCGCGGTGGCGACTCTTGCTTTTGTGAGACGAATTAATCAATAATTCGATCTCCGATTTACCCCGCTACATTTTTTATCGCTACAGAATTGGCGACTCTGCTGGGGACAGATTGACCTCTTGCTGGTCCATCCCTAAGTGGGTTAAGCCTAATTTGTCTTATCTGTTTTATTATTTGATATGTTTGATTATGTGTTTAAATTGGGGTGTTTGGGTTTTTTTGAAGGACAAATCCTATACCCGGATTAAGTAACACTTAAGGAATAGGACGGGCGGTATAGTCATGTTAACTTTGAGGGAGTAATCCCGAAGAAGGAGGCATGAGATCCCCCACTCAATGGAAGGCCCTCTTGGACTTAATATTTGTTTACCGAGTAATCGGGAAGACATTATTATTTTCGACCTAGGAGCCCGAGAAGTTGAGGACCGTAGAACCCTGACTCATCTTGGCCTTTTTAGGTGTAGCGCGGAGACTATCACGGAGTAATTCGGAAGTAGTTGTTACGCGATGCTACGCTCGGACGAGTTTCTCTTGAGAATATTGCTAATTATTGAGTAATCAAGACGTTGGTAATATCCGAAAGAGGGATGCAGACTCTGGGAACTCTTAGAACCTTGTCTTACAGGTGTGATCGAAACATTAGTACATACCTTTGGGTGGGCTTTACCCTCGACTCCATGCTGAACTTTGAACCTTTAAACCCCATGTTTGCAAACTTGTGTGTGACTGTCGCATTATCATTCATTCATGCATTCATCAACATCTTTGTAAAAACTCGTTTTTCAAGGAACTTTGGAATGATTTTTGCAAACGTCTCAGGGTATTATGGAACTTGGAAGGAGAAATACTCGAAGCTTTAGCTTCAAGGAGCCCGAGATTGAAGAATTGAAGAGTTTGATTCCGAAGATAGAGAGTCCGACAGATTTTCAGAAGAAATACGGGTCCATCGTACCGCTCATGAAGCGCAAGATGAAGAAAGGCATCCTCAACACTTTGGTTCAGTTCTATGATCCCTTGTATCGATGTTTCACCTTCCCGGATTATCAGCTGATGCCTACCTTAGAGGAGTACTCCTATATCCTTGGTTTGCCGATCGTCGACCGTGTTCCTTTTTCCGGATTAGAAGAGGAGCCTAAATCTCATGAGATAGCAGCCATCACCCATCTGAAGAAGTCAGAGATAGAAGAAAATATGACTACGAAAGGAGGAATCCGGGGTTTGCCGGCTCAGTTTCTGTTGAAGAAAGCTCGTCATTTTGCTGATACAAAGGATACCGTTGCCTTCGAGGACGTGTTTGCTTTACTCGCGTATGGTCTTTTCTTATTCCCTAACATTGATAAATTTGTGGATGTCAATGCCATCAGAGTTTTCCTGATTGGAAATCTGGTCCCTACGCTGCTAGGGGACACGTATTACTCTATCCATCTTCGAAACTCTCGTCAAGGAGGAATGATTATTTGTTGCGTGCCGTTGCTGTATCAGTGGTACGTCTCGCATTTACCTGGGTCCGATGCTTTCTGGGATCTCGAGAAAGAACCGCGTTGGGCGCCAAAGATTATGGCTCTCACTCATTTCGACATTGACTGGTACAATCGAGCTTACCATGACGTAGAGATCATTGACAGCTGTGGTGCTTTTCCCAATGTACCTCTTCTTGGTACGAAGGGTGGAATCAACTACAACCCTGTTCTAGCGCGCCGTCAGTTCGGGTACCCAATGAGAGATAAGCCGAACAGTATCCATGTGAGTGGTTTCTTTCTTCAGGAAGGGCAAGATCATCAAACTGCTAAGAGAGAGATTGAAGGAGCTTGGCGCCATATCCACAAGAAAGGGAGAGATATGCTGGGACATAGAGGTGCTGTTTCTTTGGAACCTTACCTACAGTGGGTCCGTGCTAGGGCTTGTGCTCTCAAGATGCCGTATAAACTTGAGAAACCTTTGTTCCCTGCCATCGCACCATCATCAGTTGCTATCCCAATCGCAGATGTAGGAGAATATCAAGGGAACCTGGCTAGGATGAAGTCCGAGAGGGATGCTTGGAAAGAAAAGTACCATATGTCCGAGTATGAGAATCGAGTCCTGACTCGACAGCTGAAAGAAAAGAAGGAGTTGTTGCTTATTCAAGATGGCCGGTTCGTTGACCACGATGAGAAGCTTCGCCAGAAGGATGCCTTGTTGAAGAAATACGCGAGTGAAAGGAAGAGAAAAAGGGAATGTTCAGTAAACGTGGCTCTCGTTCCTAATCCACAAGAAGAAATCATTGATCGACTGATAGCGGAAAAGAAAGATTTGGAAGACTTTTATGAAGAAAAGATCAAGAAGCTCCGACTACAGCTGGTGTTTGGTCCGTCATCTGAGGTTTCTGAGTGAGCTTTAGCTTTAGTTTATTTTATTGATGTCATTTTGTAAAACTATGTAAAAGGGCTTCATGCTCCGAAGTTGTAATTTATTGTTTTCTTAAGGGCTTCATGCTCCGAAGTTGTAATTTATTGTTTTCTTAAGGGCTTCATGCTCCGAAGTTGTAACTTATGGTCTTATTTCGGGCTTCATGCTCCAAGTTGTAATTTACTGCTTCATGTTTTAAAATGTAATTTATCACTTTATTATGGTTTTCAGGTTGCAAGTTGTAATTTATTGCTTTTATTAGTGGACTTGTTATTCCAAGGTTGTAATTTACTATTCCAAATTGTAAGTTGTAATTTATCGCTTTCGATTGACGGATTGAGTTTTTGTTGTTCCAAATTCCTTTACTATTGATGTATGCAAAGTTACTAAAAGTTCCTTGAAAAACTTTTAAAAATGAGTCATCATTTGCATCACCATCATGCATCATTTCACATTCCACATCGCATGTTTTCTAGAGTCTCATTCTTGTTCTTTTTTCCACCGAAGGTTGCCAAGCTGTCTCACCAACACGACACTCGGGCCAGTCGTCAGAAAAGGATGGAAGATTTGGAACAGGAAAATCACGAGCTTCGTGGGGAAGTTGCTACGCTTCGTGCCGAGATGGAAAAGTTAACAGCGTTGGTGGAAAGTTTGGTGGCTGTTCAGAATCAGCCATCGACTACGGCTGCCGAGATTCAGACTTCAACTCCAGTGGTTTCCGAGATTGTTATCGCTCCTGCCTCCGCAACTCAAATCAACTCTCCGATCCAGCATCAGATGCCGAAAGGTTTTCCTTGGGGAATGCCTTACAACTTTATGCCAGAGGGGTGTCAGCCTACCGCCCAACCTATATTTCAGCCTGCTTTGTCTCTTCCTCAACCGGAAACGACTGCACTGCCGCCAGTAATTCCGTCTGTAACACCTTTTCCGCAACCAGTCATGACGACCGTTGCTCCTGTGGTCCACTCAGTGCCATACTTGAACGAACCAGTTTATCCTGCCGAACCTGCTGAAAGTATGGGCCTTTTTGATAGAATGGAGGAATTTCAGGATCAGTTCCAGGAAATGCAGAAAGAGCTTAGAGCCTTGAAGGGGAAGGATCTGTTTGGGAAGAGCACACATGATCTTTGCCTGGTTCCGAATGTCAAGATTCCGGCGAAGTTCAAGACACCAGACTTTGAAAGATACAAGGGGGATTCGTGTCCTAGAAGCCATTTGAAAATGTACGTGAGGAAGATGTCCACGTATTCTGATAATCATGATTTATTGATTCATTATTTTCAAGATAGTTTGACGGGTGCTGCCTTGAAGTGGTATATGGGATTGGACAGCATTCGAATCCGCAATTTTAACGATCTCAGTGAAGCCTTTGTCCATCAGTACAAGTATAATGTTGACATGGCGCCGGACAGGGATCAACTCCGGGCAATGTCGCAAAGAGACCGAGAATCTTTTAAGGAGTACGCCCAGAGGTGGCGTGAAATTGCTGCTCAGATCCATCCACCTCTGGAGGAGAAAGAGATGACTAAGATATTTTTGAAGACTTTGGGATCCTTTTACTATGAGAGGATGATAGCCAGCGCGCCCAGTGACTTTACCGAGATGGTGAGCATGGGTATGCGATTAGAGGAAGGAATTCGTGAAGGACGTTTGATTAAAGAAGGGAGTACGTCCAGCAGTGTGAAGAAGTTCGGAGGTGTTTTCCCGAAGAGGAAAGAGCAAGATGTTAGTGCTTTGTTTCCAGGTAGGCCTAGGAGAGGCTACTCTCACGTCGCGGCAGTCACTCCGGCTGTCCGCCCAGCTTTGGTAGCCCCATCTCATCAGATTCCGCCACCTCAACAACGACCTTTTCAACAGCAGCCTCGACAACAGGCCTATCCGCTCAACAATCAGAACCGTTCGCCCAGGAAGCCGCAGTTTGATGCCATTCCTATGACGTACACGGAATTGTTTCCCGCTCTCATTAGAAAGAATCTCATCACAACAAAACCACCTCCTGTCGCACCGAACAGTGCTTCCCCGTGGTACAAGGCGGATCAATTCTGTGAATATCATCAAGGGTCGCCGGGGCACAACCTTGAGAATTGCTTTGCGTTGAAGGCGGATGTGCAGAGATTAATTAAGCATGGCATCTTGTCTTTTAAGGATGTGAATCCAAATGTCAGAGATAACCCTTTGCCCCGACATGGGGCAGCTTCTGTGAATATGGTGGAGGGTTGCCCGGGGAAGTTCCGAGTTTTCCAAGTCGAGCACATCAGAGAATCATTGATCAGGTTACACCAAAGTTTGAGAAGACTTGCCTTTGTTAGGCACCAACATGACTATGACGTTTGCCAGTTTTGTTCAAGAGAAGAGGATTGTCCTATTGTGAAGGAGGACATTCAGAAGTTGCTAGATCAGAGAATTATTACCATTACCTATGACCGAAATCCTGAAGATGAAGTGAATGTGATAACCCCACAGTTTAATTTGCCAGAATCAGTAGACATTGCTTACAACAGCCAGACTGCGTCTGCTGATCCTTTGATTATTTATCCACCTGGCCCTGTGCCTTATAGCTCAGACCAAGTCGTGCCGTACAAGTATAACGCCACCATGATCGAGAACGGGGTAGAGGTCCCCATACCAACTAGACCGTCTTTCGTTAATATTGCCGATGTAAGTAGAGTGACAAGAAGTGGGCGTGTTTTTGCCGCGGTACCGACAAGAAGACCAGAAGTTCAAGTAAAGAGGCCCATGCCGGCGGAGATTCCTGTAAGAAATGAACCAAGGGTTGAGATAGGTCGATCCAGTGGACCTATCCCTCACCCTGAAGAAGATGAAATCTTAAAGCTTATCAAAAGAAGCGAGTATAAAATTGTGGACCAGCTTCTGCAAACACCTTCCAAGATTTCCTTGCTTGCCTTATTGAGAGATTCTGGGGCACACAGAGAAGCCTTGATGAAAGTGTTGGACCAGGCGTTCGTAGACCATGATGTGACAGTTGATCAGTTTGACGGGATTGTGGGGAATATAACCTCGTGTAACAACTTGGGTTTCAGTGATGAAGAACTCCCGGAGGAGGGGAGAAACCATAATATGGCTCTGCACATTTCAGTAAGTTGTGGGAACGATACCTTATCAAGCGTGTTAGTGGATACCGGCTCGTCATTGAATGTGATGCCCAAGACCACGTTGTCTCGACTTTCATATCCAGGTGCTCCTATGAGGCCTAGCGGAGTAATTGTTAAAGCCTTTGACGGTTCCAGGAAGACGGTTATCGGTGAAGTGGATCTTCCCATAGTGATTGGCCCCCACACTTTTCAAATCACTTTCCAAGTGATGGACATCCGTGCTGCTTATAGTTGTTTATTGGGCCGTCCCTGGATCCATGATGCCGGGGCAGTCACCTCCACGCTCCATCAGAGATTAAAATTTGTGAGGCATGGGAAACTAGTGATGATTGGGGGAGAGCAGGCCATGGTGGTAAGTCATTTATCATCGTTTTCTTTTATTGATGCTGACGAGGACGTCGGGACCCAGTTTCAAGGCTTATCTGTTGCTAAGGATACCGTGAAGAAGCAGGGGGCATCCATCTCTTCTTTTGAGGATGCACGGCGAGTAGTGGAGAGTGGTTCGGCCGAAGGATGGGGCCAGGTGTTGACGTTACCCGAGAACAAGTCCGGGGAAGGTTTGGGTTTTCATCCAATAGCTGCGAGGGTCAAGAAAGAGGTGGTTGTTCGTCCAATTCAAGAGGTCTTTCGGAGTGCAGGGTTTGTACATCCTGAGGTTGATGCTGTCATAGATGATGATTCCGAGGAGGATTTGCCCGTGTTTGTGACGCCTGGATTGGCTTGCCAAAACTGGATAGCTGTTGATATTCCTGTGGTTATGCACGTTTCCGAGTAATGTTTTGTTCATTTTTCTTTAAAAAAATCGCTCTGCCCAAGGCGAAACGTATTTTGTGTCGGGCTATGAAAAATAACTCCTTTTGCTCTGCCCAAGGCAAAAGAGAAATGTCTGGGCTTGTTGTTTCAAGTATTTCCTCTTTAATGAATAAAAATGTTATTTTGTCCACTGCTGTTTTATTTTTCATTTTTTGGGAAATAATAATGAAACTTGATTAAGAGCATTTTGTTTTATTTGCACAAATCGATTTCTAAAATAAAGCATAATCATGTGTGCAGATTACTTCATGACTTAACCATCGAAAACAATGATCCTATGCCCTCTCCCAATTTCGAATTCCCTGTGTTCAGAGCCGAAGGAGAGGATGATGAAGAGGTTCTTGTTGAGATTTCCCGTTTGATCGAGCAAGATGAGAAGGTCATTCAACCATTTGAAGAACCTGTAGAGTTGGTCAATTTGGGTGATGAAGAAGATAGAAAGGAAGTCAAAGTCGGAGCTTTGCTTATCCCGGAAGTTAAGGAGAAAATGTTGGAGCTTCTCAAGGAGTATGTTGATGTGTTTGCGTGGTCTTACCAAGATATGCCAGGGTTGGACAACGACATTGTGGAGCATCGTTTACCGTTGAAACCTGAGTGTCCACCGGTCAAGCAGAGGTTGAGAAGGACTCGTCCTGACATGGCCGACAAGATTAAAGAAGAAGTTCAGAAGCAGATCAACGCAGGTTTTCTTGTGACGTCGGTCTATCCTCAGTGGTTAGCCAACATCGTGCCTGTTGCTAAGAAGGATGGTAAGGTTCGGATGTGTGTAGACTACAGAGATCTGAACAGGGCTAGTCCGAAAGATGATTTCCCATTACCTCATATTGACGTATTGGTCGACAGTACCGCCAAGTTCAAAGTCTTTTCTTTCATGGATGGTTTCTCTGGTTACAATCAAATCAAGATGGCGCCGGAAGATATGGAAAAGACCGCTTTCATTACACCGTGGGGAACTTTCTGTTATCGAGTTATGCCGTTTGGTTTGAGGAATGCTGGTGCAACGTACCAAAGGGCCATGACTGCTTTGTTTCATGACATGATGCATAAGGAGATCGAAGTGTATGTGGATGACATGATTGCCAAATCACAAACTGAAGAAGATCACTTGGAGCATTTGTTAAAGCTATTCCAGCGTTTGAGAAAGTACAAACTCCGTCTGAATCCCAATAAGTGCACTTTTGGCGTTCGTTCAGGAAGACTTTTAGGTTTCATTGTCAGTCAGAAAGGTATTGAAGTAGATCCCGATAAAGTCAAAGCTATTCGGGAAATGCCCGCACCCAAGACGGAAAAACAAGTAAGAGGATTCCTTGGGAGATTGAATTACATTTCTAGGTTCATATCTCACATGACTGCTACTTGTGGGCCAATTTTCAAGCTTCTCCGCAAGAACCAAGGATGTGTGTGGACAGAGGATTGTCAGAAAGCTTTCAATAGTATCAAAGAATATTTGCTCGAGCCTCCCATTTTGATTCCTCCGGTGGAAGGAAGGCCCTTGATTATGTATTTGACCATATTAGAGGATTCCATGGGATGTGTGCTTGGTCAACAAGACGAGACTGGAAGAAAGGAGCACGCTGTATATTATCTGAGTAAGAAATTCACAGACTGTGAGTCTCGTTATTCATTGCTTGAGAAAACCTGTTGTGCTTTAGCCTGGGCTGCTCGCCGTCTGCGCCAGTATATGATTAATCACACTACTTGGTTGATCTCCAAAATGGACCCAATCAAGTATATCTTTGAGAAGCCCGCCTTATCTGGAAGAATAGCCCGTTGGCAGATGTTGTTGTCTGAATATGACATTGAGTATCACACTCAGAAAGCGATCAAAGGGAGTGTTTTGGCCGATCATTTGGCTCACCAACCAATTGACGACTATCAATCCGTCAAGTTTGACTTCCCCGATGAAGATGTTATGTACTTGAAAACTAAAGACTGTGAAGAGCCGTTACCTGAAGAAGGACCTGATCCTGAATCCCGATGGGGTTTGATATTTGACGGAGCTGTGAATTCCTATGGAAATGGAATTGGGGCAATCATCGTTACCCCCCGAGGTACTCATATCCCGTTCACGGCAAGGCTGAAGTTTGACTGTACGAACAACATGGCGGAGTATGAAGCGTGTATTATGGGTCTCGAAGAAGCAGTGGACTTGAGGATTAAGATTCTGGATATTTATGGAGATTCGGCACTAGTGATTAATCAAATCAAAGGAGAATGGGAAACTCGCCATCCTGGTTTGATCCCTTACAGAGACTATGCTAGAAGGTTGTTAACCTTCTTCAACCAGGTGGAATTACATCACATCCCTAGGGACGAGAATCAAATGGCTGATGCTTTGGCTACTTTGTCTTCAATGTTTCAAGTGAATGATTGGAACGACGTGCCTACAATCCGAGTTACGCGCCTTGACCGACCTGCTCATGTGTTCGCAGTAGAAGAGGTCACCGACGACAAACCTTGGTTCTATGACATCAAACGTGTTCTTCAAACTCAAGAGTACCCGCCAGGGGCATCCAATAAGGATAAGAAGACGTTCAGAAGATTAGCAAGCAGTTTCTTTCTCAATGAAGAAGTGTTGTATAAGAGGAATTACGACATGGTCTTGCTCAGATGTGTAGACAGACGTGAAGCAGACATGCTGATGCAAGAGGTGCACGAAGGATCCTTTGGCACTCATGCCAATGGACACGCAATGGCTAGAAAGATGTTGAGAGCTGGTTACTACTGGATGACCATGGAATCTGATTGCTGCAAGTATGTGAAGAAGTGTCATAAATGCCAGATTTATGCGGACAGGATGCACGTACCGCCGACCCTCCTCAATGTTATATCTTCACCTTGGCCTTTCTCCATGTGGGGCATTGATATGATTGGGATGATTGAACCTAAAGCTTCAAATGGTCATCGTTTCATCTTGGTAGCGATCGATTATTTTACTAAGTGGGTGGAAGCCGCATCTTATGCTAATGTAACCAGACAGGTGGTAGTCAGATTTATCAAGAATCAGATTATTTGTCGGTATGGTATCCCGAGTAAGATCATCACTGACAATGGGTCGAATTTGAATAACAAGATGATGAAGGAGCTTTGTGAAGAGTTCAAAATCGAGCATCATAATTCCTCTCCTTACAGGCCGAAGATGAATGGGGCTGTTGAAGCTGCTAACAAGAATATCAAGAAGATCGTCCAGAAGATGGTGGTAACTTATAAGGACTGGCATGAAATGCTTCCGTTTGCTTTACACGGGTATCGTACTTCGGTTCGAACTTCAACAGGCGTGACCCCTTTCTCCCTGGTTTATGGTATGGAGGCAGTACTCCCCGTGGAGGTTGAGATTCCGTCTCTGAGAGTGTTGATGGAAGCCAAGCTTTCCGAGGCCGAATGGTGTCAAAATAGGTACGATCAGTTGAATTTAATCGAAGAAAAGAGATTAACAGCTTTGTGTCACGGTCAGTTGTATCAGCAAAGAATGAAGAAGGCTTTTGATAAGAAGGTTCGGCCGCGCGAGTTCAGAGAAGGTGACCTCGTGCTCAAGAAGATATTATCTTTCCAACCCGATTCTAGGGGCAAATGGGCTCCGAACTATGAAGGACCGTTTGTTGTTAAGAAAGTTTTCTCCGGAGGTGCCATGATTCTCGCCAATATGGATGGCGAAGACCTCCCGCGTCCCCTGAACGCCGATGCAGTCAAGAAGTATTTCGCTTAAGTAAATTTCTGGTCAAATCAGTCTTGGCATCTGAGCATATTCTGGAATTCAAAGTTGTTAGGGAGAATAGTGATCATTGTTTTTGTATGACCTTTTACTTCACATACTATTTCCCCAAACTTTTGTAAACCATTGGAGTCGCATCGTTAGCGAACTACCATCTTATTAATGAAATTTGAGCATTTACCTTTTGTGGGCAAAATTTTAATATTTTATGGAAATACTTGAAACAAATTTACTTAAAATATTCTTATTTCTAAAATGTGTCGTGAATAACGAAAGGAATATTAACAGTCGTTCCGAAAATGGTCAAGCCATGAAATGCAAAACAGTACAGTAATTTATACTTGCATGATGAATTTGTTTTCTTTCAAAATCATCATGAAGTGTTGGCTGTGTACATGCTTGGTTATGGTGGTGCTAAATTTGGTGACTCCCCAGTCGTTCCAGTTAAGTGTGGTTTTAGCTACCTTTGTTTGGGAGATTTTGAAGTGCGGTACACTTCGTCTTATGCCAATGGTTTATTGGTGCTAGAAGATTGGATTTGATTGTTCGTCTCTTCAGAAGACTTGGGCCTTGTAGCGTGACATCTTCCGACGTTGCTTTGTATTCCGTTTATCTTCCATCTTTTCAAGAGTGGCCGAGCATTTACATTGCTGTGACACCTTATTATCTCCAAGATATCCCATCTGTCTGTTTTGTCAGCATATACATGACATTCATTTATTCATCCACACTCGCATCATGCACACACAGTTGTATTTGTTAATGTCATTAAATTCGTACATCTTAGTTGTGTCTTTTTCAAATAGCGTATTTGATCTTCCCAAATAGGGTGTCAACTTAAGCATAAAGGGCGCCTCCTTTCTAATTCCCCAGCTGAGCTAACCCTCGTGGATGATTTTTGATTCAGCTTACCTTGTCCATTTCTGGATAGGATAAATTCCCCAATCGAGTTACTTTCTCATTGGGTAGAATCTTGTTTGACTGTTTTCTCTCTGGTTACTCCTGGATGAAGTTGTTGCCTCTTGCATAGGCTATCTCTTTGATTTTACCCAATGAAATCGCGACCCAGACGGTTGGTGCATTTATTTTGCACATTAAAGTATATGATCTCCTCGGGGGAGTTTGATTCAAGTTTCTTTTTGACGAGGATTATATTCTCTGCCAGCACCATCGCAGTCCCCCTCTGAGTTATGTTGGAAAACGACAAGCGGTAGCTCTTCACGAGCAACTTGTACGTTACTATCTTCGACAAGCGCCGAGCAGTAGTTCTTCATGAGCTACTAATGCGTTATTTTATCTTTCGGAAAGCGCCAAGCAGCAGTTCTTCATGAGCTACTAGTGCGTCATTTTATTCCGTTGGAAAGCACCGAGCAGCAGTTCTTCATGAGCTACTAGTGCGTCAGTTATGACTTTGTGAAAGCGCCGAGCAGCAGTTCTTCATGAGCTACTAGTGCGTCATCGTCATTTTATCCTTTTTGAAAGCGCCGAGCAGCAGTTCTTCATGAACTACTAGTGCGTCATTTACTCTTTTTGAAAGCGACAAGCAGCAAACTCTTCATGAGTTACCAGTACGTGTTACCAGTACGTTATTATTCTTCGGAAAACAGCAAGTGGTGGCCTCTTTATTTGAGCAGCTTGTATGTTACTGGTATTTTCTTTGGACGGCAGCAAGTGGTAGCCTCTTTATTTGAGCAACTTGTTTGTTATCGGTACTTTCGTCGGACGACAGCAAGCGGCGGCTTCTTTATTTGAGCAACTTGTTTGTTATCGGTATTTTCTTTGGACGCCAACAGCTGGCAATTTTCTTTATTTGAACAACCTTCGTATCTACAGTCTTATCACCTCAGCATTAATGAGTATACCTCTGAAATCTCGCAGAGAAGTCTGGTACGAATCTACACCTCCAGAAGTCGGTAACCAGTTATCAGCAATTCGATACTCCCTGTCTACCGTCGACCTTGAGTTGCGAATTCACTATTTGGATCAATAATCTGTTATGGCCTATGCAAGATGCTCTCTTTGTTAGGGTTAGAGGTCGTATTCCCTCAGTTTTATTCGCTGTCAGGAGTCTGTCGTTTGAAGTCGATAGCTCGTTCTCCCAGTAGCGTACACCTTATGTCTCTGTGTTTTGTTGGTGTTCAGTTCCTCCAGCATTGTTTTGTTTCATACAATATCTTTCTCTGTGAATTCGAGCACTACATTCATACCACCGCATGATGACGGCATCTTAGGACAAAATTTGCGTAATTATGTATTTAAGTACCTTCAATCACGTCGAAACGAAGATTTTAATCTTCATATCTCCGGATAGAAGAAACTTAAATAGGGGCAGCTGTTGTACCCCAAATTTTGACCTAAGATATCGTCTCCTACTTGCATATTTACATTACATTTGTTTTGATCCATCGATTTCAATTTCATGACTTTTTCGGGCCAGGAGCCATCTATGCTGAGCATTAAATCATTTAATCGATTCGTGCAAAAATGATGTTTATTAATTTGTTCATTATCTAAAATTTAAATAATTGAAGTCCATCTTTTCGATTATTATTTAATTTAAAGAGGTATGGATAATAAAATAAACATCATAGAAGAGGCGCATTAATTGTGCGGACGTTTTATTTATTTACTCATTATTTTAAATTTAAGTAACTAGAATTTATTCTTAGTTATTCTATAATTTAAAGGTTATGAATAATATAAATAAGCATTTGAGGAAATTCATTGGTCAATAACGACTGTTTAATCGTTCGTCGTTCTAGGTTAAATAATTGAAATCCTATTTTAATTATTATAATTTAGTTGAGAATGATGGATTAAATAATCAAAGGTATTAGTTGGTCAATGATAATTATTATTTATCTGTTTATTATTTTGAATGTAGGTAATTGGAGATTTGTTTTCAATTATTATTCGTTTGGATAAAATAATAAACGATAAATAAATAAAGAAGAAGAATTAATGGACAAATAGTTTCTTTTATTCATTTTTTTTTGGTACAAGTTATTTTGTAAATATTGTATATATTACAGTAAATTACAATAATGAATTGACAAAATTAAAATGAGATAAAAAAAAACTAGTCTATCTTAATTCTAAAGCTTCCAATCCAATGCGTGTCCGCTCATTTAATTTTACCTGCACAATTAAAAGAAAAGAATTAGAATTCAAATAAATAATTAAATGCAGAAAATAAATTTTAATGTTCATCATTAAATGTAATGGCCGGAATCAGTTATTATTTTTTTTGCAAATCACGGGATTACTCCCGGTTCACAAAAAAAAAGAGGAAAAGGATTTCAAAGCATATGCATAAATTATTTTCCAAAAAAACTGCATACTTAAGCTAATCCCATTAGTTTTTAATCCCAAATATATTTTCAAAGCATACAGCATAAGCAACAAATATGTAGTAACCATATGCAAGCATGCCCCTTTTAACGTGGCCTACACATCAAGAAGCAAACAACATTTGGATTAAAAGCAAATATGCAGTTTGACTATTCTTGCAAGCAACAAAATTCCTTTTTCTTTCATCATTTTCCAGCCACTGCATTTTCAGAAAATAGACAGCTTATCACTCTTTTGTCAAAGCCATTCTGAGAGAGAAAAAGAGAGGGAGAAGTGTGGGATTTGCAGGCTTAGCTTAGGCAGAAAGAGGTATACAAGACAAACTAAGAAATATAGCCAGTAAGAATAATAGCACAGAAGAAGAATAAAGGCAAACTGAGGGGACAGTAGTGCAGAATGCTCAGGGAGATCCCAAGGGATTTGTTTTCAAAGTTCCTGGCCTGTAGCGCAAGAGAAGAGAGGAGAACTGTTATATTACAACAAAGAGAAAACAAAGGATCCCATCTTCAAAAAACAGCATAAAGAGAAAACGAAATATACAAGTTAGCGAAACATAATCAAAAACCTGCATCAATCTCACACAAACCAAAAAATCTCTACCAGCATCATAACCTGCTAATGCCTTAACATACTGTCAAGAAAACCATAAAACATAGCTCAATCCTCATACCAGTAAAAAAGCCATATCCCTACTGTAAAGGCCTAGTCACATAAACCTGATAAAACCTTTTACAAGTTCAAGCCTTACCATTTTCGTAAATCCAGCATATCCAAGCTTTCAAACCCATTCCCTAGCCTCAGAAAGTTCATTCATCATAGGCGATAAACCCACCATAGGCAACAGCATTCAAGAAGAAGAGAGGGTTATCATCCAATTCTACAAAGTATCCAAAGCAACATTTCAAGGCAAATCGATGAGGCCCTCAGTGTACACATCACTGGGCAACAAGGCAAGCATCTCAAAGTATCCTAGGCAATAATATTCAAGAAGAAGAAGAAAGAGCCAAAGTGCAGTTCAACGGGTTCCAACAATAGCAAACACAGTAACATTCAAGCAAAAGGAAGGAAATCGCAAATACCGTTCACCACCGTGTGCGCCTGCTGTCTCCCTGCTGTCCGGCCTCCATCACCCCAAACCCTCCTCCTTCTCCACCTAGGTAACGCTTTCTTCCATTCTTATTCCTTAAAACGCCATTCAAATTGACATGGACAGTAAAAATGGAAAACTAGTCAGAATCAACCAAGAAACCTCAGAGTCAACTAAGAAATTGTAAATCAACAACGAAACTGTAAAGTTTATACGCGAATTAAATCAAACATTAACGAAAACGTTTTGTCATTACCGTCTCCGCTTAAAGCCGCCGCGTCAACAATGGAGGGAAGAGAGACTTGGCGTGGGTGGCCGGAACAAGGAAACATCAACAATGGAGGCAAAGAAAACGAAGAAGCTGCGCGAGAGAGATGAAGATCGTGAAGAGAGGCGCCGTTCTGCCTTAAACCAAACCCTAAATCCCTTTGTACAAACAAACACAACCCTAATCATGATTTAATCCCTTGGACCCTTAAGCCCACGAATTTGTACACCCCCCTGTCTTCTTCACGCTTGGGCTTTATCCCCAACCATCCAGCCCATTTCTAATTACTGCTCCCACCCCTTTTTCTTTATACACTCTTTAGTTAATTCATTTCATTTCTTAACTTATTTAATTTAGATTAACTAGTTTTAGGAATACACATATGGTTTTAAATAGACAATTTTAATATTATTTACCCAAATCTCATTTAGTTTAAATTTAAGTTTTATTTAATAACCTTAACCTTCCTTGTTTCTAATTCATTTTAAATTCATGGTTTGATTTAATTCAAAGAAAATATTTAATATCTCTAAAAAACATGTAAAAATGAGAAAACTAAAAGACATTTTATTTTATTCCCCTCATTTTGATTAAATACCAATATAATAGAAACATAAAAAAATAGAAACATATAAAACCTTAAAAAATATTTCTATTAATTCTCATTACCTTTTATCATTAAAAATGCGTAAAAAAGTGAAATCAATTAAACTTTTTCTTTTCGCCTATTAAACAAAAATCATATAAAATGCATGTTCACATTTAATTGTTGTGTATCATTCTCTGTCAATTATTTCATTGTACTTGATTATTCGGTTTGCGTTAATCCAAAGGGAATAGTCTAATTTTTGTTGACTTCATGTCCTCAAAAAACGATCGAGCGAATACTCTCATTCATTAAAAACTTAGGTTAATTTTCCTTCAAATTTCAACCTTTTCAAGATTTATACCTTTTAAGTCAAAACTTCAACGTTAGGTTGTCGTATCTTCAAAAAAACCGTCCGTATCCCTTTTTCGGCCAAAACGATTTATCTTCAATCAAGCGATCAATTTTAAATAAAACAGATATTTCAAAAGGTTCCTATAGAGTACTATAGATGCATTGGGTGCTAATACCTTCCCATTGTATAACCAACCCCCGAACTCTCAATCTCTTTTCAAAAACGCTTTGTATTTGTATTTTTATTTGCATTGCATATTTAGGGTTTTATTTCGCTCTTTTCCCTTTTCCTTTGGAAACAATAAAGCGCGGTGGCGACTCTTGCTTTTGTGAGACGAATTAATCAATAATTCGATCTCCGATTTACCCCGCTACATTTTTTATCGCTACATTACCCAGTAATGAACTCTTTGTTTTGAATTTGTAACAGACAATGTTGTGAAACTTTATGGCCCGGTGTCTTACCCGGGGCACTGTGGCTTCATTTGTGAGGGATTTTGTATGCCATTTTCATATATCATTAATAAAAGCATTGTACATTTCTTGCATTTTGCGCTCCTTGTTTTTATTTATTATATATTGCAAAACAACTATTTTACACACACTCACATATACAGGTCTCAATCCACTATGGATCTCACTGGTAACGACTCTGCTACTGCCAGTTATGACTTCGAAAATCCGATCAACTTAGCCGAAGACGAAGGTGAAGATGATTGCGAAGTACCGGGCGAACTTGCAATACTGTTACTCCAGGAAGAGAGGTCCATTCAGCCACATGAAGAGTCGGTGGAAACAATGAATCTGGGTACTGAAATAGACAAGAAGGAAGTCAAGATCGGTGCAAATCTGGAGCTTAGTGTGAAGCAACGGTTGATTCAGACGCTGCATGACTATGTTGAGATCTTTGCCTGGTCTTACAAAGATATGCCTGGGTTGGATACCGATATTGTGGTTCATCGCCTGCCTACCAAGGAAGACTATCCTCCCGTAAAATAGAAGGTTCGCCGAATGCGCCCAGAGATGTCTGAGAAAATCAAGGCCAAAGTTATGAAACAGTTTGACGCTGGTTTTCTAGCAGTTACTTCTTACCCTCGGTGGGTCGCCAATGTGGTTCCTGTACTGAAGAAGGATGGTAAGGTTCGAATGTGTGTTGACTACAGGGATTTGAATAGGGCAAGCCCTAAGGATGACTTCCCTCTACCTCACATTGACGTCCTGGTTGACAATACTGCTCAACACAAGATATTCTCTTTTATGGATGGTTTCTCCGGTTATAATCAGATTAAGATGGCTCTCGAGGATATGGAGAAGACCACTTTTGTTACTCAGTGGGGTACCTTTTGCTACAAGGTCGTGCCTTTTGGGTTGAAGAATGTCGGGGCAACATATCAGCGTGCCATGGTTGCTTTGTTTCATGATATGATCCATCATGAGATTGAAGTATACGTCGACGATATGATTGCAAGGTCCCAGACTGAGGAGGAACACCTTGACCATCTACAGAAGTTGTTTGACAGGTTGAAGTTGTACAAGCTGAGATTGAACCCGAACAAGTGCACCTTCGGAGTAAGGTCTGGTAAGCTACTGGGTTTCGTCGTGAGCGACAAAGGTATTCAAGTGGACCCTACCAAAGTGAAAGCCATACAAGAGATGCCAGCTCCTAAGACAGAGAAAGAAGTCAGGGGCTTCCTGGGACGACTGAACTACATTTCCCGATTAATCTCACACCTAACTGCTACTTGTGAGCCAATCTTCAAGCTGCTGAAGAAAGATCAAGTGGTACGTTGGAATAATGAATGTCAGTCCGCTTTTGAAAGGATCAAAGAGTATCTCCAAGAGCCACCCATCCTAATGCCACCAGTTGAAGGGAGACCTCTGATCTTATACTTGACAGTACTTGACAACTCAATGGGGTGTGTGTTGGGGCAGCATGACGAGTCTGGCCGAAAAGAGCATGTTATTTATTACCTTAGCAAAAAGTTTACCGACTGTGAGACCCGATACTCACTGCTTGAGAAAACTTGCTGCGCTTTGGCATGGGCTGCTCGTCGGCTGAGATAGTATATGCTGACTCACACTACTCTGTTGATTTCAAAAATGGATCCAATCAAGTATATCTTCGAAAAGCCTGCCTTGTCTGGAAGAATAGCAAGATGGCAGATGATCTTGACTGAGTATGACATCCAGTACACGACTCAAAAGGCAATCAAGGGAAGTATATTGGCAGACCATTTGGCACATCAGGCAGTGGATGATTACTAGTCTATGAACTTTGAATTCCCAGACAAGAATATCATGTTGATAACTGATTGTGAGACACCTGGACCGGATGAAGGACCTGAGGAAGGATCCCGATGGTCTATGTACTTTGATGGAGCTTCGAACGCTTTGGGTAATGGCATTGGCGCTGTGATCATATCTCCTAAAGGCTCTCATAATCCGTTTACCGCCCGACTATGTTTCAACTGCACCAACAACATGGCGGAGTATGAAGCATGCATCATGGGTCTTTGGGCTGCAATTGACCTAAGGATTAAGTTTCTAAGTGTCTTCGGAGATTCCGCTCTCGTGATCAGTCAGATCAAAGGCGAGTGGGATACGAAACACCCAAATCTTATTCCTTACAGGGAGTATGTATTGACATTGCTTCCCCATTTCGTGGAAATAACCTTTGAACACTTTACAAGAGAGGAGAATCAGTTGGCGGACGCGCTAGCTATGATGTCTTCTATGTTCAAAGTCAAATGGAACAACGAGGCACCTCGGATCATTATTTGGAAATTGGACGAACCTGCACATTGCTGTGATATTGAGACTGAAGAGGTAATAGAAAAACCACGGTTTCATAAGTTGAAGAGGTATCTTGAAACCCAGGAGTACCCCGAGGATGCGTCTGTTAATGACAAGAAGTTTCTGAGGAGGTTCGCGGCGAAGTTCTTCATCAGCAATAGTATTCTCTATAAGCGTAACCATGATTCAACCTTACTACGTTGTGTGGATAAGACTGAAGCAGAAGCGATCATGGTAGAGCTGCATGAAGGTACTTTCGGGACTCATTCCAGTGGACATACCATGGCAAAGAAAATCCTTCGGGCAGGATATTACTGGTCCACAATGGAAGCCGATTGTTATCAGCATTCTCGGACATGTCACAAGTGTGGGGTCTATGCTGATAAGGTGCACATACCTCCAGTTCCTATGAACGTCTTGACAGCTCCTTAGCCTTTTTCAATGTGGGGCATTGATATGATTGGCGAGATCAGACCTACGGCATCCAACGGGCATCGTTTCATCCTGGTAGTGATTGATTACTTTACGAAGTGGGTTGAAGCAGCTTCCTTTGCTACCGTAACCAAGAACGTCGTGGCACGATTCATTCGGCACAATCTGATCTGTCGATATGGTGTACCAGAGAGGATCATTACGGACAATGGTACCAATCTTAATAACAAAATGATCACTGAGCTCTGCGAGCAATTCAAAATACAGCATCATAACTCTTCTCCCTACTGGCCGAAGATGAATGGGACTGTCAAAGCAGCAAATAAGAACATTAAGAAGATTGTGCAGAAGATGATAGTGACGTACAAAGACTGGCACGAGATGTTACCATTTGCTCTTCACGGGTACTGTACCTCAGCATGAACGTCAACAGGGGCAACACCATATTCCTTGGTTTATGGCATGGAGGCAGTCTTGCCTATAGAAGTTCATATACCCTCTCTTCGAATCATGAAGGATGCAGGTTTGAATGAAGATGACTGGATTCAAATCCGACTTGATCAACTAAACCTAATCGACGAAAAAAGACTTACTGCTATTTGTCATGGTCAGACGTACCAAAAACGAATGATCAAGGCATTTAACAAAAAAGTCAGACGACAAGAGTATCAAGTTGGCGACTTGGTAATCAAGCGCATTATTCTACCTCAAGGTGATCCCAGGGGCAAATTGACCCCTACTTACGAAGGGCCATTTGTGGTTAAGAACATTTTCTCAGGAGGAGCGATGATTCTAACCACTATGGATGGTGACGACCTTCCTCACCCCGTCAATGCAGACATAGTGAAAAGATACTACACATAATCAAAGACCCGCTAGGTTGACTGGCCTAGGCAGAAATAAGGGCTTCCCAGCAAACCAAAAGGGTTCGGGTAAAAATAAGGGATGAAAATGAAAAAATCTGTACACCCGGCAAGTCGAAAACCTGAAAAGGCGGCTTGGGCAAAAATGGGTATCCCGATGGACTGAAAACCCGAAAGGGCGGTCCAGGCAAAAGTTAGGGATTAAAGCGTAACACTATGTCTCATTGGATCACCTCGCATCCAGACTTCGGTATCAACTATCAGGCTCGGACGGCACCAATCAATCAAATTCATCTTCAACTAAGCAGCAAAGTGATGAGATGCTTGAAGATATAAAGGCAATAGCAGAGTTGGAACCCAGTGGGATTATTCACATTGCTGTTTTATTTCCTTTTCACAAATTGTATAAATTCTATTTGTTCGGTGGCGTCCTCTTACTAGGACGTCAGCCTCTTGTACAAAAATGCATATTTACAGGCCAAACTTCAAAATTAATACAAATTCATTTTCAGACAAATTTCAAATTGTTTTTCCTTTATCTGTTTTGTTTTGCAAAGAACGTCCAATGTTCATTTTGATATATGCATTTGACATTGATTGCTGCTCATAAATATTTACATGTGAAACAAAGGACGAATTACTGGTAATATCAGAAACAGGGGCAATAAGAAATGTCCAAACTGTGTAGTTACTTTGTCCACCAAGGTACCAAGATAGGTCCAGCTGAAGAATATGACCAAGATACCATCACTCCCCGCAGAGTAAAACAGTAATGGTAGCTCTCCCCACTGAGACTTGCAACTATGAACGAATCAGCAATGCTTTCCCCAAGCAGAGTTAATCTACCATCAGCCCCGAAAAGGTTGGGTATCCCCAGAAAGTCTTAATATTCCCCAGTGGAGTACAAAGATATTCCCCAGCAAGTATAAGAGAATCCCAGGCAGTCTTAATATTCCTCAGCAGAATATAAGAATATTCCCCGGCGGAATACAAGATACCACAGTGGAACCATTTCCCCAACACAATCTAAAAAAGCTTCCCCGCCAGAGTTGAATCACCTTCCCCAGTAGACTCTGGAAGCTTATCCCCTGCAGAGCGCAAATAAATCTCCCCAGCCAAATTCAGAAGGTTATCCTCGCAAGAGTCTAACTGGGTTATCCTCAGCAAGTTGCAACTGAAAGATCAGCCCCAGCGAAGTTCTTTCTATCCCCGGCGGAGTTCATCATTAAAATTCCCAACAGAGCTTATCAACAGAATCCCCAGCGGAGTTATCGTTAAAAATGTTCAACAGAATATCTCTTCCCCACAGAGTATTTCCCCTCGGAGTAATCTCTTCATCAGTTTATTCCCCCAACGGAGTTCTTCTCTCCTACAGGTTTATCATCTTTGTTCATCATCCCCAACGGAAACGAAGAACTCAACTCTATCCTCCAGCAGCTCCGGGATTTATTTTCCCAGCTAAAACATCACATTTCCATACATCATGATACATGCATATACGCATCATACCATACAATCTCATTCATGTTGAGAACATCATTGCCTGATCCATATCATGCATTGCATATGACTGACATGTTACCTTTCAGGAAAGATGCAGTTAAGTCCCCAGCTTAGTCAAAGACCTGACCGGTTCTTAAATCTCAATTGAATTATCCTCGATTGAATTTCAGATAAGGTCCTCAATCTCGAGAGTTTCCCTACATCATAGTGTGGACGAGTACTATAACCTCAACGGTCTACTCCATTGAGCACGAGTCAGTTCCTAGATCTTGATGTTTTCCTCCGTCATAGTATGGACAAGTTCTATAATCTCAACAGTATACTCCATTGAGCACGAGACAGTTCCTAGATCTTGATGAAGATGGTTCCCTACGTCATAGTATGGAAGAGTACTATAACCTCGTCGGTATACTCCATTGAGCACGAGTCAGTTCCTAGATCTTGATGTTTTCCTCCGTCATAGTGTAGACGAGTTCTATAACCTCAACGGTATACTCCATTGAGCACGAGACAGTTCCTAGATCTTGATGAAGATGTTTCCCTACGTCATAGTGTGGACGAGTACTATAACCTCAACGGTATACTCCGTGGAGCACGAGTCAGTTCCTAGATCTTGATGTTTTCCTCCGTCATAGTGTGGACAAGTTCTATAACCTCAGCGGTATACTCCATTGAGCACGAGACAGTTCCTAGATCTTGATGAAGATGTTTTCCTCCGTCATAGTGTGGACAAGTTCTATAACCTCAACGGTATACTCCATTGAGCACGAGACAGTTCCTAGATCTTGATGAAGATGTTTCCTTATGTCATAGTATGGACAAGTACTATGACCTCAACGGTATACTCCATTGAGCACGAGTCAGTTCCTAGATCCTGATGTTTTCCTCCGTCATAGTGTGGACAAGTTCTATAACTTCAACGGTATACTCCTTTGAGCACGAGATAGTTCCTAGATCTTGACGAAGATGTTTCCCTCCAATTGAATTATGGACAGGTTCCTAAGACTCAGCCGAGGCATTCTCTCAGTTGAAATACAGGCCAGATTCCTAAATCTCAACAAAGGTTAGACTTCCCCAGTGGAATCTTTTACAACCACGGGTATGAAAGTTCTCGCTAAGGAATCTCTTATGCGATCGACACTCCTGCAGATGGCATCTGTAAGCCCATCCTCCTACCAACAATCTCCAAATGGCATATGTAAGCCCATTCCTGACATCACAATGTTGATACTACACCATGTGAGTGCAAATTTTTGGGCACTCTAGTGTTCAATTATCTTCCACCTTCGGATCACGAAAGGCTCAAAAGCCAATCTATATCCTCAGGTTTAAGAAAATTGAACAGGGGAAACTGTTGTACCCCAAAATTTTCCGTCCCATATTCCTTAAGATTTGGCAAGAATGATCTTCAAGTTGCTCAAGTTGGCTCAAGGTTTGGACAGACAAATCACCTCCTAAGGCAGTCAACCTCAAATTAGGGTTTTGTGTTGCATCAAGGTCCTTACATCCAAATAACCTCAAGTGCTCCCCAATGCCTTAATATGTTCTCAAGTTCATCCATGTCAAATTTCAAGCCTTGCAGAGGAAGTTTGGTCAGTCAATTGCTCAAGAGGCCCAAAAATCGACTGTGCTAGGGCAAAAGTCAACTGTGTCCCAAATACAGTCAAACCTCAAGATTTTTTGTCAACATTCTCATTTTTAAGGATAATTCATCATTTTATCAAGGGTTGATCATGATTCATCAAGGATTGCTCAAGATTCCTCAAGATTCAAAAGTTGCTAAATTAGGGTTTTGTAGGAAAAGTCAACTCAACTTTGACCAAGCATAACTTTCTCATACTTTATGAGAAATGACCCATCCAAATATCATTTTGAAGAGGATGCAATTTCCTACAATCCATCTTCACGCCCCAAGATCAAGAAATTCTCTCACAAAAAGTTACAAATTTGGACATTATAGGTCATTTTTGAAAGTCAACAAAAACACCTTTTTTTGTAAAAGCTTATAACTTGAGCATGGAATATCAAAATGAGATGAGACCAAAATGGTGGATTATAGGACATCTCAAGGTTTCTAAAAAGTCCAAGAACACCTCCAAAAGTTCAAAATTGAGGAAGTTATGCATTGTTGAAGTTGGGCATTTTTCCAAATTTGCCAAAAGTCAACTATCCTCAAGACTCCAATTTTTGACAAAAGGTCCCACTTTTTTCCACTTGATTTGGTCTTGTTATGTCACACACGTGTCCCATCTTTAATTTCATGACCAAACATTTTTTTTCTATTTTATTTCATTTTTATTGATTTAATTCATTATTAATATTAAATCAAATAAAATCTAAAAATTCATGTAAAGGGATTCTTGTGATTTGTACAGCTTGCAAATATCATATAACACCTAGTCAATTCACATCTAGGCTCATTCAAGCACAAAATCTCAGATTTGGTGCAAATATGGCAACTTGGTTATGGTGATCAAAATCCAATCTTCAATCTTGAATGCACTTGATTTCAAATCAAAAGACCAACCCTAATTCACTCTATAACACTCACATGAGCAAGCCAAACCTAGGACACACACAAAATACTGTTGGAACGGCCAGAGCAAATTGGTAAAAAAGCTTGAAAAGTGAGAGATCAAAAACAACCTTGGAGGCTAATTCAGACAAAAAGCAAAACGTAGCTCTCTTCCTTGACATCCAGTAGAGCTATACCAATCAAAAGGAAGCCTTCTCATCACCTAAAACTCACTGTAAGTCTCCACGAACATTGCTCTAGACATGGTATCGTGAAATCCTTTTCTTGCATTCTCTTGCCAATTTTCTTGTACATTCATATTCACCATTCAATTTCCATTGATTCTGCAATATTTGATTGTATTTTTATGGCCTCCAACCCCATATCCAGAACCTAGGGTTCTTGTTCTTGTTTTTAGGCGTTTCTTATGCAGGTTAAATTAAGGTTAGTAATTGGTACATGGATGACCAGGAGGAAGAGACGAGTACGTTGGTACTCTTGGATTTCATTTACATGGCCTGGAGAGGGTTTTTGAGATACCCTATGAAACTTCCTGCGGATAAAAATACGCAGGTAAATAACCAGGGGTTTGTGAAGAAGACGACCACGCGTCCTATCCTAATCGGCCAGTTCAAATTTCGCGCATTTTTTTTATTTTTCCAGGCATTGTAAAAATTTGTCAATATAATATTTGTTTCTTATTGTTCTAACAACTAAGCAGGTCAGTTGGGTTGGTAGCGCATTAGTTGAGTTGTTCCTTGGGATCTGGGTTCGAATCCTAAGTCCCCTAAAACTTTATTTAATTTTGTTCTTCGGGTATTCCCATGTGACATTCAAAGAGTGGACCATCATGCTCTGCCAAATATCCAACGCCAGATGGCTTGCCAATCAAATCCAGTGGCCCAGGATGGAGGACTACCATGGTCTCTAGTCAACAAGCATGTGGGCAATTCAGAAAGTCAAACAGGCTGGGACGAAAATGGGCCAAAAAAATTGTTGATTCACTCCTTTTTCAGGCCCAACACCCCCCTCTGAGTTTGTTTATATTTTATTTCTTTTCATTTTTATTTTATTTTATTATTATCATTACCTTAATTAATTAATTAACCAATTAACTTTTTTCATAAAAAATCAGAGAAGAAAAAAATATTTTTATTTAAATTCCATTAATTTTATTATTTATTTTTGTAAATAAAAATTAACCAATTAATTTAGTTTTAATTAGGTTCAATTTTAATATATTTTGCATTAAATTAAAATTAATATAGAATTAGGGTTTTGATATTTTTTACCATTCTTATTTTATTTCCTTAAATAATAAAAAAACAAAAAAAATATTTTCATGTAATTAATTAATTCAATTATTAATTTAGACTTAAATTCTTAATTCAAAAATAACAAAAAATATGCTTTATTTGATAAAAAGGGTCAAAACCCTAGGACACTCCGATTTAATTTTTTTCTCGCGCGCGAATCATTTTGATCAATTTTGTAACTGCTTCGAGGATGTAATAGTCTTTAATTAGGATTTATTTATCGCTTTTATTTACTTTCCGCAATTTAATTTTAAGGGTTTGTTTTTGGCGATGTAAATACCTGACGCCTTGTAATAGCTTAGATTTATTTTCCGCAATTTAATTTCCGCAACCATTAACTGTTAGATGTTTGAATAATAGGCTATGCATGACAAGATCTATCTTAACTTAAAATCAACAGTAGCTCACCATGACATGCAAAGATAATATAACTGAAAAACAATACACTCGCACATGCCACTCTTAGGGTACACCTCACTTGGTTGCCTCGAACGTGGTCATTGAGTATAGGAAGTTTTAGAGGTCGCCCTCTTGTCCAAAATCAAAGTTGCCTCGAAACGGTTGCCTCGGATGAAATGATATAAGACATTAGGGTTACCGCTAAGGCATCCTAACATTGCTTTAGTGACCACACGACCCTTAATCGAATTGACCCGAAAAATCCAACGACGATGCTACCTACTCCTCAATAGTGGGATAGCATTGTCTAAAGGACATTTGCACAGTCTAATTCCTTTTTGAGTAGGTAGATGTTCTTAAGTACTTGCTCCTTTTAAAACAAAAACAAAACTTTTCGCACTTACACTCTCTTCAAAAACAAAACTCTTTTCAAACCCACAAACACAAAGAAAAGCAAAATTTTTGAAAACATAATGAGAAAGTACCTAAGAGCCCATGGATAACCACGGATAGAAAGGGTGCTAACCCCTTCCCTTTCTATAATCTACCTCCCGAACCCGAGAAACATCTCAAAAGGGAATTTTTCTGTGCTTTTGTCCTTTCCTTGTTGGATAAAATAAAAGACGGTGGCGACTCTTGCTCACCGCGACATTTTACAAAAACAAACGCAAAACGCGAACCAGCATTCCAAAACAGTCAGTTCTATTCCCACCGATCACAATGTTTTCAATGTTTTGTGAGATGTTTTGAAATGTGTGTGTTTGTTTTTGAAAATAGCAAGGATTGTTTTGAAATGGAGCAAGTAACTTAGAAGCTATCTACCTACTCAAATGTCTTTTTTGTGCATTTTTATTCCTTTGACATTGTTGACTTACCATTGATTTGGTAAGCAACCCTATCTTTGGATGTAAACGGGACAGGCGTGGGTCATCGTATAACCATGATAGCAATGTTGCCAAGTATCTTAGCATTTTTTGAGGGACCAAGATCATCTTTGTTTAGACAACCTTTTGATAGCGTCATCGAGGGACTATGATCTTTTATTTGTTTTGTTTTGCCAAGATACTTCGCATGCGTAACATGGCCATTTTATTTTAGGCAACCAAGTGGGAGAAACCCTAAGGGTGCTTGTGTGCAAAGTGTATCATTTTCATGCTTTTATCTTGCATTTAGGGTTTTCTATTTGTTTTGTTTTTGTTTTTGTCATGCAAACCCTAATTTATTAATCATGGCATATGAAAGCAATAAATTGCATAATGTAAACTAAGCTATTACAACAATTTTTATGGGAGGGGGGAATACAAATTTAAATGGGGATTTGCACAAATATAAAGCTAAATATATTATTATAACCAAATCGAATGTGCGCGAATTTAAATAAATACAATACAAATATTTAAAATGCAATGCAATGTTCATGTTAGGAAAATGTTTTTATGTCTTGTTTTTGTGTAAGAAATATATTTAATTTAAACCCTAAAAATTATAAGGAAGTAATATATTAATTCTTTTTGAAAGGGGGTAAACCCTAGTTTTCAAATTAAAAGAAAATAATGCTTCATGTTTATTATTTTGTACATTTTTTGTATAAAAATAAATAAATAATATTATATTTAAATATTAAAAATTAAGTATGAGTAAAAATAAGTATTTACAAGTGTAAAATGTATAATAAAAAAAATATTAAGTATTTTTAAATATATTTATAAGTTATTTAAGAAAATAAGTTCTATTTATCAAAATAAACTATTTTTCATGTGAGAAAATAATGAAATAAATAAAATAAAAGTGTGAAAATAAATAAATCTTTTTTTGGTATTTTTTATCATTAAGAAAAATAAATGAAAATATTAAATATAAAAATATGAAGAAAAATGAAAAAATATAAAAAATTAGCCAAGGGGGTGCAATAGTAAGTCAGGGGGTGTGATTAGTAAAAACAAAAAGGCCAAAACTGCCAAAAAGCCCAGGAGCCACTTCATCCCTGTCCTTCACTCTCTTCTTCACGCTTTCATGTTCAAACCTGCAACTTGCTTATGCTTGCATAAAAACAAAAACTCATAACATGAAAAATGTGGCATTTGAGCTCACTATTCCAACCATATAAATTATGTAATCTAACTCTTAAAGATCAGAGAGAATTTCTGAATCCCTAATTCATGACCTAACTTTTTCAGAGTTTTCAATCTTCAAATTCTCTTAGCACAAGCAATATAAATGAAAAGTAATGATATGTACAGCTTCGTTATGATTAGAGCTACATTTTTTCTTCACAAATCGTGGCTTGAAGTTGCCTATTCAGAGAGATAGAGTTTAAGAAATTACCTCCTTCAGTTGGAATCGAGTAGGGCAATGTAGGGACTTTAATGGAGGCCTGGTGATTGTTTAAGCTTCCTTGAACTTTCCTGAACCTATTTCAATGCTTATCTGGCTTTGAGGATGGATGGAACTCTCTGACCAAGTCCAACTGCAAGCTTCCAAAGTGAAAATGGAAAATGCTGAAACAGGGGTTACAGAACCAGGGTGATGGCTTGGATTGATTAGGTAGTAAGTGTATGAGATGCTTGAAGTGATTAAACACAAAATGCACGAGCCAAATGAGAGTTGGCTGTGCTTTTGCAGAGACTGTGTTTTGGCAGTTTTGTGGTGTTTTTCAGTTTGAGAGAGTTTCAGGTACAAGCAAATCGTGTTATGCCTTGTACCAAGTTTGTAAATATGTAAAGAAGTGATACAAAGTCAGCCCTTACTAGTTGTGCAACCTCTAGCCCCTTTTGCAACTTTTCTTGCATTTGAAGCAAAGTTGACATGACCAATCCCACATGCTTGTACTAGCTGGCTTGAGGGCTGAAATGATCTTGTACCATTTTCTTTAGAGTTGTGTAGATTTCTTGTATCAAAGGGACAGGTTCAATGCTCAAGATTGACAAAGTTGCAAAAGTTGCCCTTTATGAAAATGGCATTGTAACCTTTTGGCCAAAAATGGAAATATAACTTGTGTAAAGCTTTAAAAGCAAAGATAAAGGCTTTAGCTTCTTAGTATGCATTTAATTAAGGAGTGTATAGAAAGCTTAGGACCTGTAAAGCAAGATATAACCAGCATAGGTTGGATTTGCAACTTGATTCTATGTGAAAATGGCTTGAACAAAAGTGAGAAAATGCCAACTTCCCTTCTTCGATTCTCCATACTCAAAAATGATCTTGGAGAGTTCTTGGACATTTTGGAAATCTTGCAATGTGATCTATAATCCATCTTTGACATTAAATTTGAGATACCTCTTGGAACTAGGTGAAAAATGTCCATGAAGTTGGGTCTAAAACCTGCCTAAATTAGGGCAAAATTTCACTAAGTTATTTAGTTCATGGCCCTATGTTCATAAATTCATAACTTGAGATCCAAGCATCTTTAGGGAAAAGTTTGTGAAGTAAAATTGTAGATTTCATGGAGGACTAAAACTTTCATGTTGGAAACTTTTCTTGAATCAAAATGCATCATGGTGAAAAAGTGGTGAAAAGTTGAGAAAAAATAAGAAAATTTGTATACTTAGAAAAATTCTAAGTTATGAAAATTTTCAAATTAAAACCCTAATTTTCAAATTTGGTTATATTGGTGAACAAGTTTCATATTTTGACACATCTTGATGAATCATGACCCTTGGTACTTGATTTTGACTAAAAAGTCAAAGTTTGACCTTTCAGTGTACAGTTGACTTTTGATCAGTTGATTGCAAATTTCATCTGTCAATCCAATGAACTTGAGATCTTTTGAACCATGTAATTAGGTCAATATGATTCCATTGAACCCTTGAAATCATGTTTGAACTCAATTGGTCATTGGCTAGGTTAAAAATCAGAAATTGCCCTTTCTCAGTCAAAACCTTAATTTTGACCATTTTGCCCTTTTGATGATTTGATCAAATTACTGAGGAGTTGTGATCCAAACTTGATCAAATGGTACATATGAGTTTAAAATGTTGATGTGGATCAAAAATTATGAAGTTTGACTGTAAATTGGCCATAGTTGACTTTTTCCCCAATACAGCTGATTTTTAGGTCAACTGTCCAATTGACTGATCAAAAGTGTGGTTCAAGGCTTGAAACTTAACATGAGCAATCTTAGGGGTCCAAAATGATGTATGAAAGTCACATGAAGCATTGGTGGTCCAAAAATGCTTGTGCAAACTCAAACCCTGATTTTGGGTTATCAGTGCAAGATGAGATGTCTTGAGCTGACCAAACCCTAATCTTGTCTTGAGTCCCAGAAGTCTTGTGAGAAAAATATTGATAAGTGAGAGGGAAAATTTTGGGGTACAAAACTGTCCCTTGGCACTATGGGGCTGATGTGTATTACCATGGAGTTAAACAAGACTTAAAAAGTGAGGAAGCTGATGCTGATGTCAGCAATATTGTCGGGGCTAGCAAGGTCACCAGAAGTGGAAGACTATTTTCTCCCGAGATTTCCCCTTCGACTGTTCACAAACCTGTTGTCATCCCATCTTCTAGTACATCAGTTACTATCCCAATTCCTATTCCAGTTATCACCCCTGTCGCCGAATCATCTGGGACTCGGGGCAAAGAAATCACAGGTGAGCCTGCCCGGACGGAGGCACCTAAGAAGATCATTGTAGAAACCTCTAAGCAGGAGATAGAAGAAATTTTGAAGATTATCAAGAGGAGCGATTACAACATAGTCGAGCAGCTGGGGCAGACCCCGTCAAAAACCTCCATGTTGTCCTTGTTATTATGTTCTAAAGCCCATGCAAAGGCTCTAATTGCATTCCTCAAAACTGCGCATGTGCCGCAGGAAACTTCAGTCGATCAATTCAAAGATTGCATAGCTAGTTTGACTGCCGACAATGGGTTGGGTTTCTCAGATACAGATATGACTGCTAAAGGAAGAAATCACAATGATGTTCTGCACGTCTTGATCGAGTGCAGAGGCACTACCATGGCCCATGTACTAGTGGATATCGGGTCCTCATTGAATGTTCTGCCAAAGAAAGCGTTAGACCGTCTGGACTGTGAAGGTTTGATTCTAAAGCCGAGCAATATTGTGGTTTGGGCTTTCGACGGGTCAAAAAGGATGGTGCACGGGGAGGTGGAAGTCCCTGTTAAAGTTGGCTCTCAGACTTTTGCATCCACTTTTTATGTGATGGATATCAGACCATCATATTCTTGCTTGTTGGGTCGCCCTTGGATTCATAAGGTCGGGGCAGTGACTTCCACACTCCACCAAATGTTGAAATATCCAGTAAAAGGGAAGATTGTAACGGTACGAGGTGAAGAGGAGTACATGGTGAGTCATCTCAATTCCTTTCGCTACATGGAGATGGATGGGGAATTCATCGAAACCCCTTGTCAGAACTTTGAGGAGGTCCCCCGGACTTTGGCATCAACTAAAGTTGCTACTGACAAACCTCCGATGAAGATGGCCTCTCTCAAGGATGCCAGGGCTGTAATTGAAGAAGGTGGGTGTACAAATTGGGGTCAGCTCCCTGATTTTATGCACAAAACTGACAAATCTGGTTTGGGCTTTACTACAGGGGCTCAAAGGGCTGTTAGGCGCGCACGGATTGGAAGACCTCCTCTGCATATCAGCAATCAGGGAGTTAATGCTATTGAAGATGGTGAAGAAGATTCAGATATCGACAGCTGGATCTACCCTACAACCAACGGTGGATTGAACAACTGGACGGTGAATGACTTCATACCTATTTCTTTTATTCCACAGTAATTGACTTTTGTTTTGAGATTTGTAATAAACAGTTTGAAACTTTACAGCCCGGTGCTTTGCCCGAGGCACCTTGGCTTTGCTTGTGAGGGCTTGTTATTTGTCATTTTCATATATCATCAATAAAGCATTGGACGTTCCTTGCATTAGAAATTTTGCGCTCCTTGTTTTTCTTTTTCTGTCTCTCGCTTTATCAAAAACAGCTATTCTCTTACACACACTCACGTATCATAATGCAGATCCATATCCACTCTGGATCCCATTGATAACGACTCTGCTACTGCCAGTTATGATTCGAAAATCCGATCAACCAAGTCGAGGACGAAGGTGAGGATGATTGTGAGGTGCCTGGGGAACTTGCTAGGCTGTTACTACATGAAGAGAGGGCCATACATCCTCATGAGGAGCCAGTTGAATCAGTAAATTTGGGTACAAAGGAAGACAGGAAGGAGGTTAAGATAGGTGCAAATCTGGAGCCTAGTGTCAAATAACGGTTGATACAGATGTTACGCGACTATGTTGAGAGCTTCTCCTGGTCCTACAAAGATATGCCTGGTTTGGACACCGATATTATGGTTCATCGCCTGCCGACTAAAGAAGACTGTCCTCCGGTCAAGCAGAAGGTTCGCCGTATGCACCCTGAGATGTCTGAGAAAATCAAAGTTGAGGTCATGAAACAGTTTGACGCAGGATTTCTAGCTGTTACTTCTTACCCGCAGTGGGTTGCCAACGTTGTTCTGGTGCCTAAGAAGGACGGTAGGGTACAGATGTATGTGGACTATAGAGATCTGAATAAGGCAAGTCCCAAGGATGATTTCCCACTTCCTCATATTGATGTTCTGGTCGACAATCCCGCGCAGCATAAGATCTTCTCCTTTATGGATGGTTTTTCTGGTTACAATTAGATCAAGATGGCTCCTGAGGACATGGAGAAGACACCCTTCGTTACACAGTGGGGCACCTTTTGCTACAAGGTAATGCCTTCCGGGTTGAAGAATGTCGGGGCAACTTATCAGCGCACCACGGACGCTTTGTTCCACGACATGATTCACCATGAGATTGAGGTTTATGTTTATGACATGATCGCAAGGTCTAAGACTGAGAAAGAACACCTTGACCATCTCCAGAAATTGTTTGACAGTAAGCTGTTGGGTTTCGTCGTTAGTGATAAAGGTATTCAGGTGGATCCTGCAAAGGTGAAGGCTATACAGGAGATGCCGGCTCCCCACACAGAAAAGGAAGTTATAGGCTTTCTGGGACGTCTGAACTACATCACCCGATTCATTTCACACCTGGCCGCTACTTGTGAGCCAATCTTCAAGCTGCTGAAGAAAGATCAAGTGGTAGAATGGAATGATGAATGTCAGACCGCTTTCGAAAGGATCAAAGAATATCTTCAAGAGCCACCTATCCTGATGCCTCCAGTTGAAGGAAGACCTTTGATCTTATACTTGACAGTACTGGACAATTCAATGGGGTGCGTGCTGGGGCAGCATGACGAGTCTGGCCGAAAAGAGCACGCTATTTACTACCTTGGCAAAAAATTTACCGACTGTGAGACCCGATACTCAATGCTCGAGAAAACTTGTTGCACTTTGGCATGGGCTGCTCGCCGGCTGAGACAGTATATGCTGACTCACACCACCTTATTGATATCAAAGATGGATCCAATCAAGTACATCTTCGAAAAGCCTGCCTTGTCCGGAAGAATAGAAAGATGGCAGATGATCTTAACCGAGTATGAAATCTAATACACCACCCAAAAGGAAATCAAGGGGAGTGTATTGGCGGATCATTTGGCGCATTAGGCCGTGGATGACTACCAATCCATGAATTTCGAGTTCCCGGATGAGAACATCGTGTTGGTGACCGACTGTGAAGAACCTGGACCGGATGAAGGACCTGAGGAAGGATCCTGATGGTCTATGTATTTTGATGGAGCATCAAACGCGTTGGGTAATGGAATTGGTGTTGTGATCATATCTCCTGAGGGCTGTCATACTCCGTTCACCGCCCGATTATGTTTTAACTGCACCAACAATATGGTGGAGTATGAAGCATGTATCCTGGGTCTTCGAGCTGCTATTGACCTGAGGATTAAGTTATTGAGTGTATTCGGAGATTCGGCTCTCGTGATCAGTCAGATCAAAGGCGAGTGAGATACGAAGCACCCAAATCTTATTCCTTACAAAGAGTATGTACTGACATTGCTCCCACACTTTGAGGAGATAACCTTTGAACACTTCCCGGGAGAGGAGAATCAGTTAGCGGACGCGCTAGCTACCATGTCTTCTATGTTCAAAGTCAGGTGGGACAATGAAGCTCCCCAGATCACCATCAAGAGGTTGGACAAACCCGCATATTGTTGTGACATTGAGACTGAAGAGGTAGCAGATAAACCCTGGTTCCACGAAGTAAGGAGGTATCTTGAAGCTCAAGAATACCCTGAGGGTGCATCTGTTAATGATAAGAAGTTTCAGAGAAGGTTTTCTGCGAAGTTCTTCATTAGCAATGGGATCCTTTATAAACGTAACCATGATTCAACCTTACTGCGATGTGTGGACAAGAGCGAGGCAGAAAGGATCATGGCAGAGTTACATGAAGGTACATTCGGAACTCATTCCAGTGGACATACCATGGCAAAGAAGATCCTACGGGCAGGATATTATTGGTCCACTATGGAAGCCGATTGTTATCAGCACTCTAGGACCTGCCATAAGTGCCAAGTATATGCTGATAAGGTGCATGTACCTCTAGTTCCTCTGAATGTTTTGACAGCTCCTTGGCCTTTTGCAATGTGGGGCATCGATATGATCGGCGAGATCAGACCTACTGCGTCCAACGGGCATCGTTTCATTTTGGTAGCTATTGATTATTTCACGAAGTGGGTTAAGGAAGCTTCCTTTGCTACAGTAACCAAGAACATCGTGGCGCAGTTTATCCGACACAATATGATTTGTCGATATGGTGTACCAGAGAGGATCATTACGGGAAATGGTACAAATATCAACAATACAATGATCACCGAGCTCTGCAAACAGTTCAAGATACAGCATCACAACTCTTCTCCCTACTGGCCAAAGATGAATGGGGTTGTTGAAGCAGCAAATAAGAACATCAAGAAGATTGTGCAGAAGATGACGGTGACATACAAAGACTGGCATGAGATGTTACCATTCGCTCTTCATGGGTACCGTACCTCAGCACGGACATCGACAGGGGCAACACCCTAATCTCTGGTGTATGGCATGGAGGCAGTCCTACCCATTGAAGTCCAGATACCCTCTCTCCGGATTATGAAGGATGCGGGTTTGAGCGAAGATGACTAGATCCAGACTCGACTTGATCAGCTGAACTTAATCGATGAAAAGAGGCTTACTGCTATTTGTCATGGTCAGACGTATCAAAAGCGAATGATTAAGGTTTTTAACAAGAAAGTCAGACGTCAAGAATATCAAGTCGGGGATTTGGTGATCAAACGCATCATATTGCCGCAAGGTGATCCCAGGGGCAAATGGACCCCCACATACGAAGGGCCATTTGTGGTTAAGAACATTTTCTCAGGAGGAGCTATGATTCTAACCACTATGGATGGTGACGACCTTCCTCACCCCGTCAATGCAGACATAGTGAAAAAATACTATGCATAATCAAAGACCTGCTAGGTTGACTGGCCTAGGCAAAAATAAGGGCTTCCCGGTGAACCAAAAGGGTTCGGGCAAAAGTAAGGGATGAAAATGAACAAAAACTGTACACCCGGCAAGTCGAAAACCTGAAAAGGCGGCTTGGGCAAAAAAGGGTATGTGGACTGAAAACACGAAAGGGCGGTCCAGGAAAAAATTAGGGATCAAAGCGTAACACTGTGTCTCATTGGATCATATTGCGACCAGACTTCGCTATCGACTATCAAGCTCGGACGGCGCCAATCAATCTAATCCACCTTTGACCAAGTAGCAAAGTGATGAGACGCTCGAAGATATGAAGGCAATAACAGAGTTGGAACCCAATGGGATTGTTTCACATAGCTGTTTTTCTTTCTTTTTTCACAAATTGTAATTTCTATCCTTCGGCGGCATTCTCTTACTAGGATGCCAGCCTCTTTGTACAAAATACCTATTACAGGCCAACTTTAAAAATAAATATAATTCATTTTCACAAGAAATTTCAAACTTGTCTTTCCTTTTTCTGTTTTGTTTTGCAGAGAATGTCCAATCATTCATTTTTGATATATGCATTTGAAAATAATTGTTGCTCATAAGTGTTTACATAAGAAACAAAAGACAATTACTCGTAATTCCAGGAACAGGAGTAAACAAGAAATGTCCAAACCTTACAGTTGCTCTACCCACCAGGTACAGGGATAAAGTCAGCTTGAGAATATAACTAAGGGTACATACATTCCCCGCAGAGTAGGAAGTACCCAAAGGCAGTGGTGACAATTCTCCCCAAGCAGAGTTTATCTATCACCAACAATAGAAGTTCACCATCAGTGGAGTTTATTTCTTCCACAGGAAGAAATTCAATCCCCGACAGAGTTCATCATCACCAGCAACGGTAATTCATCCCCAGCGGAGTGGTTTCTCCAAATCAGTAGATCATCCAGCAGAATATCTTTCTTCCCCACAGAGTCTCTCCCGGCGGAATATTCTCAAGCAGAACAGACGCAAGTCTCCGGCTAATCATCTTCGGTCAATATCCATAGCAAGAACGAAGAACTCAACTCCCTGTACTCTCCAACAGCAGTCCAGGATTCATTCTCCCCTGCCGAAGAATACCACAAGAGCATTGCATATCCATACATCATGGCATACGCATATGCATCATACAGCACAATCTCATTTATTTTGAGAACATCATTACTCAATATATTTCACACATCATGACATTACATACGACTAACTCTTTACCTTTCAGGGAAAGATACAAACAAGTTCTCACAAGTTTTCTCTGGTTCAGTCAAATTAATACTAAGATTTATATTCCAATTCAAGCTATGAAGCTCGGAAATTGACCGGATAGTATCTTGATCTCTCCAAAATACTATGAAGCCTGGAATCGACCAGATAGTGGTATATCTTAGATTCAAGCTATAAAGCCCGGAAATCGACCGGATAATATCTTGATCTTCTCTAAAATACTATGAAGCCTGGAATCGACCAGATAATGGTATATCTTAAATACGAGCTATGAAGCCCGGGAATCAACTGGAAAATAGCTTAACCCTCAGCAAGTTATTGTGAAGCCTGGAAATCGACCAGATAGCAATACAAAATACTACGAAGCCTGGAATCGACCAAATAGCAATACAAGATACCATGAAGCTTGGAATCGACCAGATAATGGTATAAGATGTTGTGAAGCCTGGATCACGACCAGATAACGACAAAGGATATTGAAGCCTGGGACACGACCAGATAACAGTATAAGACACTACGAAGCTTGGAATTCGACCAAATAGCAGTTTACTCGGCCAATTACTATGAAGCCCGAAAATCGACCGGATATTAGTATGCCTTAAATTCAAGCTGAAAGCCCGAATGCGACCGGATAACAACTTGATTCCTTCTGAAGCCTGGAGCATGACCAGATAAGAATTGAGAAATTGCAAAGCCTGGAGAACAACCAGATAGCAAGTTTAATCTCATCTCCCCAGTAAGTCACTGTAAAGCCTGGAGCACGACCAGATAGCAGTCGGTCTTATTTTCCTCAGCAAATCACTATGAAGCCTGGAGCACGACCAGATAGTAGTTTGTTTTCACCTCCTCGACTAAGAGATGATTCCCAAGTAGAGTAACGGACAACTGAAGTTCCTAAAACTCTATTTCTCTCAAGACAGAGAATAGTATTCCCCAGCGTAGTCCTCTTCAACGACAGGTATACGGGCTCTCACAAAGGAATCTCTTATGCGATCGACACTTCTTCTGATGGCATATTTAAGCCCATCTTCCGACATCAACATCCAAATGGAATCTATAAGCCCATTCCCTATATTTCAAGACAAGTACCACTTGATGCGAGTGCAAATTTCTGGGCACTCTAGTGTTCAATCATCTTCCACCTTTGGATTATGAAAGGCAGACAAGCCAATCTACATCCTCAAGTGTAAGAAGATTGAACAGGGGCAGCTGTTGTACCCAAAAAATTTCCCTCCCATATTTGTCAATACATTTCAAATGAGGTCCTCAAATTGCTCAAGGAAATCCAAGGGTTGACTAGACAAACTCTCTCCTAAGGCAGTCTACCTCAAATTAGGGTTTCAGTTTGCATCAAGATGTTTGGATCCAAAGGATCCCAAATGCTCACCATTGTCCTAATATGTTCTCAAGATCACCCATGTCAAGTTTCAAGCCTTGCGGAGGAAGTTTGCTCAGTCAATTGCTCAAAGGCCTGAAAATCGACTGTGCTGGGGCAAAAGTCAACTATGGCCCACATACAGTCAAACTTCAAGATTTTTGGTCAACATCCTCATTTTGAAGTATTATTCATCATTTGATAAAGGGTTTATCATTATTCCTCAAGGATTGCTCACAATTCATCAAAACCCAAAAGTTGCTAAATTAAGGTTTTGTAGGAAAAGTCAACTCAACTTTGACCAAGCATAACTTTCTCATACTTTATCAAAAATGACCCATCCAAAGCTCATTTTGAAGAGGATGCAATTTCCTACATTTCATATTCATCTCCCAAGTTCAAAATATGCACCCACAAGAAGATATAAATTTGGACAATTTGGACATTATAGGTCATTTTGGAAAGTCAACAAAAACACTTTTTTTGTCAAAGCTTCATACATGAACATGGAAGACTCAATTGAGATGAGACAAAAACTTTTGCTTAGAGGACATATTAATCTTTCTAAAAAGTCCAAGAACACATTTCTAGGGTCAAAATTGAGGGAGTTATGCATTGGCAAAGTTGACCCTTTTTGCAAAATTGCCAAAAGTCAAATGTGTCCAAAATTGCATTTTTTGTCAAATGGGCCCAACTTTTTATGCTTGCACTGAGTTTATAATGTGGCCCAAGACCCATGATCCCTTCCACTTGTCATTCTTTTATTTTTGTCATTTATTTTGATTTTATTTCAATTAAATCAAATAAAATCAAAATAAAATCATGAAAATATCAAAAACTAATCAAAGCTTGAGATTTTGTGCATGTTTAGGTCTATTATACAACTGGAAGTGAAATCAAATCGTGCAAGGTTCATTTGGACACAAAAAGATTGCATTTTGCTTGATTTGGAAAGATTTGCACAAGGATCAAATCATGAATCAATGATCATAATTTGAGAAGATTTGAAACAAGTTTGCAACCCTAATTCATTCTAGGGTACATAAGGAACATGTGCAGATCAAAAACAAGGGATTTGGATGCGTGTAAAAGAGAAAGCAAGTTTCAAATAATTGAAGAAAAGTGGCAAACTAATTTCCATGTTTTAGACCAATTCAAAGCATTCTAACCATCCCAAACGTTTGTTGGACATCCCAGGAACGTGTTTCAACCATTAACAAGCTTTCCCACGTTCAGAATTGCACTGTAAGTACCACACGATTTTCATATTTTCTTGAAATCGAATACCATCATTTTGGCATCTTTAACGTGATTCATTAGCATATTCTTAATCCATGAGTTATTTGCAAGCTAATGGTTGTACTTAATTGCATTTTTATTGACTATACAGCAAGTTGTCATGGCTAGGGTTCTAGTTTCGTTTTTAGGGGTTTTGTGTACAGGAACAATTAGGCATGGATAGTGGTACCATGATGTTCGTGAGGTTGCAACGAGTTGATTGGTACCACTGGTTATGATTTATCATGCAGGGACAAGGTTTTGAAGTGGACAAGGGTTGTACCTACGCCCAGTGTCTATAGGTAAAGGGTTTTGTCTAAAACGACAGAGCCAAGGAAGAAGAAGGATAACGTGGCGCTCCATGACTCGCCCATTCAAATTCTGCATGTTGTTTGAGTTTAACCACTTGTTTTATCATATAACGTTTGCTTGTTGTTATTTGTACAAATAACGTGGCCAGCTCAGATGGTAAGCATGCAGCATGATAGTGCTCAAGGGCCTGGGTTCGATCCCCAGGTCCCAACATTGTTTCATATTATTTTGCTTTACATAATCAGGCGTGTAGGTACCCCAACGAGTCCACCATACATCCTTAGTATCCAACCATTCCATCCATCCACACTCCAGATCCAAGGCCTATCATTGAGAGTCCACCATAAGCATGAGTCAAGCGCCTGCATGGGATTGGAAAAGTCAAATGGGCCATCAGCATTTGGGCCCAGAAAGTTGCAAACAACACCCCTCCCTTTTGCTATTTACCTCAGGCTCATTCCTATTCTTTTTCTATTTCCTTTTATCTATTTAATTTGTTTAAAATATTTTCTAACACAAATAATTTCTTTTTTCACAAAAAATCATAAAATCAAATTTCACAAATTTAGAATTAGGTTTTTTTTATTTTATTTTATCAAATTAAATTTAATGTTAGTTTAATATTTTAGGTTAATTCTAACTTTTTTTTATATATATTTAAAATCAATTAGAAAATTAGGGTTAGCTTGACTTAATTTTTATTTCTTTTCATAAAAATAAAAAAATACAAAATAAGTTAATTTAATTATTTTTCTTAATTTAAATTAATTAGTAATTAGGTTTTTTTATTTATTCAATTGAACTTTATTTTCTCAAAATAATCAAAAACAACCAAAAAATGATTTTTCCTTTTAAATTGCAATTAGGTATAGTAGGGTCAAAACCCTAAATCTCTCGTTTTCTATTCATCGCGCGCGTTTATTATTATTTTTCGCAATATTAATGTAACTGCTCACGGTATGTAATAGTTTAATTAGGATTTTCTTTTATTTATCGTTTTTACGGGTTTTTTGGCTATGTAATTAATCCCTACCCCGAAGCCTTGTAATAGCGTAGGTTTTATTTTCTCTCATTTTAATTCTCGCAAATATTAACTGTTAGATGTATGTTAATAGGATTGTATGACAAGATTGCATGATAATTTAAAATGGCTAGAAAACCCTAATGTGCAAAGGTAATAACTGAAATCAAATCACTCGCACATGCGCACTCCTAGGGTATACTCTCACTTTGGTTGCCTTCGGTAAACGGTCATTAAGTATAGGGTGTCTTAGTGGTTGCCCTCCTGTCTAAACAAAGATCAAAAGTCCCGTTCGGAAACGTTGCCTCGGAAATGTTGCCTCGAAAATGTTGCCTTGAATATGATCTTAAGACATTAGGGTAATTACTAAGACGTTCTAACATTGCTTTATTGATCATACGTCCCTTACGAATTGACCCTTACAACTCCAACGACAGTGCTTCCTATTTCTCAATAGTAGGATAACATTGTCTAAAGGAAACAAGAACAGAAAAAATCTTTTTTCGAGTAGGTAGACACTAGTAGGTACTTTCTCAAAACAAACTTTTTCACACCAAACACCTTTTTCAAACAAAGTTTTCAAAAACACTTCGTAACACTCTTGAAGACAAAAGCAAGGGTTAAAACGAAGTAAAACAAAAACTTTTCAAAACACAAACACACAGGCAATTTTAAAAAGATGAGCAAGTACCTAAGAGCCCGTGGAAAACCACGGATAGAAAGGGTGCTAATACCTTCCCTTTCTATAATCTACCCCCCCGTACTCAAAATCTCGAAAAAGGAATTTTTCTGTGCTTTTTTTCCTTTCCAGTTGGATAAAATAAAAGTCGGTGGCGACTCTTGCTTACCGCGACATTTTGCAAACAAAAAATGCAAACCAGCATTTTCTAAAACAGTCGGTTCTGCCGCCGTATCACAGTCTTGACATTATGTTATGATGTTGGGACATCAGTATTAGCATGTGTTGCAAGTGCCAGAATTTCAATCCTCAAAAACTCGCTTGCTTCATCTAGAGACACTGCTTTTTTAGAGGACCGTTTCTCCTTGTTTGAGTTAGATGCCTCTTTCCCTTTGGAATGTTCAACTGGTGTCTCAACATCCTTTTTCTGTAGCTTCTCAAGAGTGAATACTCGACCACTACGAGTTATTCCTCCAGTCCTTACTATATTTGTGACATTGAGCATTGTTATCACCAGAGATTTATCACCCACATAGGTTGTGACTTTGTAGTTCCAAGGCACCACCTTCGTTCTTTAGAAAGCAAATGGAGATGGAACCCATATTAAAATAAGGGATACCAGATTTAATAATAGTCGGAAATCCTTCCTCGTACAGAGGATCACAAGAGGCCTCAGAACTCCCTCGGTCTGATTAGCATAAGATTCAAGGGTTGAGATGTATGCATCATTTTTTGCACGAGTTATCTGAACCAAACCTTGATCCATCAATTTTGGGAGAATCCCTTTCAATACTTCACATTTGATTGGAGTAGACAAACTGATTTCACAATAAGCATGGACTTCTGGGATCAGACAATGCTCAATCATCTTTCCATGAACCCTAGCCATATAAATCTTCACCTTTTCTACCTTTTTGATCACGTGAAATTTCTCATACCCCTCAATAGCATTGATGGATGGGCCACCATGTCCAGGTAATGGATTGTTTTTCACTTTGTGGCCATCTAGTTTGAAGGTTATAAACTTGCTATAAATCAGCTCTTGCACCTTATACTTGAAGGCTTTGTAGTGCTCTGTAGTATGCCACATTGATCCATCGTGGAACTCACATGTAGTGTTTTGGTCATAACTAGGCCGATACAGAGGTATCATTGGCCTGAGTTTTTTAGGGACTATCATATCCTTTTGGCCCAAAAGAGGTAGAAGCTTAGTATAAGTCATAATAGGTATTGGGTCAAAGCGGGGATTTTATGGTCCAGACTAATTGCAATTTTGATTGTAGTCTTGGCCTTAATCTAATGTTGAAAATGATTCTACTGTTGATGATGATTCTATGGAGTAACTGTTAAAGGTAGTGAGGTAGAGGTGCAACAAATAATGGTTTCTAATATTGAGCTGGTGTCACAGTTGCTACAAGGGGATACTGATAATATGGCATCAATAGATGTTGATAGGTATGTTGAACCCCAAAATTTGTACTCTTGTTTCTAACCCTAATTGGCTTATGTTTCTCACATCATCCATATACATACCCTTCATTAGGTCATCAAACACTGCATGCATTCATCTAACACCAAGGATCAAAGTTCAAAGGCATCAAGGCTTCCCCTGAGATTAGGATTTTCTCATCTTTTGCAGGGTGGTGTCTCGACTCAAGGCTTAAAGTGAAAATGATTTTGGATTAGGGTTTAGGCCCTATACTCAAGGATACCTAATGGATACTGAAGGCTTGAATACATGCATCTCCTAAGGCTCTTATACTCAACATTCTTTGGCTTCACTCAACACAAGTGGTGCTTTTTGTGGCTTACAACACAAGTTACTCTACAAAGTCACCAAAAGAGCCATGAACTAAGGCATGGACTCTATGAGCATCACCTTCTTGTGCCTTTCATCATCTCCCGTTGATCGGGTTTTATTTCCCTAAACACGTGGCTTTCAAGAGATTTTCTTTATGAGGCTTGGTCATTACTGAATTTCAAAAGGGATTCAACTATTGCTTAAGGGTTGCATTTTAACTGAGGTTCCTACAAATTAAGGTTTTGGCTCAAGGAGATCCTTATTATGCAATGCAATGGGGTTAAAAGTCAAGGGTTCCTCTTCAATATCAAGTTGGGGTTTCCATGGACTTTCTTCGTCAAGAAGCTCATCTATTGTGTGGATCTCAGTTTATATGAATCTTCTTCACAAATTAAGTTTTATGCATATTGTGGATATCAATATACGTCATCAAATCACTTGCTTTATTTATGATACAAGCCACATCACGGGACTTCATTCAAATACTTCAAGCATACATTTAGGTTCTTATGGAATTAAGGTTATATGAATCACAATTGATGAGGATTGCAAATATTACTAAATGACTTGAAAACATGTAAAGATGAGGATTCACTCCATTTGTTGAAATTCAAGACATTGCAAGGGTTCACTTAAGTTTCCAATTTTATGGAAGATGCTTTGTATATATGGAGTATATAAACACTAAATCCAAAGAAGATGGGATTTCAAGTTATAATTTGAAAGAGAGGTTACTTTCAACATTTGGACTTTATCATTGAATTTCCAAGATAACATGTTCATTCAAAATATTTACAAAATGGTAAGGGCCAAGGCATTCATTATTCATCCAAGATTGCCATGGGATTATGCAACACAAGATCAAAGGAACTTTGAAGTTCAAAATTAAATTTTGAAAGAAAGAGAACACTTTGATTACTTAAAGTTTGTCATTGAATCTACAAAATATTACAAGGTTCTCAAAAGTCAGGCCATTACACATTACACTTATTACAAATACATAGAAATTATGCATCAGAGAAACTATGGAAAATTAATCATAAACCAAAACAGGAGAAAAATTAGGAGAAAATTAATAGAGAAAATCCTAAACTCAGAATCTAAGGGCTCTGGCTTGTTCAAATTGTAACTAACTCTCTTCCATTTCAACAAGCTACATAACAGAATTTCTCATTCATCTGCAGGAGAAGGATTTTTCATTTGACAAAATCTCAGAAACTATTCATTCTGACGAAGTATACACATATGAGAAGAACCAAAACTCACCAGAAAAAAAAATTGAAAACACTCTCATTCTTCTGCAACGCTCCTTCATCTTCAATCTTCACCATCACCCTTACAATCTCTCAACCTCACCCTCTACACCAATCCCACGCCCCTCACGTTCAACCTCGTCTTCATACAGCTCAATCTTCTCTGCATCATCAATATGCATTAAGACTCTTCCTCAACGCCTCAATTCATCTGCCTCAACAATGCAACATCACGCAATGCTCTGAACAAGAAAAGATCACAAGCATAAAAATCTCACAACAACAACAACAACCATCAAAACTCAAAAAACACAGAAACAGAACCGGAGAGAAGAGAAAATGCAACACATACCTGAATCCATCTTCAGGATTTCTCGCAGGTAACACGCTTCAAAGACAAGATGATTGAAGCTCGAATTTTGAAAGAATCGGAAGAGGAGAGGTAGAAGAATGTTGAGATGAGACTGCGTACGGTGGTGACTAGTGGTGGTCACAGCGGCAAACCAGAGGAAGAAGAAAGAGGTAGAAGCGCAAGACGCCGTTTTCATGCGGGAGAGAAGAATAGTGATGTTTGAGTTCTTGTAGAAACTGAAAGGTCGCATGATTTTGAACCCTAATAAGCTTTTCTAAACGATGTCGTTTCGCCGCCCATTGATTCTCAAGTTTGGTTTATTTTTGTTCTTTCAATGAGAGTATCAAAAAGAAATTTGGAAAATTAGAATATAATGATAGAAATTATGGAAACAAAAATCTGGAAGTGGATTTTGGTTAGGCTAGTGAGTTTTGGCTTCCATTTTCACACCATGTCCTGATCTCTGCACCTCCTTGGCTTTCTCTAATTTTCATTTTATTTTATCATCTTTTTGCAATCAATTTCTTGAGTTTTTCTTGCATGATTTTTAGCTGAAATTTTGTGTGTACATTGATATGTTAGCCCCTGACTAGGATACATTTTTTTTTAATTATTTTTTCTATTAGTTTAGAAATGATTTGAATTAATGATTGAATATGATAAACATTAGGGTTTCTCGATGTTCTTGTAGATTCTATTTATTTTTTATTCAAATTTTGGCATGATGATTGATTTAACAGCAGGTCTTGAACCTTAGGAAATTGATTAAGTGTTTACTTCTGTTTGTGATCATAAAAAATCTTGAAATGGTTGAAATCAAGTCCTAATTTCATTGGATGTTCACGTGATTTGCAAGTTTTGTGATGGATTCTTAATTCAATTTTTGTCCAATAATGGTGCTTAATACATGACACTCGTCACCATGATTGTGTGATATTTTTGTTTGATATTGTTGAATAAAATAGACTTGATTGAAAAGTTTCAAGAGGTTTTGAAGTAAGTTAAGAGCGTAATCTTCATCAAGGAAATTCAAGGAGGCTTTTGGTAGAGTTTTCTTATCGCTTGTGTGGCTTTAAAGAGGAAACGAACCTTCTCTGTTAGGTACCTCTCAAATCTCTTTTATTTCTCTTTCACGCATCAAGCTAGGATTTTATTGATTTCTAGAAGCATATAGCATAGTCGCATCTGAAGTTTTACCTCAAAGTAGGCAATGGTTGGACATCTGAAGACTTACCTCGAAGTAGGCATTGTTTTTTGGGTGCACTTGTGAAATAAATTAGGGGACTTCTCTTAACATGATAGTTGATACTATGACCTGTTTGGTGTATTAATCTCTTGATTATTTGACCTCTTTAGGTTATGCTTTTGTTGTGATAAAATTATGAATAGTTTGTTAACTGTTTTTGACCTAGTCTTGTAACTTGCTTCATGTGCAATCTTTTAATGCTTTGAAATGTTCTTGATGTAACTTCTTTGTTAGGTTGTTTACATGTCTAAATGACTTTTGTTAGGGTGTCTTGGTCAAGTTTAATTCATATGTGAAATGAATCATCGTGTTGGTTTAAATATTGATAGTTGATCAATTTTGACCTAATTTTGGCACCTTGTTTGCTTTGATGTTTCTTAATCTTGTGAGATTTAGTTAAGATGAATAATTTCTAGTATGTTACTACCAAGTAAGGTTGTGTATCTTGTGTAGTTTAAAACTCTATTACATGCTAAGTTTTGTTTACATTGTAATGTTCAAAACCCTGTTTGCTTGTGTACTTGTTGAAATGCTTAGTTAGGTTCCAAAACCTTAGTATTAAAACATTGTGATAATGACCCTTAAGAGTTTTATTAAGTGTGTATAAGTGGTTACTTTAACACATTCTTGTTTCCTTGAGATGTTTAGACAATATCAGGGCTATCTTTGATAAATGGCAATTTGTTTTGTTGATGTGTAGGTCTTCACTTCTAATTTTTTGTTGATGGTTATATGTTTGACAACATGATGCCTTGTGATGTAATCTTTGTGTTTTTCTTTACGCATTAGGTTGCTACCTTGATACTTTTAAATGGTTTTTGCTTTTAGTTAAAGTTTCAATTGTGAATTTATTACTTCTAAATGATACTTGTCATGTCTAATTGCTTATTTGAGTTGATTACTTTGCTTTATAATATGTGATACCTTGGTTAGGGTAAGGTTAAGCCTAATGCATGTTAGGGGCAGCCACTTAGAAATTTTTGAAGTGCCTTCTTAAAAAGGTTTATTGAGTGGTGAATCTTTGCTTACTTGCCTTAATGTCCTTATTTGTTTAAGTGGGATAACTCTTAGGGTTTAGAGATATTTCTTCTTGCATGCTTATATGTTTTCCCTTAGGGATGTGTGTTTATTGATGAATCTCATTCCTTGTACCATGTTGATGATACTTTGATATGATTACTTGAGAAGCTCCAGTGTGTCAATTACTTCATACTTGTTTAAGCACCTCCTCAAAAGTTTTGATGCATGATAGTTCAATACTTGGTTAAGTGTTACCTTTGTGCTATGGTTTGATCACATGAATATTTGATACTTGTTTAAGTACCTTCTTGAATCTATTTGAGACATGCTTGTATAAGACGCAGTTAAGTGTTGATATTGATTTCTTGTTAGCATGAACACTTTGTTAAATGACGTTTTGTCTTAAATCTTGTTAGGTTTAGGATTGCTTGTTAGCATGATCTCTTTGTTAAGATATTTATTTTGTCTTAAATCTTTTAAGGTTTTAGGATTGCTTGTTAGAATGATCTCTTTGTTAAGAGATTTTTTTATCTTAAATCTTGTTAGGTTTTAGGATTACTTATTAGCGTAATCTCTTTGCTAAGAGATTTGTTTTGTCTCAAATCTTGTTAGGTTTAGGATTGCTTGTTAGCACCACTAATTGGTAAAGTAATGTTTGAACCTTAGGTCTATTAAGACTTAGGTTAGCTTGTTAGCACCATTACTTAGTAAAGTAATGTTTGAACCTTAGGTCTAGTAAGACCTAGGTTAGCTTGTTACCACCATTACTTAGTAAAGTAATGTTTGAACCTTAGGTCTAGTAAGACTTAGGTTAGATTGTTAGCACCATTACTTAGTAAAATAATGTTTGAATATTAGGTCTAGTAAGACTTAGGTTAGCTTGTTAGCACCATTACTTGGTAAAGTAATGTTTGAACCTTAGGTCTAGTAAGACTCAAGTTATATTGTTAGAACCATTACTTGGTAAAGTAATGTTTTAACCTTAGGTCTAGTAAGACTTAGGTTATCTTGTTAGCACCATTACTTGGTAAAGTAATGTTTTGTCTTAAATATTTTTAGGTTTAGGATGTCTTGTAAGTATGATTGTGTTGTACCCCAAAATTTGTCCTCCCATATTTCTCAAAAAAAACATTTCAAGAAAAATTCACAAGTCCAACCTGGCGCGTCATATTCAGGTATTCTTTCGCCAAGATATCTCTGATAACGTATTCTCAAATTCAGGTTCGGCTCAAGAGTCAATTCTTTAAAGAAGGTATCAGAATGTGTGAGTTTTCTTGAAGAAATATAGTGAAAAAGTGTGCTGAAAGTACAGTTTTTACGCGCTAAAAAATTCATAACTTAAAGATCGTGACTCGTTTTGAACCCGTTCCAGTGGCCAAAATTCCGTCTTGACATTATCTACGTTTTCATCTCTCACGGCTGGAAGCCAATTTCGATCAGAAGATCTTGAAAAATGTGGATTTATCAAGTATTTTCGTGCAGAAATTTGTGACAGAAGTTTATTTGCGTCATGTTCAAAAAATCATAACTTGGTCGATTTTCATCGTATCGAGCTGGTTCCGGTGCCAAAATTTCACAAATTGAGTTGGCTATATTTTCACAGAAGGTATTGAGTTCAAACGGTATTCAAAAGGCCTTCGTTTTTTGCTCAGAGTGCGTGACACGCTGAAAATCCTGAATACTGAATATTATTTCATCTGGGCCGAAACTTCGAAAATTCATAACTCGGTCAATTTTTATCGGATTGGGCTCATATTTTTACACAAGGTCCCTGACTCGTAGATCTACAACTTTGCTTCAAAAGTCGAGACCGGATTATGCTCCGATCAATACCAGTTTTTTATTGAAGAACGTGTCAGAGTCGACACTGAAGCCCAAAATAAGTTTGTCTGAGCTGAAACTTCAAAAATTCATAACTAATTCACCGTTTATCCGATTGAGTCGATTTTCGGACAGGAGTTAGTTCTCGATGCTGGCTACATTTTGTTTTCACATTTCAACTTCAAAAAATGCACTTAAGTCCCTGCGGTTTAGCCTGGAAAGTGACGAATTCAAGTGAATATTGGAGGCCCAATTGCACATTCAAAGCCCATTTGCTTTACCCTAATTTCCATTATATAATCACCTTCTTTTCACACAAACCAGGGGAAGGAGAAAAAGAGAGAAAAAACTTTGCCACAACACTATTAGAATATCAAACTCTTCAAGAACCCTGAAACATTGAAATCCTTATTACAAATCCCTCTCTCACTACAAACAAGCCATCACAGTTACAAACCAACACCTCACTACTTCTTCAGTAAGGGTAAGGCTGGCTTGATCTCTATGATCCTAATTTTCCAGTAAGGCATAAAAGCATTCAGGCCACTGATTTTCCAGTAAGGATTTAGATAGGATCCCAGGTTCATTAAGGAACGTTGAGGCCAAAAGCCAAATGGCCAAAAGCCAAAAGCCAAATGGCCAAAGTAGAAAAACTTATGCATGACACCAATACATGGCGAGACAGACATCCTGAGAAGATTAAGGAACGTTGAGGCCAAAACGCAAATGGCCAAAAGCCAAAAGCCAAATGGCCAAAGTAGAACAACTTATGCATGATGAGGTCAGAATACAAATGGCCAAACCACTCCAATTCACCTCCAAAAAGGGGACAGAAACCCCCCAAGGTATTGTATTTTCTTTCTTTTCCTTATTTTATTTATTTCAATTCTTTCTTTTTTTAATTAATTCCTTTAATTTAACTTATTTTCATAAAATATAAAAAATAGTAAAAAACAGAAAAGTCATAAAAATCAAAATATATTTATTTAATTAATATTTTTTGTAAATAAATCTCACTAATTAATTAGATTTAAATTTAGGTTTAATTCAAATATTTTTCTTAATAAATTAAAAATTTGTAGAATTAGGGTTTTAATCAATTTTTATCCTTTTTCTTTTCTTTTCACTAATAATTAATTATTTATTTTTATAAATCAAAATTGCATGTAAATAATTAGATTAATTTTAGGTTTAATTTTAACATGTTTTTCTTAATAAATAAATAAAATTAGAATTAGGGTTAATATTTTAATTTCATTTAATCTTTCTCATAAAAATAATATAAAACTAGAAAATCAAAAACTAAGAATATGTTAATTAATTTACTTATTAAATATTTTTGTAAATAAATGTTAAATAATTAATTTAGTTAAATTAGGTTTTAAAACTTAAGTCTTTTTCTTAACAAATTAAAATATGTAGAAATTAGGATTTTTAACTTTTCATCATCTTTTTAATAAATAATTTTTTTTTATTATTATTGTTATTAATTATTAAATATTTTTGTAAATAAACATGTACATTAAATATTTAGTAAATTAGGTTAAACTTTAACATTTTCATTAATAATTAAAAAAAACTTAGAATTAGAGTTTCTTTTAATTTTAATTTTCTTTATTTCATAAATACAAAAAAACTAAAAAACATTTCTTTCCTTTTATTAAATAATTAATTAGCTTTTTAATTTCATTTAATTTCTTTAAAGGGTCCAACGCCCTCGAACGTTCTATTTTTATTTCTTTCGCACATTTATTTTCTTTTAAATATTTATGTAATTCTCCCAAAGCCATGTAACTCGGACATTTTATATTTCTCGTACTTTAGTTCTTTATTTACTTTCCGTCAAATCGGGTCCGGTTTAATTTTGGCGATGTGGACCCGCGCCATTTGTAATAGCTTTAGAATTTACTTTCCTCGCAAACTTTTAAACTGTTAAATAAGCATGCAAGAATGAATGGACATAATAAAATCAAGCGTAGATCACAATGAATATGACAAGACAAATATCAATGAAACTGACACACGAATCGCACACACCACCCCTAGGGTACGCCTCACTGTTGCCTTTCGAAAGGTGATCGTCGAGTAGAGGACGTCTTAGTAAGTCCTCATGATCCGGGAACCTGGCATGAGGGTAGCTTCTAAGGTGTCTTCCCATTACTCTGGTGATCACCATGTCCCGAAACTCGAATTGACCCGAACACCTCCAACGGTGGTGCTACCTACCTCTCAATGGTGGGATGGCACTACTTCTAAAAGGACATTTACACAGACGAATTCCTTAGGGTAGGTAGGTTCTCAAGGATACTTGCTCTCTTCAAAACAAACAAAACATCTTTTCATCAACACATTTTCAAAAGCTTTCAAAGCAAATTTTTCAAACACTCTGACGTACGAGTCGAACTGAAATTTTTCAAAGAAACTTTTTTTAAACCCACATTGAAAAGCAAACAAACAATTTTGAAAACACAAATGAGCAAGTATCTAAGAGCCCATGGATAACCATGGATAGAAAGGGTGCTAACACCTTCCCTTTCTATAACCTACCTCCCGAACCGAGAGCAATCTCTTTAAGGAATTTTTCTGTGCTTTTGTCCTTTCCATTTGGAGAAAATAAAAGACGGTGGCGACTCTTGCTTACCGCGACATTTCGCGAACCAGCGTAAAACAGTCAATTCCAGATCCACCGATCACAGAACTGGCGACTCTGCTGGGGATAAACTTAAAGTGAGGTGTACCTTAGGGCTAGTTCATAACTGTGTTTTCAATTGTTTTCCTTGTGTGCTTTATTATTGTGGGTTGCTTGGGAGTTCTATAGATCCTAACCTGGATCTGGGGGATACCTTTCTTAGAAAGTAGCAACAAGGCTGTGAGGGAACTGTGCGGGGTATACCGACATGGTTGAAACAGTCTGCTACGTTGATGTGGCATTTTGGTGTGTACCGGTAACCCTTGAGTTCAGTCAAGGAGAGTACGGGGCCTCCGCGTGGTGTCGTGAAGCATCAACAGACCTTAGGAACCTTAATTGAACAATCTTGGCCTCTTTAGGGTAGTGAGATAACTGACTTTGGTGCAGTCCGAGGTTGGTTGATACTCGATACTACACTCAATTGAGGGTTGCTTTCCTGGAATATTTCGGTCGCCAGTTCAGTGGCTAAATCGAAACGATGAACAATGAAAGCAATCCCGTGATATTGGGACCCTTAGAACCCAGTTACTTCTAATAGGACAGGTTGAACCCACCAACTTCAAGAGGGTAATACCCAGACCCCATGCTGGCCTGAACTCTAAGGGTTTCTCTTGTGTGACTTGTGTGCCTTCCAACTTGACTACTTGCATGCTTGTTCTCTAACACAGGAACTACTTGCAGGGTTCGCTTATAGTCCTTAATTGGGACTCATAGCAGGGTTTGCCAAGTTTTTGCAGGTTTTGTCCATAGCCCTTAACTAGGACTCATAACAGGGTTTACTGAATTTCCTACAGGTTTTTGTTTTAGTCCTTAACCAGGACTCATAACAAGGTTTACCAAGTCCTTGCAGGGTTTGTTTATAGTCCTTAACTGGGACTCATAACAGGTTTTACTTGAGCTTCTTGCAGGTTTTGGTTTGCAGTCCTTAATAAGGGCTCATAACAGGGTTTATCTATACTACCCCATGCATCATGACATCATACCATTGCATACATCCTAACCCATTTCAAGGATCTCAAGGGCTTGTGATGCAGGTCATGATGAATCAAACATCTAGCAAGGGGCAAAGAGGATTTATTTTCCTCTAGCCAAAGTTGTCAGAGGCTATGACCCACTTGATATGGTGAGCTTTGACTCCTGAAGAAGGTTCCCCTAACCAAGGTTGTTTGGAAATCAAAACCAGACATGATGATTAAAGTCAGGGGCTATGACCCACTGGATATGGTGAGCCTTTGACCCCTGAAGAAGGAATCTCAGCAAACATGAAGTTCCCTCAATCAAGCTACCTAGTTCTAACAAATTTTCTTGTTTATCCCGCGAGGTCCTTGAAAACATTGCATGCATGTCATACACATCATTATATAGCAGGTATCTTTGTTGCAGGTCACTTACCTTTCTCGCTGTTTATTTCAGCAATGGCCTTCCAACCAGATAACCAGGACCTTCTCGCTCAAGAGACTCATTTCAGGGAAATCCTCCTGAATCTATCCAAGGGGCAGGAGGAGCTAAGGACACTTCTCATGGGGACCTTTGTCAGGAACAGTGCTGAGGATGAAAAGCTGGAACACCTACAAGCTGAGGTGGATGCATTGAGGGCCCAGATGCTGGGGCAGGTGACTGCTATTCAAGGGTTAGCTCAAAGACAAGACGAGCTCTGGTTTCTCGTCAACCAACTGCTTCAGGGTAACCAGCTGGGGCAAAAGTCTAAGGGTAAAAAGCCAGTCATCGTTCGACCACCTTTGAGACAAAGAGGCAAGGAGAAAGCTCCTCATATGGCTTCAGTATCACCAATTCAGTATCAACCTCACCAGTTTCAGCCAGACAAGCCCAAAAGGCAATTCACCAAGCTCAACGTGTCGCTGCCTCAAGCCTTACAACAACTGCTGAGGTTGAACTTGGTAACTCTAAAGGATCCTCCTAAGAATCCCAACAGGACACCTTCAAGGTATAACCCCAACGCGCGCTACGCTTATCACTCTGACAGCCCGGGGCATACTACAGATGATTGTTGGAGCTTGAAAAATAAGATCCAAGACATGATCGACGCTGGAGAGATTCAGTTTAAAGTACCCAAGATTCCCCACGTGATCACTGCTCCCTTGACAAAACATGGCTAGGATTGAGAAATTTTTGTTCATTCGAATGTTCAAGTTGCAATTCTCTTTTGTTCGAACATTTACTCATGTTAAACATTGTTATTTCATTAATGCATCGCATATGTCTGTTTTGAGGCAATATATTCGTATTCACTATACGCAAATTATTTTCATATTTTTTCTGATGATCAACTCTTAAATAATAATTCTAAGCCTCTTGAGGGAGGATGACGAAAATGATACCATAATCTACAGTATGCTTTTGAACAGACCCCGCTGATGAGGTACAGGCATTGTTTCAATCCCTAAACACTGGAGTTATAAGGATGATAATCCCTCGTCAACCCCTCTGAGCCAAAGAAGTAGGATTTTTTTATTTTCGAAAATTAAAACCCTTAATCATAACCTGGGGCAGGGTAGTTCTCTCAGTTGATCCAAGTGCATAACGAATGGCACCAAAAAGGTCCTTATAAAACAAAGAAAGACAGTGATGGTTCCGAATGATCAATAAAGAAAGGCAGTCATTATCAAAAAAAAAAAAGAAGGTTCATAAAATGAAAAACCCATTAAGTCAAAACCCATGAAGGAGACTTATGAAACTGGGGCATCCCGCTGACTGTAATTCCAAAAAAGGAAACAGTTCAGGCAAAAAAGAAAGGGATAACAAAAAAAAATCAGACAAGAAAGAGGCCCAACAAACCCTCAACAAAAAAAAGAGGAATGACTGCCTATTCAAGATAAGTTATCAACATCCGAATCATCACCGGAAAATCAGAGCAAAGACTCAAGCAAGGTCTAACGTATGATCAACTGAGTTTAGGTTTGGAGAACATCACGAAGAGGGGGTGGGTACAAATAATTTGAGCCTTTATCCTTTGTTTCTTAAACCGTGAACCAGGCCACGTTATAACCCTCAAAAGTCCTAGCTGAAGTATGGGTTAGTTCGAAAGCACACTGTTACAAAGGTATCCTGACTCCTTAAGGCTTACGATAAAATAACGAGTTGACATCACGTTTTACAAACTATCACTTGTTTTATGAAAAAGAATGCATTTTCAAAATCTTCAAGACAGACATAGGCTTTGCATTTTTAACATAACTTTGTTTGCATATGACCTTTTGTTTGAACAGCAGGGAAATTCGCACGATGAATACCTAGTGAACAAAAGCACTCCCAATCAAGGGGCAGACATGATCAGGGTCTATTATCTGGGGCAATCCAATCAAGATTCGGAGAATCTCTCAAAGGCCAAATAGCCTGGGGCAAATCTCCGCCTGAGTCACTTGAGGCATTCCCACAACGAATCTTGCCTGACCAAATACCTCCTGGTGGCATGACAAAACCCTTCTAACAGGGGCAACTCCCTACTTTCAGAGCATGGACATAGTCGAAAAAAAATACTACGCAAAGTCAAAGACCCGCTAGGTTGACACACCTAGGCAAAAATAAGGGCTTCCCGGCGAACCAAAAGGGTTCGGGCAAAAATAAGGGATGAAACGAAAAATCTGTACACCCGGCAAGTCAAAAACCTGAAAAGGCGGCTTGGGCAAAAATGGGTATCCCAGTGGACTGAAAACCCGAAAGGGCGGTCCAGGAAAAAATTAGGGATTTAAGCGTACAACTATGTCCCGGCATCTCGTCACTTGTCTGCCAGAAGAGTTGTCAGATGACCTCCAAGGTATCTTCTCCCTTCACCTCAGAAACAGGGGCAATAATGAGTCGTCCAGGCGATCTAGTTGCTCTGTCAACCAAAACACTAAGGTCAATATAAAGATGATTACCATTTACCTTTACAAATCCCAGATCAGCATTAAAAATCAGGTAGCCTTACCCCGGTTCCTCCAGAAGTCTTACACGGATTTATCTCAAGTTTTACACGAACTTAACTCCAGGTATCCTTACCCCGGTACCTCCAGAAGTCTTACACGGATTTATCTCAAGTTTTACACGAACTTACCTCTAGGTATCCTTACCCCGGTACCTCCAGAAGTCTTACACGGATTTATCTCAAGTTTTACACGAACTTACCTCCAGGTATCCTTACCCCGGTACCTCCAGAAGTCTTACACGGATTTATCTCAAGTTTTACACGAACTTACCTCCAGGTATCCTTACCCCGGTACCTCCAGAAGTCTTACACGAATTTATCTCAAGTTTTACACGAACTTACCTCCAGGTAGCCTTACCCCGGTTCCTCCAGAAATCTTACACGGATTTAAAGATGACCTTACCCCGGTTCATCAAGAAGTCTCACACGGATTTACCCCAAGATGACCTTACTTTGGTTCATCAAGAAGTTTTACACAAACTTATCCTGCCGTAACCTAACCCCGGTTCCTCCAGAAGTCTTACATGGATTTACTCCAAGATGACCTTACCTCGGTTCATCAAGAAGTTTTACACGAACTTATCCCGAAGCGACCTTACCCCGGTTCCTCCTAGAAATCTTACATGGATTTATCCCAAGGTAACCTAACCCCGGTTCCCCCAGAAGTCTCACATGGACCTATCTCAAGATAACCTAACCCCGGTTCCTCCAGAAGTCTTACATGGATTTATCCCAAGGTAACCTAACCCCGGTTCCCCCAGAAGTCTCACATGGACCTATCTCAAGATAACCTAACCCCGGTTCCTCCAGAAGTCTTACATGGACCTATCTCAAGATGACCTAACCCCGGTTCCCCCCAGAAGTCTTACATGGATTTAGCTCAAGATAACCTCACCCCGGTTCATCAAGAAGTTTTACATGAACTTACCTCACCAGGCAACCCTACACAGGTTCTCCTTCTCCGGACGCAGTTTTACATGGACTCGTCACCCAGCAACCCTACACCGGTTCCCTCTCCTCAAGAGGCAGTTTTACATGGACTCGTCACCCAGAAACCCTACACAGGTTCTCCCTTTCCAAAAACGAAGTTTTACACGAACTCATTATCAAAGTAACCCTACACAGGTTCCTTCTCCATTTCAGATGCAGTTTTACATGAGCTCATCAGCAGGCAACTCCACATAGGTTCCCTCTTTCAACTTATAAAATTACAGTCCAAAATCTCCCCAGGAAGTCCAATCCAGTTCCCCAGGAGAGTTGGAGTCCATCTCCCCAAGCAATAAGCTTATCCCCAGTAGATTCTGGAAGCTTATCCCTCGCAAAGCGCGAACGCATCGACCGGCTTTATTTAAAGAGTTATTTCCTTAACGGAATATAACTGGGTTATCCTCAGCCAAAAGCCATGGAAAGATCGTCGTCGACAGAATCTTCTTATCCCCAGCGAAGTCTATTATCACTTCCAACGCAACAAGGGTATCCCCATCAAGCTATTATCAACAACTCAGCAAAGCATCTCTATCCCCACAGAGTATCACTCCCCAGCATGGTCGCTAGAGTATTTTTCTCCCCGCAGAATCTTCCACTTGCCAAGTTTATTCCTCAACGGAGTCATCTTCTCCCAACCGGTATCCTTGCAATTATCATCCCCAGCGGAAGCAAAATCCATTCATCAACATCAGCCCAGGAGTGACTTCCCGGCACCCGTCAAGGATTTACCTTCCTAGACGAAAAATACATTCATAAACATCTTCATACATTACAGCATGCATATACGCATCATGAACATACAATCTCACTTATTACATCTCGCATGTCATACATCATGACATCACATACCACTAACGTTTTGTCTTTTCAGGACAAAGGTTAATACAAAGATAATCACTATCAACGGTCGCAACTAAAGATCCGATTCCTGTATCTTGCCAGGGTGTGTCTGAAGAGTCCGAAGATCTGATTCCTGTATCTTGCCAGGGTGTATCCGTTGAAGACTAGCATTACCAGATCCGATTCCTGTATCTTGCCAGGGTGTGTCTGAAGAGTTCGAGGATCCGATGCCTGAATCTTGCCAGGGTGTATCCGTTGAAGACTAGCATTACCAGACTCGATTCCTATATCTCGCCAGGGCACGTCTGAAGAATTCGAAGATCCAGCTCCTGTAACCAGTCAGGACACATCTATACCGAGCGTCTGAAAATCAGCTCCTGTAACATGTCAGGTACTCCTTTTTCTTTTACAGGTATGCAGGTTCTCTCTAAGGAATCTCTTACGCGATCAACATCCAGATGGCATCTATAAGCCCATCATCCTATTCACCAAGCTCCAAATGGCATCTATAAGCCCATTCCATCATCACTGCTACTATGTGAGCGCAAATTTCTGGGCACTCTAGTGTTCAATCATCTTCCACCTTCGGATTACGAAAGGCACGTCAGCCAATCTGCATCCTCAGGTCTAAGAAGATTGAACAGGGGCAACTGTTGTACCCCAAAATTTGCCCTCCCATATTTCTCAAAAAAAACATTTCAAGAAAAATTCACAAGTCCAATCTGGCGCGTCATATTCAGGTATTCTTTCGCCAAGATATCTCTGATAACGTATTCTCAAATTCAGGTTCGGCTCAAGAGTCAATTCTTTAAAGAAGGTATCAGAATGTGTGAGTTTTCTTGAAGAAATATAGTGAAAAAGTGTGCTAAAAGTGCAGTTTTTACGCGCTAAAAAATTCATAACTTAAAGATCGTGACTCGTTTTGAACCCGTTCCAGTGGCCAAAATTCTGTCTTGACATTATCTACGTTTTCATCTCTCACGGCTGGAAGCCAATTTCGATCAGAAGATCTTGAAAAATGTGGATTTATCAAGTATTTTCGTGCAGAAATTTGTGACAGAAGTTTATTTGCGTCATGTTCAAAAAATCATAACTTGGTCGATTTTCATCGTATCGAGCTGGTTCCGGTGCCAAAATTTCACAAATTGAGTTGGCTACATTTTCACAGAAGGTATTGAGTTCAAACGGTATTCAAAAGGCCTTCGTTTTTTGCTCAGAGTGCGTGACACGCTGAAAATCCTGAATGCTGAATATTATTTCATCTGGGCCGAAACTTCGAAAATTCATAACTCGGTCAATTTTTATCGGATTGGGCTCATATTTTTACACAAGGTCCCTGACTCGTAGATCTACAACTTTGCTTAAAAAGTCGAGACCGGATTATGCTCCGATCAATACCAGTTTTTTATTGAAGAACGTGTCAGAGTCGACACTGAAGCCCAAAATAAGTTTGTCTGAGCTGAAACTTCAAAAATTCATAACTAATTCACCGTTTATCCGATTGAGTCGATTTTCGGACAGGAGTTAGTTCTCGATGCTGGCTACATTTTGTTTTCACATTTCAACTTCAAAAAATGCACTTAAGTCCCTGCGGTTTAGCCTGGAAAGTGACGAATTCAAGTGAATATTGGAGGCCCAATTGCACATTCAAAGCCCATTTGCTTTACCCTAATTTCCATTATATAATCACCTTCTTTTCACACAAACCAGGGGAAGGAGAAAAAGAGAGAAAAAACTTTGCCACAACACTATTAGAATATCAAACTCTTCAAGAACCCTGAAACATTGAAATCCTTATTACAAATCCCTCTCTCACTACAAACAAGCCATCACAGTTACAAACCAACACCTCACTACTTCTTCAGTAAGGGTAAGGCTGGCTTGATCTCTATGATCCTAATTTTCCAGTAAGGCATAAAAGCATTCAGGCCACTGATTTTCCAGTAAGGATTTAGATAGGATCCCAGGTTCATTAAGGAACGTTGAGGCCAAAAGCCAAATGGCCAAAAGCCAAAAGCCAAATGGCCAAAGTAGAAAAACTTATGCATGACACCAATACATGGCGAGACAGACATCCTGAGAAGATTAAGGAACGTTGAGGCCAAAACGCAAATGGCCAAAAGCCAAAAGCCAAATGGCCAAAGTAGAACAACTTATGCATGATGAGGTCAGAATACAAATGGCCAAACCACTCCAATTCACCTCCAAAAAGGGGACAGAAACCCCCCAAGGTATTGTATTTTCTTTCTTTTCCTTATTTTATTTATTTCAATTCTTTCTTTTTTTAATTAATTCCTTTAATTTAACTTATTTTCATAAAATATAAAAAATAGTAAAAAACAGAAAAGTCATAAAAATCAAAATATATTTATTTAATTAATATTTTTTGTAAATAAATCTCACTAATTAATTAGATTTAAATTTAGGTTTAATTCAAATATTTTTCTTAATAAATTAAAAATTTGTAGAATTAGGGTTTTAATCAATTTTTATCCTTTTTCTTTTCTTTTCACTAATAATTAATTATTTATTTTTATAAATCAAAATTGCATGTAAATAATTAGATTAATTTTAGGTTTAATTTTAACATGTTTTTCTTAATAAATAAATAAAATTAGAATTAGGGTTAATATTTTAATTTCATTTAATCTTTCTCATAAAAATAATATAAAACTAGAAAATCAAAAACTAAGAATATGTTAATTAATTTACTTATTAAATATTTTTGTAAATAAATATTAAATAATTAATTTAGTTAAATTAGGTTTTAAAACTTAAGTCTTTTTCTTAACAAATTAAAATATGTAGAAATTAGGATTTTTAACTTTTCATCATCTTTTTAATAAATAATTTTTTTTTATTATTATTGTTATTAATTATTAAATATTTTTGTAAATAAACATGTACATTAAATATTTAGTAAATTAGGTTAAACTTTAACATTTTCATTAATAATTAAAAAAAACTTAGAATTAGAGTTTCTTTTAATTTTAATTTTCTTTATTTCATAAATACAAAAAAACTAAAAAACATTTCTTTCCTTTTATTAAATAATTAATTAGCTTTTTAATTTCATTTAATTTCTTTAAAGGGTCCAACGCCCTCGAACGTTCTATTTTTATTTCTTTCGCACATTTATTTTCTTTTAAATATTTATGTAATTCTCCCAAAGCCATGTAACTCGGACATTTTATATTTCTCGTACTTTAGTTCTTTATTTACTTTCCGTCAAATCGGGTCCGGTTTAATTTTGGCGATGTGGACCCGCGCCATTTGTAATAGCTTTAGAATTTACTTTCCTCGCAAACTTTTAAACTGTTAAATAAGCATGCAAGAATGAATGGACATAATAAAATCAAGCGTAGATCACAATGAATATGACAAGACAAATATCAATGAAACTGACACACGAATCGCACACACCACCCCTAGGGTACGCCTCACTGTTGCCTTTCGAAAGGTGATCGTCGAGTAGAGGACGTTTTAGTAAGTCCTCATGATCCGGGAACCTGGCATGAGGGTAGCTTCTAAGGTGTCTTCCCATTGCTCTGGTGATCACCATGTCCCGAAACTCGAATTGACCCGAACACCTCCAACGGTGGTGCTACCTACCTCTCAATGGTGGGATGGCACTACTTCTAAAAGGACATTTACACAGACGAATTCCTTAGGGTAGGTAGGTTCTCAAGGATACTTGCTCTCTTCAAAACAAACAAAACATCTTTTCATCAACACATTTTCAAAAGCTTTCAAAGCAAATTTTTCAAACACTCTGACGTACGAGTCGAACTGAAATTTTTCAAAGAAACTTTTTTTAAACCCACATTGAAAAGCAAACAAACAATTTTGAAAACACAAATGAGCAAGTATCTAAGAGCCCATGGATAACCATGGATAGAAAGGGTGCTAACACCTTCCCTTTATATAACCTACCTCCCGAACCGAGAGCAATCTCTTTAAGGAATTTTTCTGTGCTTTTGTCCTTTCCATTTGGAGAAAATAAAAGACGGTGGCGACTCTTGCTTACCGCGACATTTCGCGAACCAGCGTAAAACAGTCAGTTCCAGATCCACCGATCACAGATTGCCTTGTTAGAATGTTGCTTATTAGCCTTGTTTACTTTGTTAAGTAGAGTTTAATCTCCAATCTAGTTAGATTTAGGAGTGAATTTGTTGATCACTTAGTTAAGTGTATTCTCATGACGCGTGATTAAATGTTTGAGATGTTTGTGGGTTGTCAACCTAATGTTTAAGGTACGTGTTCATTATTATCTTTATATTTGATACATGTGGGTTGTTACCCTAATGCTTGACATATTTGTGGGTGTGATCTCTAAATTTGAGGTTGGTTGCCTTGTTAGGTATGGGTGATTCATTTTGGATTTGATACCTTTACTTGATGTTTTCCATTTGGTTGTTACCATTTCTTTGATGTTGTTACATGTTTTCTTTATGATGAATGAAGAGTCACTCAGTCTTATAACCCTACCGAGATCATGACATTGTTCCTTTTGTTTTCTCTTTAGTTGATGACGAGGAGTCACTCAGTCTTGTTCACTGGCTGAGATCACAACATCGTTCTTCTTGTTTGCTTTGATGATGTTCTTAAATTGTTTGTCTTATGTTATGCTATGCTCCCATAGGATTTCTTGATTCAATCTTAGTTAAGATTTTAATTGAGATAGATCTTAGGATTGATATCCAAGAATGAGAACATTAGGTGGGATTCTCTGTATCCTAACCTTACAGCCACCATTGCATGACAACAAGTAGGATTGAGATCCCCTTGCCATTGTTAGTTGTTTGTTTTGCATCTAGTAATACTAAAAGCTCTTTTCTCAATAAAACTCAAAAAAACTTAATCATACTCAAGCAATTTCAAAATTAAAGGAGATGGATTCAAGTACCCTCGGCTTTGAGGGACCACTTGAGGGATCTTCTAACAAAAACACTCAACCAATCATAACTTCTTTTGCCACTTGAGCTTTTCTTATGAAAACTTTTTATAAAGGGTTGTTACCCATTAAAAACACAAATAAACTGTATTTTTTGAGCTGAACTACGATGCTTTGATTCCTTTTGGATATGTAAGCACGAGGTTTCACGACCAAGGCGAGCACCCTAATTTAAAACATTCTTTTTGTTTGTTAACAATTAATTCATGCATTCCATTAGAAAGTAATCATTAGATATAACACACTCTTTGATTAGAACAACAAGAGTGGATCTCGTGGAATACCACAAACGTAAGGGGTGCTAATACCTTCCCCTTATGTAACCGACCTTCGTACCATGTTCTTTGTTGCGAGACCTTGTTCTTGCCTACTTGAGGTTTACTCGATATTTTCCTTTCCCTTCTTTAGGATAAATAACATTTAATTGCGACTATGTTTGTGTTGACATTTTTCGCGATAGCAATAAGGTATGGTAAGGATTTTTCCCCTTATTTGACATGAATGCATCAGTTTCACTCTCCTTTTTCTTGTGGGAATTTTTAGGGGACTTATTCACACCATCCTGGAAAACTGAAGAGCTATGATATTTCCACTTTTATGACCACTTTTTATATGTTCCCCAATTATCAATAAATCCGAGAACTTGATGACACACTCCCTATCATCTTCCCATAGTATGGGCCTTGCCGATTGCCTATGAACATGTCTACCAACGCTCTTTCCAAGAGCGGTGGTTGCACTTGTGCTGCTAGTTCTCTCCACCTTTGAGCATATTCCTTAAATAACTCATTGTTTTTCCTAAATAAGACTTCTCAACTGTGTATAGATGGGTACCATATCAGTATTATACTAGTATTGTTTTAGAAACGCATCATCTAAATCCTTCTAAGTATGAACATGGATCCTCTCCAACTGCATGTACTAGTCTAGTGATGCCTCTTCACTTAGACTATCCTAGAAGCAATGGATTATCAATTTGTCATTATGAGGATAAGTAGCCATCTTTCAGTAGAACATATGCAAATGGTTCTTTGGATAGCTAAGATCCTTGTATTTTTCAAAGTCAGGCACTTTGAATTTATGTGGGATAACCACATATGATAATAGTTACATGTCGAAAGCATCGAGACCATATGTATCGTGTCCTTCCATAACTCTCAGCCTTTCTTCCAGAACACGATACATCTGGGCAGATTCAATATGCTATGGGACCTCAACATTTGTCATCGGGTGTACGTCTTGAGAATTTGGCATATAGTATCCAAATTGAGAATCCTCAGTGGCATCGTGAGGTGAGATATGCCCAACTTGGGTGGTAGGATTCCCTTGCATATTAGGGACCTCATTAGATACCATAATTTGCACAGGTTGAGTTCGACTAGGCCCATCAACTTTTGGTGGAATGTACCTAGAAGGGAGACCATATGGTTAAAATTTCGTAGCTACTATCGAAATTGGATGTGGGTTTGACGTAGAACCAAATGGTGAAGTAGTATTTCCAAGTTACGGGTTTGAAGTAGACACCATAATTTGCATAGGTTGAGTCTAAGCAGACCCATCAGCTTCTGGTGGAGTGTACCATGAGGGAGACCATATGGTTGAAATATCGTAGCTTATGTCGGAAATGGTTGTGAATTTGATAGAATTGGTTGCTATCACTGATTTTAAGTTATCTTTCTTGCTTGTGTTCATTTATTTTAGTTTTCATTATTTTTGTGTTCTACACATCCTTATTTTATAAAAACTTAGACACTCTTAAATATTAAGAGATGCTTTAAAATACTATAAATTATTATAATCAATATTATAAGATCTTTATAATAGTTTAATATAATAGTTAATGGTCATTGGTTTAGTTCTATAAGAATTCGTTAGATTTCACCAATCATAAATATAATATCTCTTTCATTCTTGTCTTTACAACCTTCAAAATATAATTTGAAAGAAATAGGAAGATGTGACAATCATAGAGAAACTTAGAGAGACAAAGGTACAAATTTCTAAGATTGTGTTTTTGAAAATTCTAGGATAACTTTGAGGGTATCTAAAAATATTAAGAAATACTTCTAAACATCGTACTTGTGTGATTCATATATAGAGAGTTGGAAAGAGCGATAAATGAAATTTTGTTCTAGGGGACGAATGTTTAACACGGTGTTTGGAAGAACGTGTACAACTTGATTATGAAAGGTTAAAACAATTTGACAACAACAATGATTTTAAAAAACAAAAAAAAATAAAGAACACAAATGATTGTTAAACCAGTTCGGTGCAACGTCACCAACGTTTGGGGTCTTGCAACCCAAGAAAGGAAATTTACTCTCAATAAAATTAGTACAAAGTATCTTAGATGAACAACCCTTATTCAATGTCCCTCTTCTTAATTCTACTCGTGTATTTCTATTTAGGACCCCTTAAATATGATACCCCTCTCACTTTCTCTCAATCACTAACCCAAGGGATCAATACAATAATTAAAATATTGATTGTTGAATAACAACTTAATTAAGTGATGTATAAACAATAACACAAACAAAAGACTTAAAATAGAAACCCTGACACAAATTCTTTAATACTTTTACACTTTCAAACGTTAGGTTTGAGCCTCCTTAAATAGCAATGCAACTTCTGTGCTTTTCTCCAATGAGTATAAGATTTGATCACGTCCAGATTTGTAGAGGATTTTGTTTTGATTTGTTTTTCAGAAACCTTCAACAAAAAGATTTGATTCGTTTTGATTCAAATTTAAATCTCAAATAATTAGATTTGATCTTATTCAATCTACCAAAAAAAAATCTAATTAATAAATTGCTAAAAGATAGCAAGAAATCTCATTGAAACATAACCCAAATTTTTGCTCAAAACAATGAAAACCATGGCCTGTTGACAAAGGCAGATGTCGCACACATGCTAGAATATTGTGTCTCATATGTGTCCTTTCTTCACCAAAACATCTTGTACACTTCATGTTGTTTTGCATAATGCATCCAATCAAAGGGAACAACAAGAAACACTTCGGTAAAAAATTAGGTTTGTAGTTGGAAACTCTGGTTATTATTTTTTTGTAACTCATTTGCAAAATTTTATTACATTTCTTATAAGTACAGTGAATCAGAAAATTATTCTCTCTCCTATAGTAGATGAGTTTGATCAAATATATTAAGGAAAATTTATTATTTTCTTGTCTTTTGACTCCTCTTACTTATGTGGATTTGATATTAATGATTTTAAGTTATTTTTATTACTTAAACTCATTTATTTTAGTTGACATTATTTTTTATTTTTTGTTCTACACATCTTTATTTTCACGAATTTAATATAAATGTTAAATTCAACTAAAAGTTTGATAAATTTTAACCTATTAAATATAATCTAAAAGGTATATTTCAATAAATATTTTTTAAATAGCTCATTTAAAAGAGTATATTAATAGAAGCATTGGTATTCTGATAATGTTGTTTCAATTGTTCCATGTTGTTTGTCAATTGGTTCCACCTTAATCTTTCGATAGTGCACAAGTCAAGTCACAGAAGACTTCATTCATGTAGTTGCCAACAAATATAGTGGCACGGAAAAGGAACGTACTACATACACCGCAAGATCCTCACCATAAGTCAAACAAATCACAATGGTATATTACCAGAATCTCGAAGGTGTCGAGTTGGATAATCCTGCAAAGAACATCAATCGGATAGTTCTCTCTGTAGCCTTTTAAATATGTCAGCATTGATCCCATTTTATAATTATCTAGTTCATTCAATTCTTTTGTAAACATTTTAGAGGTATAATAACATAACCGATGTGTCAAAGGTATGGTAACTTAAACCAATCATTGTATTTAAGTGGTAAACAAACTCCTATTAAGGAACGAATTTTTGGGAAATACCAAATTTGATTTCTAGTGGGAACAATACTTGGTCAGTGACATGATATCTCGACACGAACTATAGATTACTAGGACCTCATATTTCTAGAAATCATAGTGCATAAAAAAGATATATATGTTAACTTAGCTGTTTAAGATCAGAGGTATATTAACTTGACATGAGTGTCTAAGGTATGTTAACTTAGTTTATTGTACCCCAAAATTTGCCCTCCCATTTTCACTCAAGACATGTCTCTAGAGGCTCTCAATTGCTCAAGGATGACCAAGAATTGACCAGACAAATTCTCCTCCTATGGCAACAAGCCTCAACTAGGGCTTCAATTTTCATCAACATGGATGAGCTCCAAAGGTCTCAAAATTCTTTTCATGGTCCTAATATGTCTTCAAGATCATCCATGCCTTGCTCAATAAGTTTGCCCAATCAATTGCTCAAGTATTGAAAAATCAATTGTGTTAGGTCAAAAATCAACTGTAGCCCATGTACAGTCAAACTTCAAGATTTTGGTCAACATCAACATTTTGAAGTATTATCCATAATTTGATCAAGGGTTGATCATGATTCCTCAAGAAATGCTCCTAACTCATCAAAAGTCAAAAACGGCAAATTAGGGTTTCTATAGGAAAAAGTCAACCAAACTTTGACCAAGCATAACTTTCTCATACTTTATCAGAAATTTTTCCTCAAAGGATCATTTTGAAGAGAATCCAATTCCCTACAACTTCTCTTCATCCCTCAAGTTCAAGAAATGCTTCAATCAAAAGATACAAGCTCAGACATTATAGGTCCTTTCAAAAAGTCAACAAAAATACATTTTGGGTCAAAGCTCCTTACATGAATATGGAAGATCCAATTGAGATGAAACTGAAAGAGTTGTTTATAGGACATCCTAAGCTCTCTAAAAAGTCCAAGGACACCCTCATAGGGTTAAAATTGAGAAATATATGCATTGCTAAAGTTGACCAATTTTAGGAAAATGCACAAAAGTCAATGTGAGCAAATTGAATCTTTTGGACTAATGGGCGTGGGTTTTGGATCTCAAACATATCCATGGACTTATTTAATATATTTAAATCCATTATTTTATTTTTATGAGATTTGTTTTTATTTATTTGAATTTTTATTCATTTAAATCATAATAAATCAAATAAAATAGTGAAATAATGAAATAAAATCCAAAGATTTGTTTTATGATCATATAATGAGTCTAAGATCTGATGAGCAAGCCATGATTTCGTGAAAGGGTTGATTGGAAAGAAAAGAGCATGTTTTGGCCAAGTTTAGAAACTTAAAATCTCATAGGCAAATCAAATCTTTTCTCCATAAATCTCCAAGATTCAGTCCAATTTTGTTGACCTAATGCATCCTAGTATATATGCATAACATTTCCAGACCAGAAAAAGGAGGATTGGCCGCATAGAACACACATAAAAGTTCCAGTTTTTTCACAAAAAAGTGGCAATCAGATTGACATTTGCAGAGGGATTCAAGGAGTTTTGACGCTTGCAATCCATTCCTAGGGACACTCTGAAGCTAACAACATCACTCCCACGCATCAAAGCACCCAGAATCATCACTTACATCATCACGGTTTACACATTATTTCTTAAAATCAATTTTGATCATACACGCATTAGAGATAGATTTTGATTATGCATTATTGTTTGTATGAGCATTTAGAACGTGTTTGAATGGCTAATTTCCAGTTTTGATGCATATTTGATAACCTGCCATTGTTAGGGTTTAAAGGTTCATTTTAGGGATTTCAGATGCAGGTACAATTGAGCCTAATAAAGGACACCGCCATGCTCAGAGGATCAAATCCAATTGATCCATGACCTTGAATTGGATTTATATTTCCTGTTGTGAATTTTTAAAATGTGCAAGTTTTTAGTGACAGACACTGTCCGTAGGTAAAAGTCCATGAGCTAAAACGACGGACGGCTGAAGAAGATGATGGCGTGGCATGACATGGTTGGGCCATTTGAAACAGCGTGCGCTTTTGTAAAAAAGGAATTCTGGGCATTTTATTTTTGGTTATATTATTTTTCGTTTGTTTGTATAAACGAATGACCACTTGGCTCAGATGGTAGAGGAAGCGCTAGGCAAAGCGAGAGACCTGGGTTCGATCCCCAGGTCTGGAATATTATATTTTTATAACTTGTTTCTTATATATCCAATAGGTCTCACTCCTAATCGAGCATCATGCACCCTCAGATTCAGCCATCCAATCTGCATGATTCTGGATCTAGCGCCTCTAGCATACAGGCACACCATGGACCTCCATATCACAACAACACTGGATCAGGCGCAAAGGCAGTGGCCCAACCAGATTTGGGCCCTGGAAATTCAACAATACCACCCCTGCAATTGGGTTTCACACCCCCTTGAGGACCATTCTTCTTTTCTTTTTATTATTCTTATTTAATTTCTTTGTCATTTCTAATTATTTCAAAAAAATCATTTTTCTATTTAATCATAAAAAATCAGAAAATCATAAATTAGGATTTAGATTTTTTTTTAATAAAATTAATTTTTTGCAAATTAATTAATTAAATTAAATTTTAACCTTATTTCATTAATTAAAATTAATTAGAGAATTAGGTTAAAATTCAATTATTTTTTTCATAAAATACAAAAAAAAATATTTTTAATGAGCAATTAGGTTTTTTAGGGTTTAAAACTTTTTCCCGTCTTAACTTTGCGCACTCTTATTTTTTCGTACGATCTATTTTTTTTTACCATTTATGTAACTGCACCCGGATTGTAATAGCTTAACTATGTTTTTTTTATCTTCTCATTTTTACTTTTCAGTCCATTACTTATGTATCTACACGAAAGCCATGTAATAGCGTAGGACTTTATTTCTCGCTTTTTTTCTGTACATGCTTGTATATAATTGTTAGTAACTTAGGCGTGCATGAGCATAATCAATTAATCAGTAGATCACTAATTACAAGATAAACATAACTGGAAAAAAATGCACAGTTGCACACTTGCACGGTATACCTCACTTGGTTACCTCGGAAAATAATGGTCATGTCCCTCGAACGTAGGTATATCTTAGCAAAGACCCTCAATTCTAAAGTCATCAAAAAGATCATGGTCCCTAACGTCCCTCGAGTTGCCTACGAGAAATGATCTTGTCCCTCGATGTTGCCTATAGGATGACAGTCCCTTCGAAACACTAAGATATCCTTACATGTTGCCTTCAATGACTATAGCGTCCCTTTCGATAGTCCCTCAACATCCGACGATAGGGCTACCTACTCACTAATAGTAGGATAGCACTATCTAAAGGGTAGGAGGAAAAGAACGTCCTTTTTCGAGTAGGTAGATGGTTCTTAAGTATTTGCTCAAACCTGAAATTTTCACACTTACAAACTTTCAAAAAATCTTTTCAAAAATGCTTTATCACACTCTCGAGGACTGATACGAGAGTTGCCATAAAGCAAATAAAATCTTTCAAAACACGAAAACAATTTTCAAAATGAGCAAGTACCTAAGAGCCCGTGGAAAACCACAGATGGAAATGACGCTAACACCTTCTCTTTCCATAATCTACCCCCTTACTCAGAAACTCTCGAAAAAGGTATTTTTTTTGTTCTTTTCACCCTTTCCTTTGTTGGATAAAAGAAAAGTCGATGGTGACTCTTGCTTACCGCGACTTTTGCGAACAAAAAACACAAACCAGTATTAACAGTCGGTTCTGCCACCATATCACAGAACTGGCGACTCAGTTGGGGAAATAATAAAGTGGGGTTTACCTTAGGGTCTAGTTCATTTCTAATTTGTTTGTTTTGATTGCTTTATTTTTAAGGGTACTGTTTGGGTTACTATAGATCCTACATCCATATCTGGGGAAACATTTTAGGTAAGTAGCAATAGATCATGGAAATTATGCAGGGTATACCAACATGGTTGAAGCGATGGCTACGTTGATGCGACACTTTGGTTGGTACTGGTATCCCTTGAGTTAATCAAGGAGAATACGGGGCCGCTGCGTGGTGTCATAAAGCGTCAAATGACCTTAGAACCTTTAAATGAATAAATTGGCCATTATGACGTAGTGAGATGGCCGTCTTTGGTGTATTCCCAAAGTCGGCAGATACTCGATGCTACACTCATTGAGACTTGACTCCTGAGTTTTGTTTGGTTGCGAGTCAGTCGCCTATCGAACGAAGCTTGTGGGAAAGGTCAATGATATTGAGATCCCTTAGAACCCGGTTACTATTATAGGACAGGTTGAACTAGTCCAACTTCAAGAGGGTATGACCTTAAAACCCATGCAAGCCTTAAACCTAAGGTTTTGGTGTGATTGCTTGTGCTTGTTGTGTATGTGATTTCTTAGCATAATCATGACATCTTAACATGGTATATCATACTAACTATTTCAAGGATTTTCTAGGGCTTATCTTTGTTTTGTTTTGTAGGACATGACATCTGCTCGCAGGAACACTATCCAAATCAACCTTGTGAAAGCACCTCATCAGCTCAAGGAGTTGGCATCAAGGATTCCTGAAATCTCTCCCTTCACTGAAAAACATGGTCGACTTCTCAACTTGGTCACTACAACCCCAGACAAAGAAATGTTAAAAGTGCTCTTTCAGTTCTTTGACCCGTTGCACCACTGCTTCACTTTTCCTGATTACCAGTTAGTGCCCACTATGGAGGAGTTTTCTCAGTTATTGGGGGTACCTATCCTTAATCGGCTACCGTTTAATGGTACAAAAAGAGAACCAAAGCCTGAAGAGGTTACTCAAGCTCTATCTTTACAACAGTATGATGTAGTGGCAAAGTGGGAGACCAGAGGAGGTGTCCAAGGGTTTCTAGCTAAGTTCCTATTTGAGAAAGCTCACTATTTTTGGGATAATATGGATTTACAAGCTTTTAAAGAAGTGATGGCCCTTCTCATCTATGGGATGGTTCTATTTCCCAACACGGACCAACTCATAAATGTGAATGCAGTTAAGGTTTTCCTGTCGCATAATCTGGTGCCTACTTTGCTTGGGGATATTCTACACTCTCTACATACTCGTACTCTAAAGAGAAAAGGGACCCTTCTGTGTTGCACTCCTCTATTGGCTAGGTGGTTTACTTTGCACCTACTCCCGCCTGTCTTGAAGAATGAGCAGAGTATGAGATGGCCTCGTAGGTTTATGTCTCTTACATATTCGGATATTCATTGGTGTTCGCGATCCTCAGAGAATGTTACCATTATTGATTGCTGTGGGGAATTCCCTAATGTCCATCTCTTAGGCATTAGGGGAGGAATCACTTATAACCCTTGTTTGGCGTTACGACATTTTGGTTATGCTAGAAGGTATGGTCTTCACGACACACTCATCCAAGGAATCACATTTGACTATGAGAATGATGTTCATGGTTATCGTAAGAGGTTCATTTGAGCTTGGGGCATGATAAACAAAGTTGATAGCAAGACACTAGGGCACAAGAATTCCATCCCTCTTGAGCCTTACCTCAAATGGGTGAGAGCGTGCACTCAATGTCTTATGATGCCTTACCCTACTATCTTACCTATGATTATGGAGCCAATTGTTGAGGGAGACACTCCTTACATTGTCCTTCATCCTAACATGCCAACTGATCTTGAGAAGTTACAGAGGTCCTGGATCCAACTCAAAGAAGAATGAGACACTTTCGAAGCCTAATTCTACGCCAGCGAGAAGAAGGTTTTAGAGCTCATCAGGTTACTTCACGAGGAGAAGAGCATAAATGCTTACATTGCACTAAAGAGGATGCGCATGTGGGAAGCTTGAGTCTTCTTTTGCTTGGAGAGTTTTGGTTTTGGCTTTGTTCTCTTGTAAGCCAAAGAGGCATTATTATGATCAATAAAACATCTTAATACAATTAACGTTTGTTCTCTTTCCGTTTGAGAAAAATTGAGTCTTAGAAATCCTTGAAAACATTGCATACATATATCGTACATATCATTGCATAAGCAGGTTTCATAACAGGTTTCTCGTCCTCTTCACTGTTTATTTCAGCAGTGGCTCTAGAACAAATAGTGAAGGATCTACATACTCATAATGCACAATTTCAACAGATGA